>VDFB02072274.1:11950144-12327736 GCA_007258455.2 Sequoia sempervirens | reverse complement strand
AAGGAACACTGAGAGGGAGGGGTTGAATTAGTGTTCCACAAATTTAAACTTTAAATCCAGATCTTAAGCCATTAACAACACATAACTAGAAATAAAATTGCAAGCACATGAACAAGATAATCAAAGCACCATAACACCAATATTTTTATGTGGAAAACCTTCTAGGGGAAAAACCAGGGTGGAGATTAGTCCACAATTTATATACTCTATTAAAAGTATGAAGAAAAGGGAATGCACATGCATTCAGGAACACTTCCTAAAGCTCACTGCTCAAAACAAGGAAGGGTCAGTACCTTAAAAAATGTTAGAGATTACAACAAAAGTTTGAATTGAGAAGATAACATCTACAAATGCCTGGTTTCAGTTCTGGTGAAGCTCATAAATCAAGTTCAAAACCTTCTGTCAGACTCTACACTTCTCTTCTACTTTGTCACCAAATCCTCTTTTGTACCAACAAAATTCTCATAGTTAATCTTTTGATATTTGCATACCCAAATTTTCTATCCTAC
Organism: Sequoia sempervirens; assembly: GCA_007258455.2. Lineage (NCBI taxonomy): Eukaryota > Viridiplantae > Streptophyta > Pinopsida > Cupressales > Cupressaceae > Sequoia > Sequoia sempervirens. Next base: position 12,327,227 of record VDFB02072274.1, on the reverse strand, counting down.
AACTTCTCTCATATATCTCATGCATACAAAATGAATTTCTCAAACTTGCATAAATACCCACTATCAAGAATTCAAACACTATATGTCATCTTCACACAAAATATAATATTCTCTACATGTCAACTTCAAATCATAAATAATTTTTGATAAGTGCCCACACACATCAGCCAAACCATAGCTAGGACCCAAAAAAAATTCTCAAACATATAAACAGTTAAACAATCATCCCTTATACATCTACAACATGCTTCATTGATTAGGTTGGCCTTAATGAACAAATAGATAGAAAATCATTCTACCATATCTCTTTACTCGTACACGGATTAATGCAACATCACAAAACTTATCAATAAGGTACCATACATGCTTAACAACCTATCTTGGGGATCCACAACACAATATGATGATCCAGTGAAGCATACAGATCGAATAACTGGCCAGATGCCCTTTTCTTCATGCTTTTCGTTGGTAACACACTGTACTTGACTTTAGCTATTGGTATGAACAGGTTCAGATCTGCAGACCACTATAGTGACTTTAGTTTCCATCAATGACAATACTAGAAGCCATACCAATAATTTCCCCTAGCCATATGCCAACAATCTCCCCCTTTGTCATTGATGGCAACACTTAGTGAAAAATGACTAAGTGTCAAAACCAAAGGTGCGTTGTCAAACTCCAAGATTTCAAAACACAAAAAAACACTACTCCCCCTTTGGATGTCAAGACATTTTTCACTACATTCTCTCCCCCTTTGACATCAATGAAAAAAATTTATTGATTTTCCCCCCCTTTTTCTAGTATTCTTACTGCACTTCTTCCTTTTTATTTCCTATTTTTTTTTTAACTGCTTTCTCTCCCTCCCTTTGCTAAGTAGAAATTTAATCATATATTTGGAAAACTATGGCTGCTGCACAAATCATAAAATTATTTTATACTTATTTTTCATCTCTAGAAGGAATTTCTTCCAAGCATCTACAACAATTCCAATAATTATTATCATACTATTATTTTCTGATGTCTGGTTAATGATTTGAATGAGGGATTCCATAATTTTAATTGCTTATTCCAACTTCTCTCCTTTCCTTAGGACTTCAATCAGCTGCTCCAATGTGCATTTAGTTTGATCCTTTACTTTCTAGAAGGTGTCCATAAGAGTGTTTTTTGAAAAGTGAACCTTTGCATGCTTAGCCTGTAACTCATGAATTTTGTTCTTTACTACTTCATCCTGGTCCTAAACCATATTGTAGTCTTGATCAATTTTATTCAATTCACTTTCAATTTTCTCTAGCTTGACTTGGTATTTTCCAACAACATGAGGCCAATATAGACAATAATTGTAGATTCCATTAGCTGAATTGATGCACTATCTCAACACATTCATTTTATTTTTGATTTTTGTAAGGGATAGCTTGAACTGCTCCTTCAAGTGTAGGATTATTTCCTCCTCTTTCTTATCCTAACAGTAAGAGGCCACAACTTCCTTAATACACCCAATCAACTCTTCAGGGAATACATTATGCAAACTTTCCAATTCAATGTTGTTCTGCACAAATTATCTTCCCAATCTACTCAATCAGATCTGTCTCATATGAGGTTTGATTTAACCACATTTCAACAATCTTTTGTATTCCATCTTTCTCCTGAACTATTTGTAGTATTATTGTTTTGAATAAAGTTCCTTCTTCTTCATTTCCTTCATCCATTGTTTCATCTAGTTCAACTGATTTTGGTTCATCTATTTGGGTATATTCATCAGGGTCTTCATCAAGTATGTACACAATTATTTATTCTTTTCCTTTTCCTTCAGTTTTAGGAGACTTGAATACTGGAGGAGTATCATCAATAAAATCTATTGCTCTTTTTTTCTTTCTCTCCCTCTTATCAGAAGATGATCCAACTTCAGTTTTTTTACCGGAAGAGAAATGCCAACTACTCCAAATTTTCCTAACAAATCTCTAAAGAAATTTGCATAAATTGCTCACAATTTTCCAGAGTATTGAAATGCTTAAAATTTTTCTTATAGACCGGTTCACTCTCCTTCCATACAATATTATCATTTTGTAGCAAGCAATTTAGAAAATTCATCATGATACATATGATCAAAGTGCCAAACCTAAAATGATAATCTATATCCATTGCCAATCACACATTCTCCATCAGTTGATCTTTCAGAAAACTGCACAGGTCAAAGTCTTGGTCCTCCATTATCATCTTATGTGAAATGTAAACTACACCTACAAAGGTTGATCCTTCCTTGTTTCTGAAGAATATTTTGTATGAAATTCCATATGTAATGTACCTTTTCAATGGATCTTTGATCGTCAAAATTACCAGAGCCCTTTGATCTCCTGTTACATTGGTTAGGGTTTCAACTTCCTTATTTTGAATCGACTTCTTCAGAATATCTCTAACATTGCATAACCCAATTAAATTTCTAATAACTTCCTTTGAAATAAGATAGTGTTTGTCCAAATTTAGAGTATCTTCATTCAATCTACTCAAGATGAACCTAACCACTTCCACATTGTCAAAATAAGGAAATTTGTTCCAAATGTCCAAACTCCTATGTTTTGCTCCTTCAAGCCAATTCAATTTGTTAGTAGGCAACTTATATCTTACATCCTTGATCTTCTTGCTACTATATTCATCCAAACTCACAATTCCCTTGATTTTCTTCATTTTTTGTATCGAAGAAGATTTTTCTATTGAGCACAAATTTAGAAATTATACAAGTGAATGGAATACCTGATGAATTCACCATCGAATCAACTTGAATTCCTCAAAATTATACTCTAGAAGCTCTTTCACTATTCTTTTTCAATGCAAAGTGATAAATAAGGGTTCCAAGTATCCTTTTAATAGCTTTGTACACCTAAATTTTTGTTGTGATAAATACTTTTCCCTAGGAGTTTTGGTTACATTTCTCTCTCAGACAACAAGAGAAGAATCCATCTGCAGGCCTTAAAGATAACAACTTACAGAACAAGTGATGAAAAATACATTTGTTGGCTAATGGCACAACTACTAACAACTTCCTATATTCCTGTTCCAACTACTAATAGGGGGCAAAGGATTTTACTTGAAAAACTCCCCCTAGGCCAATGGCCTAAGATCAATTTCTGAAGGAATTACTAGAGGGATTATTGAAGGTAGCTTTTGTTACAGGCTTATTAGATTCACTATTCTTTATCCATGTTTTCTTCATCTAATCTCTTATTTCTTCCATGATTACTTTTCCTTTTCCTTTGTCATTTTTCTGTGAATTTGTTTCTTTATATACCAGACCTCTTCTATCCATGTTCATGTTACTACAAAATCTTGCAATGTGACCAAATTTGTTGCAATTGTAACACACCGTATTTATTTTTCTAGTTCATTCATTCCATTGATTTCCCCTTGATCAGTGTTGGTTAGCAACATTTCCAAATCTTCCACAGGTGTAGCATTTTACACTCCTTATACTAACAGCCATACTGGGTATTTGCAGGATCATGATCGGCTAAAAAGTGGCAATATATAACTGATATGATGGCCTATGTGGCTGATGGCTTTTTCTTCACCCAAAATTGATGAAACGAAAAGGGTTTTTAAAGGAGATTCTCAACTTTCCACCAATATAAATTATGTTTTACTTTGAATTTAACAAATTATTATTATTCACTTTCTATTTGAGTTACGACTAAAGTCCTAATTGATAGGTTGGTTGAAAAACATCTATAACTTTCAAATGGTATCACATTTCTTGAATCTGAAACATGTGTCACATTCTATGCTTCACATAATATAGATTAAAAAAAATGAATTTCATGAAGTTTTGACCAAGTTAAGAAGACATACGATTTTTTATTTTTTAAAATTTGTAATAAAAAATTCATAATTAATTATTTACTTGGAAAAAATTACAAAAAAAATGCATCACATTGGGACATGAGTCCTCTACTTATATCTAAAATCTTATAAAAAAATATTATCATTTTATTGTGGTTAGGGTGGTCTGACAGACACCTACTTTTTAGTTTTTCCCTAAAATTTAAGAACTACTACATTGAAATTTCAAATTTTCACCAAATAGATTTATTTTTAAAAATAAACCTAGTATTTTAGAAACTACATTCAATTTGCTATAGATTCTATTCTTACATATATTTTTGAAATAATATAGATAACTTATTCAAATTTTTACATCAAGTTGCCTAACTCTGATTTTTCTAAATTTTTTGCCACTTAAGGGCATGTATTTTCCATGATGATCCTGCACATACCCTACTTCTACATTCAATTGACTTATGACCAATCTTATTACAACTAAAACAATGACCAGGAAATGATGGACTGCTTGAATTTACTTTTCTTTTACACTAAGAAGCCATATGACCAAATTTACTACAAGCAAAGCAATAACCATTAAACTTTTGAGCATTGGGTTGTCTTATCAGATACCTTCTTCCTTTGTTCATTTGATTTATTTTTTTGGGATGCTTGTGTTCAAATCTAGAGCTTTCTTTCTTCTCATATCCAAAACCTCACTTATCATTTTCATCCTTTTTTCCTTTAGTCATCTCATCAAGCTTAGAAGAACTGATACTAAATTTCTCCTTGTATTCATTTGTAGTAGAGAGTTCATCTCTGAGAATAACTATCTATCTTTCAAGCTCTTGTTCATTACTTTTGGATTTTTTTAGTTCAATCTCTGGCTAAATGAATCCTTTATTAACTTTGTTGCATTCTTTAGATTTTTCTTTCAAGGATTGAGCCAGATTCTCCTCATTCTTCTTTCTTTCTTCAATCTCCTTAGTCAACTTCATCGCCACATATTCCATCTTAAGCTTTAGAGTAGCATTGTCCCTAGTAAGCTTTTCAAATTCTTCATTTATTTATTTTAGGCTATGATTTAGGTGAACATCTTCCAAACTTTTATTTTCTTTCTATTTTAGCTGATCACATAGTTCCTTCCTCTTTTCTCTTGACTCATTGATTTTATCCTTCAATGATTGAATGAATTTTTTAGCATCCACAAGATTTTATTTTAACTCCATGACTTCAACTTTAGACTAATCAAGATCATCAACTGCTACCATAAGTTGTTGTTGAAGACCACCAGAGTCCATTGTACTTCAAGATCCACCTAAAGTTGTTAATCTTTCGAAGAGGAACCTGCTCTAATACCAATTGTTGGACTCAAGGAACACTAAGAGGGGGGGTGACTCAGTGTTCCACAAATTTAAACTTTTAAATCTAGATCTTAAACCATTAACATCACATAAACAAAAATAAAGATGCAAGCACATGAACAAGATAATCAAAGCACCATAACACCAATATTTTTACATGGAAACCCTTCTAGGGGAAAAACCACAGTGGAGATTAATCCACAATTTATATACTCTATTAAAAGTATGAAGAAAAGGGAATGCACATGCATTTAGGCACACTGCCTAGAGCTCACTACTCAAAAAAGGGAAGGTTCACTACCTTACAAATGTTAAAGATTACAAAAAAAGTTTGAACTGAGAAGATATCATCTATAAATGCCTGGTTTCAGCTCATAAATCAAGTTCTGGACCTTTTGTCAGACTCTACTCCTTGCTTCTACTCTATCACCAAATCCTCTTTTGTACCAGAAAAATTCTCACAATTGATCTTCTGATATTCGCATACCCAAATTCTCTACCCTACAACTACTCTCATATATCTCATGCACTCAAAATGACTTGCCTGAACTTGTGTAAATACCCGCTATCAAGAATTCAAACACTATATGTCAGCTTCACACAAAATATAATATTTTGTACATGTCTTCAACTCATAAATAATTGTTTATGTGTGCCCACACATGTCGTCCAAACCATAGCTAGGACACAAAACAAAATTATCAAACATAGAAACAATTAAACAATCATCCCTTGTACATCCACAACATGCTTCATTAATTAGGTCAACCATAATGAACAAATAGATAGAAAATAATTCTACCAGATCTCTTTACTCGTACATGGATGAATGCAACATCACAAAACTTACCAATAAGGTACCATACATGCTTAAAAACCTATCCTAGGGATCCACAACACAAGATGATAATCCGGTGAAGCATATAGATTGAATAATTAACCGGATACCCTGTTATTCATGCTTTCTGTTGGTAACACGTTATACTTGACTTTAGCTATTGGTATGACTAGGTTCAGATCTGTGGATCATTATAGTGAATTTAGTTGCCATCAATGACAACACTAGAAGCCATACAAATAATCTCCCTGAGGCATATGCCAACATGAATGACCTGAAGTTTTGTGGCACCAGAGTGAGCACATTTTTGTCTTGAAGCTTGATCCACCTTTTCTTTCATTTTATTTCATCAATGACATTGTATGCTTACATGTATCTTGTTTTACTGCATACCATACACCTTTTTGCATGTCCTTTCATGGTTATATTGATTTGATGTAGGATCTTGAATCCTGGGGGATTGGCCACCTCCTTTAATCTTTTTCATCCTTTTTTATATGCATTGGTATGCTTGGACCCATCTTGAATGTCTACTTTAGTGTGAGTTTGAAGCAAGTTCATCCTCTCACTAAAGTGGGGGCTAAATCTAATAATGAAAAAATTGTATTCCCTTGGAAATGGTACAATTTCACTTAATTTCATAGTAATTAATGATAAATTAGACTTGATATCACCTTGATCTAGTGTTGTGATGTGTTTTACACATCCACATTAGTTTTTGGGCCCTCTTAAAGCTAAATAGACCTAACTTTTCCTTAATTTAGTGTTGTAAAGTGTATTTATTTACACCTTCACATTAAATTTAGGAGGATTGTAAACTAAGTGGACCTAATCTAGTGTTGTAATGTGTTGTACACTTTCACATTGGGTTTAAGACCCTTTTAAGCTTAAATAGACCCAATTTTACCTTAATTTAATATTGTGAAATGTATTTATATATAGTTTCACATTAAATTTTGGCCCCCCATGCATTTATAACATTTATATCATCATTAATAGGCCCCTAAGACCCTAGATTATGCATCCTAAGGCATATTCTAACCAAAATCCTAACATATACCACATATAAACTTAATTTCTTGATTCCCCGATATTCTCTCTTTTCAAATAGGCCCTGTGGGACCCATACACAACCTTGGGCATGTTGGTGTGAATATGTCTTGTACCTAGCTAATTCATTCACTAGGTAATTAAGGGACATATTCACATGGTTAAATTTACTTAGGATATAAGATTCTTTCTAGAAGTCTTAGTTGAATTTTCTAGAACTTATCTTATCTAGATATATTGTATGATTCCTAGGTAGTTAGTTGTCTCATGTCATAGGATTATGACACTTTTCATGATCTTGTCTGATCCTCTCTCTCAACCTTGCCTTTATAAGCAAGCAATCTCATGTACATTGAATCAATATTTAACTATTAATGAATCTTGGATTGTGAAGCAAGCTTTCTTGCCATTCCCTCTCTTGTGGAAGTGGTTTTGGTCTAGCAACTATTACAAGGGGTGTTGGGGAGTCACCATTTACTCCCACATGGTATCAGAGCACTCCAGTGTTGTAGATTCCTTCCCAGATCTGAGGTTTTGATATTTTGGCTTGAATATTTTTTGCTAGGACAACCTACCAAGTGGTACGATTTTTCCAATTTCACAAAAACATATTTTGTAAAATATTTTCTGCGGTATATTGTATTAAAATTTTGGGGCAAAATTTTGTAATCGGGCTTTATTTAAAATTTTATTTGGGGCAATTTATATTTGTGGATCGGTGGAATATTCCATTGTCATTGTACTCTAATGCAGGGTCTAGGAGATTTTCTCTTCATCTTTTTCCTACATTTATTCCGCAAGTCAAATCATTCTTTCCATCGGTAGTTAAAAGGTTTTGGCAATCCCCTCTTCTATATTGGCATTGTACAGTGGGTACATCGGTCATCTATTGGTATCACATTGACATCCATGGGTAAGGGATTTTCTTTAATCTTCGATCATTCCTGCCATCTCAGATCTGATTCTGGTTGGGTACTTATCACATTGGTGCCCTTACTAGTGGTCATCAAAGCCGTTCTCAGCATCACATCTCATTGACGTATGTAGGGTATATTCATGGGGTACGATATGGTCACAACTAATACATAATCCACTTGCATCAACCGACATTGAATGGTACACTAGTTGCATCATGATCCTCTGTCCATCAGATTGGCAGGTAGTCAAATCTAAAGGTCTTGTCAACCGGCCACATTGTAAGGTCTTTCCTTCATAGGAATCGGTGGTATGAAGTCTTTAATCACAATATTTTATATATAAACAAACTTTGTATTAAATTACTTATGTAGTCCATTTACTTGCCGACCATTTATTTTGTAAAGTCGATGATGTATTTGTAAAGGGTCGATGTTTTCAGCCCTAGTCGATGTTTATTTTTGTTTCAGTCAACAAGTATGGTCATATAGCTGACCATATTTGAGCCCCTAGGAGCCAATATTTTACGCATGTTTAGAGTTGCAGAGCCCTGATTTTTCCCCCATAGTGCCTAATAGGATTTTTTTCATTTTGTCATAACTTTCACATATGGAGGCAAAAAATTTCAAACGAAATATCAACGAAAATTTGGAAGTCTGAATTTTTTAGTGGTGTAGGTATTTTGCAAAGATTTTGTAGTTGTGTACCATTTTTTCCAGGTTGAAGAAAAATCTTCATTTTTCACCTCCAATTTCACATCTTTTTCCTCCGGACCCCAATTTTCTCCAAATTTGTGGTATTGGGAAGGTATTTAGGAGCACTTCAGTTGTATTCATGCACTTTTGCAGATTTATTTCTATATTTTCATATTTTGGGTTTGAAGCTGATTTGGTAGTTTGGATACATTATTGTAAATTTGCAAAAAGGTGTAAATTTTTTTGGGACAAAGGGGTTAATTACTTGTACTGTGAGGGAATTTTTTTTCCTCTCTTATAATATTTGATTGTATCATGGATTTTCCAAAAGTTATATCTCTAACTCCATATAACTATCATGAGTGGAGAACTCAAATAGAGTTATTATTGTTAAAATTGGAGTTGCAAAGAATCACATTTGGTCAAGATCTAGAACCCGTAGGAGCTAAAGAGAGAAGAAAATGGCTTGATAGAAGGGATGAAGATCTTGGTACTCTTCTTTTTCCCATTTCTCCAGATCTCATATATCATGGTGCATCTTACACACACCTTAATCAAGTTTGGACTACTTTAGAGAATCTCTTTGGTAAGCCAGATAAGATGAGGAAATTTAAGTTGGAGAATGAACTAATGGGTCTTAATCGATTAGATTTTGACAATATCCAAGACTTATTCTCTAAGCTCAACACTCTTAGATTGTAGTTATCTAATTGTGGGGTCACTAAATAGGATGAACAATTGATTCTTTCTATTCTTGCTAAACTTGGTCCTGATTATTCTGTGTTTGTTTCTACAATCTATGCTACAATGGATGTCCTTGGAGATGCATACATAATGCCTTCTCTTGATGAATTTACAGCTCATCTCATAAGGGAACAAGCAAATTTGGTTCACATGGGCACATTGAAGTTTAATACACCTCATTATCTTTTCGCAAAGGATAAAAAGGCTTCAAGTGGAAAAGGTAAGAAGCAGAACAAGGCTCCCAAGTCAAATTTGCAAGGTAAATATTCTCCTTCACAAAGAACTCCTGAGTCTACACCCTCTTCTAGAGAGGAATCATCTAAAAAGAAGGTCAAATGTGCATATTGTAAAAGGATAGGATGTGATGAACATAGATGTTATAATAGAAAGATTGATGAACTCACACAACTTCTTCAAAAGAACAACATTCAACTGCTCTCATTAGTGTCTTCTACTTCTTCTTCAACATCACAATCAGAAGCCCGCTCATCATCATCTCAGTCACATGATATAGGATCTACTTCTGTGCCTACACAAAATGAAAGGACAAGCACTCTTGGCCTCTGCAAGTCCTAAATCTAATAGATGGCTTCTTGATTCAAGGGCATCTCATCATATGGCATCTTCTATGGATATGTTCTCTTCTTTTGAGCCTTGTAATTCACCTCATATATTGATGGGTAACAATACATATATGAAGGTAAGTGGGAAGGGTTCTATTGAAATAGGGGAAGGGACCTTCAATAATGTTCTTTGTGTTCCTTCCTTGTCCACTAATCTCATTTTTATTTATCAAATTACTCATGGGGGTCAAGGTAAAATAGTTGAGTTCACTCTAGATAGGGTGTACATAAGGGACTTGGAGACTAGGAATATTGTTGCTATTGGGATGGTTGATCATTCATCTCGTGTATATTCCTTTTCACATTTTTCTTCAGAAGAAGATAATTTTCATTTGACCTCATCACAAACTTAATTGAGTGTGAACCATGTTAGTGAGGAAAATTTTGGTCATCTACACCTTGGTATTCTAAAGACCAGTGATGAGCTTCCTAATCCTCCACCTCCTGCTTCTTCAACCATTGATGCTTCTATTCAGCAGGATGATCATAGTTTTTCAGATCTTGCTTTGTGGGATGATTATTTGATAGGTATCTCTAACTTGTTCATGGAGTCTCATACTGTAGATTGGGAAGAAACACTTGAGGGGATTTCTCTCCTCTTTGATGACAGTTTTAGCACAACTTTTATACTATCTACTTTGTCTTTGGAGATTGACTTTCATGAGTCTCCTCCTTTACTTGATCTTTCATGTTTCTTGGTTGAGTGTGACCATGATTATGTTTTGACTTATTCAAGCTTGGAGACTCCTCATCAGTTTTTAGAGGCATACATGTTGAGTGTTCATTCTTCCTCCTTTTAGTTGGACATGGAGTGGCTTCATCATTAGCTTATGAATGTGTTTCTTCCTAAGGGGAGATGTGTTGCTTGTAGACATTGGATCATCTATTTTTTTTAGGAATTCTTCATCAAGATTGGAGCTTCTTCATCATGGGGGGGATATATTATCTCTCTTCTTCCCTCTTATGGGGGGTATTTGATTGTATATAAATGATGGATGTAGTCCTTAGGGGTATCATAAAGTCCTCCATACACCATGTTTGTTTTTTGTTTTGTTTTTATCTCTTTTGGAGAGGCTTTTTGTACCATTGGGTTTTCTCCTTTTCTCCACTTGTGAGAGATTGAATCATTTGCATTGTAAATGGGTACCTAGCATGGCCTAGTAGCTAGGACCCATCCTTGTAGTCTTTGCATAGTTTGCATAATAATCTTCTCACTAAGTTGCACTTAAGTGGGGGTGTTGGTATGAATATATGTTGTGTACCTAGCTAATTCATTCACTAGGAAATTAAGGGACATATTCACATGGTTAAGTTTACTTAGGATATAAGATTCTTTCTAGAATTCTTAGTTGGCTTTTCTAGAACTTATCTTATATAGCTATATTACATGATTCCTAGGTAGTTAGTTGTATCATGTCATAGGATTATGACACTTTTCATGATCTTGTCTAATCCTATCTCTCAACCTTGCCTTTATAAGCAAGGAATCTCATGTACATTGAATCAATATTCAACCATTAATCAATCTTGCATTGTGAAGCAAGCTTTCTTGCTATTCTCTCTCTTGTGCAAGTGGTTTTGGTATAGAAACTATTCTTGGGGGTGTTGGGGAGTCACCATTTACTCCCACAAGGAATATGAGTCCCATCCAAGTGGGATCCATATGCCACAGATGGTGTATGAGTACCATTTGGTTCATTTTTAAGGTTTTGAATGGGAAATTTGGGTTTTAAGTTCAAATTTCATGAATTTCAACCTATGGGATACAATTAACAAGATATTAGATGGATTACCTATAAAAAAAAGGTTTCAATCATTATCTCATTAAGCATTGACCATGTCAAGTCAAGCACTCAAGAGTTAGGCATTCCAAGACTTTACAAGATCATCAAGAAAGAGTTCAAGATATTTTATAAGACATTCAAGGGCATAATTCTTCATCAATTGTTGCAATGATTCAAGATATATCATCATGTCAAGGATATGAAGCATCAAGGATGTTATTGAGCTAGTGTTGTGATGTTGCATTCAAGATCCAAGGTCAAGCATTGTTCTACACTTATCTCAAGACCTAGATCTACATCCTTCATGGCCATTTCATGTTAGATTTCCAATTTACAAGGCATCATTCAAGGTATCATTTTTTATGTTCCATGTTCATGTTTCATTGTTTCATCATTTGGTTTAATTACCTAAAAGGGGTTTGACCAAGGAAAACACCTATTCAGTAAGAATCAATAAGTTTTTCTCCTCTTTACATGTGTGATTCTAGATCTAGGTGTCTTGGAGTATGAAGGATCTTTTAAGATTAGGTTACAATCTTCGATAAAGTTGTTGGAGTTGTCCCCTCACTTGCAAGGTTGCTATCTTCATAAAAAGGTCATCTATAGGTTCAAAATTAGGGTTTCAGATCCACCAATTAGGAAGGATAGAGCAGAATTTTAAGACTAGATTCAAACCTTGAAGTTCTAGAAAACCCTAACTTGATTCATACACCAGTCCTAGTGTATGAGTCCTAGTTTAGGTCATTTTTTAAGTTTTGCAGTTTCAAATACCCTTTTCCAGAAACCTATTTCAAATCAGAAACCCTAATCTAGGACTGATACACCCAGACTGGCGTATGAGTCCCATTGTGCCAAAGTTTTAGGTTATTCATCATTTTAAGCCTCTATTCTTAATCTCTCTCAGGTTTCCAGGTGCTCCTCTATACTTTTCCAGCTTGTTCTAATTTATTTGCATTTATAGTTCATTTAGTGTAGTTTTATGCATCATTGAGTTCAATCATTAGATCTTGCATTTCATACATTTTTCGAAGCCCTAGCTTGGTGTTTAACCCCTCTTGTAATAATAATTATTAACCTAGGACAACCCTATTGCAAGATCTCCTTCTTTCATTCCATCTTGGGAGTGAGATCTCTATGGTTTCCTTGAATGAAACTTGAGGGAAATAGGTCTAGGTCGCTAAATACCTAGTTTGTTTTCCACCTCCCAAGAGGTGGAACACCTATTTACATTGTCTCAAGTAGCACATTGTGTTATGCTAGGGACCATATGACAATCCAATTGAGCCATTGACCTATGACTACTACAAACTATGTTATACAAAATCCATAAAAAAGAGACATAAATATTCATAAAGAAGAAGTCTAGTGGGTTTCCCCCACTCTAGATGATAGATACAATAGTGGGATGCAAATATATTTCAAAAAGAATAATATGATAAGAGATTTGTAATACAAATATGATACTCTCCCCCTTAGAATAGATTTTTCTATGCAAAGGAGAACAAATTATTCAAGGTCCTATCATAAGAGAAACATAAGAGAGAGATAGGGGGATCTTAGTGTAGTGTAGGAAATTGCATACCCTTACAATTTCACATTATGTTTCAGTGCCTTAATTTATTGGACTTAATTAAGCTTTTAATTTACAAAATTATGCATTTCAAATCCTTATTCCTATTTTCTGAAAGGGAAATCAATATTTAATCAATAGAGTTAATAATTTAATCATCCTAGAATGTGAATATCCTAGACTTTTAGGCCAAGACCCATTCACCCAAGGGTGAAAGGGTCCTCTTTAAGTCCTAGGACCCATTTTTAAATATGTTTTAAGAATTATTTTAATGATTAAAATTCAATATGCAATTATCGACTTTTGGAATCTAATTTTCAATAATTTAGATAAATACCTATAAATACATAGTCTTTTTATAATTTGAAATCTATGTTGCATGATCTATCAATCCTATGAGAAAGTTTTATTGTAAAGATCATTAAAAAGAAACATTATTAGTCATTTGGAGCAATAATCAAGATCTTAACATCATGCCAAAGTTCATGTATTTTCACGTCATTTTTTGAAGCTAACATTGTGATGTAGGTTTTCAAGAATTCAAGCATCAAATCAAGAAATCAATCAATCCAATCAAGCAAGTTCCAAATCCTTAAGAGTGATTTGTTTTTCTTTAGTCCTCTAATGGCAACCATTGAAGGATTGGTGAGTTGTAATAGGAAAGTGTTCATTAATCATTTCCTTCCCTTTGTTATCATCTTTCTATCAAGGTTTAATTACCGAACTGGGGTTTGACTAAGGCAAGAACCCATTCAGAGAAACAAAAAAAATTCTCCTCTCTTTGTGTATGTAAAAATTTGTAGGTGAAGAAGAGTTGAAGAGATCTCAAAGAAGCAATTTTACATTCTTTCATTTTTTGCATTCATTCTTGTCAAGCCACAAAAATTTAGATTCAAAATTTATTTCTAACTTTCTGACAATCATACTTGGGGAAAATGAAAATCAAATATTATACTAGAGGACCCAAAAAGTTGTTTCAAACACCTATAGAAAGAACCATTCACCCAAGGGTGAATGTGTCTTTGTAGGAACCTAAAAAAAATTCTAAGCATATTTGTTGTTCTCTGCAGTTCCCAGATCCATTGGTGAACTAGTATTTCTGACTATCAATCTTCAAGATCTTACATTTTTAATACTAGGCATATAAGATCATTAGTTTAATCATTCCAAAATATTTCTAATCAATTCCAATCCCCAAATAGATGTATATCTAGGTCTGATTGGCTCACCATTAGGTTTGAAAGTCAATATTTTGCACCTTGTCATCTACATCTCAATGAAATTTATAAAAATGTGGAAATGATCCTAGGTTATGGATACTAATCTTAGAGTCACCAATTTTTTTAAAAAATAAATGAACCTAATCTAGTGTTGTAATGTGTCGAGCACTTTCACATTGTATTTGGGGCCATTTTTAGTTGAATAGTCCCAATTTTTCCTTAATTTAGTGTTGTAAAGTGTATTTATTTACACTTTCACATTGTATTTTGGGAACTATTGCATTTATGACCTTAATGTCATCATTAATAGGCCCCTAAGACCCTATATTGTGCATCCCAAGGAATATTTCAATTAAAACCTCATATAAACTTAATTTCTTATTTCCCCAACACTCTAGCAATCAAAATAGGCCGTTTGGGACCCATATTCCACCTTGTGCATATGAGTCCCACCTAGGTGTGACCCATATGCCACAAATGGTGTATGATTCCCATTTGACCTATTTTAAAGGTTTTGAGTGAGAAAACTTGGTTTTAAGTTCAAATTTCATGAATTTCAACCTATGCAATCCAATTAATGGGATATTAGATGTATTTCCTATGTAAATGAGGTCTCAAATCATTATTTCACATAAGCATTCATGATATCAGGTTAAGCACTCAAGATTTAATCATTCCAATACTTTACAAGATCATGAAGAGAGCATTCAAGAGTATATTTCTTCATCATTTGTTGTAGCAATTTAAGATCCATCATCATGTCAAGGATATCAAGTGTCAAGCATGTTATTGAGCTAGTGTTGTGATGTTGCATTCAAGATCCAATGTCAAGAATTTTTTTATACTTATCTCAAGATCTAGATCTACATCCTTTATGATCATTTCATGTTAGATTGTACCTTTACAAAGGATCATTTTCAAGGCATCATTCAAGGTATCTTTGTTCATGTTTCATGTCCTTGTTTCAATGTTTCATCATTTGGTTTAATTACCTAAATGGGGTTTGACCAAGGAAAACCCATATTCACTAACACTCAACAAGTTTTTATCTTCTTTACATGTGTGATTGTAGATCTAGGTGTTTTCAATCATGAAGGACCTTTGAATATTAGGTTACAAGGTTGCAAAAAGTTGTTGGAATTGCCCCCTCATTTGCAAGGTTGTAATCTTCACTAAAAAGTCACCTATAGCCCTAAAATTAGGGTTTTAGATCCGAAAACCAATTGGGAAGGAAAAAGAAGACATTGATGACTAGATTCAGACCTTAAAGTTCCAAAAAAACCTAAATTTACTCATATGCTAGTCCTAGCATATGAGTCCTAGTTTAGGCCATTTTTTAGATTTTTGCAGTTTCATCTATACCCTTTTTCCAAAAACCTATTTCAGACTAGAAACTCTAATATGTGACTGATATTCCTAGACTGGCATATGAGTCCCAACAGGCCTAAATTTTAGTTTTTTCAGCATTTCAGAGCTTCATTCAATCTCTCTCATGTTTCTAGGTGCTCCTCTATACTTTTCTGGTTTGTTGTTCTGATTTATTTGCATTTATAGTTCATTTAGTGAAGTTTTATGCATCATTGAGTTCAATCATTAGATCTTGCATTTCCTACATTTTTCCAAGACCTAGCTTGGTGGTGAAACCCTCTTTAATCATTAATCATACCCTAGGACAACCCTATTGTTAGATCTCTTTCCCCTTTCTTCATTTGATTGAGATATCTAGGGTTATCCTTCAATGAAATAATTGGAAAGTGGGTCTTGCTCTATGTTCTAAACCATACAAAAGAATAGACCCCATTTTCCATTGTTTTAGATAGAAAGATGGAGAGATATGTAGAGATATATAAAACCTAGTAAAGATAGAGGGGAAGAGAAAGGGCGAGAGCTAGGTAGAGAGGGAGAGAGAGAGGAGAGATATAGACAGAGGTAGAGTAAGGGAAAAGTGGAGAGATAGGTAGAGAGGGTAAATGAAGGAGAGGGGGAGAGAGGGAGAGACAGCTAAATAAATAGAGGGATCTATATATATATTCTCCTAGTTCAACTTGGTAAAAGGTGCACATACGGTCAAAGACAATAAGGCCTTGTATTATTATTTATGCAAAAAATTTACTCTTCATAATTTTTTTTTTTTTCATTATTTATTACTTCTTTAATGTTTCAAGTCATTTAGGATGATTATTGCAAAAATTAAACATGGAAAAAAGACTTTGTATGCAAGAATTATGAGCATTTAAAATTTTAAAACATAAGGAGGAACTTAAAATGATTATAATTAATTTTGTGTGCTCAATATATTAGAATAATATTATCCATTGTGTAGACCTCTTAATCACCTTTCCAATGCCTATAAAAGATAAAAAATTTGATCAATAATGCAAAAGTTATGCCCATTTAACACTTAAGTATCTATTTTGGGCTTTTCAAAACTGATATTTGTTTTGAAATGGATATCCATTTTGCTTTTCAAAATGAATATCCATTTTGAAATGGATATCTGTTTTGAAATGGATATCCATTTTGTGTATAAAATGGATATCTATTTTGAATACATAAATTGATGAAAATTAATTTTGGGAAATGGATGTTCATTTATAATAGATATATGTTTCAAAAGGGATATTTGTTTTGGTTTGGTATTACCAAACCAAATTCAAAATTTACCCAACCCATACAAAAAAGTCAACATTTTTTTTTCATGATTTTGGAAAAGTAAAAACAAGTTTTTTTTCTCATTGCCACTTTTTGGACCCCTATGATCTTGCACATGCCCAAATAGGAGAATCCATAGAGATACCAAAAGTATAAATATGTGGGATTTTTATGTTGCAACTCTCTATCAAATATGTGAAAAAGAGGCATTGGCATCATAAACCTTATGACCCAATATAGTGAGGGTGTTGAAAAAGGAGGAGAATGACGCCATAGTTGACATGATATGAAGAAAATATAAGAATGACATTAGGAGGCTTCCATATTTTCTTAATTATTTTTTATTTTTTTATTTTTTGACCTTTCAAAAAAAAATTCCTCTAACTAGTTTCTTCTTAGGAATCAATCGATGAGTTATATGCAATTAACTTAAATCTTGCTTGCCAACTTTCAATTTTCTGCAAACATCTATAGATTTTCAATCTATGATAAAGAAAATTTTATTATAATATCATTACAATACCACCATGGTTTTAGGTTTATGGTTTTTATATATGTGGGATCTATTTCTTATTTTTATAAACCATATATATGTTTATATCAATGTATTCCTGTGTTTTAGTATATGTGCTCTAAATGAAGAGTATTCAGGGATAAATTTAAGAAACCCCCCCCTTAGCAAAGATGTAAAATCCTATCGAATCTTGTATACTTCCTAATAAAAATATTAATTTTAGTCACAATTTTTTTCATTTTTCAAAAAAAAAAAATCTCATTTGGCGAATCTTTTTTAATTGATAGAAGTTTGTGGAAAATCTTGGTGAATTGCAATTTTTTTTAAACTGATAAAATATTTTCATTGGTGATTAAAATCTATTTTCAAACCTAGAAAATATTTCCATTGGCGAATTAATCCTATTTTCAAAATAGAGAAAACAATTTTGTTGGCAATTAAAACTTTTTTTCAAACCAAAAAAATTTATTCATTAGTGAATTAAACCTATTTTGAAATGCATAAGAATTTTTTTTGGAAAATTAGCATAATCTCAAACTAATAAAAAAATTCAGTGGCAAAATGTCAACGCAAATCAATATAACCATGAGTCCTGTTGGATGAATTTTCGATGGACGACTATAGTTGCATTCCACAAGTAAATCTCTAAAGCACTAGATTTATTAATTGAAACCTCTAGAATAACACTAGAACCATTACATGTGAACACATGGTGAGATCAAGGCCAATCGCTCATCGAGGTAATGAACCGATGGGTTTAAGGATTTTGGCGATGGGTGATAGAAGAACTTAAGTGGTAGAAATATGCATGTGCATAAACTTTGTTTTAAAAGAGGGATCACCTACGAAGAATGTAGAACTAGGGCTTAAAAACTTAATCTTCATATGTGGAAAGGATATTCCATATCTGTAGCCAGATGTCAATACAAATCAATATAACCATGACTGTTGGATGAATTTTTGATTGAAGACTTTAGTTGCATTCCTAAAGTAAATCTCTGAAGCACTAGATTTGTGAATTGAAACCTCTGGAATTACACTAGAACCGTTAGATGGGGACATGTGGCGAGATCAAGGCTCATCGCTCATTAATTCCATATATTAGTTTTTGAAGAAAGTGTGGTTGCGGTACTACGAGCAGCAACACAGATTAATGTCATATGAACATCCACTCCATAGTAATTGATTAGATAGCTTTATATTGAAAACTGTATGATGTACTATAGAATCATAGATGATGATGATTTGTAATGATTTCATATCATTTGAGTGGCAGTGGAAATTTTGAAAATTGACATCTTGTTAGCTTGAGGTACAGTTTTCATGTAGCTAGGCTTTCAAAGTCTAGACGTCAATCAAATTAAACATTTAAATTCTAAATGTAAGGCTTAAGTTACACAAATCGATTAATTTGGTTTTTTGGTTTGCGTGAATAGCGATTATGACTATAGTCTATACCCAACCTCACATGTGACACATGTGAGGTGTACATAGGGACCAGACTAGTAGTGGCACTATTTGTAGCACTATTTTCCCATAAATAAGGATAGTGAGCACAACTGAAATCATTCATTGAAGGCCAAAAGCTATACTATTGAGTGCAATGTTTGAATTGTCATAAGGGTTTTTATTTTGTAGGGTTAATAAAGATTCGGGAAGAAGATGATGTGGTATTATTGGGGATACTCTAAATTCTCCTACCTCCAGTTACGTAGTTACAGAGTAAAAGACCAATTTCCTTCAAGTTCAAAATGGGTGGAATTGGAAAGAAGTTGATTTGGTTCACCTGACTTCTCATATAGGTTTTGAATTAGGATGAGGAGCTCTTTGGAGATAAGTGTTATCCCAGTGCATGGAGGCTGCAAGTAGAAGATGGGAACAATTTTACTACCCTTCATCTTTTGCATGATTTTTATTCTCAAAGGGGATAAGTATGTTTTGTATCTTCACATCTCTTGGTTCCCCAGCATGGTTGGCCAGGTAAGCCCCATGCATTTATTTTCAAACATCATGGCCTACTAGGCAAGTCCCATTCGTTTATTTTTAGAGCACATCTTCTGCATGGGAGAAATTTTATAACCCCTCATCTTCTACATGAGTCTAGTTATCAAAGGGGATAAGTACAATTTGTATCTTCTCAACTCCCCTTTCCCTAGTTTGATTGGCCCCCTATTCCCCATGCATTTATTTTCAGATCACATTGTTGACCTAGCAAGTCCCATGTGTTTATTTTTAGAGCGGCAAGTGCATTGTTGACCTGACAATCCCATGTATTTATTTTTAGACACACATTTTTATTACATTCACATTGTCACTAGCGGTCCAGTAGAAGCTTGGCACTTACATTTGTATTTGTACTATGTAATAATGTGAAATTGTAATTCATTTTATTAAGTCCTTTGCAATGTTAAGTTACTGGCCCCTTGGCCTTGATGGCAATTCTAGCACATTAAAGTTTAAAGCAACCTTAAAACACATGTTTATTAGTTATATCATAAATTAATCAACTGTTCGATGAAAATTTTATGTATGGTTGTAATTGTATTCTAAAATGAAATGCACTGAGTGATAGGCTTGCGAACTTAAACCTCTGGAATCACCCTGTAACTGTTAGATTAACAAATATCAACTGTTTAGAATTTGTTGTCAATGTAGGAGTAAGTCATTAATGGCTTGTTTTAAATGTTGTCAACCATGTACTAATTGTGTAGTCTAGAAGCAACACATAGATGTTTTAGTTTCATTCACTTTAATGTTAGAAAAAAAGTACTTTCCACTACTAAGTGATTTTATTTTTAAGTCAGAGGGTGAGCACGCAAGGAGATTTTTGTCTTTAGTTTGCTCATTGTAGTGCACCTCCCTGTTCTGGGTTCCACAATTCCACTTCCAACAAAGTCATTCTAGTAACCTAGTTTCCACGACTGTCAGCATTAATCTTTTCAAGAACCAAAATATGGGTAAGTGAAAGAATTCCTATAGCTACGTTTCATCATTTGACATTTCTTAAAATCTTATTTTGTCAAACTTTAAAGTTTAGGTTTAGGGTTAAGAGGCTTAAGAATTAAGAAAAATTAAGGAGGACTAATAGGGAGTTCACAATTTCACATTGTATTAGCATGTCTACCACCAATACCATTAGAGCAATGTGAGACAAAAAAAATACATTATGCAAAATTACTTAAAACCCCAAGTTTTAGTGATGAATACCATGATATTTATGATCCTAAAACCTATGGTAGGCGTACCTTAGAACTTGGATTTTCATCTCATAATAAGGTTGCAAAGCAAATGAAAATTAATTGTATTAGTGTACCATGGGTAACTGGATTAGGGAAAATGATGTTACATGAGGTTTTCCCTTGCCCAAAATTTATCATGGTTTGTTCCCTAAATTATGATGATAACAAAAGAGAAATTGTTAATAAATATAGCAAAGAAGAATTGTTATCCATTAATGTAGAAGAACTTGGAAAAGTGTTGGGGTTTACAACTGAAGAATTTGGAAATTTCCATATTGACCTAGAAAAGCTTGCTAGTGATTATGAAGCAGTGGATGAAAGGGAGAAAAATTCTTTCTTAAATAAAATAGTTCAAGATAGAAACAAATTGAAAGGTGATCATAAGCCTCCTTATGATTTGGATATTTTTAGACCATGGGTTCATGATACTAGTTCAATGGTAGCATTTTTCCTCGTGTTGAATAGAAATTTGGAAGTGGGTGCAAGCCTCATTGAAATGGTGTATAATATCCATTATGTTGTTCCACATGTCAAATATAATTTTATTGAGCACATTGTAGAATCCATGCATAAATAATTTTTAATGATTAAAGGAGGTTCCACCAAGACATTTAGGTTGAACACAACATACTTATGCTATCTTTTTCTATTCAAATTTAGAGGAATGTTTCAGACCAACAAGCTTCAAATTTAGCCCTATAGTAATGCTGAGGAAAAGAAAATGGCTCTAGTATATGAATGGACCATCGAGATAAGGATGAATGATTCTCAAAGAAACTATAGTCATTTTGTAGACTAATTTTTGGCCCCATTGCATCAAGAAATTACAAATACTCCAATGCCTGGATTTCCTATGTCATGTGTGGAAACTGCATTCAACTAGGAAAATAAATAAATTGGTTGATTGGTACTTAATGGAAAAATATATTGTGCTAATATTTTATGGATCGAGAGTATAACCATACAAACTTCCAATACATGTGAGAAAAAGGGTTTTTGCATTGGAACATGTAAGGTAGATGCAGAGTACTAATGAACTACACTTTGTTAGTCAGAAAAAGAAGACCTTATTTCCTTATTTACCTTTTTCATGTGGAGGGTTCACATTCAAGAGAAAAGAATTTAGTGTGGCACAAATATATTGGTTTTTTTTTTATTTTGATGCTATTTATCACTGACAGTATGATCCGTGTGACACCATTACATCAATGATTGTGCTCAATAATAATGTTGCAAGTAGAATTCAACATCAAAGTATGTTAGTGTAATTAATTAATTATTACACTTGCATAACTTTACTTAGGTAATATTTTAATTCCTAGGTTAATTATTCTCATCCTTATCTTGTTGAGCTATCTTGTTGCTCAAAATAAGATTAGGGTTATGCATACTTGCTTTTATAAAGCAAATCATCTCATTTAATTATGAATTCCTGAATAATAATATTTTGCACATCTTCTTGCAAAGCTCTTGCTTTTTCTAATTTTCTCTTTTGTGGAAGACTTTTTTGGTTTACATTTCAGATCTTGGTTTCTAACATGGTATTAGAGCCTCGATTTGCAGCCCCTTCTCAATTTTTTTGAGAAAATCATTGCAGAGTTTTTTTGGGATTCCTCGAGGGTTTCATGCCTTGAGCTCATCTATGAGGCATTTTAGATTAGATCAGGCTTCACCATTGGATTCAGAGCGCTGGAAAAAGTCAAGATTGACTTTTATTTTGCAAATTTTGGGTATCATTTTCTAGATCTATGAGGGTTTCAAGCTGGGAGATTTTTTGCAAGCTCTGGAGATAGCCGATTTTTTAGAGCAGTTTGAGCACAAATGGAGGTCACCATCTCTTTCTCAGTGGCCAAAAACCCTAAGAATGCCTTTAATTTCATCAATTTTGGTGAAAGTTGATTATGGGGCAAAAAAACAATTCCTGGGGGGTCGTACAGCCTCCCCAGCACATAGTTTGAGGCATATTTTTAAAACAGATTCACAAAAATTGAAAAAAATGCATTCAGTTCTACTACTCCAGTTATACAATGCTTCGTCGTCGCTGCTCCGCCCAGCGGCCAGTGGTGCCACCCAAAGGTTTCCAGCCCTTCAGCCCCACGGGCTCCTTCAGGCTTCGCTGATAGTCCTATGGCAAACCAAGCCCTCAGCCTAGCCCTCGACAGCCCTCAACAAAATATTCCAACATTCACAGAATATACCGGTGGCCAAAAAAAATTTCTGGCAAGGGTGGCATTTTTTTTGCCCCGACAAACTCTAGGCCATCAAATTTAACATCATGAAGTGTTGACTTCAGCGTGACATCATCCGGTCGTACAACACTCCAAGCCCCCTCCTAACCCTAGTTTGTCTTCAAGGAGTAGTTTTTTTTCTTTTGGCATAACTTGGGCATACGGTATCGAAATCGAGCAAACAAGATATCACCAGAAAGCTGGTTCTGAGTACTTTCCAGTGGTATAGTTTATTTTTTAGTATTTTTCTATTTAGCTTCATTTATTTCTGTTTGAAGTTAGATGTTTATTTATGGCTTCCGAGCTCATAATTTTTTGCCACGATCTTTGATTTCCATCTTCTTTACAACGTTGGAAAGGTATTGAGGAGCTCTATTTTCTGTATATGTTCCAAGTTTATCGTTATTCCAAATTTGTCCCAATGGGTTTTTTGGAGATTACTTGGATGTTTTGGCAGTTGGAAAGGTGAAACTTGAATATTTGTACTCCACTTCTATACCATATCATCTTATTTTCTGTTTATGCACATTATCATTCTCTCATTTTACAATCATTGGATTATTGTAATAAATGAATTGAGATAAAGCTCCATCAGGGGGGTTTCTTGCATAATAATCTAATTAGAAAGTGCCTACACATTGATCTCCATCTTCATCTTTATTTGTTGGAAACTCACATGGGTTATCTAGTTTCTTAGTTTCTTTTGGCCACATTTTTGCTCTAGCTTGACACATATTAGATTCACATCGGTTCACACTTTAGATTGAGATTTTATGGTTCTTGATCTGCATTGGTTCAGATCTTTCTCAGTTTGAGGGCCATTTTTTTATGGTTAATGTTCCAGAGTCTTTATGGTACTTGTTCCCATGGAAGAGTTTTAGTCATAGTTTGGCATCGGCATCGAGATATACGATTTCCAGATTCTGTCATCATTTCATCTATTGTTGCTTCACAGATTCCAGGTTTGTTCTAGTCTGTGATTTTTCTAGTGTTATGTGGCATCAGATCGTCTGCTATCAAATTATTATGATTCTATTTTGGTTTCTTGTAGACAGAAGTATGTTTCCTTTCTTGTCGAATTGTGGTTCCAGTGTTACTCCATAGTGTTCTTCCAGTGCTTCTTTGCAATAGTCATCTCATTGTAGGGGGGTTTTGTCCCACTGGGTTTTCCTTCTCTACCTCATTATTGCATTTGTACATGGGTACCTAATCAGGCCTTGTTGCTAGGACCCATTCATGCTTTCTTGCATTCATCTTATTTTTAGGCGCATGCATTTTTAGTCTCCCTAAGTTACACTTATGGGGGGTGTTAGTGTAATTAATTAATTATTACACTTGCATAACTTTACTTAGGTAATATTTTAATTCCTAGGTTAATTATTCTCATCCTTATATTGTTGAGCTATTTTGTTGGTCAAGATAAGATTAGGGTTATTCATACTTTCTTTTACAAAGAAAATCATCTCATGTAATTATGAATTCCTGAATAATAATATTTTGTACATCTTCTTGCAAAGCTCTTACTTTTTCTGATTTTCTCTTCTATGGAAGGATTTTCTGGTTTGCATTTCAGATCTTGGTTTCTAACAAAGTAAACCCTTGCTTGAAAACTTGAGAAACAAGGATTCTTGGGATGAGGTCAAAATAGCAATGGAGAGAAGTGTTGCTGAGAATGGTATTTCTTTTGAACAATTGTTAGCAGAAATTATGGCATTGCATTGAAAGACAATTGGGAGGTATAAAAATTTTTATGAAAAAAGTCATAAACCATCTAGTAGAGTAAAAATACTAGATTCTCTAGAGAAGGAAGTTACAGTTAAAAATTGGTCACAATAAAAAAATATTATCTTTTGGTCTATGAGGAAGGAGCTAGGTGGTCCAAGAGCTCTTGTAGAGTATGGAGATAATGAAGATGATTGTGAGTTTAGAAAATTGTGGAATATAGAGCATCCCGATGAACTTGGCAACAAAGAAACTAATGATGAATCTAATGATGATAGGGAATAAGTAGAAAAAATCCATGTCAAAGTTGGTTTAAGTGAGGCCACAAAAGAAGAATATACTTAAGGAGTAGCCATAGCTGAAAAAATGGGTTATGAAGGTGGTGGTTTGTGGTCCCAAGGACAAAGAATTCCTACAGTAATAGATGTACAACATAGAAAACTAGTTCATAAATCTAGCCTTGGAGCTGATAAAGTAGACCAAGGGCATACAAGTAGAGTTGAAATAATTTAATTTGTTTGAGCTTCAAATCCTCATCCTCATGGTCAAACACAATTACAACTAGGAAATTCCCATGGTGGAGAGGTTAGTGCAACTGGCACTACCTCTGGTGGCGGTGGTATGGGTAGTAGTACTACTAGTGGTCAACATGTACTACAACAATAAATTACACATAAGAGGAAAACAATACAATATACCACAAAAAACTAGGTGATCAAGGCATACAGAAGAGGAAAAGGATTTTGATAGGTCCAAGTCACACTACCAATGGATCCACCACACAAGAGTTATTTCTAGGCACTCCCCCATTGCCATTTAGTCTAGCTGCGACATCATTAGCAACTGCAAGTACTCCTATTCCTTCAACATTCAAGCATTCCATTGTTCTTGCGTCCCTAGGTTTTGATTACATTGAAGAGTTTAAAAATAAATTAGACTTGAATAAAAAAGAAAAGAAGCAACTAATGGAGAGTGCATCCATTGTAAATTCCAAGCCTACAACAACCATGGTATTACCCACATTTGGCACAAACAAAGAAATCATGGAGTACACAATTCTTGAACCCACAATTGAAAACAATCCAGCAAATCAAATGGCTTGATCTAAATTACAGGTGAACAATATTCAATTGGATTTTTTGAACTCAAAAATACTAACAAAATTAATGTATCAAAGAAGAATAATGAATTGGTGTACACATCATTGCTAAAGCAAGAGAGAGAGAGAAAAAAGGTTGCAGACTCAAATTGAAAAGCTACAGGTAGACCTAGCAAGTGAGAAAGAAAAGAGGAAGCAACAGATAACAAGAGCAATGAATTAGAAAAAGGAATAAAAAAATCTACCTCTACATCAACAAGCAAAGAGGATAAGCAGAATGAGATTGCAGTGAATGAACTGAAGCAAACGCTAGATGATAGCAACAAGAAATATGAGTAGGAAAAATCCACTTCAGAAAAATTAAGACTAGGCATTTTGAATGGAAATGCATAGTGGGAACAAAAATCAGAGAAGGAGAGGAAAATAAATGAAAGATTGGAGGCAGAGTTGATGCAAGAAAAAAATGAAATTAAGTTTTGTCAAAATAAGTTATTTGCATTTTGTAGAGAAACAATGAGGCATATGAAACAAAAGATATGGGATGAAATAATGCAGAGGATTGATCATTTGTGTGGCATGTTTCAATTGATTGATTCCATTAGATAATACAATAAGAAGCTCAACAAATATTTAATAGTGGACAGTAAAAATGTGTTGGCATTAGAGAAATCTACAAATAGAATTCAAAAAATAGTCTACAAATCTAGTGACAATGTTTTGAAATCAAAAGTGATTACTAATCAACTTGCTACATCAATGGTGTTATCATCTATCATTGAAAAGTGTTTGAGAATGCATGAAACAAAGGAATATTTTCATTTGGTTGCAAACAAGATGAAGAAGGTGGATGAAAAGGTAAGGAACTTCAGAGAGCTTGGCTTTCCAAAGGCTTTGGACACAAATGAGAGATTCATTGGAAATAATGATTTTAGAAAGAATATGGAGGATACAAGGAAGATTGATTTGGACCATTTTCCTCAAAACCCAGATGTGGTGAACTATTTGGATTCCATCAAACCATTGCTAAACTTGAATGCAAAATTGACTAAAGAATCCAAGATAGATTCCAATTTGAATAATGAATTGTTAACAAATCTTCAAGTCAAATAGCATCAGTTAGAACAAATGACAATTCCACCACCTGAATAGTGGAAGTTTCTAGAAAAGGTGATGCAGTGATTTGATTTTTGATAATATGAGTTTCCAAGTTCCAACTCAACTATGTGCAGATTTGTCTTTGAGCAAGATTTTGCATTACCAATTCCTCTATGTACTTCATGCATGATAATCAATAAAAAAGCTCAAATTCAGACTTCAATAATGTGTTGTTGTTCAATTATTTGTATTATTTATTTTATCATTTGAAGAAAAAGTCTAGTAGTGGTTTCAACTACTAGATACACATTAAACAATTGTTTAAGTTCATTGGGGTATATGCTACTAATACTATTGTTAATATGCTATTAAGCATTGAGTTGAGTGATGAATTGTTGAGTACATGTTCAATTTTTACTTTTAACATAATTAAAATATGAACTATAAGGTGATTTTAATTCTAGGCATCCATAATCTTTGTGAAATTGCATTAAAATTCACACATCAATACTCAATCTCCATGAGTACTTATCAAATCCACTAAAAAATTTATATGAATTCATGCATACATAATCTTTGAGTTATAGTGTGTGGATTTATTCTGCTTTTGCTTAGTAGTTTGCAGTGGATTATATATTATTGTAATTGGAATGATATATTTTTGGTTAGTTTCATTGTTGTGGTTGATATCACTCAAATTCACATTGTTGGTGCTTTTCCTAACCTTAGTCGCTAGTCCTCAGAGTTTTTTTACCTTGTTATGGAGTTCTAAATTTTCATAACTTCTTGATTCCCCAACTTGGTTCAATTTGTTGAGTTGCAAGTATTTGTTGGTCATCTTTGTAGTTGGTGGAGGATGCGAGAGTTATTTCAATATAGAAAGAATTAGACAATGGTAAAGTTCATGCATACATAATATTTGAGTTATGGTGTGTGGATTTATTCTACTTTTATTAAGTATTTTTCTAGTGGATTATCTATTATTGGAATGATACTTTTTTGGTTAGTTTCATTACTGTGCTTACTATCAGTCAATGTCATAGTTTTGGTGCTTTTGCTAACCTTAGTCACTAGTCCTACGAGTTTTATAACCTTGTCATAGAGTTCTAAATTTTCATAACTTCCTGATTCCCTGACTTGGTTCACTTTGTTGAGTTACAAGTCTTTGTTGGTCATCTTTGTAGTCGGTGGGTTGGAGGTTTTGAAAACTTTGAAACTTCATACTTTGGTTCTAAGGTTCCATGTTTCAGTGACCGTGCAACATTATGGACTTATCTTTTCATTCAAAGACATCATCATCTAACATCTTATTGAATGCTAAGTACAGACTAACCTTGAGTTGTCTTTTTAGGAATTTCAAAAAGCATGCAAGTTTAAAGGCTATCTTTTTGAGGAATGCAATTGAATGTCATATTTAATGCACATCCTATAAAAAATATTGACATAAGGGGGTGGCAAAGTTTTACTCAAACATTTAACCTGCATTATCGTTCTTTTCCAATGCTAGTACTTCTTAAGTAAAAACATTATATCTCTGTGAATTTGCACTCATGCAGAGTGGAATTCAAAACCACTAGTTTGGCACGAGGGACATTGAAATTGGGCACATCAATTTGGAAGAACTTTTGATGTGACTAGAGCAAAGGGAGAGAACAACAATGGGAGATAAAGTTCTACAGAGAGGTTTGGTGCACATAGGGAGATTTTCCTGAGGTTGTACAAGGCGTCGACCTAGTGATTGCATGCACAAAGGGCTACATTCTAGAGACTCAGGAAATTAGAGTTGTGGATGGGTTAGTCATTGCAAGAATTACTCCTGAAGTGATTTCTCGCGCATTAGGCATTCTAAAGAGGGAAACTATAGAGGAAATGTTTGTAGTTGTTGGTGATGAGTTTTTCAAAATGAATGAGGAATGGTGCAAAAATTCCATTGCGAGGAATTGGTTGAAGTCTGAGAAAACGGATAAGTCTCAATTACCCTCAAAGATTAAAAGGGTTCATTTTAAGGATAAAACTTTAGATGTTATCACCTTGCTGCATCATGTGGTTGGTAATACATATTCAGACTCTTTTGAATTTTGGATGTGCCATTTTTTTCTATTGATTTGTAGTGAAAATAAATTCATTGACTGGGATGAGATTATTAGTTATCATTTAAATGAGAAATAGATAAATTTTCATAAAACTATTTCCTTCCACATGTTCTCATACCTCTAAGTTTACATTTTAGCTAGTCAAGAGGTTGTCTGGGTAGGGTTGGAACCACAAAGGTTTTTGACACTAGATATGCCTGTGTATAGAAATTTTCTACAGCTCACTAAGGAGGTTGGAATGAGGAATTTTTGTTGCATCAATTTGACGCATTTTTAATGGAAATCATGAAAAAAATTGATGGAAAACCTGAGCTTCAGGTTTCACCTAAAGTGGTTACTCTAGTATTGAGGTTTGGAAGTTTCTACATTTAGTTCAATAGATTTACTTATCTTAGAATTGGAGGTTTTGAGAAGGCTCCATTGAAATTGCCCCATTACCCAAGTGATTTCCTGATTTTTCTTGAATCTTGTTAGCAGATGGCCATTGTAAATGTTAAATATTCAGACATGGGAAAGAAGGGGTATGCTTTTCCATTGTCCATGCCTTCATTTTCTTGCAAAAGTAATAATATTTCTAGGGGTGTGCAGAAAGCCCTGAATGAATTCAATTTTCAATGTTTTCCCATGAGAACTAATTTTGATAGCAATGGTTATGTTAAGAAAAATTTGTATGGAGTTGACAGCTATGAACATTGCCTTGATATCAAAGATTTTTGGGAAGACTATATAGATGAAGGTGAGGTGTATAGAAGAGATTTCATGAGATTGACCCTAAGGAAAATACAAGCTTTTGGTATTACTTTCAATATTCTAGAAGATGCACAAGAAGATTCGTTCATCGTTGATCCTGAATATTGGGCCCCTATTGGTAAGCCCTTTTATAGAATTAATTGGTCAAAGGATGAAGTTTCAAACCTAATGGACCTTTCTGCTCCTGTTTTGAGAAGAACTTCATACTGGTTGAATGGAAAATGACACCAAAGTGTAGGCTCTCCCCATGAGCAAAGAGTTTCACATAGAAAGGAGCAAGGGACTGTACAAGCCTCTGGCATAAATATATCAACTGGAAAGAAGTCAATTAGGTCATCTAGCACTAGCTCATAGTTAGGAGGAGATAGCGAGAAGCCAGAAGACACTGGGGTCAAGCTAAAATAAATTTGTAAACAAGAGAGTGTACCCTCAGTACCTAAGAAAAAGGCTAGTCAAGAAAATCCAGTGCCTACAAACTCTAAGGGAATTTTTCAATAAATAATTGATGATAATTCTTTTCCCACATTGTTTGAAGTTCCCACTTCTCCAATATGAGATACTTCTATTTCTATTCAATCAACTAAAAAACTGTTTATGTTCAATCAACTGAAAAAACTATTTATGTTCAATGAACTAAAAAAAAGAAAATGTAAGAGTTGAAAGTAGAGACACTGGATTAGTGCCAGAGGCATCTTCCCCAACATGGTTAACTTAGAAAGTAGTCAAGAAGAAAATAAAGAATATTCCCACAATGAAAATTGAAGTAGATATAATTACCATATTGTTGCAAGGTCACCAAAATCTGAAAAAGGCTAAGAGGATGTCACGAATTGTCACTGATTCCACTACCAGGCATCAACTATTGGAGATTGTTGATCCATTATAGGACCTAAATAAAAATGAGATAACAAAAGCTAACTACAAGGTTAGTCATGTTGATATGGGGCCATCTACTTTAGAAAGTGATGTATATCATGTTGGTTACTCTGTTAATTCATTGATCAAAAGAGAACAACAACTAAAAAAGGAGAACCTTCAGTTGCAATCTCATAATATTTCTTTAAGAAATTTTATTTTATCAATTGTGACTCCGACCGCTGAGGAAGCCTCAAGCTCAAATGTTCAAGGTATTGATTCTGACACTGTGCAATAGGTCAGGAAAAATTTATGTTATGCTAAAGCTTCCAGCGAATGGATAGAAGGGCTTTATTAGGATGGCGTTTTCCACATTGCTAAATTTAGGAAATTCTTTGTTAATTTTTTTGATAAAAGAAATTAATTGGTAGGTGAGCTCAAGCAGGTCAGGAGAGAACATAGTAGCACATATTTTCTTTCAAAGGAAATTGAAGAATTATTCTCCATGTAGCACTCTTTTTTAATAAGAGAAAAATTGGTGGATGACCCTAAATAAATATATCCTACTTGGTATGATTCATTGGAGTGGAAATTGATAGTATATGAAGATTATATCAAGGAAATCAATAAATTGTTAGAAAAATACTTTGACATATTGGTGTAGATCAAGGACAACTTCAATGCTCTTGAAGTGGACCTCACGAATGGGTTTGATGAAAATGTAGTGGATCTTGTAGAAATATTGAGGGAATTTAAAGAGGTGTATCATAGAGAAGTAGTTGATCCTGAGACAACCACTACAAACTCCTTTAGAAAATTGAGTAAGTTACAGACCTATATGAGTGCATATAAGTTAGAAAGTGAGAACGTCTATGAAATGCTAGCTGAGTCAGACTGTGTACTTTCAAGATGGATGACAAGGTTGAAAATCACCATGACTCCAGGAAGAAAAAACATCACCGCAATTGTCACCAAGTACTGGGAATACAAGCAAAGAGTAAAGGCACAAGAGGTGTTACTGAAAGAGCCGGAGGTGGAAATAATTGAAAGTGGAGGAGTCGATGTTGGGAGTGGGACCGTTGTTTAGTTTTTAGTTTTTATGTTATTTTCTTTAATTTGGATCTCTTGATACTTCAAAGACCTTTTATTTTAATTTCTAAAATGGTTGTCTTCAAGAAATCGTTAGCAAGACAAAAAAAATTGCTATTTTTACTTGTTTTTGTTATTTCAATATAGAAATACAATGGTGAAGTTCATGGATATGTAATCTTTGAGTTATGGTGTGTGGATTTACTATACTTTTGCCAAGTAGTTTTCCAATGGATTGTTTATTGCTGGAATGATAGATTTTTGGTTAGTTTCATTGTTGTGGAATGTTTATCTAAGAATGAATATTTTATGGTGATGGATGCGTAAGGATTTCTCAGTATAATTTAGG
Source organism: Sequoia sempervirens (assembly GCA_007258455.2). Classification (NCBI taxonomy): domain Eukaryota; kingdom Viridiplantae; phylum Streptophyta; class Pinopsida; order Cupressales; family Cupressaceae; genus Sequoia; species Sequoia sempervirens. Next base: position 12,294,929 of record VDFB02072274.1, on the reverse strand, counting down.
TGATTTGGTAGTTTAAGATTTTATTGTTTAAGTTGTGCGGATTCCTTTTATAAGTTATTTATGTTGAAGTGTTAGCTTATGTTAGCTTATAAGTTATGGATGTTGAACTGATAGGTTTTTTTCAAGGAATGGATTAATATTCCTTTCAGTTATTTATCAAAGATTGTGTGAATGAAAATGTAATAGGAATTTATAAGTAGTGTGATAAGTACATTGTTCTTTAAAAATGATGCAAAATCCTACATATCAAATTCAATACCATGGAATACAATATAAAATATCATCAACTACAGTTTGGAATATCATTCATGAAGTGCAATATAAAATAAAATATCATGAAGTGCAATGATTCACAATTTCATTGAATAAAATATAAAATATCATCAACTATAGTATGGAACAATGGAAACTGATCCATAAAGTGTAGTATAAATACCCTAAAAGCTGCTAATTCTCTTCCATTTCCCAAATGGAGTCAGGGTCCTCAAATTGACATTCATCTTGAGATAAAGTAAAAGAGTCATCTTGAATTTGATTTTGAGTCTTCTCTTCATTTTCTTCAACCTATGTCTCAAATTTAACATTCATTGTGTGATTTGTGTCAATTTCATATGTTCTAGTTCCACTTCCACAGCCACTACCACTAGTACCAACATTTGGAATTGGAGTGAATTGCACAACCTGGTCCTTCTTTCACATGTGGACCTCCAAATTGCAAGTGCCCTTTCAAAAGGAAAATTAAAGACATTATACACAGTTCCTTTCAACCTCAAGCAATTTTCCAAATTCTTGTCTAGTTTGTTTCTTAAATTTGATTTTAGAAACCCTAATGTACTGAAAACTCTCTCATCCTCCAACTATCCCAATATCATTTTTTGACATAAATCGACAAGTTTGAAATTTTCTGATATCGAATCACGCAATATTTCACTCTAACCTAAGTTTGTCCAAACATTTTTTATTGATCTTGGTTCAAAGGCCTTCTCTGTGCCCATGGATTTATACTAGTCCCTCATAGATATTGCAAAACTCCTAGATTATTTTCTAAACTTAGCTTCATTTAAAATTCCTTCTATTTCTGCTCATTGTATGTTACAATTTTTGAAAATTGTTCAATCAATATTTTTACTTGATCGTGAAAATATTTTGGGTTATCTAGGTTTTCCCAAAATTGAGGATACACAATACCCATGGATTCAAGTATTTCATGTCAAGGGAATCTTTCATGAATCTCTTAAGGAAAGAAATTTTGCAATTTCCTTCAAATGATCACTAACAGATTTAACAATGTTGTTAAAATATTCCTCGTTAATAGGTACTTCTCTGCTAGAGTGCCTGGTTGTCTTACAATTGTACATTGGTATCTCATATCCATGTACATAGACACATAAGTTCCTTCTTGCATTAAAGTGTAAATAATTATCAGGATCATTCAAATTAGTAATTTTTTGCCACATGAAATAATTTGGGCCTTCTTGTGTTAGATATAGATATAGATGATCGAGGGACAAGAATGTATGTTTACATAGATTGGAATATTCATTAATATAAATAGTTATGTCTTGGGATTTCTTCACAAGATTGTTCATCACATCCAACATGGGGAGAAGACTAGCTAAATTCAAGAGTGTCTCTATATTGATTAACCTATGTAAGAGGTTAGGAGCTATGTCTACTATGTTGCAATGCTCGTACATCACTCCAATCAAGGATTGATATTCTGAAAGAACTCGTTGCACTGGTCCATGCATGGATATCCATCTGGTATCGACATCCTTAAGAAGCTTTTTTCCATGTGTTATTCCCTCAAAAAAAAAATTGAAATTCTGCAAAACATTTGGGACTTCAGTAGAAGTATGTGTGGATCTCATGGACTATATTTTCAAATTTTGATACTATAGGAAACTTTCTTACAATTTTGAATGCTAAATTTATTATGTGGGCCATGCAATGAATGTTAAGCATGTATGGTTCATGAGTAGTTTGTAACTTTGTGCAAACATGGGTCCTTTGACCTTGCATCATTGTAGCTTCATCAGCTTCTACACACACCAACTTTTTGGCAATTGTCAACTCATCCATACTTGTAATTTCATTCAAATATTTCTTGACTAGTTCAAATAGATTTTGTGATGTTGAATTGTCCTTCATTTAATGAAGAAAAAGAAGATGAGCTTGGAAAACATGTCATTCTACAGTATACAAATGCATACAGACCCAAGAAGTATTGTCTACCATAGTAACTTCATCTAAATATAATGTAATGCAATTTGACTCTTTTACTTTCTCCTTTAAATCTTCCTTTTCAACTACAGCAAGACAATTTTCCCATTCCCACCAAGTGTTTATTGCCCAATGTGAGAAGGGATAGTGAGGAACACCCAAATGAGATAATAAACCAGAATATTCTGGGTAGTCTATCATAGGATGCCCTCTGGACAAAATATGAAAAACAACACTTATTTGAATATTTTTTGACATATTTTATGCTTTCATTGCTTTTCCAAATTGAGCCTCAAGTTTACCTTTACATGCAACAAGCTTCGACATTATTTGGTCATGCTCTTCATAATTCGCAGCATACCTAACATGAAGAAATTCTTCCTTTGATTTCCATCATATGACTGATTGTTCCTTTCTGTCTATGATTTTTTTTTTATAAACTTTACCGATATGATTTTCTATAATGTCAATCTTTAGCTGCAATGTCTTGTCTCTTCCACATTTCTAACTATAAATCATACATTTTTCCAATGTTGCATTTTCAATATCATTTTCTTTCCCAATCCCCATTGGTACAATGAATGGGTACTTTGACAACCAACCAAATTGAAAATTCCTTGTCATTTACCACTCCTGCCCCATTTTTTATTTGTTTCTTTTCTTGCTACCAACATCATCCTCATCCAAGTCAATTATCTCATTCTAGCTAACCAGGGTATCCCTAAGATTATCTTCTACAATATTTCCATCCTCATTTGATACATTTTGATTTAACTCAATTAAAATCTTAACTTGACCTTCTGATGGTGGTGAGGTATTGTAAATGCCTTCTTCATTAATATTTGGTGGAAGAGTTGATGATGTAGCTCCATCTTGATTTGATGGATCTGAAGCTTTGAAAATTCCAAAGTAAGACTGTATGGTACTTCTATTTATAATTTTTTGGTTTTTGATGGCCTACCAGTCTCTTCACTACCCTGAGGAGTGGCAGAGCCTCAACCTTGCTGCTCGACATATTGATCTATCACTACGAATAAAAACTAGAAAAAATGTCTTCTTGTTTAAGGACAGAGAATATAGATCCCATTCCCTACTCAATATCATCTTTAACTTTAAGACTGAAGAAAGAATGGAAAAGAGATAAAGAAAATTTATTATTATAACTAATAACACTATGAAGAAATGATCACTCACCTTTAAGTCTATGTTTTCAGCTTTCGCTGACTTCCGAATCGTGAAGTAGAACCTCAAAACTCAACAAAATGTGTAAGAATAAATGTCAGTTTCAATTGTATTTATATCAATCCATATTTGGTAAATTTTGTGATATTTTTAAATGGTATATTAAAAATTTGGCAAATCTCGCATGCTTATACAACGATACGTTGTAATTTCCAAGGTGAAATGTGTCCTCAAATGTAATTATTTTTTAATGTTATTAGTGAAATAGGTCCTCATAATCAACTATTTATAAATTTTAATTAGCGAAATGGGTCTTCAGAAGCAACTATTTATAAATGTTAATTGGCGAAATGGATCCTGATACAATGTTCTTTTAATAGTATTGGTGAATATGTAGGTTTTTTATTACATGCTTTTGGGATTTTAGGTGAAAATATTAGTCGATCCATTTGAAACACATAGTTTGTTATGGTGAATTTGTTGCTTAAATATGCCTCATAAAAAAAAAACTCATTAGCGAATAGACATGCATTGGACCTATAGTTCGTAAAATTCGAGCAATTTGGACACCCTATTGGTTTGCGCAAATTTGCCAATTTTGACTTGGCCGATTTCTAGAATTCGACAATTGGTGAAAATTTTCCACTAAAGTTTTCCCTAGTATTATTTTCACCTTGGGATTACAAGAGTAAGTGTAGTACAATTTATTGTCATGCAAGTACCATTATCCTTTTTGAATTATTTTAAATGTTCATATTTTTATAAATTTGATATCAATGCTAGTTCAAAACTATAGGAGGAAAAAGTACCTTGCATTCTAGAGGGCATAAGTTTTTTGTTGCAAACTTTGGATTAAGAAACTTTTCTTAGAAAGAAAACTCAAAACTATTGTTAATGAGCGGTTACTAAGAATTTATGAAGAACAAATGAAGAACTATAACTATAAAAAATTCTTGTTATATATCATTTGAAAATGTAATAGTTATGGTATCGTAACTCTATGACTAGTAACAACACCTAAAGGTGCTATCAAATGGTTGGTAGGAATAAATATCTATAGCACTATTGGCCAAACACTACATGTTTATATTTATTTGCAAAGGAATTATGTGTAGCACTGCATTGATAGGGCTATAAATATTTGTGTAGTACTTGGCTGATAGGGCTATAAATATTTATGCATATTGACCATTCAATAACTCTTTTAGGTTCCATTATTAGATTAAATCTCATTGAAGTTAATAAATCTCATGCATTGAAGGTTTATCATCTTGTTCTAATTGAATTGTATCTAATAATATTTTCTTTGTATGTTTCTTATTAATATTCCAAGAGCCCCAAAAGTAAAAAAACTATAAGCTATTTGTTATTTCAAATTTTGAATGTTCCATAAAAAAAACATTTTTTTAAATGAATATTTTTCAAATTGTAGCTTGAAAATTCTAAGACAAATTTTTTAGGTGCATTCGATTTGAGAGAAAATAAACTATATTAAAAATTTGTAGGAAGCAATCTTTTATATTTTTCAATTAAGAAGAAGAGAGTGAAAGGAAAACAAGAAAACAATAATGCACGTTCATGTACAACTAATCAACCATTATCTAAATAGGATAGTCACTTCTATTGTGACATCTTTCTATTAAGATAAAGATCATATTAAACTATATATGTTACCATACCCCAAATCTTCCAAACAATATAAGATTAGTTAAATGAACTCCAAATGACTAGTTGTAGCTTCTCCAAAGTCTTTGAAAAGAACTTCTTCAAGATTTTTGAATGTAATCAAAGAACTCTTCGATGTCTAAGTTATATCTTCTCCAAAATATTTAAAATCACTTTCTTGAAAGTTTTTACAAGAAACCAATGCTGTCATATCCAAATAAATTTAAGTGATCTAAAATAATAGTTTCAAACAAACCTTCCATAACTCAATGCAAAAAAATCCATCTAACTACAAACCTCTATTATAGTATCACTTTCAATGATATATATATATATATTTAAATAAAATTGGTTGGGCCAATGAAAACTTTTATTATTTTGAAAAAGAATTCTTACAAAATCCTGGTTCAAGGGAGCATACTGGCAAGAAAGAACCAGGAGAAGAAAACATCTGGTTATAGCTCCAAGCAGAAGAACTAAAGTCACAAATGGAGATTACAGAAAAAACCCAACGACTAGCCAAAACAAAGATCCCAAATACAACATCTCAACCCAGAGAAAGAACAACCCAAAAGTTGGAACTAAAGCAACCCCAACCACCTAAGAGCTTGAATTGGATTTGTATAAATGATCCAAAGAAATGCTCTTCTTTGACTTCATGACCCTATAGAAAACACTTCAGAAGAAAGCCTGACGCTGAGACGTATGCACCCCAAGATTATTTCTTCAAAGTTATCATTCATGAAGATGGACCTAATTAACATCGAAAGATCTCAAAAAAACCTATTAGTAACAAAGCCAAATTTAGGAATAAAACCAACAATAGAGAAAGCACCATTGCCCAAAGAATACTTAACCAAGGCTACAAATTTTCCTTCTAGAATTACCACAGCCCAATACCAAATCGCCGAATGTGCCATTGAGGAAAGAGACCAATATGTCTTCATTGTTCAAAAATGCTAGGGAATCCATGTTATATTTATATGAAGGCTGAAAATGTGGAAGAGGGAGCCGACTAAACCAAATTATAAGTAGCCAAGTACATAATGATATTTCATAAATATTATGAAACTAAACACAGTTGACAAGAGCCATGTAAAGTGAAAAATTCTGCCAGCTGAGAAACAAAGAGCCATTTAAGAAGAACCCAAAAGAGAAGCCAAACCATGCGACATGTGTAGAAAAAATATGACTAATAACTTAATCTGCTAATGTGTTGAAACCTGACTTCTAATCAGGTGCCATTTGTTAGCTATTATATGTTTTTCAATAAATGCAATGTTAGAAAGGAGGAAGCTTCCTCAGCTCTCAAGCAAGTTCACTGGTTTAAAATAAAAAAATGATCATATACCTTGCTAAATTTATTTTGAGAATTCTTCCTTACATAGTTGAAAGTGATAATTTTGGGGAAACATATCTATGTTTGTTGACCAATTCAACTTTTCCTCTATAAACACAATCATTTCGACAGGAATTTTTGCAATTTGACCATCCTAAATACATAACCCATGTGATAGAACTGTCTAGCTTAAGTTTTTGGCAATCTCCTCTTACTTAAAACCCTTTTACAACCCAGGCCTGTGCAAGTTATTCCTAAATTTGTGTGTTTCTTATTGACTTTCCAAGAGCCCAAATAGTAAACGACTTGTAAGGCATTTGTTATATAGAGTTTTGAATGTTCAAAACAACAAATGAGTTGTTAAAACAAGATTTTTCAAATTGTAGAGGTAATTTAAAGATATTTTTAGTTGTATTTGATTTGAGAGAAAATATATTATTTTAGAAAGTTTATAGTTGAAGAGGATTTGTTATTATTTTTAATTACCCGAAGAAGAAAGTGAAAGTCAAGTAAGCAAACAAGAAAATATATTATTTACAATTAATCAACCATTATCTAAATAGGATAGCCACTTTTATTATGGCATCTACTCATTGACATAAAGATTCTATTAAACTATATATGTTACCATACATCAAGTCTTTGAAACAATATAAGGCTAGTTAAATGAACTCAAAATAGCTAGCTTGCATCTCTAAAGTCTTTGAAAGAAATTTCTCCAAGGTATTTGAATGTAACCAATCAACTCTTCCATGTTAAAGTTATATTCTCTCCATAGTCTATTTCTTTACATAAAAAAGGTGGATATTTATATTAACTATGTAAAGAAAAAAAAATTATAAAAAGATTTCTAACAATAATAGCTATCATTAGAACCCAAAAAAAAAAATCAGTGAGGTTTATCAAAGACCCACCACCTTGAGGAAATAAATAAATCCATAAAAATAATAAAAAAAGAAAAAAAATTGTTGGTGAAAAGGGGATTGGAATAATCATGAAAATCATCATCTAAGAGTTATTAAGTTGATAAGATTGAGAAAAATACAAGGACTCCCAATTTGTAACATTCCAATTATGATCAACATTAGAGTCCCATTTAACAAAACAATATGTAACAACATTCCATTCTTTAGGAGTATGAAAAAAAAGATAGAGTCAAAATTTCATGATAGGTGAAGAATCTATTCCACAAAAGATGCCAACCTCCAAAAATATTATGAGAGCTTCCATTATTGAGAAGCAAGATTAAAATTATGGAGTCCATCTCACCTATTATCTTCTTCCAACTTAATTCATAGGATTTCGCTAGACCCACAAGGATGGATTGATCATTCATCTAATTATTAATGTCAAATATCATAGTAGAAGAAAAATAATTTAGGTATAGTAGCATTATACTTCTTAATTCCACAAATCACTGCAACATCTGAATTGTTGTGAGAAGAACCATCAATATTAATTTTGAAAAACCACAATGAAAGAGGGGACCGTTTACCTACTCTATTCACCCTAAGAGAAGGGTTGATCATAGAATGACGCATAGTAAAGCTAACCAAATGACCCAAATGGAATTTCCTTAAAATTTGAATATCCCAATAAATTAAAACTTCATCAATAAAACATTTAGTCATCAATGTTTAATTTATTGACTTTAAAGTATTATATCATACACGCCTAATAAGAATCCAATAACCTTAGAAAATTTAACATTTTTTTCTAGCCTAATTTTTCAAAGAATAAAAATAGGACCAATTTATCAAATGCCACCAAAAGTATAAAGGTAGAAGCAAGAAGACATCCAAAACTAGCCTAGAATTTAAATAAAGTATTTGCATTAGCAAGAGGTTAATTCCAGACATGCCACCACTATCTCCAAAAACTCTCAACAAAAACACACTAAAAGAAAAGATTATCCACACACTCCTAATTATCCCACAAAGATCACATTTAGATGGACGTCAGATACTTCTCTTTCTTGTGATGCCTAGGTAAGACATTTATTTTTGCATAGAAGCCAAAGAAAGAAATTAAATTTAGACCAACAATACTTATTCTACATCTTTTTCCACTAAGGGAAATATTTGTACTTAGTACTTTCTTATTCTAAAATCTAATATCCACAAAATAAAATCCTTAAGGATCATTTACCCAAGAAAGAGCATCAATTTTCTCTAGAGAACAACATGAATGATCTATCGAAATAAATGATAGGGCCACACAAAAATCAAAATCTACCCCAAAGGGCCAAAAGCATAGATCCTTTCAATGATAAATGTGACAATGCACGTAAGTGAGAATCTTTAAATTCTAATTCATTAGACCAACCAACATCAAAATATATTTTACTCAAAGGGAGCATATGAGGAAAGAATGTGAGAATTGAGGGTGACAATCTCATTAATTCATCTAAAAGAATAGCATTGTGACCTCAATTGGTGACATGCATAAATATAGAAGAGGCCTTACTAAACAAAAGAATCACCCTTCATAATAGTATTCCAAAGCATATAGCCTTCCTTTGTTAATCTAATTCTAGGAGCCTCAGTAGTATCAAAACCTTATAAATATTTATGGCGAAGAAGTTTGACCCACAATTGATCCTACTATTTAGACCATCTCCAATAAAGTCTAGAAGCCAAGGGTTGACTATGAATTTGAAAAGCCTAAGACCAAGACTACCATTATGTTTATGCCTACAAACTTGCTCCTAACTAATAATTTTTTTTTTCTAATTTTTGATTTTCTACCCAAAGAAATTTCTTAAAAAGAGAATCAAATTCTTGTGAATTTTTTTAGGAATAGAATGCACAAAAAACAATAAACAAGATGAGCTTGCAACACTGATTTTAAGGGGTAAGATACCCAACAAAAGACAACCATCAAAAAGTCTAGTGAGAGACCCACATTCTAAACTTGTCAAGAATCCTCTTCCACATAATGTAGTTAGAAAGACCCATAGATAAAAGAATACTAAGACAATCCAAAAGAAGTTGTCCAATCTTAAAATGTAAGGTATGAAAGCAAGCATGTAACTCTCCCATATCTAAATAAACTTAAGTTCTCTAAATGAAAACAATTGAAGGACAAGTTTTAATATAAACCAATCCATCCAACTACCAAAATCAATTACTTGACAAGTTGCTTGATATAAACCAATCCATCCAACTACTAAAATATATTACATTACCACTTTCAAATCTACTACTAATAGGTTGACTTTTGACTTCTAATCAAGCACATTTTGTTTGCTATATTAAGGGAGAGGGATCGGTGGTGGGTAGGGTGATGTTGAGTGAGGGATCTATGTCAACAGCATTCAAGTCAACCGATTTTTTTTTGCACATGTCCCTTCACAGTCTTGTTGGCACCCCCCCATTTTTTTCCTAGCAAAATTTGTGCACGTTTTTCAATGTTTTCGGACCAGTTTTCAAAAACCACAAAAAAAGAGTCAAAATGTGTTATCAATTGATAGTGGGTCACTAAGTCATGTATGATTGGTATGCTAATGTGGCATCACATGATTGATCAGTTTGTGTACTTTATGAATTAAAGTGTTTTACAATTAGAAATTAAATCTAAATTTATTAGAATTTTTATTACCCAAAACTAGATCCTAGACTGTCAAATACTATACCCACCATTGATCTCCTGCCCATGATTGACTCCTCTCCCTTATCTTTTCAATAAATGTCATGTTAGAAAGTCATAAGCCTCCCCGGCTCTCAAGCAAGTTCGCTGGTTTAAAATTTAAAATGATCACTTTGACGAATTTATTTCGGCGATGCTTCCTTACGCTATTGAACGCTATAATTTCGGGGAAACGTGTGTATTCGTGTAGACTAATCCAACTTTTCCTCTTTAAGCGCAATCTTAGTGACAGGAAGACTTATTGCAATTTGACCATCCTGAATCCATAAACAATGTGATAGAACCGCCTGGTTTAAGTTTCTGATGATCTCATCTTAACGCGTAGTGCCATTGTCATTAACATTAAAGTCAAGATCATCATCCCTAAGCTCCAACATCCAGAAGGTTTATCCTCTGGTTTTTTAAATGTTATTTTGGTTTGTTTTCTTCGAAACCCTAATAGCTGGTCGGTTAAGCGGGCTATATGGGCCTTTGAAAGTACCCAAGCGAGCAACTCTCACTTAAACAAACGTAACTATTCTTTTAAGCAATCCTTTGCTTTGACTTGGATTGGTTTGAATGGCTTTCCTTATTCTTTTGGTTGAGAGGAAACGAACAAGCACATCTTGGCATTTTCGAACATTTCTCAGTCAATTGAAAGGAATGATTCCGAAGCCTTATCAATTAATTACGAAGTTCAAACCTGTGCATTGTCATTCTCAATAGTACGTCGTCAACCCCCACGTTATCGGCTTTTATGACTAGTAAACTCAGCCATAAATACGTTGACATTCTAATTATATGGCTTTCAATGAAAGCCTACGAAGAAAGATGGTTGCTTCCCCAGCTCTTTACAATATATATTTGATCATTCCTCCCAGCTGCACCTTCCCTGGTTTACAAATTTTAAATCATAATATATCAATACAAGTTTTCCCAACCTAGAAATTTAGAGATGCTCATATCAAGGAAAGAGCTTTAACAGTTTCTGTTCAAGTGGAGGACTCTATTTAATGTTCTGTAAAAGCTTTAAATAGGTCAAGATCTTGGTTCATTACATCTCGCCTGTTTGTTCTACTTGCTTAAATCAAAGGACTTGCTGGTGAGTTTTTATTTCTAGTTATATTGCTGAGCTATGAAAAGGCCAGGAGAGTTCATGTGTAATATGTTTGTATGGTGTATATTCGCATTGCTTGTGACGGTGCCAATCTGCACAAACGCTTCAAGAATTCGTCATTATAGATGGAATGTAAGGTACGAGTATAAATCACCCGACTGTTATGAGAAGCTGGTGATTACCGTCAATGGCGAGTTCCCAGGTCCAACAATTCTTGCTCAGGAAGGAGACCTCATCTATGTCGAGCTCACTAATCATTTACCCACTGAGAATCTCGCCATTCATTGGCACGGAATTCGCCAGGTACTCAGAAATATCCTAAATATATATGGGTTTTCTGGAATAAACTGTTTGTGTTCAAATTATTCATTATGAGGGATTTTATTGTTGAAAAAGCATGGTTTTTGTTATGATAATAATGGCTTCATATTTTGTTTGTATTAACGTTTCACAAATAAATCAGTGTGATTCCCCAGAATGACATGGACGTTAATACAAACTAAATAGATAGATTATGTCCGAAAGCTATTATGGTCATGATATTCATTGACTATGAAAAATATCTATGTTTATCATACTTTTTGTTGCAAAATGATCCAACCGTCCGATGGATTGATTACAGATTGGGACTCCATGGAATGATGGAGCAGAAGCAATCACACAATGCCCCATTTTACCGGGACAGACCTTCATTTACAAATTTACAGTAGATAGAGTGAGTATTCCTCTAGAATTCTCGTGACATCATAACTAATTGAAATTTGGATTGAGATTGATCGATTGTCTGTGTTGTGATGTAGCGGGGCACATATTTCTACCATGCCCATTACGGGATGCAAAGGTCTGCAGGTTTCTATGGATCTATTCATGTAGCCGTTGGTAAAGGAAAACAGGAGCCCTTTTCATATGACGGCGAGCTCAGTGTTGTATTGAACGACTGGTAGCACAAAAGTCACCAGGAGCAAGCCCATGGCTTGTCCTCCATACCCTTCATCTGGGTGAACGAACCAGACGTAAGAAAATAAAAGAAAAATGTCTTTACACAATCATAGTATAACTGCACTTCCTGTGCTGAAAAAATGCTGAAATTTGTTCACAATATTTTGCTGTTAACAGTCATTACTTATCGAAGGACGTGGATCTTACAACTGTTCCCTCGTACAATCTATAAGCAATGCAGCAGGGTCTGGCAGTATCTGCAACTCCACAAATCCACAGTGTTCAACTCCACACATCCTATCTGTTAAACCCGGCAAAACTTATCGTCTGCGCATTACTAGTGTAGCTTCTCTATCTTCCTTCAATTTTCTTATTGAGGTAAATTATGTTTAACATCTTAATGTTTGTAATTTTGCTTATTCTTTTTATATAAAGCAAAACAAGTATGTTGCTAATGTTAACTTTTTTATAACCCATGTAAACAGGCTGTGTGTTTGTGAATTAACTGATATATATGCCTTTATTAAGCTCTTTTACAGAGTTTGATTTTAGGGAAATTTCATGATTAAACATGTTTAATTAGAAGTAGTATTAGGATGAGCGACCTTACAAAATCTTGATGTTTCATTCTTATGAGCATCACCTAGATGCAATGAGTACTAAATGGACCATCATTATCATAAGAGCTAAGTTTGTGTGAACTACTAAGTTCATTACATATCAAACAATGAATTTGATTCAAAAACTACACAATTGAATACTAATATTAATATCATAAACCTATAGCCATCAAAATTCTTATAGTTTTTTTAATCCCCATAGGTTAACCACAACATACTAATTATTTTCTTGTGATGCCAAACACCAAATTAATTAAATTCTTATAGCTTTTTCTCAGAAAATACTCCTACACCTCATATACGTTAATTATACTATTTGCTGATTTTGGTTTTGTCGATGAAATACTGTGCAGGGACACAACATGACGCTGGTTGAGGCAGACGGGCACTATGTGGAGCCATTTGTGGTGCAAAATCTCAACATATACTCTGGCGAGACATACTCAGTTCTTATAAAGGCCGATCAAGACCCTTCTAGGAATTACTGGGCAGCTCTTAATGTACGTGGGCGTCAACCCAAAACACCCACAGGGCGTGCAATTTTACGTTACATTCCAAACTCTGCCACCATGTTTCCTCCTTCCATACCTTCAACTGGTCCCCTCTGGAACGAATCTTCTTACACCTTGAACCAGGCCAAACTACAAGGCCAGAGCAGGATATGTAGCCCCCCCTCCATTTCAATCTAGCAAGCGTATCATACTTCTAAATACACAGAATAAGATTGACGGCTATGTGAAGTGGGCAATCAATAACATCTCATTTGTGCCACCCCAAACGCCGTATCTGATAGCCCTGAAGTACAATCTAAGTAAGTCCTTCGATCAAATCCCGGCCCCAGAAAATTACCAACCTTATAACATACTCATCCCCCAAACAAACCAAAATGCAACATATGGTAACCGAATCTATAAATTGCACTGTAGATTTGATTTTGCAAAATGCCAACATGCTATCCAACAATGCCAGTGAGATACATCCGTGGCATCTTCATGGCCATGATTTCTGGATTCTGGCTCACGGAGAAGGGGCATTTGATCCCTTGAAGGACACAGACAAATTTAACCTGATAAATCCTCCAATGAAGAACACCGTGCCTTTGTTTCGATATGGATGGACGGCTATCAGATTCATAGCTGACAATCCAGGGGTGTGGCAGTTCATGTAGAAGCCCATTTCTTCATGGGGATGGGAGTCGCGTTTTCAGAGGGAGTGGAGAGAGTCGCAAGGCTTCCCACATCTGTAATGGGCTGTGGTGAAAGCAAACGTTTGTTAAGGCATTGAATTGCTTCAGTGCTCAATTTATTATTATGATTTTTAATATTGTTGTAATAACACATTTTGAAGATTCCAACAATCCAAAGACAAGAAGAAGAATGCGGGAATTTGGTAACGCAGTTTCATGTAATTGTAAGGAAACAGAATAAATGTTCAGTACAATTAACCATTAAAATTGAAACTCTCTGTTACCAATTCTCTTAGAATGTCATTTCTTCTTCGAAACAAACTTGTTTTCTTTTTAATTTTGTGGACAAAATAGCAATAGAACTTATGTTAGCGATGCTTGATCTAGTAATTAATGAACTAATTCAACTAAAAACTGATGTAAGCACGATTTTTTTGTTATGATATTATATTTATATTTTTTATTTTTTTAACGATAAAATTATTTAATGTTGTTAGTTATCGTGTCATAGTGCAGTCCGTTGTTTTTTCAGTTTTATTTTTTTTCAACTTGTCATAAAGTAGCAGTCGCATGCATGCAACAATCAGCTGATAGGGGTCTACCGGAAATGGCTATTCAATTGGAAGGAAGGAAGAAACTTGTTTTTGTAATGCAATGTGAAGTACAAATATTTAGAAATATTTGCAATTGTTTGAATGAGTCAAATAAAGGAAACCATGTTAATAATTCAATATGGAAGAACGCGAGGTTAGTTTATAGTAGGAGGTGAACGAGGATAACATTTGTTGAGTACATTGTAATGAACAGAGATGTTCAAAAATCAATTTATATATTTATATGGATAATTAGATGGATAGATCAATTAAAGCAAAGCTATGTGTGCAAAATTATTTTATATCTCTACATTTAATTGGCGTATTGTACAACATTTTAAAGCCCATGTTATAGTTCAGTTCTTTATTATTATCTGACAGGCAATGCATGGGAGATTAAGAACCATTTGCATAAAATGGGAAATTGATTTTTTGCGTTTCCACATCAATTACTTTTAGTTGGAAATTGATTATGGAAATGTATAATAAAACCATACGTTGTCTTGATTATTTCCAATGTATCCATTAATTGCAATCTCAAACAATTAATCATGAGTAATTTTAATTACAATAATTCATTTAAAATGATTTTAATTAATAATATTAGGACAATGATTTTTTTTTTAATTTCTCTTAATAAATTACATTTGGTAAATTAAATATAATTTAAATTTTCAAATAATTAATTTTGTTAATAATAATAATTTCTCTCCAAAATTTAAGGTATGATATAATTTTATATGTATTTTAGTTTAATAGTTGCTAGGCCTAGATGCACATCCATATTTGACATTTTTTGCTACATTAATCAATCATGGATACTAATACATGGAAAACTTGAAGTTGTGGATAAAATAATATTTATAAAAAGCATGGAACATTAAAGAATTCTCATTTTTTAAAAATTTTTTAGTGATCCCCTTAATTACTATAATTGAATAAAAAATTAATTAGTAATATTGAATAAAAAAATATTCTTTAAAAAAGTTTGTCCATAAATTTAGGTATGGCATATTTGTTGCAATGCTTGTGTGGTATTGGATGATTTATTACTTTCATGTTATTTGTTGTGATTATTTCTTATTTGAATATTAGTTATGATGGTCGTGACTACTAATTTTTTCAAAAAAAAAACTTTAATATATAAATACTTTTTATAAATAGTATTTACTCCATAATTTTGTAAATAAAAGCATTATTATCCATGCAGTTTATGGGTTAGTAGTAGTATAATAAAATTGTCACAAGTAAAAAGGGCTCAAAATTAGTTCATTACAAGGAAATTGAAAGTAAAAAATATTAGATTTAAAATGATTGATTCTAGTAAAAAGATGTTCTATAATTGGTGTATGAACAAAATTAGGAGGACTTAGTTAAAAAATAATAATAAATGGATGATCAAATAGAATAAGAAAAAAAGAACTTGGAGAGGAAACATGTGCATAGTCCAATTGAAGACTAACTTACACCATCTTTGATGGAAAAAAAATAAACAAGCCTCAAGAGAAGAATATGATGGCACGACACATTTTGCATTTCTAGAATAATTGAATTAAAAGGTATGCCTTGTTTTATGGGGAAACAATTATTTATTTGACTTCAAAAAAAGATATTCTACTCAACCGATTGGAATCAAAAAGGAACAATTAAAAGTAACTAAGTATTTGTGCAAAAGCATTAAAGACAATGTGAAACTAAAAATAATTAATGGTATTTATAGTTGGTTCACCAAATCTATTTATTGATATGGTAGCATTATATAGTTGGGAGTGAAAAGCATTTTTTTCAGAGCACCTATTCTGAAGTAAACGTAAACATAGCATGGAATGGAAATAGTCCCCACGTGGAAAATCCGACGCATGCACACCAAAGCACTCATGGTCTACAGGGTATATAGTCACAAGTGTTATAAAATACATGGAAAATAGCATAACTTATAATTTTTTGGCGAATTCCATGAATTCTAAAGTCATGAGAAATGCCACAAATTTTCTAACACTTTCCTACATACCTTGCAGGCCAAAATCATTGCTTTTGTTTCTTCATCTGCACCATTTTAAATGAAATATCTGCTACGCAAATATCTATCCAATGAACAACATATCTAATGAGTACAATCATGCAGATTTCCACCTACAAAAGAAACATGCTCATGAGCAAAGAATAGTTTCATGTTTATGAATTACATAGCATCTCATTCACTAAGCTCAATTGTCTATCTAGAAAGCTAGATTGTTGGCAGAATTACATTCCATTACAAAAAATGTGAGAAATAATTAATAATATTTTCAATTGGTTCACCAAATCTATTTTTTTGATAATAAGAAATTCTTGTACTTACATGTGATGTTGGTGGTGTTCAACAAGAGTGAGCAGCATTGGATCAACTTTTTGGACCAAGAAAGAATTTGAAACAGACAATTTACAATACACTAATTTCCTTGTATGTCTATTGTATCTGTACAACATTATAAAGGTAAAAATATAGATATAGAATAAAATAGGTTAGCATTATTTGTTGTAAATAGAAAGAGTTAAACTAAGAGATTTTGAATAGATGGGATACTGGCAAACAATTGTGTATAAATAATCTACTAAAGAAGTTGAAAAGAGAGCTATGGAAACAATGACAAATACAATGGATACAATAGAGTATGTTTTTTGGTGGACAAGTGGATGTGAGAATCTGTGTCAATGTATATAAGTAGTGACAAATGTACGACAATAGAATCCAAAAGCACTAAACCCATGCTCATTGTCCTCCCTACCATATTGGCATCATGAAGCCTCATGGGCTCTAGCCAAACCCCCGAGCAAGAAAAGCAGGTAAGGGGTATGTGCAGGATCATGAGGGGCCAAAAAGTTGAAATATTATGGATATTTGTAGGGTATGTGGCTGACAACTTTATTTTTATCCAAAATTGTTGAAATGAAAAGGGTTTTAGAGGAGATTCTTAGCTTTCCACCAATATAAATTATGCTTTAATTTGAATTTAATAAGTAATTATTATTTATTTTCTATTAGAATTATGACTAAAGTCTTAATCAGTAGGCTAATTGAAAAACATCTATAAATTTCAAACGGTATCACATTTTTTGAATCCAAAACATGTGTCACATTCTATGCTTCACATACTATAGGATTAAAAAAACAAAAATTAAATTTCATGAAGTTTTGACCAAGTTAAGGTGGTTAGACATACGAGTTTTTATATTTTTTAAAAGTTGTAATAAAAAAATCATAATTAATTATTTACTTGGAAAAAAAATTACAAAAAAATATGCATCATATCCAGATATGAGTCCTCTACTTACATATAAAATATTATAAAAAAAATTATAATTTTATTATGGTTAGGGTGGTCAAACAAACACCTACTTCTTATTTTTTCCCTGAAATTTAAGTACTACTGCATTGAAATTTCAAATTTTCACCAAATAGATTTTATTTATTTTCAAATAAACCTAGTAGTTTAGAAACTACATTCAATTTTCTACAGATTCTATTCTTACATATTTTTGAAATAATAGAGATAACTTATTCAAATTTTTACATCAAGTTTCCTAACACTGATTTTTCTGATTTTTTTGCCACTTAAGGGCCTGTTTTTTCCATGATGATCCTGCACATACCCTAAGGTCCATGGAAAATATCAAGGATTCTTATCATATATCACACAATAAGAAAAATAGAGAAATTATAAAACAACTATTGGAAAAACACTTAATAATCACAAGTAAGTTGAAATAGACAATTTACAATACACTAATTTCCTTGAATGTCTATTGTATTTGTGGAACATTAGAAAGGGAAATATATAGATATAGAATAAAATAGGTTAGAATTATTTGTTGTAAATAGAAAAAGATAAAATAGAAGATTTTGAATACATGGCATATTGGTAAACAATTGTGGATTAGTAATCTATTGAGGAAGTTCAAAAGAGAGCCATGGAAACAATGAAAAATACGATGGATAGAATGGAGTATGTTTTTGGTGGACAAGTGGATGTGAGATTTTGTGTGTCCATGTATATAAGTAGCAATAAATATATCATGATAGAATCCAAAAGCACTAAACCCTCGCTTGTTGTCCTCCCTACCATATTGGCATCACAAAGCCTCATGGGCTCTAGCCAAACCCTCGATCAAGAAATGAAGGTAAGGTCCATGGAAAATGTCAAGGACTCTTATCAAGAGAAATTTTAAAACAACTACTGGAAAAACACTTAAGAATCACAAGTAAGAGATGGTTGGAAACCCACATTAAACAGATTGATACAAGAGAAACAATGTTAGCAAATTGTTATGGAAAACTAGGAGAAATGAGTAGTGTGATACATATTAAAACATGCAATTTGTGCAACAGTTAGCTTCACAATTGAAGATTTTAGCTACATTACTTGGTAGTAAATATTATAGGGAAAAAGGGGAATTATAAAAAATCTATTTGGAAAACAATTAAGAAATCAATATATACAATCTAAATTTAAAAATAATTAATAATATTTACAATTCCTTGATCGGATCTATTTATTCAAAATGGGAAAGTTCTATACTTACATGTATTGTTGTTGGTGTCGAACAAGGGTGAGCAACATTGGATCAAGTTGTTGGAGCATGAAAGAATTTGAAATAGATAATTTATAACACACTAATTTTCTTGAATTTCTATTGTATTTATGCAACATTATAAAGTAAATAATATAGATATAGTGTAAAAGACCTTACCATTATATGTTATAAATAGATAGGGATAAATGGAATATTTTGAATACATGGCATGTTGGTGAAGATTTGTGTGCAAGCAATCTATTAGGAAAGTTGAAAAGAGAGTGGAGGAGACAATGAAAAATGCAATGGATAGAATAAAGTTTGTTTTTAGCAGAGAAGCACATGTCAAAAAATTGTGTGCATGTGTATAAGGGGCAACAAATAGACAATGGTGGAAGGCGAGAGCAATAAACCTGTGCTCAGTCCCCTCTTCACCATGTTGGATGAGGGCGGCTTGTAGGCTTTAGCTAAACCTCCCAAAAAAAAAGGGAGGCAAGGCCCATCAGAGATCTGGTGGATTTTTACCATATACCACCTCGAAACATAGTTTTCATTAAAATGGGCACTCTCAAACAAGATCTCCAATATTGCAGTCTTTTTTCTATTTGACAACTTGATGAAAAATAATGGAGCTCAAATTTAGAATATATGTATGCATATATGTATATATATATATGGTTTCATACCAAAGCATTGTACAAGTTGCTTGCTATGTGTCTGTTTTATAGAAGATTGGAGAGTTTTAAAACTGTTGTGCTCTGGAATATGTGAGTTGTATATATATATATATATACATATATATATATATACACACATACATACATATACATATACATATATATATATATATATATATATATATATACATATACATACATATACATATATATATATATGTATACATATGTATGTATATGTAAATATATATATATAGTGGTGTTGGTTTGGTAGCAGACTATTCTAAAAAGTGGCTCCGTCCTATAATAGATTGAAGGGTTTGAAAACTGTTGTTCTCCACATTCTGTAAGTTGTTTACATGGGTGTTTTGTATAAATGATTTATTTATTGTTTATGTTAAAAATGTTGTTGTCCGGAAATTATAAGTTATTTTACATGGGTGTTTGGCATTATGGTTTTGTATGGATGGAGAAATAACAGTTAAATCTTATTTCTTTCATAACAAAAATATGGCTAGGGTTAGTAAGGGAAAGTATACTCCAAAATGTGGCAGAAAATATATTCATTAGGTTGCATTTTTAAAAGAGCCATTGTGGTGTTGGTTTGATAGCAGACTATTGTAAAAATTGTGCCTTCATCTTTGTTTCAAGTTCCCCATAACAAATTGTTCTTCATGATACTCTTTTCCCTAGTTCCCCATAGTAGACTCTTCATTATTGTAGATTGCTTAAGAATCACAGGTAAATGATAGATCATCAAAAACCCACAGCAAACATATTCATATAAGAGAATTAATGTATGTAAGAGTTGAGTTTTCAATTAAAATTTTGAACTACATTCTTTGACAGTAAACCCACACTAAATAGAACTTGTGAAGGGAATGGATGGCAATAATCTGTGCAAAATGGGTATAATGACACAAAGTTAATCAGGAATTTGAGCTATATCACTTGGAAGTGAATATGATAGAAAAATAGAGGAGACTTGCCTAGGTTTTTTTATGACAATGTGGAGCTTACCTCTTGAACAAAGTATGTTGTTAAATGTGCCTCATTGGTTGATAAGAGTTGCAAAAAAAAAAAAAATTAGAATTGAAAACCGAACTGTTACATAGATTGGTTGTTTTGTATCAATATTTTTAATGATATTCTTTTTTCCTCATCTATTCAAAGGGCCCTGAAATAAATTATTCTATTTTCTTGTAAGAACAATTGTTTTCAATATTTAAAATTCTGAATTTTTTCTCATGGTTATTTTGTTTGGATGGAACATGTTATATTCCTTGTATCAATATGTTTCATCATACTATTTTTTTCTCATCTGTTTCAAGTTCACAATAACAGAGTGTTCTTCATGATATTGGTTTTTTTAGTTTCCCGTAACAAACTGTTCATTAGCATAGTTTCCCTCTTCCATGCTCCATATTTTAAAGTTTATTTACAATCATCTATTAGGTTGCTATGGTTCTTAAGTATTTTCCTAATAGTTCTTTTATAATTTACCTATTTGTCTATAGTGTTTAGTGCCAAATAGTTTATCTTGAATTTCATAAGTAAATGATAGATGATACGAAAAAATACATAGACAAAGAAAATGAAAGCAAGCCAAAGGTTTTCGTCCATCTGGAATTTATGTGTGATTTTTAAATGTTATTCCAATACATCTTACAACTGTTACTTAGGTTGTTTTCCTTTTATGAATTTGTTGGATCATGTAGTAATGGAAGAATGCATTAACGCTAATGTGAGCAAACACTTACCATGCTCTTTCCGCACACAAAGGCAATGAGCTCAGCCACTACCAACCCTTCTTTCCAATTCCACTTTTTGTCTATAATATTTAGTACTGAATAAGTGTTATTCGAACACCTCTTATACAATTAGTGTATTTTTCTTCAATATATATATGCATATGTATCTGTATATGTTTCCAACCATTTATTTTCACATACAGTTCACATTGTATGTATATATATATCTATGTATGCATGTATGTGTATATATATATACATGTATGTGTGTGTGTGTATATATATATAGGAATATATATATATACACATATACATGCACTGTTGATGGTGTTTAACAAGGAAAATTTGTATTGGATCGAGTTGTTGGACCATGGAAGAATTTCAAATAGACAGTTTACAATAGACTAATTTTCTTGAAAGTCCATTGTATCTGTGCAATATTATAAATGAACAATATAGATGTACAATAAAAGAGGTTAGCACTATCTATTCTAAATAAGAAGAGATCAAATGGAAAATTTTGAGTACATGCCATGTTGGTAAAGAATTGTCAACAAGGGATCTATTTGGGAAGTTGAAAAGAGAGTTGTGGGAAGAATATGAAATGCAATCGATAGAATATAGTATGATTTCCGTAGGCTAGCACATCAAAGAATTTGTGTGTCCATGTATATAACTAGCAAGAAATATATGGAATTGGAAAGAAAAATCTCTAAACGCATAGGCAGTCTCCTCCCAACCATATTCGCATCATGAAGCATCATGGGCTCTAGCCAAACCCCCAAGGAAGAAAGGCACAGTTATTGTAAATATTATTTGCAAAAAGGGAAATGGTATTGAATTTCTTAAAACATAAAGAGATACATATACGCATATATGTGTGTGTGTGTGTGTGTGTGTGTGTTTGTGTGTGTGTGTATTGAAATCCCCCTTTCATGCTTTAAAATATAGATACAAGCATAAATATATACCCATATATATAGTCCAAGACCATTGTGGCTCGTTTCACAGTGCAACCGCAATATATATACATGTATGTATGTCTAAACTTCCCTCATTTATTTCAAGATTCCTGGAATAAACTGTTGAGGCTTGCTTATGATAGTCGTAGATCTCCTACTTACATATGCTGGTGGTGGTACAGCTGGTTGCATTGATACATAGAAGCAGAAGGAAAGTGTCTACTTGTGTGAGTAATTTTGATTACACAAGACAAATCTTACATATAATGCTTGTCTTGTATCAATATTTTTCATGTGGGTTTTGATCATCTGTGATGTATCTCTAATTCTTAAAGTGTTTTCCTAATAGTTCTTTTACAATTTCTCTATATGATGAAACATATTGATCTATAGAAGATAAGCAATCTATGTAACAGTTGGGTTGTCAAATCAGAACTCAAGCTACATTATTTGGCACTACATATTATAGACAAATAGGGAAACTGTAAAACAATTTTTTGTGCATTTAATATCCTTTCATTTTTGCTCAGCATCACAACGGTGTTGGTTTGATAGTAGGCAATTGTAAAAATTGTTCACTCTGCCTCTGTTTTATAGAAAATTGGAGGGTTTTAAAATTGTCATGCTCCAAAATCTGAGTTGTACAAATATATATATATATACATACTGATGCAATAGCATCCTTGGTTCTTAGCAATCTTGCATCAACCAAATTTTTTTATTTTTTTTCAGTTTTTGTTCTTGTTTTGTTCTTGCTTAGTTCATGTTGGTGGATTAATTATATTTGCTCACCAGACCCTATGGATCTTTTTGTACATCATCGACATGTTCATTTTCCTTATTTGAAGAATTGAGTGTGATTGGATCTTTTTCTAGAAATTTATCACTTCTAGAATTTCATGGAAGTTTCTTGAACTAGCGCCAGAATAATTTCAAACCATTTTGATCGGTTCAATCATTTTAGATCTTAATATTGTGATTTTAATTGTTCCATGGTGTGTCCCTGAACTTCATTATAGGTCCACACTTCATCTTATGCACCTATTGAAGAGTAATTCAAATTTGAGGCCAACCTATTCATGCAGAGGTTACATTTTATTTCCTTGGATAATGTGATGATCTTTGGCCAACATAGATGTTTCTAGAATTGTGGATAGGATATAAAGCTTGTAATCGATTATTAGAAGAGTAGTAGTTGATTGAGTAGAATAACATAGATTCGATTGTAATATTTAGCTCACATATAGAAGCATGTTGAATGCTATATTTTTTAGCATGTTTTATTAGGCCTGTGAACCGAATTTGTAAGCCTAGATGTTGTCGACCGAATGTAATTGAGATTTATGTTAATGAGAATATTTGTATCTACATTTTCCTCCATATTTTGTGTTGCTTTTTTGGTTCTACTCTTGTTGCATGGTCCAAATTGTTCTCTTTGAGGACCCGCCTACTGTGGTTGTGCCACATTGGTATCAGAGAAAGATTTGATCCGTGTGAGGTCATCAGAATTTGCGGAGTCCTGTTAAATATTTTTTGTGGGCTGGTGGATTGAGGATCCAACCTGCAACTATAGAGGACTTGTGTAAAGATGGTGGGAAGAAGAAATGGTAGAGGAAATGGAGCGCATGCAAATGCATACCCAGCTATGATGGAGATATTAAGAGGAATTACTGTCAGATTAGATGCAGTTGAAACAACCCAGAGGAGAGGTCAACCAGCTGATGATGTGAGTGATGAAGAAGTAGAAGTACACGAAGAAAGAGTAAGAGAAGAGGAACCCGACCTTGATCAGGGAGAAGAGAGGTTCATAAGATCCCTAACTAAAGTGAATATAATACCACATTTCAATGCACTAGATTATAATGGTAAGTTGTATTTAGATGTATTGTTGGATTGGATAACAAAGATGTAAAAATATTTTGAATTTGAAGGTACCACTAAAGATAAGAAGGTGAAGTTTGCTTGTACAAAGTTGAGAGGACATGCATCCCTTTGGTGGGAACATTTGTAGACAAATAGACAAAGAAGGGGAAAATAAAAGATAAATTCATGGGATCAGATGGTGAAAAATTTGAAGTCAAAGTTTATTCATGTAGATTATAAGATTAGTTTATTCAAGAAGTTGCAAAATCTAAAGCAGAAAGAATAAAATGTGATAGAGTATACTGAGGAATTTTATAAGTTGAAAATAAGATTTGGAAATTTGGAGGATGAGATTGAACAAGTAGCCAGATATATGAATTGTTTGAGGTCATCTATATAGGATGAGATTAGTTTGATCAAGTTGCAAAGTGTGGAAGAGGCATATCAGTGTGCCCTAAAAGAAAAAGAGAAGTTGAACAAAAGACATGACCGGAGACAAAGAGGAAGAGGTGGAAGATCTCAAAGAGGAAGAAATTTTACTAGAGGAGGAAGAGGATCTTTTCCAAACTAGAATAAGGATAAGGAGGTTAGTAAGAATGAAAACTCATACCAGAGAGGTGATGGTAACTCTTACAAAAGAGGAGGATATGGTGGTTACCAAAATGAAGGTTATAGAAGTGATGATAGAGGACAGGATAAAAGAGTATTCAAGGGAACTTGTTATAAATGTGGTGGAGAAGGACATAGAGCATTTGAATGCAATCAGGGAGAGACAGGAGGAAAGTTAGAAAATAATAGAAGGACAACCTTTTTTGAGGAAGAATATACTAGATCATCTAATAAACTGAAAGATGGAGAAGTGCTGGTGAATAGGAGAGTATTATGTCAAAGTGAGTTGGAGAAAGAGCCATTGCATAGAAATAATTTGTTTTGGACCAGATGGAAGGTGAATGGAAAATGTTGCAAAGTGATTTTTGATAGTGGAATTTTTGAGAACTTGGCTTCTAAAGAGATGGTGACTAAAATGAAGTTGGAAAGGTTGAAACACCCGAAGCCCTATCAGATTGCTTGGATTCGGGATGAGCATAAGATACTGGTAAGTGGACAAGGTTTGGTGAAACTAAAGATAGGAAATTACCATGATGAAGTTTTGTGTGATATCATGCCTATGGATATATGCCATGTTTTGTTGGGAAGGCCTTGGTAGTATGATATACAACCTATTCATGATGGAAAGAAGAACATATACACCATTGTTGCTAATGGGATGAATCAGATTTTGTTGCCATTGGAAGATGTTCCTATAGTTGAGGTTTGTACAAATGGTAGGGTTTGTCTGGTTGATGGAAGGAGATTCCTTGATGGGTTGAGACATGAGAATGTGTGTTGTGCCTTGGTGCCTAAGAAGGCTGAAGACTTGAAGCATGTAGAAGAACACCCGAAAGAGATAAAGGAGATACTGACACAATATGAGGAGATCATTTAAGATAATGTACCTAATGGATTTCCACATG
Source organism: Sequoia sempervirens (assembly GCA_007258455.2). Taxonomy (NCBI): domain Eukaryota; kingdom Viridiplantae; phylum Streptophyta; class Pinopsida; order Cupressales; family Cupressaceae; genus Sequoia; species Sequoia sempervirens. Next base: position 12,269,117 of record VDFB02072274.1, on the reverse strand, counting down.
TAAGGAGTATTATTCATTGTATGGATATGATTCCTAGAGCTAGTTTTCCTAATAAAGCAACACACAAGATGACTCCAACAAAGAATGAAGAGTTGAATAGACAAGTGAAAGAATTGTTGAGGAATGGTTTGATCAGAGAAAGCTTGATTCCATGTGCAGTAGTTGTTGTGTTAGCACCTAAGAAGGATGGAGAATGGATAATGTGCATAGATTCTAGAGCCATAAACAAGATCACGATGAGGTATAGATTTCCCTTGCCCCAGATGGATGACATTATGGATTTTTTGAGTGGTGCTAAGTACAAAGATGGATTTGAAGAGTGGATATCATCATATCAAAATTAGAGAAGGGGATGAGTGGAAAGCAACATTCAAGATGAATGGAGGATTATATGAGTGGTTGGTGATACCTTTTGGATTGAAAAATGCACCGAGTACTTTCATGAGGTTGATGAATGAGGTATTGAATAAATTCTTGGGTAAGTTTGTGATTGTGTATTTGGATGACATCCTAATTTTTAGTAAGAGTAGAGAAGAACATTTGTTGCATATAAGACAAGTTTTGTAGAGGTTGAGAGAAGACCAGTTGCTAATTAACATTAAGAAGTGTAGTTTCATGAAAGAAGAATTGGTATATCTAGGATTTGTGATATTTGTGGATGGGTTGAAGATGGATCCTGAGAAGGTAAAATAAATTTTTGAGTGGCCTACACTAGATAGCATTGGAGAGGTAAGATCATTTCATGGATTGGCTATTTTCTACATAAAGTTTGTTAGGAATTTCAGTTCTATTTGCAGCCCTATGACAGAAATAATGAGAAGAGATAGGAAGGATTTTATATGGACATCTGGAGCAAATCAAAGTTTTGAATTGTTGAAATAGAAGGCGACTGAGAAGCTTGTGTTGGCTTTACCATATTTCAATAAGGTTTTTCAAGTAGATTGTGATGCAAGTGGAAATACAATTAAAGCAGTATTGAGTCAAGAAGGGAGACCTGCAGATTATTTCAGTGAGAAATTGAATGATGCTATGAAAAGATATTCATTATATGATCAAGGATTTTATGCTATAGTTCAAGCCTTGAAGAAGTGGAGACATTATTTGTTTCCTAAGGAATTTTTGTTGTATATGGATCATCAAGCATTATAATATTTGGATTATTTCATTCAGGAGGATATGTCATTTAGAGGTAATCAATTGTGTATACCCTGGAGTTCAATGAGGGATAACTTGGTGAAGGAGAAGCATAGTGGAGGAGTGTCAGGACACTTTGGAGTTGATAAGATAGTAACATTGGTGAGTGAGGATTACTTTTGGCCCCAGATTCATAAGGATGTTAGGAGATTTGTGGAGAGTTGCAGATTTTTTCAAGTTGCAAAAGGGAGTAGTTAGAATGTTGGATTGTATAAGCCTTTGATAGTTCCGGAGAGACCCTGGGAGGATATCAGTATGGATTTCATACTTGGTTTACCAAACACAAAAAGAGGTAATGATTTTTTATTTGTGGTGGTAGATAGATTTTCTAAGATGACACATTTCATACCTGGTAAGAAGATAATAGATGCAGTACATGTAGCAGATTTGTTTTACAAAGAAGTGGTCTAATTGCATGGGTTACCTAGGAGTATTGTTTTAGATAGAGATGTAAAGTTTGTTGGTTACTTTTGGAGGACACTTTGGAAGAAGTTGAAGATAGATTTGAAGTTTAGTTCTAATTTTAACCCATAGAATGATGGATAGATAGAGGTAGTAAATAGGATTTTAGGGAATTTTTTGAGATGTTTGGTTGGAGAGAAGACTGGGGTATGTGTAGGATCATGATGGGCCAAAAAGTGGCAATATGATGGGTATGCGGCTGATGACTATATTTTCACCCAAAATTGATGAAAGGAAAAGGGTTTTTAAAGAAGATTTTGAGCTTTCCACCGATATAAATTATGCTTTACTTTGAATTTAATAAGTAATTATTATTCATTTTCTATTCAAATTATGACTAAAGTCCTGATTGATAGGCTAATTGAAAAATATGTATAGATTTCAAACGGTATGAAATTTTTTGAATCCAAAACATGTGTCACATTATATGCTTCGCATAATATAGGATTAAAAATGGAAAAATTGAATTTCATGAAGTTTTGACCAAGTTAAGGTGGTCGACATACGAGTTTTTATATTTTTTTAAAAGTTGAATAAAAAATTCATAATTAATTATTTACTTAGAAAAAAATTACAAAAAAATATGCATCACATCACGGCATGATTCCTCTACTTATATATAAAATCTTAGAAAAAAATATTATCATTTTATTGTGGTTAGGGTGGTTAGATAGACACCTACTTCTTATTTTTCCTTGAAATTTAAGTACCATTGCATTGAAATTTCAAATTTTCACCAAATAGATTTTTTTGTTTTCTTAAACAAACCTAGTAGTTTAGAAACTACATTCAATTTTCTACAGATTCTATTCTTACATATTTTTGAAATAATATAGATAACTTATTCAAATTTTTACGTCAAGTTGCCTAACTCTGATTTTTCTAAATTTTTTGCCACTTAAGGCCCTATTTTTTCCATGATGATCCTCCACATACCCACTAGAAGTTGGGATTCAGTCCTTGCACAAGCAGAGTTTTCTTACAATATTTCAGTGAATAGGAGTACAGGAAAGACACCATTTGAGATTGTCATAGGAGTTCATCCTAGATGTATATCTAAGTCGAGAGACATCAGTATGGAAGATAAGAGGAGTGTAGAAGTAGAAGGATTTGCAGAACACATGAAGAAAGTGTATACTCAAGTGAAACAACAATTGGAACACATGAACCAGAAGTATAAGGAGAAGGTAGATGAAAAGAAGAGACATAAGAAATTCAAAATTGGAGATGAAGTGATGGTATATTTGAGGAAGGAAATATTTCCAGTTGGCACATACAACAAACTAAAGATGCGGAAGTTTGGACCTTGTAAGATCTTGAATAAATTTGATTCAAGGAATTCATATGAAGTGGAGTTGCTAGAAGGTATGGGTATATCACCTATATTCAACATTATAGATCTATATCAATATCATGAAGCAAAATTCAGTGAAGATAGTGAAGCAAAATTGGAGAATCAGTTTCCTAAACAACAATCAAATGAGATTGAAGAGATTTTGGATGCTAGAGATGGGAGGAAGACTCATGGAAGACAGTACAAAGAATATCTTGTGAAGTGGAAAGGTGACTAGTTGAGGATTCTTCTTGGATTTCTCAAGCTGAGGTAGACCATATTGGTTTTCCTTTGGCCCCAACAAAGTGAGGGAGTCACTTTTCAATAACCCAAGATGTCTGATGTAGGAGCATCCTTGGTTCTTGCCAATCTTGCATCAACCAAAAAAATATATATATTTTTTACTTTTTGTTCTTGTTTTGTTCTTACTCAGTTCATGTTGGTGGATTCATCATATTTGCTCACCAAACCCTATGGATCTTTGTGTACATTGTTGACATGTTCATTTTCCTTGTTCCAATATTTGAGCGTGATTGGATCCTTTTCCGAAAAGTTGTCGCTTCCAGAATTTCATGGTAGTTTCTTGAACTGATGCTAAAATAATTTCAAACCTTTTTGGCCAGTTCGATCATTGTGGATCGTCCCCGTGACTTGCAGATCTTAACAGTGTGATTTTAATTATTTTTTGGAGTGTCCCTGACCTTCATTATAGGTCCACACTTCATCTTATGTACCTGTTGAAGAGTAATTCAAATTTGAGGCCGATCTATTCATGTGCACGTTACATTTTCTTTCCTTGGATAATGTGATGGTCTTTGGCTAACGCGGATGTTTCCAGAATTGTGAATAGGATATAAATCTTGTAATCGATCATTAGAAGAGTATTATTTTATTGAGTATAATAACATTGATTTGATTATAATAATCAACTCGCATATAGAGGCATGTTAGAATGTTGTATTTTTTAGCATGTTTTATTAGGCCTGTGAGCCGAATCTGTAAGCCCGGATAATGTCGGCCGAATGTAACTGAGATTTATGTTAATGAGAATATTTGCATCTACATTTACCTCCATATTCTATGTTGCTTTCATTTTGTTACTCTTGTTGCACAGTCCGGATTGTTCTCTTTGAGGACCCTCCTACCATGGTTTGGCCACATACATATATATACATTAATATATACATATATATATATATATACGTATATATATGTATATGTATAGATTTATATATATATATATATATGTTGGATGTTGTGGATGTATTGTTGATACGTGGTTGTCATTGAGGATATTAAGAAAATTGTAAAAGAAAGTGCTCTAGGTTCCCAGTGGAATTGTGCAGGCCATGAAGGTGTCTTGTTCTCTACATTGAGTTCAGTTGTTGTGGACTAAAGGGTTTACTTTTGAGAGTATCTAGATCATCTACCAAAAATTTTAGAGGTTCGTGTATAGATTTGATCATGTCATGGTCTAACAGTATTTTTGTGGTCTTTCTAAGTGCTCTTGAATGAAATTTGTGTGATTCTAGTAATCTGAGTTGTTGTGGATGTTTCTCTATTGTTTCTTGATGTTTTTGGATGTCTCTAGATTGTGCTCTATCTTTTTAGTACATCCACATTGATCGGTGTACTCGTGGTTGAATATTTTTCTTGCTCACATTCGGGTTTTCATGTTCTTGACTGACATGATGGTGGTAATGTGTTGTGGATCCTTAAAAATTTAAATTTGAATGTTTGGCGCACTCGTGAATATTGTTTTAGGTCACATCATTGTTTTGGCCAATGTTGTTTAGATCCACATTGAAAATTTAAATGTAAATTTGGGCTGACATTGCAGATATGTTTTATTTTCCTGGCCGACTAAGTTGTTGATGAAATCTCATATAGCAGATATATAAGAGTGATTGTTTCATCCGTGGAAAGTGTGCTTCATGTGCTAGGTTTTCTCCTATGTGTGTATGTGTGAATATCATTTGATTGGATAGCAGAGTGCGAAGAAGATCAAGCAAAGTGTGAAGTGTTTGAGTGAAAAGTGAAGGAGTTTTTTGTGCTTAATTGGAACTATAATCAAGCTTGTGTAGAAGCTATTTTCTCAGTTCGTACCCTTTGGATTTTAATCCTATTTTTTATTGTTGGGAAGTGATCCCCTTCTATAATTGACTAGTGAGCTCTAGGTAGTGTGCATGAATGCATGTGCATTCCCCTTTATTGTTTTCATTATACTTTTAACAAGGTATAATATTGTGGAATAACATCCACCATGGCTTTTCCCCTAACAAGGTTTCCACGTAAAAAATTCTTGGTGTTCTCTGTCTCTCTGATGTGTTAATTGCTTATTCATCAGATCTGAGATTAAGTTAAGTAAAGTTTGAAAAGTTTATTATTTTGAGACAACTGATTCACCCCCCTTCTTAGTTGTTTGTCCTTGTTTTTTGAACAATATATATCTATATATATATATATATATGAAAGAACCAGCGGACAAAGATATTTCACAAGCATAATGAATGTATGAATTACATAATGTCAATATAATTCATATTAGACAGATAGAGGTCAACATATATAAGAGAAATATCCCAACATGAGGTGTTGAGGTGTATAGACACCTCTCCAGTCTAGCTCATGAGGAAAATATCAGCCTACACAATAAATGCATAAGTAGGCTTAGGTCAGCTTGTGGATATCCAAGCATTAAGTATACACTAAAACCACCCCTTAAGTATAAATTAGGTGGGCATGGATAAAATGGGTCCTAGCTACTAGCCTAGTGAGGTACCCATGTACAATGCAATCTTTCTAAAAAATAGAGTAAGATAGAAAACCCAGTGGGAGAAAAATATCCACCAAAAAGAGAGATGTGGAGAAGACTAGAAAGCCCCTCCAAGGATGATGATGATTTTGATATAGAAATCGTGCCTAGAAGAGCTTGTAGATGAATGAACTTTCTCTCAGTGAACAGTTTGGTGAAGATGTCAGCAACCTACTCTAAAGATTGGAAAAAGATTAAGTCAATGATCTAACCATGAATCAACTCTTGAATGTAATGCATATGAATCTCAATGTGTTTGGTTCGTTGATGTTGAACCGGATTCCTGCATATCTAAATAGTACTTTGGTTGTCACAATAGATGACTATAGCTTGCCTAAAAGGAGTACCAAACTTAGAAAGAATTCCTTGAAGCCATATAGCTTCTGTACCTAAGTTACCAGCCCCCCTGAACTCTTCCTCTGTGGATGATATAGCAATAGCATTTTGCTTCTTGCTAGACCAACTAATAGGACATGAACCAAGAGAAAATTTGTAACCTAAAGTGTACTTATGATGCTCAATGTCACCAGCCCAATCTAAATATGTATAACCAAGCAATTCAAGTGATGAACCAACTCTGTAGTGAATCTCAAACCCAAGATTACCATGAAGTTAGTGAAGGATCCTGTTAGCTACTTTCCAATGTAGCTCATGAGGTTTCTGCATGAATCTCAAAACCATGCCTATTGCATAGGCAATGTATGGCCTGGTATGAGTCAAGTATATAAGACTACCAACAAGTTGTCTATACAATGTAGCATCAACCAATGGTGTAGTCTGGAAGTCTCAAGCTTGACTCCAGAAAGAAAGGGAATTAGAGATGGTTTGCAAGTAGTCATATGAAATCATGCAAGAAGATCAAAAGTATACTTGGGTTGTGCAAGAGTAATCCCTAAATTTGACTATGAAATCTTGATTCCAAGGAAGTAGTGTAATAAACCCAATTCTATCATGTCAAATCTATCCTGAAGTGATGTCTTCACTACTACAATGGTAGATGAAGTACTATTAATCAAACAATCATCAACATATAGAACTGGTATCAAAAGTGAATCATCCTGCCACAATAGATACACATTAGGATTAGAATCATCTAGTAAAACCTGAAGATAGGAGGTAGGAGTCCATCTTGTCATATGGGTATTTTTAAGATCATCATGGAAAAAATAGGCCCTTAAGTGGTGAAAATTTTCAAAAAATTAGAGCTAGGCAACTTGACGTAAAAATTTGAATAAGATATCTATATTATTTCAAAAATATGTAAGAATAGAATCTATAGAAAATTGAATGTAGCTTCAAAACTACTAGGTTTATTTAAAAAAGAAAAATCTATTTGGTGAAAATTTGAAATTTCAATACAGTAGCACTTAAATTTTAGGAACAAATAAGAAGTAGGTGTCTATCTTACCACTCTAACCACAATAAAATGATAATATTTTTTTATAATACTTTAGATATAAGTAGAGGACTCACATCCTAATGTGATGCATTTTTTTGTAATTTTTTTTTGAGTAAATAATTAATTATGATTTTTTCATTACAACTTTTAAAAATATATAAAAAATTGTATGTCTTACCATCTTACGTTGGTCAAAACTTCATGAAATTTTTTTTTTAATCCTATAGTATGTGAAGCATAGAATGTGACACATGTTTCAAATTCAAAAAATGTGATACCATTTGAAAGCTATAGATGTTTTTCAATCAGCCTATCAATCAGGACTTTAGTTGTATTCAAATAGAAATTGAATAATAATTATTTATTTTAAAATTCAATGTAAAAGCATAATTTATATTGGTGGAAAGTTGAGAATCTCCTTTAAAAACCCTTTTTATTTCATCAATTTTGGGTAAAAAAAAATTCGTCAGCCACATACCCTACACAAACCCATCATATCGCTACTTTTTGGCCCATTATGATCCTACACATACCCATACCAAGCTCTAGGAGCTTGTTTAAGGCCATAGAGAGATTTCTTAAGTCAAACTAAGGATAAATCCTAAACAAAGCTTGGTGGTTGTTCCATGTAGATTTCCTCCTTAAGGTCTTCGTGAAGAAAAAAACTCTTCACATCCATCTGATGTACATTCCATCCATCTGATGTGGCTATAGAAAGTGTGAGTCTGTTGGAAGTCATATTAGCAACTAGTACAAAGGTTTTTGTATATTCAATTCCTATAACTTGTGAAAAACCTTTGGCTACCAGTCATGCTTTGTACTTATCAACTAACCCATCTACTACAAATTTAGTTCAATATATCCACCTACATCAAACTATCTTCCTTCCCTTCAGAAGTGAAGTCAAATCCCAAGTGTGATTTCTAATCAAGGAATCATATTCCTCATCCATAGCAATATCCCACTCTAGTGTGCTTGATGCCTCTTTGAATTTTTGTGGATCGAAAACTAAAGCAAAGAAGGCATGTGCCCCCCCCTAAAAATCTACTTGAATTAGTTTATCATCTATTGAATCATGTATCCCTGTATAGTCCTATGTAAAGTGTAAGATGTGGGTGAGCCTGGTGCAGATATATCAACTTCTAATGCAATCCCTGAATTAGATGAAGATGACCCTCATCACTGCGAGAACTAGAAGAAGAAGATACTACACTAGGAATCTGCTAAAAATGATCTAAATCATCAGTACTGTAATTAGGATCTGAAGAGTCCACGATATATTGAGAAGTGTCAAGTATAGTTTCAAGAGATGTTTCTCGAAACTTAACACTTCTCTCAATAAACAACTCATGTGTGGTAGGGTGGAATAGGTGATAGCCTTTTACACCATCTGGATATCCCACAAAGATGCAAGGTTTGGATTGAGGATCCTTAGCCTTGCATTTCTCTTTGGGAATGTGTGCCATGGCATGTGAGCCAAAAACTCTAAAATGATCAACTACAAGTTTTCATCCTTTCTAAGCTTCAAAGGGAGTGATACCCTTTAAGGATTTATGTGGAATTCTATTTTGTATGTAACATGCACAATTGATTGCTTATGCCCAATATGATGGTGTGAGGCCCTTAGAGTGAATTGTACAATTAGCCATCTCTTTTAAAGATCTATTTTTAAGTTCTGCAACACCATTTTGTTGTGGGGTATAAGGAACTGTGCACTGTAGATCTATCCCCTCTAATATACAAAACTACTCAAAATTATTGTTAACATATTCTCTCACATTATCTGTTCGAAGAACCTCGATGACTTTCCTTGATTCTTTTTGACAAGAGCTTTGAAATTTTGAAAAAACTCAAACACTTCTGATTTTTTTGTAAGAAAGTAGACCCATGTAAAACATATCTATCCTTTGTAAAAGATGGATGGGGAAAAGCCCCTGAAACATCACTATGAACAAGTTCTAAAACTTGTGTTTCCCTCCATGATTTACCTTTGTCAAATTTTGCTTTTGGATGCTTTCCAAGTGCACAACCCTCACAAATCCCTTTAGAAAATTTAACCTTAGGTAATCCTTTAAACATATTCTATTGACATAGTTGTTTAAGATAGCGGTAGTTAAGATGGCCAAAATGCTCATGCTATAGTTTGCTAACTTCATTTGAATGAGTTAGTAGTGCTTTTAGAGAAATATCTATGGAAAAATTGGAGAAGGCATATAATCTAGATTGGTGATTTGCTTCTCCTATTGCTACCAAATTGTTGCTTTATATTTCTCTTATCTCAAATAAATCTAGAGAGAACTATACTCTCATGCCCTTCCCTAAATGATATATTTGATACGCTTAAAGGAGATTAGTTGAGAGTGAAGGTACACTTAGAACATTGGAAAATGTTCATCCTTCAATTTCAACAGGCCCTCTCCCATTTACCAATGTTGGAGTATCATCACCTAAGGTGATTGTGGACATACTTGATGGTTCTAAGGATGAAAAGACAACCTATGAAGAACCCATATGGTGTGAAGCACCAAATTCTAGAATCCATGATGGAGATAAATATGCTTTAGCAACTAAGGCTTTTCCCTTTGATTTATCTTTGTCCTTAGTATTATCTTGATTTGATGAAGATGCCTTGATAGAATCAGGTAGCCCTATATTATTCTTTTTGAGAATTTGTTGTAGAACTTCAATTTTTTTCTTCATGCAGTGATGTTCATCATGTCCAAGATTTTTACAAAAGGTGCATGCAACTCTCTTTTTACCTTGAGACTCCATTTTGGAGTTGTCAATTTTGTTTTCTTTCTTAACTTGTCCTTTTTAGTGTTCTTCTTCTCCCTATTTGAATTTTGATGTGTTTCATTCCCTACAAGGAGGGCTTGAGGTTTCGTAGACTTCAAAGTACCCATTTGAATTAACTTTTCTTGCTCCCTTGTGAGGTCAACAATGAAGTTATCAAGTGTGGGCATTGACCATGAGGCTCCAAGAGCCCTTTTAGTAGAGTAGAAAGTTGATACAAACACAAAAAATTATGGACCTAGCTTGGAAAGTACATAAAGGATTAATTGGTCCTCTTTCTTTTCAATCCCACAATATTTTAATTGAAATTTCAAGGATTGAAACTTAGTAGAAAAGTCTTGTAAAGTTGAAAAATTCCTAGGATTGAGACCTAAGAGTTGATTTTCCAACTCATGGCTTCTAAGTTCATCTATTTTCCCAAAAAAATTGTCAAGACCTTCCCAAACAGGTGGTTAGGTATTTTCAAGTTCTCAACATGGAACAACAATTCAGGAGATAAATTTAGGCATAGAAAGCCAAATGCTTGTTCACACTTATTGATAAACTTTTCTTTGTCTATAGCTACATTAGGTTCTTTCTCTATTCCCATAGTTACCCTATATAAGCCTTTGCTCTTAAGTACAAGAATTAATTTCATCTTCCAATCATGATAATTGAAAGGTGTTAAGGGAACTATAATAACATTAGATTCCATACTGCTTTGACTAAGATAGTTGTTTTGTAAAAAAGCAAAAAAGAAGAAGCTAGAAATGTGTGCAGAAGTGAAAAAACACAACAAACAGAAGCACTTCTTGAGGAAGTGTGAAAATCAACCACACAACACCCCCTTTATTATTTGTTTCCCCCCCCCAATTTGGCACTTTATAGAAGGAGTGCTTGTAACTAACCCCAAAAAAGACACAAATAGGCACTTTATAGAATGAGTGCAATTTTGTGCTTTTTGAAGTCGTGGTGAAAAAAGAGATGCCCTTTTGCAAAAAAAATGGAACACAAATCCAAGTTACAATGCAAAAGTTATTACTCTTCAAAAATTTTACCCTTTACAAAATTAATCCTTCTTGCAAATAAATTTTTAGATAAAATTGCAACACACCAAAAGAGTTAGTATGAGGAAAAAATTAAAACAGGGGAACAATACTCGGCCTTGCAAAACAAGTAATCACTCCCATAGCTAAATCTAGCCTACAAATAGAATCCCCTCTTTGATTTATCTCTTTACAGGATGAGATCTTTGTGTGGAGAGCAATGGAAACAATGATTTGAATCCTTTGTTTGATGCGCCCTCCAATAATGCTCTTGCAGCCTCCGAAACAGAGAGCTAGATCTCGGCTCACAAAACCCTCGTAGGCCTGGCTAAAGTTTTCATATGGTAGTCCAAATCCTATCATGTGAAAGGGTCTAAATCTTCTCTTCATGCCTGGAAATGGTGCTAAATAATTTGTCGTTCACCTTCACACTTTGATTGTGTAATAGAGCAATCATTTTGCATAGATACAAATAGCAAATGCAAGAACAAGGGGTCGAGTATGGGGCAAAGATATTAACACAGGTCACCTGGGGTGGGGTTAAGATGTTTTTGTTGTGGGTAGGAGAATCCAAACAATGCCTTTCCTACAAGCATATGCTCTTTGGCAAAGCCTACATCAAAAGACTTCATGCGTAGGAGAAAAACGTCATGTACCCATCCCAAACGCACCCTTTCCAGGCTCTAGTTGAGCCTTCCACAAGCTCCAACATAGGTTGCTTCCCTTTGAGGCTCTAGTCGAGCCTTCCACAGGCTCCAACATAGGTTGCTTCTTGAGAAACAAGTCACCAAGATCTAATAGATTGGCTCTAACACAAACTCCAAACTCAAGGAGAACTTCAACACTTTAAACAACCTCTCTACAAACCAAGCAAAGCCAAAACAATATCTGAAGAACTCATGAAGGGCCTTAGCCTTGGTGGAGAGTTCATCCCTAAGTAGCAGAAGCCTTAGCAAGTTCGGTGATACATTGTGCACTACTTGCTTTAGGGATTGTGAACACCACATGAAATGCAATAGGGAAATCACGCCTTCAGGGAGAGAATATGCTGCAACCAATCAGTTATTCATAAGTTGCAAATGATTACCATTCACTACATGCATAAACTATACAGCCTGAGAACTCTCTGTTTGACTCTAATAACATGAAAGAACTAGCAAACAAAGATATTTCGTAAGCATAATGAATGCATGAATTGCATAATGTCAATTTGATTAATATTAGATAGATAGAGGTCAACATATATAGGAGAAATATCCCAACATGAGGTGTTGAGGTGCATAGACACCTCTCCAGTCTAGCTCATGAGGAAAATATCATCTTGCACAATAAATTCCTAAGTAGGCTTAGGTCAGCCTATGGATATGCAAGCATTAAGTATACACTAACAATATATACATTACTACTATATGCATTTTGTATAGCAGAAGCTCTGTATAAGAAGCTCTCCATATCTATGGTTTGTAGCTTGTACTCTCCTTATGTTAAACTTCCATATAAAATCTATTTTAGATGATCTGCCATTTGAGAGACTCTAAAACAACTATTACAAAAACAGTTGAGAATCATAGGTAAATGATAGATGGTCAAAAAACCCATATCAAATACAAGTTTAAGAGACTTGTAGGAAAACATACACAAGCCAAATATATTTACTTGTGATTCTAAAGTGAGTTGTCTATATATATAGGGTATGTGCAATATTATCATGGAAAAAATAGGCCCTTAAGTGGCAAAAATTTTAGAAAAATCAAAGTTAGGCAACTTGATGTAAAAATTTGAATAAGTTATCTATATTATTTCAAAAATATGTAAGAATAGAATCTATAGCAAATTGAATTTAGTTTCTAAACTACTAGGTTTATTTAAAAAAAGAAAAAATCTATTTGGTGAAAATTTGAAATTTAAATATAGTAGTACTTAAATTTAAGGGAAAAAATAAGTAGGCATTTGTCTCACCATCCTAACCACAATAAAATGATAATTATTTTTTATAATATTTTAGGTATAAGTAGATGACTCATGTTTAGATGTGATGCATTTTTTTTGTAATTTTTTTCCAAGTAAATTATTAGTTATGATTTTTTTATTACAATTTTTAAAAAATATAAAAACTCGTATGTCTAACCACCTTAACTTGGTCAAAAATTCATGAAATTCAATTTTTCATTTTTTAATCTTATAGTATGCGAAGCATAGAATGTGACACATGTTTTAGATTCAAAAAACGTTCTACCATTTGAAAGCTATAATTTTTTTTCAATCAGCCTATCAATTAGGACTTTAGTTGTAAGTCAAATAGAAAATGAATAATAATTATTTATTAAATTCAAAGTACAACATAATTTATATTGGTGGAAATATGATAATCTCCTTTAAAAACCCTTTTCGTTTCATCAATTTTGAGTTAAAAAAAAGTCTTCATCCACATACCCTACACATACCCATCATATTGCCACTTTTTGGCCTATCATGATCCTGGACATACCCTATATATATGTATGTATGTATATGCATGTATATGTATACATTTATACATATGCATATATGTATGTATGTATATATATATATATATAATGGTTCTTGTTCATATCCCCTTTACATGTGATTCTAAAGTGAGTTGTACAAATATGTGTGTGTGTGTGTATGTATACATGTTCTAGTTCCCCATACCAAACTGTTCATTATCGTAGTTTTCCTATTGTATTCTCGATATTTTAAAGTTCTATTTAATGTGGGTTTTGAAACATCTCTCATTTTCCTTTGATTATTAAGTGTTTTTCTAACAGGTTAGTGAAATGCATGTATAGATTTGAGTTTGCAGCATATTCCTACTTACTAGAAACTATATCGCTATCTAGGCAAGGTGAAACAATGAATTCTATGTAACAGTTGGCTTGTCAATTCAAAATTGAAGCTACATTATTTTCCACCAAATATTGTAGAAAAAATAGGGAAACTTTAAAACAACTATTAAGGAAAACACCTAAGAATCACAGGCAGCACCAGAGATGTCCTAGGCGGTGGTGACATGACTTGGTGTTTTTTTGTTTTATGGAACTACAGAGCTTTGTAATTATGGGGGTTGGCACTGGTGGAGTTAGTGTCCTTGATACATGGAGGCTCAGTGGTAAGTGTTTGCTCACATGAGGGTTAATGCATTCTTCCATTGTTGTACAATGGGGCGAACAAAGTAAATGCAAGCAGACGAAGTAAATGGAATATTGAATGTCATAGCATGGGAAAGTATACTTTCATTAAGTTGCATTGTCGAAACAACCATTGTGGTGTTGGTTACATATATATATATATATATATATGCACACATATATATATGTAATATAAATATATATGCATGTGTATATATATGGATATATGCATAAATATACATATGTATATTAGACTAATAGTTATGTTACAATTTCCCTATTTCTCTATAATACTGAATACTAGATAATTCACCTCTTCTTATACAATTACTCTATTTGTTAGCAGGCTAAAAACAATGTGGGCACCATATTAAAATCAAAAGCATGGGAGCTCAATGAATGTGCAAATATATATATATACAAACATAGGAATAAATTACGTTCATATTTGCAAAACAAAAGTCTTAGATAAGATGCAGCCATACCTTGTGGGTGCAACTGGATGTAGTATGAATAGAAGAAAAGAAGGATGGATTTCCACCCTACCATATTGGGTCATCCAGGCTCATGGGATGTCACCAAACCCCTGAGCAAGAACATATAACTTGAGAATTTTCTTTATTTTAAAGTAGTGTTATAAATTTTAAAAAATATATATAGTTGTATTATTTATGACAAACAATATGACATGTAGTCATGAAATAAGAGACAACACCATATTAAAATCAAAAGCATGGGAACTCTATGAATGTGCAAATATATATATGCATGCACATGAATAAATTGTGTTCATATTTGCAAAACATAAGTATTAGATAAGATGTAGGCATGCCTTCTAGGTGCAGCTAGATGTAGTATGAACCAAAGAAAAGAAGGGTTGCTCTCCACCCTACCATATTGGGTGTTGCGGGTCCATCGCCTATCACCAAACCCTTGAGCAAGAACATGCATTTCCCACCACTATGATCAATGGTGAAGCCAATGTTTGGGCACCTAAGTTTGTTCTTTTTGGATATTTGATTGTGTTTTATTTTTTTCATCCAAAAACAAAAACACAATGAAATATCCAAAAATAACAAATATTAAGCATTATAGATTGTGGAAATCTCATAGCATTACCCTAAGAATTTTTTTTAGTTGAAATCAGTGCTATACATTTTTAAAATATATATAGCTATACCATTTATGACAAATAATTTGATATGTAGTCATGAAATAAGAGATGGAATAAGGGACATATAGCCTTACCTTCTTACCTTCTATATAAATAGAACGTAGTTACAACTTGTACACAATGCTAAACATGTGATCACAAAGCTATTTAGTATTGTGGAGATGTGTAGTTACAATTCAAAATGTTTGCAATCTAAAATGGTTTCAATCAAATATTGTTAGTCACAAGGAAAATTTGAAGCTTAGTGTGATGAACATGTGTAATTGGTAGACAATATCTAAATTACATTCATATTTGCAAAATAGAAGCCTTAGCATCCCATGGTGAACATTAAAAATCCAACACACAATAAATAGAACTTAAAAACATGGAGAATAGAAGAGGTGAACTACAATAATGAACAGTTTGTTATGAGCAAGTGGATATTGATACAACACAAGCAATCTATGTAACAGTTGGCTTGTCAATTCAAAATTCAAGCTAGAATACTTTCCACTGAATATTGTAGACAAAAATGAGAAGTTGTAAGAGAACTATTGTTTTTAAGTTTCAAAATTATGGAATTTTGTAGATTGATATAAAGTACAAACATGACATTCACCTGTACCTTTGCATTGCTTTCAATTTTTTTTGCTCTATGTATGTGTTATTTGGTTTGGATGGAACATGTTATATGTCTTCTATCAATATGTTTCATGATATTCTTTTTTCCTCATTTGTTTCAAGTTCGTGGTAACAAACTGTTCTTCATGATATTATTCTTTTTATTTCCCCATAACAAACTATTCACAATTGGAGTTTTCCTCTCCTACACTCCATATTTTAAAGTTGCATTTAATGTGGTTTTTTTCCTATAATATTTAGTATCAAATTAGTCTTATTCTAACACCTTTTATACAATTCTCTATTTGTCACCACCAAAGGATGTAGCTTGAATCTTGTATCAATATGTTTCAAATTTTGTTAGCTATGTATAAGTTTGAAGAGATGGGCAAGGTTTTATTTACATAAAAACATTTAGAATCACATCAAATAATTGTTGTCATAACCTAAAGAAGATAGGTATCATCATAAAGAACAAGGCTTAAATAGTTCAATTAGGAAGATGAAAAGATAGCTCTATAAGGATGGAGAAATGCAGTTGGCAGAATACAATATGTTGTCAATATGTAGGAGCGAATGTATGTTGGTGATAGTGAAAACCACAAGACTCATGCTCATTCTCCTCCCTACCATATTGACATCATGAAGCCTCATGGGCTCTCTAGATTCAAACCCTCAAGCAAGAAAATTATGCAAGGCCCATAAAAAATTCAATGGAGCCATATCATATATCACATAATGGCGAAACTGGGGAAATTTTGTTGTTTCCATATATGACGTCTTATATTGCACTATTTTTTTTTGTGTAACAACTTGAAAAACATGGATATGTTAATAAAGAGCTGCCTAAAATAGACATATACATAACATGTAATTGACATGATGACCATGTGGTAAATCTGACATATGCACACCAAAGCACTCCTAGGCTGTAGAACATGCAGTCAAAAAATGTTTGAAATCCATGGAAAATAGCATAACTGATGATTTCTTGGCAAATTCCCTCAATTTTAAAGTTATCACAAATTCCATAAGTTTTCTAACATTTCCATGCACCCTCTACAAGCCAAAATAGCTGCTTTTGTTTTTTCATCCCCATGATTTTAAGTGAAATATCTACTTCGTAAATATTCATCCAATGAACTACATATCCCATGGTCCTACAATTATGTAGATTTCCACCTAAAAAAGTAACATGTCAACATACTCATCAACAAAGAATAATTAAAATTGCAGTTAAATCTCCTTTCTTTCATCAAAAAAATATGGTTAGGGTTAGTAATTTTTGGTTGTTCAGGGTTACTCTAATAGCTCTTTTACAGTTTCTCTATTTGTCTATAATATTTAGCGTGCGGTGATGTAGCTCAAATTTTCAATGAAATGTGTGGGGTTATAATCATTTTGCATAGATTATTGCTACCTATTACCAATTGAAAAGGTGGGAAGAACACATAAGAATGTGTGCAAGCAAATCATCAAGGAAAAATAAGGAAACTTAGGGTATATAGGAATAGAAAATGGAAAATGCAACATAGATGTAGAATTGTAAACTTATTATTCAAATGCAACACAATTTTTTTGAGAATGTTTCTACACTATGTGCATACATAGTTTAATACACTATGATGTCCAAAACATGTTACTGACTTAGAAATTTTTTGGTACATATACATATACATACATATACATATACATATACATATACATACACATATATACACTTTTTGTCCTTTGTTTATTGTTTGTAGTTATCTCTATGCATCTTTGGCATTATACCCATTACCATAGGAGCAATTGCAGTTAAATCTACAAATATTTGACCAATGAACTACATAACCCATGATTACAATTGACCAAATTCTATCTACAAAAACAACATGCTCACCAAGGGAAAATACTTTCATGTTTATCAAAGTTTTACTACATATTCATATATGTACATATACATATACATACATATACATACATATACATACACATATACACTTACATACAATTTTTGTCCTTTGTTTATTGTTTGCAGTTATCTCTATGCATCTTTGGCATTATAGCCATTAATATACCATAAGAGCAGTTGTAGTTAAATCTACGAATATTTGACCAATGAACTACATAACCCATTATTACAATTGACCAAATTTCTATCTCCAAAAACAACATGCTCACTAGGGAAAAATACTTTCATGTTTATCAATTAAATGGCATGAGCTTGATGCATAGAGGCTTCTTGAAACATTTTGCACTCTTGACACCCTACTCCTTAATCATAGCAATTGTTTCATAAAGCCTTTGTGCATCAAGCTCATTCCTCCTATCATGAAGCTCAGAATAAAAATATCAATTTTTAATGAATAACTTCATAGTGCAATTGAAGACTTAGTCAAACCATTTGTTACCAAAAACAAATAAACAGACCTCATGAAGAGAAGAGTGCAATAATGCAATATAGATTTTTTGGATTCTTATAATAAATGAATAAATATATTGAAGAACAAATATATGGCGTTAAAAGCCAAAACACAAAGTAATAATTTTTGTACACATGTATCTATGTAAGAACAAATATATGGAATTTATTGTTTTAGTTATCTTTGTGCATCTTTGTCATTACACCTATTAACATATGAGAAATTGCAGATTAACATAGGAGTGATTGCATATATATGTATATGCACAGGGTTAGTGTGAAAGCATAAACATATTGGAGATAAAATTAGTCTGGTGGCTATTAAGTATTATTCTTTCCAATATCTCTTTTATCTATTCAATTTATTTGTTTGAAGTTTCTGTTAGGATTTTTTCCAGCCCAACCGTGAATATGATTTGTTGTACAATAGCTCCTTTACAATTTCTCTATTTTTCTATTATTGTTGCATTGTAAAAGGAGCCACAACGGTCTTGGTCTATATATATGCATATATATTTCTGCCTTAGGTGTTGGTCACATTTCTTTTGTCAAGCCCAATGCAAATGAAGAACCTATTTCTAGTGAAGAAATTGTTGTTACACCTTGTTTAGATACTGATAGAGTTTCAGTTTTGAGCATATTCAAGTATGCCTGAAGTTCTATCAGTATGTCGACAAGGTGTAACAACAATTTCTTCACTTGCACTAGGGTCTTCATTTGAACTGTGTTCTTCACTTTGAATGTTCTTTGTAACTAATTTTTCATACATGCATGTCCACAAATAATTTTGTTTTAGGAAAGATTCCAAATCACAAGAAAATGACACATGATCGTGAACTCCAAAATTTCACAATTTAAAAAATTAAAAAAAATCCTTTTTACAAGAATAATAGAATAGTTTGTTACAAGGAGCTACAAAGAGATGGGGGAAAAAGAGTATCATGAAAAATATTCATACAAGAGAAGAAATCTATGTATCAGCTACCTTGTCAAATCTAAATTCAAGCTCCATTATGTGGCACTCGATATTATAGAGGCAAATAGGGAAATTGTAAAACAACTATTAGTTAAACATACATACATATAGATATACATATACACGTATATGGCATATATCACATGTATATATATATATATATATCTATATTACATATATATATGTGTGTGTGTGTGTATAAATATATATATATATATACATATATATATTTATATATACATATATATGTATATATATATACATACATACATACGCACATATGTATATATTTACATAAAATGTCAACTATGTGTGAAAATCAATCCTTCGAAATATAGATAGATACATATGCGCATATATATATTGAAGACAAACAACACCCTGTAATGGCTCTTTCGACAATGCAACTCAATCAATATATTTTTTGGCACATTTCAGACTATACTTTCCCACATTGCAACACCCATGTAAAATGGCTTATAGATTCCAAAGAAAAATAATTTTAACATAAACAATAAATAAATCATGTATGCAAAACACCCATGTTAAACAACTTATAGATTGTGGAGAACAAGATTTTTAAAAGCCTCCAACTTGCTATGAAATTGACCATAGAGCCAAAGGCGACGATTTTTACAATAGTCTGCTATGAAACCAACACCACAATGGTTGTTTTGACAATACAACTTAAACAATGTATTCTTTCGAACACTGGAGTTCACTTAATATTGCATTTACTTTGTCCACCCCCATCGTACAACAATGACAAAATGAATTAACACCCCCTTGATATATATATATAATCTTGTTGCTTTGTCAAATGAGTAATAGTGGTCTTTGTCTGTATATATGGATATATATATATATCTGCCTATATGTATATTTTGAAATATGGATCAGGCAATTGAATACATACATATATGTGTGTGTGTATTTGTGTATCTACTAGGGAATTTAATACAATTTTACATTTTATCTATAATATTCAATACCCAATAAGTGTTAAAAATGACAAATGTTCAAAAACCCACATTAAATAGAACTTTAAAATATGGAAAATAGAAGAGGAAAACTATGATAATAAAGAGTTTTCTATGGGGAACTAAAAAATGAATATCACAAGGAATAGTTTATTATGTGGAACTTCAAATAGTTGAGACAAAAAGGGAAATTGGAAAAGAGCTATTACAAAAAAACTTGATAATCACATGAATATGACAGATGTTTGAAAACCCATATTAAGTATAACTTTAAAATATGGGAATAGAAGAGGAAAACTATGATAATGAATAGTTTTATATGGAGAACTAGAAAAACTAATACCATGAGGAATAGTTTCTTATGGGGAACTTCAAATAGTCCACAAAAAAAGAATATCAGGAAAGATATTCATACAAGAGACATAACATGTTCCATAGAGACAAAATAACCACAGCAAATAACAGTTATAACAACCTTCCATAGAAATAGAGAAATTCTAAAAGAGCTATTGCAATTTAACACTTAACAACTTTCATACTAAACCTTTCAATATATATATGCAATCACTCCTATGTTAATCTATATCAACATGGACAAAAAGATAGTTTCCTGGATTTTAAGTGTTATTCTAATAGCTCTTTTTTCTGTTCAACTTTATATTTTTAGCCTGTTTGAAGTGTCCACTGATATTTTCATTAGCCTAGCCCTGAATAGGATTTTTCATCATGGAAATGTAGCCAAAGATGCATAAAGATAACTACAAACAATAAACGGAGTGAGAAAAAATTACTAACCCTAACCATATTTTTTGATGAAAGAAAGAAGATTTACCTGCAATAAATCCATCCATATAGAGCCATAATCTCTTTGAAGTCTCAAAAATAGGTTTAATGGCAAAGATAGAAACATATAGCAAGGAACAATAAGTAGAGAGAGAAACACATGAACAATAAATTAATCATTTAAAATGACTTATAGATGCTAGAGCACAATAACTACAAACAATAAATGAAACCCAAAAAAATTACTAACCGTAACCATATTTTTGGCAAAAGAAACAAGATTTAACCACAATAAATCCATCCATACATAGCCATAATCTCTTTGAAGTCTCCAAAATGGGTATAACGACAAAGATGCAAACATATAACAAGGAACAATAACCAGAGAGTGAAAGACACAAACAATATATTAATCATTTATGCAAAATACCCATGTAAAATGACTTATAGATTCTAGATCACAACAGTCTTAAAACACTCAAATTTGCTATCAAACCGAGCCAAAGGCAACAATTTTTACAATAGTCTGCTATCAAACCAACACCACAATGGAAATGCAACTTAATCAATATACTTTCTCGCACATTTCATAGCACATCAGTGTTAAAACCCTCCAACTTTCTATCAAAAGGAACAATGAGTAGAGAATGAAAGACATGAACAATAAATTAATCATCTATGCAAAATGCACATGTAAAATGACTTATAGATTCCATAGCACAATAGTTTTAAAACCCTCCAATCTAGTAAAAAATGGAGCTGAAGGCAAACATTTTAAAAATAGTCTACTATCAAACCAACACCACAATGGCTCTTTCCACAATACAGCTTAATCAAAGTGTACTTTCCAACATTGCAACATTGAATTTTGCATTCACTTCATCCACCGTCATTATACAACAATGATAGGATGCATTAACCCTCGCATGAGCAAACACTTATGTGTTAGCTTCTGCATACCAAGGCTACCAACTCCACCACCATAAAACCATGTAAATACGAAGCTCCACGTGCCATAAAAAAAATAGTTAAGTCACCACCAACCAGGACATCTCCAGCATTGGTAAATCCAATTCATAGCTGGGCTGACAAAAATCTTGGTGGAAACTTCAAACAAAATAGCCTATCGGCTAGCTATGAGCTTGTATTTTTGCTTGTTTGCCCTTATTTGCTTGTAGATGCTTCTTGAAATATTTATAGAATAACAAGTTATGGATAATTTTTTTAAAAATTAATATAGATGTTTTAAATATAGTTTATTAAAAGATGTTAAGGAATATTAGATATTTATATTATATTTTTAATACAAGTTAGATGTTTTAAGATTGATATATATCAATATATTTTTTATCAGTACATTTAAGATATTGTAGTTAGTTTATTAGGTTTCTAGATAAATGTATATACAACTATCACACATCTTAAATATATTTATGTAAAAGGCATCAAAACGTCTCATTCTAAAAGTGTCTCAAGAATGATATATCTTGGTGTTTTTGACATTGATTTATTTAAGATAGGTATGCTAGTAGCATCTATAATATTGCATTTTACAAATATATACTTGAAATCATTTATAAATCATCCATATGTGTAATATACATAAGATAAAATCAAGGATAAAGAATCATTTAATATTCATCAAAATGTGGCATACACATCACATAAAATGTAGAATAATAAATCATTTCATATTCATAAAAATATATTTGTAAAAATTACATGATATTTTTTATTTTCTACGAACTTTTGTTTCTTTTTCCTTTTTTTTGTAAAAAATATTGTTTTACATTTTTAATCTTTTCATAACATGCAATCATATGTAAATGGAAAAATTATTATTTTTCCTTTAAAGAACATTAGATGGGATATGCCACAAATTTCATCCCTTTTTGTTTTGGTCCTATGGAAATTGTGACTTTTGAAATAATCAAACCTTGTGATTTATGTAATGTTAATAGCCAAGCCAATTGTAAGGTTAGTTGATTTGTGTATTCCTTATGTATTGGTATAATTAGAGTTGTATGTGGAGTTTGAACATCAAACGATATCCCTAAGAAAATACCAAACCCAACCATAACATATATTGGTGGTTTTAATGTGCAACTCATAATTTTGTATTTAATATTTTGAAATACCCTAGAGCTCCATTTACAAGATGTACTTCTATCCAAAGGTTGTATGTTAGCATAAACCTTAGAAATTAATAATTCCCTCCCAAATTTATTATTTTGACCTTCTTTTGGTGCATTAGCAGTACATAATTTGGTTACAATTTACCATGTGTAATATGTTTCAATGGAATTTTATTTATTATGATTTGGTACATTATCATTTGTAGCAAAGAATTGATTACTATTATCAAATTGTTCATTAGTTGCTCTTTCTATTCCAACATTAATTCTTGAATTTTATATAATCAATAGAATTAAAGAACAATATATGAATGATACATCTTGAAAATATTGATGAATGACTCTAATTATATATGATTTTTATTTTCTTTTTGTTCCTTGAATTATTAAGCATAATGGTTTAATGTATTTTGACCTTAATGATAATATATCATAATTGTATCAAATTCTTATTTTTATTTAACACTCAAGGTTACATAGTTCATATTTGAAGTTATATTATCTATGAGAAACTCGTTATCTTTAATGGTTCATATGAATTTTATCACTTTATTTCTATATTCTTGACCTTAATATGCATTATTCTATCGTGTTTTTCTATTGATATCTCTTCTTTCTAACATATATATTCTAGTAGCTTCTATAATTTTACAATGTTGTAGCTTATACATGTAACCACTCGTGTTCCATAGTGTTCTATTCAATAGGCTGATTATCCTCTTCTTTAGAACAACTATGACTTTTTAAATCTTCTCAAATAGTTTTTTTCTCATGTGTCAAAATTATAATTGAATGAATCACAATTTGATTTTTCATCATTCATGGAGTCTAATATCTCTTTTTATATCATGAAATAAATTATAAAGTAGTAACTCTAACAAACAAAAAAAATCTCATTTATGTTATTCATGCACAAATAAGGAGAAAAACCTTGGAAATACTCTCATAATAATTTCCATACTAATGTTACCCTTGGAAAAAGGCATGATCTTATATCCATTAATGAAATATTTTGTATCATTATTATGATCATCTTTGTTGGGACCTAAAATTGCTACTCACACTTCTAGAGGGATGAATCCACTTCAAGAACAAGCATATTTCATGCTTGAAAGTGAATGAATTGACACATCAACAAAATATAAGTGATGATAGGCCAATTGTTGAGAGTGGATGAATTATTCTTCACTTTGGGCTTTGTTAGGAAAAGGAAGGTGTCTCAACCTTAATTTTTTTGTAGAATTGATTATTTAAATATTTAATGATGATAAACTTCTCATGTTGTCTTGTGAAGTTATAACATATAGTTTCTATTTTTGAGGAGGAGTTTGTTGGTGTCATCCACCTCCCAGGAGCACCATCTACAATAGAAAATTCTTCACAATGCACGAGAGAAGCAAAAGGTATTTCACCAAGAAAGAGTGAATAAATTTGAGATGCCAAAATTACATATTGTATATCCTTTTAAAGGAAAAAAAGGGTAATGGGTATAAAAATTCCTGATATCGGAAACAAAACTACCCAGAATAATATATTAAACTATTCTACCTAAGTAAGCTTAAGCAAGTAAATGGTAAAATCTATTTACTGCAACACCCCCCCCTTAAGTGCAACTTAGGGAGAATTATTATGCAAAAATGAAGATGCAATATGGGTCCTGGCTATACAACAATGTTAGGTACCCATTTACAATACAATCTCTCACAACTAGAGAAAAGGAGAAAAAACCTATGGGAAAAAACCCTCTCCAAAAGAGAGAAAAGAAAATAAAAATGATGCATGGATGGAGGACTCAATCACACCCCCCAAGGACTACATACATCATGTATATACAATCAATGGCCCCCCATAAGAGGGAAAGAGAGACTATATAGCCTCCCCCACAATGTGTAAATGCCTACAAAAATGGTAAGTTCCTAAAGAAAAAACATGATCCAATGTTGAAAAACAACTTGTCTACCTTTTGGAAGAAACAAAACCAAGTACAAATGAAAAAATGCTTCCCATTTTGGTTAGGAATTGAAAGAAAGAAGCATGAAGATGTATGATGATGTCTTAGAAATATACTCATGTGTCGCCAAGACCTTGGAAGGTGATTCCACAAACCAATCAGGAACATGCCCAATCATAATATGAGGTGACAAACAAGGTACCACTAGAAATTGATTCAAAACATTCTCCAAAGGTAGAGATGGTTTGACAATAGTTGTGTAATAAATGTCATCAAAGAGGATAGACAACCCCTCAAATGTGTCCTCCATATGTGAAATATGAGACTCCACAAATAAGGAATCATTGTTTGACAAATAGGAATCCCAATCAGGAAGAAAATGATAATCATGTTGTTTAGGAATGATAGAAGTACTCAATGAAGGTGGATCAACTAACTCTGACAAAGAATCAGGAACCTCTGAAGCAACCACAACCTCATTTGAAGTCTCAAAAACCTCCAAAGGATCACAAGCATGGTTTATCTTCTCTGAAGAACAAAGAGACACATTGGTATTGGAAGAAGGGTCATCGAGAGATGGTAGAATGTCAGGATCTCCATATGATTCTCAAAGGTAAGTCTAAAGAGCATAGCGGCTCTCAAAATGACAAAGGTAATCCAAAAGGTCCTTACCATTGATATGTTGAAAAATAACTCCATAGACTCTAGCCCTAAATCCTTTCCAAATCATATACCTACTACATGTGTCTGGAATAGGAACTTTATTATACAAATAGGCAATAGATTTTCCTCACTAAGATGGGTGAGAACAACATCACTCCATTCCCTAAAATTCCCTTTCTCCAAAGAAACCATTATAACTTAACAATTCTTAAAAATTTCAAAGATAGAGCTTCCAAAAAAAAATTATACCTGATTTGCAGCAAAATTTGATGTAGGCCATTGCTTGATCTCCATGTTGACATCAAACAAACTCTACCAAGCAAACTCCATCAAGCAAGATAACCTCTTGTGAGACTTGCTCACACTTATTAAAGGCACTGTAGGGATTTTAAACAACATAAAAGGTACCCATGCTGCTAAAGTGGGATTAATGTTCCTAGAACAACCTCAAAACCAACTTGGGTCCACTTCCTCTCAATTGCACAAAAGCCCTAAAAATTAAATATTTGTAGGAAAACTTCATAAATTATAAAGTTTAAAAGAGAATGATGGCCAATCAAATACAAATCTATCCTTTGATAGGGCCTCTCCAAATGCTGGAAATAAATGAAATCACTAGCTAAAGAGATTCATGCCTCCAACAAGTAATTTTCTCCAGGTGAAGAATGAGTACCAACTTCCACAAATTGAATTTGGGCCTCCAACAGGTAGAATCATGCCCTCTTTCAATTGCAAAATTCACTCCTTAGTAAAAAATCGGGCTTCTAATGAAAATAAACCTTCAGTGAATGTGTGGTGTGGGCATGGTAGAGATGAAACACCTTGATGTTTGAACGGAAAATAGGAAAACTGAATGTCAACTTCATAAAAAAAAATTGTGCCCTCCAATTATAACTCGATGCCCCTTTCAAAAACTGAAAAATAGGTCTTCAAGAAACAAATCATAGGCTCTACAAAGAAATCATGTCGTAAGCAATGAGTAGTCACATCTTCACCACAAAACACCCCCAATCGAGCAGATTGGACCTTATTCTTTCTCACATGACACAATAAGAAAATGTGATTCCAAATGGTAAACCAAGCCCCCTCATGCAGATGAAAAAGTGCCTCAAGAGGAAATTGAAATGTCTCCAAATAGAAAATGTGCCCAAAAATAGTTTGAAATGCCTCCAATCAAAAGAATGTCTAATTAGTGCCTCCAAAATAGGAATCGAGCCCTCTAATGACAACAAAAACATGCCTCACTAAAGGGAAAAAATCCCACCAATGATATTCAATTGCATTCACCAGCAACAGTAAATTTATTGGAAATAAGGCAAATAAGGAAATTTTGAATTTTGAAATATTTCAAATGCCAAAAAAACAAAATAAACGATCTCAAACAACCTCTAATGAAAACTCTCAAAGGAAGTATCGTAGGATGGTTGGCTCTGATACCATGTTGGTGTCATCCACCTCCCAAGAGCACCATCTGCAATAAAAAATCCTTGACAATGTATGAGAGAAGCAAAGTTATTTCACCAAGAAAGTGTTAATAAATTTGAGATTCCTAAATTACATGTTGTACAGTCTTTTAAATGAAAAAAAAGGTAATGGGTATAAAACTTCTTGGTACGAGAAACAAAACTACCCAAAATAATTAATTAAACTATTCTACCTAAGTAAGATTAAGTGAGTAAATGATTAAAAATTATTTACTCCAATAGAGTCAATTGAAAAGTTATCATTTATAGGTGGAGTTTTGCATCAAGGAATTTTCTATTTTTGTGTTGCTTTTGCATGGAACTTAAGTTTTTGAGGTGTAGTTATTATCTGGAAAGTGCAGGTTTATCATGTATAGGTTTAGTGACAATTGGAGGTTGCAGTGTTGCATGTGGTGATAATTGGAAACTTACTATTATGCATGTGTAGTGGTTTTGGTGATATCCATGTTGCATCTTTAGCCTTTGACAGTTGATTTAGAAATGTCTAATTTGTATATTGTAAGTTCATATATATTGAGCACTTGTATTATGGAGTTGTATGAAGTTGTGTTGAGATACTATTATGCTATTAGATTGAATCCAAAATTTTTAAAACATATAAACTCTTGTAGAAGCTTGCACTGCAAGTGTATTATAACCATTTGTTTACAAATACTACATTGTTCATGCTTTTGGAGTGTGGGGTTTTCTCCACATATATTTGGTGTTATGTTTTTCTTGTTGTATCTTTGATGCTATTTATGTTACATGTTATGTGTATCTTATTTATTGGAACTAAATAGGAATTTGAAACTATAGAAATTTTCATATTATATCCTCTAATAGATTGGAGTTGGAATATTTTCTATGTACCTATATTCCTTTCAGTTGGTATCAAAGCCTGATCACCTCTATTTCCTATTGTGGATTAAATAGTTTTTTGCAGTGATATTATTTTGAGTGGGAGTCTATGGTAGAAATTTTTGTTGACCCCATTGCAAGAAGGAGATGGCATGCACATCTGGTAGATTTGAGATAGAGAAGTTTAATGGAGGAAACTTTTAGCTATGGAAGCTCAAGATGAAAGACATGATCGTAGACCTCAACTTGTGGATATTTTTTTTGGATCTATGCCAATGAAAATGAAAAAAGAAGATTGGTATCTACTGGATTGGAAGGCTAAGGTTCTAATAAGACTCTATTTAGTTGATTCAGTACTCCTAAACATTCATGAGGAGAAGATCAGTGCACTTCTTTGGAAGCAACTTGCCTAGATTTATCAAGTTAAATCCTTGGTAAATAAGTTATTCCTGCGAAAGAAGATGTATTCCCTAAGGATGGAAGAAGGAGTTGGAGATCATCACCTAAATACATTCAAAATTATATTTACCATGTTGAACTTTGTTAGTGTGAAAATAGAGGAGGATTAGTGCATGGATTTTTTGTGCTCACTGTCGAATTCTTGGGACCACCGTGTCATGTCCATAGAAAGTACCACTACCATCTTTAAGATGGATGAAGTGGTTGCATCATTTCTATCTAAAGAGATGTGGAGAAGATCTTCCAAAGTGGCTAAGGAGGCTCTAGTGGTTTGAGAAAGAACAAAAGAAAAAGGAAAAAATAAGAACACGAATCAAGAGAAGTCAAAATCCAAATCTTATGGGAGATCTAAGTCTCTTGGCAAGACCAAGGTGAAATGTTGGAATTATGGAAAATCTGGTCATTTTTGCAAAGATTGTAAGGAGGAGAAAAAGAAGAAAAATAAGACATTCTCTAATTTTGAATCTAATAAATCATCCTAGGATGATGCAAATTCTTTTTTTGTTTCCTTGGCAATGCATGCATCATAAGGTGTGTGGATGATTGACTCTAGTGTTTCTTTCCATCTGAATTTACATAGAAATTGGTTTTCTAAGTATGAAAATCATGATGGTGGGAAGGTGTACTTGGGTATGACTATCACCTAAATATTGTTGATCATTGAAGATTCAAGATAAGATTCCTAGATGGTAGAGTGAATGGGATTCATGGTGTCCTACATATCCCTGGTTTGGCATAGAAACATATTTATATAAATAATTTGAATAATGCGGGTGTGTAAGTTGTCTTCTATAATGGAGGATGCAAGATGACAAGTGGAGCTATAGTGCTTGCTAAGGTTGTTCAAATAGGTACTTTGTTTTAGATGCATGCATGCATGGTTCAATGCAATAGTTATTTTGTGGAAAAGAAGAAAAGAACTTTTGAGTCACTATCCTCGCCATTGGAACCAACAACAAAGAAGAAAGGTACATTCACTTTTGATGGTCGTGCTTTCTAAGTACCCAAAGATGCTAATTCTTTAGAGCTGAAGTTACCTATTGAGAAGACAATTATTTTGCACCAGAGACTTGGTCATATTGGTGAAAAGGTTTAAGAACCTTGAAAAATAAATGCCTTTTTGAGGGGCTTGATGATTGTAATCTTGAGTTCAATTTTTGTGAACATTGTGTCTATGGAAAGTAAAACCGCATTTAGTTTTATCATAGTTTTCACAAATATTTTAGGGTTTTAGACTATGTGCATTCTAATATTTTTGGTCCTATAAATGTACCTTTGTTATCAAAATGTATATATTTTATTTTTTTCATAGATGATTATAGTAGAATGACATTTATTTATTTTCTCAGAAGTAAATCCCAAGTCTTCAAATGGTTTAAGGAGTTTAAGGCCTCAAGGTAGAAAATAAAATTGGTAGGAAGATTAAGTGTTTAAGGATTGAAAACAATTGAGTTTTGTTCCACATATTTTGATAAGTTCTATAAAGAACATGGGATTGAAAGGTATAAGAAAGCTCCATATACCCATCAATAGAATGGAGCTAGGTAGAGTATGAAAATTACATTGATGGAGAGGGATAGGAGTATGCTAAGTGGAGTTGGCCTTGAAAAAAAGTTTTGGACTGAAGTTGTTGCCACCATGTGCTATCTAGTTAACAGATCTCCTATATCAAATCTTGTTGAGAAGACACCTATGGAGGTGTGTTTGAGAAAGAAGTCCGCATTGGTATATCTTTGTGTGTTTGGTTGTGAGGCATATGCACATGTGCTAACGGAGAAAAGGTCAAAGTTTCAAAACAAGGCTATCAGGTGTATCTTGATTGGATATGGTATTGGTGTGAAAGGGTACAAGCTTTAGGATCTAGTGGCCAAAATGGTTCTCTACAGCCAAAGTGTTATCTTCAAAGAGATGAAACATTCTTCCACTATTTTGCAACCTACAAAAGAACAAAAGAACCAAAAAAACAAGATGTGGTTTAACTCCCTCTAAACCCTAAGAAAGTTGAACATGAAGCCTAAGATGGACTTGATGGTGAGGAGAGCTTGAGAAGCTTTGAAATTTTTAAAGAATAAGAAGAACCTCACACTCAATAATTAAGGAGATCTATGAGAGATAGGCAACAACCTAATAGGTTTGGTTATTCACCTGAAAGGTTTGGATATTCATTGTTGGATTCAAATTATATTTTTTCTTTGATTTATAATGTTGATGAACCAAGGAATTTGCAAGATGATATGAGTATGAGTGATGCAAATTCTTGGATGAAATCCATTGGTGTAGTAATGAATGGTGGGTTCAAAAAGAACTATCCAACCATGTAACTAAGAGTCAACACAACATAAATAACACAATGAATTATTTTGAAAACAAAGACCTTTATTGAATTGGAAATCTTACATGCATCATATTCATCATGGGAAAATAATCAAGGTGCATAGGCCTGCTACAAGGGCATTCAACATTATAAGTGGCCAAAGACCTTATTTTAACAGCGGGTCCTAAAATACTTGTGAGCTATCTATCAAATACTAAACACTTGATTATAATGAGTTATAAAATGATCTTAAATATGATTCTTCAACTCCAATAATGGTTTTTGTCAGCCACAAGGGTTTTCAAAACCTAATGAATGATCAAATGTGAAGGTTGACCTTGAAACATGAAAAAATAATTCTTTGTGAAGTGAAACATACTACAAATCTCCAAGATATATCCAATTGGACCCAGAATTATTGTATGATGTACCATTAAGCTCCAAACACTCTGGAATAGGTCCACACTAAGAAATCTAGACTAGGTTGGCCCCAAATTCTATGATTGTGAATTATAGTGAAATTCTAAGAATGATAACTTTTGGTACACAAATAAAAATGATCTAAAATTTTTATATGTTGTAGATGGCCTCATGTAGATGCTATATCCTACTTATGAGTTAAGAAATGATAATGCAATGAAATAGGAGATGAAATGTTGAAACTACTACAAACTAAAATGCAAGAAAAGAACTGTTTTGGCTGATACATGATTTCTTTACAACCATGGATGATCTCGTATCAGACAACCGAGGTTGAAAAAAAAGTGAGTCCCTCACTTTCTAGGGGCTAGAGGAAAAACAAGTGATTCACCTCATCTTAGGAAATCCATGTTGAATCCTCCACTTGTCTTCCTTGTATTACTTACTCCTAGTGCTCCTTCAAGTTTTGGTATCTAAAATTTGTTCAATCTCCCTCGATGGTTGATGTGGTAACTACTCCTTCAAATCCATTTTATTGCCATTGGCATTCGACTGTCCTATAAGATACTCATAGATGTCTGTAATATTGAAAATAGGTGATATACCAAGTGTCTATGGTAGTGCCACTTCATATGCATTTTCAGAACCAAACTTCCTAAGAATTTTACATGGTTCAAACTTCCTCATCTTCAACTTATTGTATGTACCTATTCAAAATCTTTCCTTCATGAGATATACCATCATTTTATCTCTAGCAACAAATTCCTTATGTCTCATTTTCTCATCTACTTTCTCCATATATTTACTGTTCATTCCTTCCAAATGCTTTTGGACTTGACTATACAATGTCTCCATGAATCCTACAAACTCCTATGCTTATGCACTCCTCTTGTCCTCCAAACTAATGTCTCTTGACTCTAGAACTCCTCTGAGGTGTGTTTCAGTTACAACCTCAAATGGTGTCTTTCTTGTACTCTAGTTTACTAAATTATTGCATGTAAACTCTGCTTGTGGTTGAATTGTGTACTAATTTCTTACCCTATCTCCAATCAAGCATCTCAACAAGTTACCTAATCTTTTATTTACTACCTCTATTTTTCCATCTATTTGTGAGTGCTATACCAAACTAAACTTTAGGTCAATCCTCATCTTCTTTTATTGTGCCCTCCAAAAGTATCCAATGAATTTAGTATCCCTATCTAAAACTACACTCTCAGGTAATCCACACAATGTTACAATCTCCTTGAAAAATAGGTCAAAAACATGCACAACATCATTAGTATTCTTACAAAGAATGAAATGTTCCATTTTAGAAAATCTTTCCACTACTACCATTATAGAATCATGTCCTCTCTATGTTCTTAGTAATCCTATTATTAAATCCATGCTTATATATTCCCAAGGTTTCTTTGGTACTATCAAAGGTTTATACAATCCAATATTTTGACTACTCCCCTTTGCTACTTGACAAATTCTACACCTCTGAACATACTTCCTGACATCCTTATATATCTACAAAAAAAAATGTTCACTTACCATGGTTACTATCTTTTCCACTCCAAAATATCCTACCAATCCTCCACTATCTTTCTCCTTAATTAAGTTCTCCCTCATTGAACTCCTCAAAATACACAACTAGTTTCCTTTGAACAAAATGCCTTCTTGAATGAAATAATCCAACCATTGGCTCTAGTTTCTCAGTACTGCTTCCTTACATTCTCTCCAAGCTTCAAAAAAATCTAGATCATCCTCATATATATGCTTTAGTTCCTCAAAACCTAATACTTCTATCCTCATCTCTATCAGTAAATTTCTTCTTCTACTCAATGCATCAACAATGTTATTTGACTGGATACTCCTATTCTTCAACATAAATCTATGACTTTGCAAGAACTCAAACCATCCTATATGTCTTTGATTCAACTTCCCTTAACTATTCAAATACTTCAAAACTTGATGGAAAGTATACAACACAAATTCCTTAGGAAACAAGTAATGTCTCCACTTCTTTAAGGCTTGAACTATGGCATAAAATTCTTGATCATAAACTAAATATATTCTTCTAGAATCATTCAACTTCTCACTAAAATAAGCTACAATTTTCCCTTCTTGGCTTAACGCTACTCCTATTTCATTCATAGTTGCATCACAATCAACTTGAAATACCTTTTCAAAATCAATTAATGCTAACATTGGTTGCTCTGTCACTTTTTGTTTCAACAATTCAAAACTTATTTGTGCTCCATATTTCCACTTAAAATCTTTCCTATCTCCTCTCATTGTCTCTACCATAGGTATACAAATGCTACTAAAGCTTCTGATAAACTTTCGGTAAAAACTAGTCAATCCATGGAATGATCTTACCTCTCTAATGTTCACTAGTGTAAGCTACTCAACAATCGCTCTAACCTTTCCAAGGTCCATCTTCAATCCTTCAATATTAATGACAAAAACTAGGTACACCATCTCTCTCTTCATAAAGCTACACTTATTGACATTAATTAATAGCTTCTCTTCTCTCAACCTCTACAAAACTTGTTTGATGTGCCATAAATGTTCTTATCTAGTTTTACTGAAAATTAGAATATCATCCAAATAAAAAATGAAAAACTTACACAAAAATGTATTTAGTACCATTGTGCAGTTTTTTGTGCATGCCCCATTGAAGGCAGGGACCCTCTTTCGCTTCAGTTTTGGCATCTTCGCCCTTTCAATTTTGAGGTTTTGTCTTATTTAGTCATGTGCTTAAAGGTTTATTTTGATTGCCTAGGTGTTTCCCCTGGTTATTTATTGAAAATCCTAAGTTATGGATGAGGTTCGGGTTTTTACCTAGATTCGGGATTTGCCGCCCTAGTCGGATTTTCCCAGATTCTGCTTGGACTCTAGTTGGACCCTATTGTTCGGGGATTTTTGGTATTTGCAAATTTTCGCAAGGGCCGGATTTTCCTGAATTTCATCCTGTTGTCAGCTTCCCGAGTTTTTTGACTGTCCTATCGATTGCATTAATGGCTTTGCACGTGCTTGAAGGGTGTATTTAACTTGATTTTTGGGATCTTTTATGTCATCTTGCTTATTATTTGTCATCGGTGAGCTGAGAAGTGCTTTCTTCTGAGTGATTGGTTGGGATTTTGGGGCATTTGGCTTTAAATTGATCGATTTGGTGGTGTTTTCTTGCACATTCATGCCCTTGTTCTTTGTGGACACTTTTCTGTTCACTTTTGCTATTTCTGAGAGCGATTCCCACCTTGTAATGGTATGCTTTAGTTGCTTTGCTCTGAATTGATGATTGCAGATAGTGTGTTGAAGTTTTAAATCCTTATTTAGGTTTGATTTTATGCATTATTTGGATGTTCTCATGACTAGGGTCGTGTGGTAATTGTTTGATTTGTAGCTTTCCAAGCAAGTCCTGAGTTCTTCTATTTATTCACATTATGAGAAGTCGTGCTTTGGAAGTCGTGAGTTGTCCCTAGTGGCATTTTCGGAGCGGTCAAAAAGTTTTAAGTTTAAGCTCGCCTATGCTTTAATGGTGAATGTATGGGGTTTTAACCTAGGATATCATCATTGGGTATGTTCAAGATCATAATGGAAAAAACAGGCCCTTAAGTGGCAAAAAATTAAGGAAAATCAGTGTTAGGAAACTTGACATAAAAATTTGAATAAGTTATCTATACTATTTCAAAAATATGTAAGAATAGAATTTGTAGAAAATTGAATTTAGTTTCTAAACTACAAGGTTTATTTAAAAATAAATTAAATCCATTTGGTGAAAATTTGAAATTTCAATGCAGTAGTACTTAAATTTTAGGGAAAAAATAAGAAGTAGGTGTCTGTCTGACCACCCTAACCATGATAAAATGATAATATTTTTTTATAATATTTTATATATAAGTAGAGGACTCGTGTCCAGATGTGATGCATATTTTTTTGTAATTTTTTCCAACTAAATAATTAATTATGAAGTTTTTATTACAACTTTTAAAAATATAAAACTCGTAATGACCACCTTAACTTAGTCAAAACTTCATGAAATTTAATTTTTCTTTTTTAATCCTATAGTATGTGAAGAATAGAATGTGACACATATTTCAAATTCAAAAATGTGATACCATTTGAAAGTTATAATGTTTTTCAATTAGCTTATCGATCAGGACTTTAGTCATAATTCTAATAGAAAATGAATAATAATTATTTATTAAATTCAAATTAAAGAATAATTTATATTGGT
Organism: Sequoia sempervirens; assembly: GCA_007258455.2. NCBI lineage: Eukaryota > Viridiplantae > Streptophyta > Pinopsida > Cupressales > Cupressaceae > Sequoia > Sequoia sempervirens. Next base: position 12,233,533 of record VDFB02072274.1, on the reverse strand, counting down.
GGAAAGATGAGAATATCCTCTAAAAACCCTTTTTGTTTCATGAATTTTGGGTGAATAAAAAGTCATCAGCCACATGCCCTACAAATACCCATAATATTGCCACTTTTTGGCCCATCATGATCCTGCACATACCCCATTTTTCTTAAGTATGCTCCTGGGTTGGCTTAGAATGTTGAGAAAATCTATAGGAGGCCCATCCCTAACTTGCCCTGATTTTAAATGTTTGAAATTCGTGATTGATTCGATGTTTGGGTTAAGTTGTGACTTTGAGTCGCAGTGCAAGATTTTAGTCCATTCGGGACAATCTGTCCCTTCTGGATTTCCTTTGCTATGACCCTTCGAATTCAGGGAGAAGTCATAATGTTCATCCTACATTTTTCTGAGAACCTTCTTAGGTTCATACTTGATTGCTAGGACAATGTAATTCTTATGCCGAAAATTCTTTCTATCGGCAAAACATGCCCTAATCGCCAGGAGGTCATAGCGGGCTCCTTTCATCTTACCAATTTTCCTCTCTATCGCTCAGACCTCCCCTTCATCAATGAGACCTTTCACCAAACATATTATGTTCTCATCAAATTCCCTTTGAAGTCAGGAAGACTCTGTCTATTCGAAGAGACCTTTAGGCAAGCTCACTACTCTTGCCGAGACCTTCACTTTCAGAAAGACTCCTAACGGTTGCCAAGACTTCATGGCGAGGCCTTCTTTTCATAGCGAGCTTAGATCCTCTTCAAGGAAACCACATGTTTTTAGCGAGAATTTATACCGATGGGACTCTATGTCGGTGAAATCTTATGTAGTCGCTAGGACCTCTAGCCGAACTCAAAACTTAACACCAAGACATCCATTTGCTTCGATGAGACTCCCCTTCATTGGCAAGACAATATATCGAAAGCCCTCCTAAGTTCATATTTGCTCGTTGTGACAGTATCTTTCTCACACCGAAGGTCTCTCGTGTTCTATCGCTAGTCGGTGAGACCAAGAAAATTCACTGAGACCTTACCCTGACTACCCGTTGGTCACATCAAGATGTTTGTTACATCGACGTTAGGCAAGACTCTGTAAGTTCGCTGAGACATCATTTAGATAAGCTTTAGTCTAGCCAAAGTGAGTGCTTAAAATTTGATGGTCAGTGAGACAAGAGGGATTCGTTATGACTTTACCCCGAAGAGAAAGCCTCTCATCAACGTGAATTTCCTCGTCATCGGTCAGCAAGATGTGTCCCACTCGACGTGACCTCATCCCAAATAGAAGTTGTTTGGCCGAAGTACTTGCCTTTGCACTAATTGGTTCAGAGTTATGCCTTATCCATAGACTTCCATCAGGTTTAGATTTCTCTAAAATCTGCTATCTCTCTGACTTCCTGAAATCCCTCTCTAGCTCGTTCTTCGTGAGAATCTATCTCTAGCGGACTTTCCCGAAAGTTGATGAGATGTAAAGGAATATGGAATAGCATGATATGTTAATGATTTTCAATGCATTTAATGATTTATTCATGCTGTCTTATGATATCCCATGTGATTTATTGATGAAAAATGATCAGGTTTAATGGTTAAGCAGGTGTTTCCTAGTTATTCTGTTGGAATCCAATCGGTCTGGAATTTCTTGAAATTCCTCTCTGGCTCAGATTCTGTAGATGGTCTAGAAACCCAAAATTTGTTGTGATCATCCCATATGAGATTTAATAACACTCCAGCTATATGATATTCATTCTTACGATGTATGATGAATTAACCTTCCCTTTCTTGTGGTTTTTACTATGATTTCCATGTTGACTGTAGGCTAAATCTAGCAAGGTAGTAGTTGGGTCCTCAATGTTTGATGTAGAGAGGATCAAAATGGACATTAAGAGCAAGGTCCCTGAGAGTAAGAACACTTCTGTTTGGTCGGAGGTAACTGATACAAATATCGGATCATGTAATTATGAAGAGTTTAGAGGAAGAATGGTTGCAGAGGACCTTCCTTTGGTGGCTAGAAGGATGATGGAATTAGCCTTGTCCCATGTTACTAGTTTACCTTCTACGGTGCAGTGTTATGAGTTGGTCCTTGAGTGCGCTAGGAACTATGATCAAGATACATAGAGAATAATTGGTCCTCAAGGGAGAGTGGTAGGAAATATCAACCCAGTCTCCATTTCCCAAACCTTTGATATGCCAGACCGGTCTCATGTGGTGGGATTCACCATTGAGGTAGCTCAAGAGTTCTATGATGAATAGACTGTGAAGTCACAACATCTTATCAATTCTTGGCTGGAGAAGCCCAAGTCTCACTACTCCAAGTTACTGAAGTAGCTATTCAGGATAAAGTTCAAGAAGGAATATTATGATGCCATCACCCTTCTCAGTAGGGTGGTTGGATTGAAGAATGCGGGTACATTTGAGAATTGGATGTGCCATGTGATTGTAAGGATGGAACAGGAAAAGATTAATTACCATTGGGCAGGGGTCATCACTGGAGTACTCCATGAACGGTTATCCAATGTGTTGCAAACCAATACTTTCACAATGACTTCATATCTGGTCTATGCACTTGCAAGATTCTATCCCTACAGAAGATTGGATACAAAGGAAACTTTTAGACAGGATATTATTTATCAAGTTTTCCCTCAGTTGCACTTGGGAGGTTCAAACTATAGGACGGAAAATGATGCATTTACCATGTATATCACCAAAATGCTTCAGGAAGCAGAGCATGTCAGGATTTTGAATCAAGCCAAGGAAGTCATCAAGAAATATGGAGCTTGGTTTATACAGTTCCCAACTTTCTCCTACATTCGGATTGATGGCTACTAGAGGGCTCCATATAGACTTTCGAGGTATCCCATTGATCACATTATATTGTTGGAAGTAACTAGATAGATTTGTGACTTTAATGCTATCGTCAAGAATGACAAACACAAGATAGGATTTGCTAGAGATTTTCCCCTAAGAATTGGAACTAGAGAGGTTTGTCCTTCCATTGGTTCTGCCCAAGCTTCAGAGGAAGAATTGAATGCCCTTGGTCTCTCTCTTCATTCTAGGAGATCAAGGTTTGATATTACAGGAGAGGCCCAAAAGAAGTCCAGCAAAGAGTATTGCCACAACGTGAATCTGGAGGACTACTAGGCCAAGTGTAGTGATGAATTTGAGGTCAAGAAGAAGAAGCTCTCTCGACTTCCAGTGGATGTTGTCCATTTATATAATGTAAAGGTAGTCCCTGATCAATTGGAAGACGATGGGAACTTGATCAAGGATCATGCTTATGAGGCCATAAAGGATAGACCAATTAGTGATGTGGATTGGTTAGAGGAGGAAAAGACATAATTGAAACAACTAGTGGACCTAGTTCTTAAATTTACTAGGATGTGGCTAAAGCATAAGCTATGGGAACTGGAAAGTAATGGTGTACAGTGCACCTATGCGCTAATGGGAGATTTGGATCCCCACTCCACCTTTCAAGAATCTACCAAGCAGGATCCTAAAGGCAAGGGTAAGATGGATTCTCCTTTTAAAATCAAAATCAAAGGTGTTCAAGAAAGAGAGGTCCAAGAGACATCAAAATAGAGAAAGCCAAAGGCCAAGAAGAGGACCGGACTAAGAAGTCTAAGCAGAGTCTTGAGGCTAATGATCCTATACCCAAAAGGAAGAGAATTGTCAAATTATTAGAGAGAGCAAGCTCCAAGGTAGCAAAAGAAGAAATTCCCCCACTGGTGGTAAACGTTGAAAGTTCAGGGGAGAAGTCCAAAGTATATACAAGGAGGTCTAGGACTCCTTCTCCTAGGAACAGTGTGCCTAAGGCTGACCTTCCTCCAGCGGTTTCTCATAACATGCAACATGATGATGTACCTCCCGCTCATGAAGCTCAAGGAAAGCCTAGTGAGTCAGAGGATGTAGAGGATCATCTGGATACTGAAGGGGAGGAGTTTCATGAGGGTGATCTCCATAATGCAGAGACAGAAATTGAAAAGATAATGCAATCCACTTTGGTTGCATATGAAGATTCCCCTATTAGGACTGAAGAAGTTGAATCTCCTCTAAGGGAAGAAGAGGCAATGAAGGTTCCCTTGCCTGTACATGAAGAAGAGCATGCTGAGGAGAAGGAAAGCAAGACAGATGGGACTTCTGATAAACAGAATTTGGGAGAGGGGATAGGAGGAGATCAACAAGAAGAAATGGGGCAGGGCCAAGTGCAATTGGAGTCCACTGTCCCTAGTTGGCTAGACAAAGAGATAAAGAGAAAACAAGTTGTTGTGGAAGATAGTCGACCAAATTGGGATGAGCTCCTAGCTAAAATTGGAAAAGTGAAAGGTAAAAAGAAGGCTAGGGTGATCTCAAGGATTGAAAGAGATGAAGCTCATGATTGAGTTGGTCACATTGCCACCCCTGCTCCAAATAAAAACAAAGATGATGTGGTTGGAAAGGACTACAATATTCAGACTTTCAATCTTGGGCCTACATCCATTGAGCAGGATATTGAGGATTACCAGGATTCTAGTGTAGTTATTGTGCATAGATTGAGGAAGGAAATGAAGACCAAGTAGGAACTAAAGAAAGAGAATGAAAATCTTAGGAAATGCTTGGAGGAATTAATGAAACCCCTGCAATCCATTAACCCTTCTTCCTCTGCTACAAACCCTCTACCTCAAGAGACCATCACCAAGCTAGAAAAGATGAAAGCTTCCACCCTTGCCACTACGAGTTGGTTGAAAGGGGTGCAAATAAAGGGCAATGAAGCTATTAAGGAGATTTTTTCAATAGGGAAGGATGCTGCAAGGGAAACTGAGTGGTTGAAGCAGGTGTTGGCACAAGATAAAGAAGACATAGACCTCCTTCTACAAAAAACCAGAATCATCATGGAATACAGCAAAGATAAATTAGTGAGTGATGGAATTCTTCCTTCCTCCAGAACTGCCGAACCATGGGAGTGGTTTGAAGCATTGCAAATCAGGCAAAAAGTGTTGAAAAAGATTTACAAACAAAGGAAGCATATTGACAACACCCTAATTGGGGTTTACAAGGGTTACATTGCCTTTGTTGAAATTATGACGGGAAGAAGGAAGATTGCACCCAAGTACTTAAGCCTAGAATAGTTGAGAGAGTGGTGGCATGATGTGTATGCACCACTTGATGATGTTTCTATTTTTGAGCACCTACTGGATGATGTGGCCACCTACCTCACAGTTATTGATAAGCATATGACATATAAGGTGGATTGGGATAGGTCGGTCAAATGGTCAAGAGAAGAGATTGCGTCCATTGAAAATTGACTTAGGATTTTTCCTTTGCCACCAGTAGCTAACTTGGATGGGACTCTTTTGAGAGTTCATGAAGGGCCGAATCAAAATAGGGACAAAGGGGAGGGTAGTTAATGCCCAACTACTCCAGGATTTTTGCTTCCCCATTATCGTGCCATGCATTGGTCTGAGCTGCATTAGGAATCCCAGGCTGACCTGGGTGTTGTTTGTGCATTTAATGCATTCCTTCATTCCATTTTGACTTTCTCTTGGTTGGTCGGTGGTGCCCAGTTAATGCTGCTGGCTCTTACTTGGCTGATGGGTTTTCTAGGGGATTATATATTTGGCATTTCGCCTCATCTGTAAGGGGTTAGATACAGTTAGAAGTTAGTTGAAAGGGAGGTAGAAGATAGAAGTAGGATAGAGCAGAATAGTTAATTAAGTAGAGCTAGGGTTAGTGAATAGTGGCTCTCAAGCAAATATTGTAATAGAAAGTTGGAATTGTTGCTACAGTGGACAATTTGAATACAAAAAAAATGACATTGTGATTTGGTGCCATACCTATACTCTCTTGTCTTGCATGGTTCTTGTTTTTCCATCTTTAAAATTGATTTGAGTTGGTTAATGTTTAGATTAGATTTGATTCAATAATGTTTGTGATTTGATACTTGAATGTTGCAGCAATCCTTCAGTCCATACTTTTCTCAACCAACTGATTGTTAGTTGCTTTGCAAAGTTAGCTTGAACTTCATATATTTGTGTGCTTTGTTCGATTGTGAGGATTTTTTCATTTCAACTGCAATAGGGTTGTTGAATAAATGTTCATGATTTTAAAATCTTAACACCTCAGAAGATTGCACTATTTTCTGTAAGATTGTAGATTTATCTAGGTCAAGTAGAGATCAGTTTTGAAGGATTGGTCCATTTCGAGTGTTGGTTATTTTCATTGTTAATCTTAGTGTAGTATTAAATTTAGAAATCTCTTGGAAACCCTTATCTTTTCTATTTCTTTGGTTATTTGGTTAGATTAAAGTATCATTAGATTGTTAGATCTGATAAAATTGGTTTAGTATTTTGCTTGTAGTAAGGTCCCATTGTGATCACCAGCATTTTTGCATTTTATCACTAAGTTGTTTATGCATTGTCAAGACTTGAGATTAGAGACCTTGAGGTTATCTCTTGAGGCTTGCTGATAGAGATTCACCTTTCAAGAGAGATAGGATACTATATTCTGTTTGAGTTGTTGCTGTGCAGAAAACACCATCAACAAGTACCTCATTCATCAATCTCATGAAAGTGCTTGGTGCACTGGTCAATCCAAAAGGCATTACTAACCACTCATACAACCCTTCATTAGTCTAAAATGAATTCTTCCATTCATCTCCTCTTATTTTTATCTAGTGATATCCACTCTTTAGGTCAATCTTTATTAAATTCATTGCTCCACTCAAATAGTCCATAATGTCATCTATCCTTGGCAATGGGAATCTATACTTTCATTAGTGATCCTATTGATTGCTCTTGATTTTGTACACATTATCCACTCTCCATATTTCTTTGGTGCAAGTACAACATGTACCACACATGGGCTTAAATTTTCTTTGATCAATCCTTTCTTCAACAATTATTGTATATGTCGATTCACCTCAGCATTTTTCATCGGTGTCATTCTATGTGGTGTTTTTTTGGGAAAACTCGCTCTCGGTATTATATCTATATGAAGACTTTGTAGACACTAAAAATTGTCCTAGTCCTATGACTTCTAAATTCTCTATCATTTCCTCTTTTGTCTTTGATAATTAAATAATTTTAATTATTTAGTTAATTCATTTCTAATCTTTATTCCTCCTTGATTAATTAAATAAACTCTTATTTATTTAATTTTTATACCATTCTCTACTATAATTAAATAATTATTTTAATTATTTAATTATTGATTAGTCTCTTCTCTCATAAATTAAATAAATTTTATTTATTTAATTTGGTCCACTCTCTTGAATTTTTAATTAAATCATTATTTAATTCAAAAGGTCCTCTTTGTTGCATTCCTATATAATTAAATAATTATTTATAATTATTTAATTATTCATTGGCCACCTAAATTAAATATTTATTATTATTTAATCTCATATCACCTCTTTTTCCATGCCAATCTTATCTTCCACATCAAGTCTGTATCTATCCATGTCTCAATCAACCTCCACCCTTGATTAAATTATTTATAAATTAATCTTTACCATCAATCCTTATAATTTTTCCTAACCCTAGTCCATACTACATCTTTCATTCTTGGCCATTGATTATTAACTTTCAATCTCAGCCTTTCATTCAAAATTCTCTTTCCTATAAAAATATATCTAGATCATTGTCATTTCTTGATCTTAGACATCTTACATCTTAGACATCTTACACATATTAGACATCTTAAACATCTTATACATCTTAGACATTTGAGACATCTTGAATCTTAGAAATCTTAGACATCTTGGAGAATCTACAAGCTATCTTGAGTCATCTTGCTATCAATTCTATCAACATCAAGTCAAGTGCATCCATAGTCAATTGAGAATTTTCAATATTTTTCTTTGTCATTGTCATAGGCCTATTTGCATACTCAAAAATTTGAGGGAAATTATCATATTCAAGAAAAATGGAGAAGTGAAAAGAAGGTGAATCAATCATGGCCTAAAGATTTGGTAACATTTCTTTATGTTTTATGTCTTTATGCTTATTTGTACTTCATTGTTTATTAGGGTTTGATTTATATGCTTTATTTCCTAACCTTGATAATTTTAGCCCTGGTGTATAGACTGATTTTCCAAACTAGTGGGAGTCCATCTAGTACACTCTTTGTTATGATATCTTCATACTCCATTAATAGTTCTGGTACTTCTCCACTTTCTACTATAGGATTCCCTACCTTCGCTTTACCACCCTTCTTTGGAATGAATATAAAACAAATATTTTCATGCCTCAATTCACCCAAAAATTTCCTTCCATCTACCAAACATAGTCTATAAATGCTACTAACTTCACCTTTTTCCTCTTCCTCCAAAGGTATCATCTTAGTTCTCTTTCCATTTGAAGTCATGTTATAAGTATTTCTTCTTCCATCATGACTTTATTTCTTGTCATATTTCCATGGTCTTCCTAATAGTAAATGGAATGTAAGGAAACTTGCATCCATTGTATGACAATTTCCACATAATCCAAAAGAGATAACAATGAAAATAAGTGCTCAAAATCCACATGCAAGAGAATAAATAACATACCCATCAAAGATGACACAATATATACCCTAGGAAAACACTCAAGGAAAAACCTAGCCTCCAAAAGCATCCATACTCCATCATATTAGCCATGAAGAAAATACAATAGTTATAATAAACACCTCTAAAGCATCAAGCCATCCAATGTATTCCCATGTGTCCAAGCATGAATCCACACATCCCATGCCATGCTTCACAAATACACTCTCAAGAAGACTCAATAATGACAACCAAACCACTCAGGAAGCCTAAGCCACTACACATGTGTTTTCTTTTATAGACACAAGCTCACACATAATACAACTAGTGGTAAGGTAAAACCATGTACCACAAAAAAATGTGAATACAAAACCACTGACCCTTTATTTAATATTGGGTACTAATATATCACATTATTTAATATTTCCCCAATATTAAATTATTATCACATGTCTCCCACACAATAAATAATAATACAATGTTACAATACAACATCAAGTGAACCTCAAATAATTACCTAGTGTGATTAACAACACCACCAAGGTGTATCACAACTAAATAATTATTTAATTACAACATTATAATAAATCAATTTATCCAATTGTGTACAACACCATATCCCAACATTCTCCCACTTGTTGTATACATTGCATAAGGGATCAATGAATGAAATGCATCATCATAGCCATCCATGAAACCACATGAATTTGTAACATGCTCTCATGCTCCATCAAGATACCTTTAACAAGAACAAAGTGACCACCATATCAAGAAATAACTCCTCTCAGCCTCCAACATACCACCTATGGAAGAAAGGGAACAAGCCAAGGTGAAGATGCATGAATCCACGAGCACAAGTATCAAATCCAAGTGATAACAAAGGCTCTAACCAAGCTACTATCAATTGAAAAACCCACATGATTGGAAATAGCATCCACAACACATGCTAATACATCCAACCATCCATACCTCCAAGGTATCAATACATTAGTAAACTCATGCCAAGAACATATGCAACCTGTAAACTACAACCTTGAGGTCTCTGTATAAAACTTGTCAATGAAGAACAAACATATATAGGAACTCCCATTGCATAGGTATTTTTAAAGCATATCAAGTCTACCAATCAATACTATATCAAGGTGTAATAAGTAAATAAAAGCATGAAGTACCAAGAACAATATCAATGATCAACACATACAACCCAAAGAGTTGCATAATCTCTCACAACATGTGGCCACCATCCTCCCAAACCATGAACATCCAAGGAGAAACCATGAAGAGAGAAACCTATAAACCATAACATCCTCCAACAAACACCTCAAAAGTGTATTGTTGTGTCAAGTATGATCTCCTAACAACCCCAAATGAAAAGCCTCAACAACATCCATAACACCCAATCTCATAGATCTAGTACAACATATGAATTGATGAAGATTACTAACATGGATGTAAGCCTCTCTAATCAAGGAGATAAAACTCAAAGAAACCATCCCCATAACTAGAAATTATCCCATAAAACACCTCCTAAAAATCATCAAAAAAGAATGATATCATAAACTGAAATGCACAAGGAGATAACCATGCCATAACATCCCCCAAAATGAATCATTTAGAACTAGCTATCCATAGCTCAAGATACATATCTATGAAGCATAAATCATATAAAATCATACTAAACCATCCTCAAATGAGTATCCATAATCAACCACCATGAATCAACTCAATCCCATGAGAAATCAAAGCACGAAACATAACACATCTGAAAGATATAATGGGAAAATACCTCTCAAATCATAAACTATTGAGTAGACCAAGTGTGGGGAATGAGAATGCTCCTCCAAGATAACCAATTCATCATCAATCACTCCAAGAACAATCTCCTCTATTGGTCTATAATGAACTTGCATTCATATCTAGGTGAAAGCTCCTCGGTCTTTCTATTGAAACCTCCAAATAGTAACCATCTCAAGAAAATTTATTTAATCACAAGAGAACTCCAACCATCACCTAAGTCTCCAAGTACCTATAACCAATCAATCCATGCCAACCTCCAAATGCAACATAGCACCATCATGAAGTAATCAAGCAAATGATCAATGTACCCAATATAAAGAGAACTACTATGATCAATGTCAAAGCTCTAATCATGAATCATGAACATAAACATGACATCCATGATCTAACCATATTCTCCTAGGAGATCACATGCATCATAACATACATAAAAATCCTAGTCTCAAGAGAACAAGTACCATGCCAAACTCTAAATGAATATCAATAGTAAACCATGACATAATAGTAAACACTCTAAACCAAGAAAATATATCCCCAAACACATGACGATAACCATACCAATTATGCATCCTCGTCAATGCCAACAACTCCCACTAAACCATGGTATGAGCTACACATGGCATCATGACAACCATCTGTTAGGGTTAGAGATGGCAGATATCTAACAATTAAATGCATATTTAAATAATAAACAGAGAAACTAAAACATACACAGAATAAATCATAACACAGAGAATTTAACGTGGTTCACCCAATCTGGGCTACATCCACCAAACCGCAGCCATCCAATACTTTTATTATCCAGTGCAAAACCTATTACAATCTTGCAAATAATCACGTTTTTCCTCATACTGTAACCCCCATCCCAACCCCTTTTAACAAGCTTTTTAGAAGCTTCTAGAATTAGGGTTTTACAAAGTCGGTTTTCTTTCTTTTTCAAAGATTTTTCCTTTTTCGCTGACGGGGACCTGGGTGTACAGTATACCATGGGCTATACAGTATAGCATGATCAGTCACCACATACCAATACCATCCTCTCTATGAAGATCATCCAGGTCTACACACACTCAATCACAATATCAGTAACATACAAATGAAATTGAGATCTCCAAGCCAAGAAGAAACATACAACCTCCAAAAAAACCGTCATAAACATATCCATCACTACCAAACCATCACTATCAAAAGCTCCCACTAAAAGTGTATAACCAATGAATGTAACAAGCTATCATGACATCATGATAACAATCTCCTAATGAAGATCAACCAAAGATTTCCATCATACAATCAAAGAACTCAAATGCAACATGAGATCCTCAATAAGAAAGCAAAGTAAACCATGATCCTCATACTAAGAAGATACACTGCCATAACCTAAATCAATATCTAATCCAACACCACCAACAATGCTTGTGCATAAACCATCATGACATGCCAAAGTCTCCAGAGCACAAGAAACATCCATGACACCATGATCACCACAAAATGTACCAACAACTCAACCCAACTATTTCCATATATCTACATAACATATCCAACTACATAGGTCTCATATCATGACTATACCGGGTAATATCATCTCACCTCCTCAACATGACATCAAAACCATCAAGCCAAGTGACTAAGCCAAGGCACCTAAAACTGTAAATGTATCAACACCAAAATATCTATGGGAATAGACAATGCATGTCCAAGTCATAGGTACAACAAGTAAGAATATACCGCCTATACTACCACACAACTTGTAGATACAACCATAGACACCTAAATTTGGACACTTACATTTTTCCAAATTTATCCTTTTTTGTCTAAATATCCTCTTACTTGCATTAATTAAGTACTATTAATATTATTTAATTAATACCCCTAAGTCCTCTAAATCCCTAAGGTATCTAGTTAAATAATTAAATACCTTACCCTTTATCCCCCTTTTCTTCAAAGAATTAAATAAATAAGACATTTATTTAATTCCTCACATGTCACATCCTCCATAATCCTCTTCTAATATGGATTAGTTTAATTAATCAATGATTAGGATGTGGACACCTTTAATCAGGATTAATGTCACATCCTCTACATCTTCCAACTTGCCTCTAATCTTCCATTAATATTCTTAATCACTTGTTTGCACAACCTTAATATAATCACAAGCCATTTCTGGTATGTCCTCCAAGTCAACCTTCATCATTAATTTCTTCATTTAGCCTAGACCTTCTTCCCTACGTGAATTAAAAATTCACCTTTATTCCTCCAAAGCTCTCCTCTTCCCCATGTGGATCATTGAGATGTCACATCACTAACATGGGACAAAGACCTCCTTTATGAGGACCTTGTTTTATCCTCTAGACAACTCCCAATCATATGAATTTTAAATTTGCATTTATTCCCCCAATAACTTCTCTCATCCCCATGAGAGGACTTTCTAAAATTCTTCACTTGTCACCATCACTCTCATCCCAAGGTACTTGCAAGTACCTCCACCTCATATGTCATTATCCACATCACATGTCCCCTTGACATCTCATCTTTCACATGGCAAGATGTTATGGCTTGTGAGTCCTCAACTCGCCACAGCCCTTCATCTTGCCCATTTTGGAAAAATCTTGACCGTTCAAATCCCTAGAGGCATTTCCCCTAAAATAGAGGATTTTTGGCTTCATTTTCTCATAACACATTCAAGTCTTCAAGCTCAAGCTCTCATACTTTCATACTCTCATCCTCCATTTTTGCATGTTTCAAGCTCTCATCACTTGCCTTTCCATTCATCTATCAAAATACCCACATCTCTCATTTGAATCCTCATCACATCTAGATTTTTTTGCATCCATTTTTAGTACTGTTGCCATCAAGGAGCACACATTCATCAACTATCAAAGGGCCAACCAAGGAACAACTCATAGAAGGTATAAATCTATTTTTCATCTTTATTTTTTTTGAGTTTAACGTAGCCCAATCTTGAGGTGTTGAAGTGTTATTTGGTTCTTTTGTATTTTTTTTTGCATCTTTTAGAATAGGTAAATAACTCTACACACATTTTTGGCATGCCCGGTGGGATCCACAAACTACTCAGTTTCTTTCACATTTGTTGTTGTTTGATGTTTTACAGGTTTAGGTTACACAGAGGTGACTCTACCCTAGACAGGGGCGACCCTGCCCCTAGTAGGGTGACCCTGACCTGAACAAGGGAAACCCTTCCCTAAGTTGGGTGACCCTACCCCAACTTGGGAAAACCTACCCTCAATAGGGGAAACAAAAAAAAATCTTCCCTCTGTTTTCTGAGCAAGCAAACCCGCCCTGAAGATAGGTGAACCCACCCTAAAGAAGGGTGAACCTGCCTAAAGATAGGTGAACCTACCCTTAAGAAAGGTGACCTTTCCCTAAAAGGGGCAATTTTGACCTAGATAGAGGCATCTGTGAGGTAAAACAGTGACATAACTTCACTTTCAAAGTCCTTTTCTTGTTGTTTTGCTTATTATTGACCCCCTAACTTGTCTTGTCTTTGAATTTGCTAGTTTTTATTAACATTTGTGCAGTTGTTTCATGCTTTTCAAAGACCAAAGATCAAAACTTCTAATGTATTTAGTGCAGGACAAGTGGGCTAAGTGTCTTAGTTAGTTTGTTTCCTGTCATTTTCATACTAGTAATTAGGCACATAATTTTAAGTAGGGGGAGTCAACATATTGTGTGTTTTTCTTGTCAAGTGAGCTATTGACGTATCTAATCCCTTTGTGCCATTTGGTGATCCTAGGTGAAGAGAAATCATAGCTTGCTTAGACCTTTGTGTTTCCCAAGGGGCACTACATTGTTCAAGCTTTCCCCTTACATTTCATGTGAGCTTGGGGAGTAGCTAAAAATGTTTAGTGTTCTCTTTTTAGTAGGACATGCTTGGGAATTTCATCACCCCAAGGGATGATCCCAACCACGTGTACAAGTAGGGTATATAAAGGGGGGAGAGCCAAAGTTGTACCCCAATCTAGTCATGTTGTGTTTGGTGGAGCGTCAAAGCTAGGGTGGTACCTAGATAAGATATGAAGAGTTGGTTTGAGCCTCCAGTACCTTGCTGGGGTTCCCGACTCATGCTTGTAGATGAGCTAATGTTAATGGTTGTGCCTCATGTACCGTGCATATATTGAGGACTCCCTAGTTTTCCTTATTTAGCCTAGTTAGAGGACCATGTTGGCCATACCCTTTTCACTACTCTTAGGATTGTGTTGTTTGAGTTGTCTTATATGTGCAAAACTAGCGAATTTTATTTAGTCAAGTTAGCCTTATTGTTTGCTTGTTGTTTTTTGTGTTTTTGGTCCTTTTCCATAGCCATTTTCATCCAAGTAAAGTCTAGGTCTCTTGATAGAGGTGACCTTGCCCTCAATGGGGGAAACCTTTCCCTCAACAGAGGTGACCTTGTCTTATGTCTTAGTCATTTCCCTATCTATTTTTGTCAGAATCACCCATCTTTCATTGAATAGTTGAACCTACCATCAAGACAAGCAAACCTACCCTCAAGATAGGTGAGCTTTCCCTCAAGATAGGTGAACCTTCCCTAAAGACATGTGAACCTACCCTCAAGATAGGAAAACCTGCCCTCAAGATAGGCATCCTTGACCTTAAAATGGGTGATTTTGCTTGTTGTTTCGATCATTCTATAAGTCATTTTTGGTCATTTTGCATCATTCTCACCCGTTCTACAGAATAGGCGACCTTTCCCTCAATAGGGGTGAACCTGCCTTCAAGATAGGCATCCCTAACCCTAAAACGGGTGATTTTTCTTATTGTTTCAATCATTTTTTCAGTCGTTTGTAGTCATTATTTCCCATTCTCCAAACTAGGCAACCTTTCCCTCAACAAGGGTGATTTTTCCCTAAGATAGGCATCCTTGACCCTAAAATGGGTGACTTTTCTTGCTATTTCAGTCGTTTTGTTAGTAGTTTTCGATCATACTCAGTCCTTCTCACCTGTTATCTAGAATATGTTGTTAGTGTAATTAATTAATTAATTATTACGCTAGCATAAGTTAACTTAGGTCTTGCATTTAATTAATTACGTCCTAGGTTGCATTATTAGAAAAATCATTTAATAAATATGATAATAAATAGGATAATATTTCCTTCCTAGTTTCTAGGATAAGATTCCTTCTTGATCTTATCTCATCATTTAAAAATCATCTAGATAGGGTTTTCTCTTTGCCTTTATATTCAGGCATCTTGCTCATTTGTAACATATCTTTTTCATCATATCAATATAGAATCTTTAATCAACATTCCATTGTTGCAACACTTCTCTTTGTGGTTGATTATATTTCATGGCTAAAGTCCTTCATTGAAGATTTTGGAGCTTTAGGGGTTGTGCAATCCATTATCTCAACATGGTATCAGAGCTAGTCCATTGAAACATCAACCCTTGATCCAGGAAGTTGGAGTGCAAGATTCTTGTAGGCTTGGAGTTTTATGTTGCAGGCTAGTTGGTTCTACCTAGGAACCAAGCTGATTTCTAGTGCAGATCAGGCTCTCTCCGACCTTTCCATTGCGTCTAGAAGGCCTAAAAACCCATAGATCACCTTTTCATTTGTCAAAATTAGAGTACTTTCAACTGAGAGCCTTTGAGTTACATTTTTGGGTTTGCATTTTTTGTACAAATCCATACACATTTCAGCAAAAATCTTCCCTCTCAGTCCTTGATCAAGGCAATTTTTTTTAGAAAAATAAAAAAAATCTGGCTTTTTTAGGTGAAATTTTTCAATGGTTTGGGAAAAATTTTGATTTTCCATCGACCTGGTATTTAAATATGTAGTCGGCTAAATTATTTTTTTCGATGGCTATTGTTTTGTACCGTCGAATTTTTCCATCAGCATTTATTTGTTAATTTTTTGAATTACAATAAGTTGCAATATTCAAAAAAAAAATTCTATTGGCCCTATCCCATCGGTCAATGTCATCAGGCTTCACTTGTCGTCGGCATCGTCCACCTCACTGGTCGTTGACTTCCCAATGACCACCATTCACCATTGGCCACCGATCACTAACCAGTGACCACTGTCTCCATCCATCTGCACCAGCCCTAGTCCCATCGGTAATAGGGGATCTGCTGATCTCTGAAATCATGCATCCTACCGGCCTCACCACTGACAAGCCACTACTCCTGCCACTAGATCACCGCTCTGACACTGTACGTGGGGTGGTGTGTTTTTTTTTAAACTGTGAGCGCCACTTGAGGTCATATCAGTGATGAAGGGCCCCATATTTTTCAACCCCCAAGTGCTTATCTTTTGCATCTTGTTAGCTAGATCATCACTATTCAGACAGAATTCTTCCCAGAGGCATAACTTGTGCATACGATATCAAAAATATGCAAATGATATATCATTGGAAATCTATTTCCATCTATTTTCCAGAGGTGTACTCTATTTTTTCATATTCTTCTTATATCAAAATTTATTCTCATTTGAAGTGGAAACCATAGTTTTTTGGGTTTAGAGGCGATTTCTAGTTTTTTAATTTGTTTCAAAAAGCTTCACTTCAGTTGGTAGTTCATCAGATATCTGCATTCAAATTTTTTTGTCAGAAATATTTGTCTTGGATTGTTGTTCTTCTCTAATGGCTGACACAGGATTTGAGATTCTTACTCCTCATAACTATCATACATGGAAGGTTAGTATGCAGATACTTCTTTGGTCTAAGGGACTTTGGTCCACCTTGAATGAGAATCAGCCTCATCTCACCAGAGAATATGAAAAATTATAGCACTAGATCAATTGTGAAGAGGCAATGGGGCTCATTGCTCTACATGTCTCTACCTCTTTATTCTTCCATATTGAGGGGTGCCAGACTCCCAAGGAGGTTTGGGACAAGCTCAAGGATCTTTTTGGTTCTATTAGTGATGTTTGAGCTTTGCAATTAGAGGTTTAACTTGCTTCACTTGTTGTTGATCAATTTCCTTCCATTGAAGATTACCTGGTAAGGTTCAAGTCTTTAAGGACTCAGCTTTCAGGATGTGGCAAAGATAAGTCTGAAAAAGAGTGCATGTTCATGATTTTATCTAAGTTAAGAGGCTTATTTTCCTATTTTTCTACCTCTTTCTATTCCACCATGGATGGTCTTGGTAATAGCTTTTCCATGCCATCATTTGAGACATTTTGTGAAAGGCTAACAAGAGAGCAATCCAAGCTCAATCAGGCTGATACATCCACAAAGTCACATGCATTGGTGGTAGGACCATCAAAAGGAAAGGGTAAGCATAAGGGAAAATCAAAGTCAGGAGCTTCTTCTGAATCATCATCTCAGCATAAGGAAGACAAGACAAAGAGGGAGAGGCCCAGGTGTAACTTCTTCAATGGGCTTGGTCACATTGAGGATACCTATTTCAAGAGAGAGATACATGAGCTTCGACAAATACTTAGAGATCACAATATCACTCTCCCACCAACTATAGTCAAATTTCCTCACTCCTCCTCTCATGAAGAGTCATCATTAGGTATTGTTGGCATTGCTATTGTTGACAATCTTGGAAAGGGGAATGCTTTGATAACTACCTTGGTTGATAATAGATAAGGATGGGTACTTGACTCTGGTGCTTCCCGACATATCACTTCTTCTCAACAACATATTTTGTGGGATACTCTGAGGCCTGCCACCTTTGATCGAATGTTCATAGAAAATGCATATATTGTCTATGTTGCTAGTATCTGTGATGTTGCTCTTGATGGAAGAAGGTTGGAAGATGTTGTCTACATTCCTCATATTGCTCATAATTTATTGTCTATTTATCAACTTGCTTAGGAGGGATTGAAAATTGAGTTCACTTCTGATCTTGCTATCATTAGAGATAGGTTTGATGTATTTGTTGCCTATGGTCAAGCAGATCATCATTCCAAGATATACAAGTTCACCAAATTTTGGGATCAAGATCAGCTTGCTCTTGACTCTCCTAACTCAAAGTTAGGAAGCAAATCATCAACTCCTCCTTGCCAGGGTTGTGGAGGCTGGATTGACTTGGCTCTTTTCATGGCACCATCTTCTTCCTTTGACACCTCTCAGTTGAGCTTTGCTTCAATAGGGATGGATAAATTTACTTCTTCAAACTTGTGGTACATTGATGGGTTCTCTTCAGATCTATCTGACTTGGCTACTCAGTTTCACACTGGTCTTGAAAACATTCTAGAGGGGACTACTCTCCTTTATGGGGGGGCTATCTAGTCCACATCTTTTTGATATTTTGTATATATGTGATGGTTGTAGTCCTTGGGGGGATAATGTTGATTCCTCCAAACTTCAATCTTCCATCTTTTTATCTCCTTTTTGGGGAGGGGTTTTCTTCCCACTGGGTTTTCCCCTTTTCTCCTGTTATGGGAGATTTTTTTCATCTTCATGTACATGGGTACCTAACATGGCCTCGTAGCTAGGACCCATCATCATCTTGCATAATCATTGCATTTTCCTCCCTAAGTTAACTTAGGTCTTGCATTTAATTAATTAATTCCTAGGTTGCATTATTAGAAAAATCATTTAATAAATAGGATAATAAATAGGATAATATTTCCTACCTAGTTTCTAGGATAAGATTCCTTCTTGATCTTATCTCATCATTTAAAAATCATCTAGATAGGGTTTTCTCTTTTCCTTTCTATTCAGGCATCTTGCTCATTTGTAACATATCTTTTTCATCATATCAATATAGAATTTTTAATCAACATTCCATTGTTGCAACACTTCTCTTTGTGGTTGATTATCTTTCATGGCTAAAGTCCTTCATTGAAGATTCCAGAGCTTCAGGGGCTGTCCAATCCATTATCTCAACACAGGTGACCTTTCTCCTAAGTTGGATGACCTTTCCCTTAGCAGGGGTGATTCTACTCCAAGATAGGCATCCCTGACCCTAAAACGGGTGATTTTGCTTGTTGTTTCGGTCGTTTTGTTAGTATTTTTTAGTAATTTTTAGTCATTCTCACCTGTTCTCTAGAATAGGTGACTTTTCCCCTAATTTGGGTGACCTTACCCTCAGTAGGGGTGATTCTTCCCCAAGATAGGAATCCTCGACCCTAAAATGGATGATTTTGCTTACTATTTCAGTCGTTTAGTCAGTTGTTTTTGGTTGTTTTCAGTCATTCTTTCTTGTTCTCTAGAATAGGTGACCTTACCCTTAAGATGGGTGACCTTGCCCTCAATAGGGATGATTCTTCCCTAAGATAAGCATCCTTGACCCTAAAGAAGACAATTTTTCTTGTTGTTTCAGTCGTTTTGTTAGTCATTCTTAGTTGTTTTCATTAATTCTCACTCGTTCTCTAGAATACGAAACATTGCCTCTAAGTTGGGAAACCTTTCCCTTAATAGGGGTGATTTTTCCCCAAGATAGGTGTCCCTGACCCTAAAATGGGCAATTTTTCTTGTTGTTTTAGTCATTTTCTCAATCATTCTGTCATTTTCAATTATTATCGCGCATTCTCCAGAATAGGCTACCCTACCCCTAAGTTGGGCAATCTTGCTCTCAAAAGGGGTGATTCTTCCCCAAGATAGGCATCCTTGACACTAAAACAGGTGAGTTTGCTTGTTTCAATCATTTTGTCAAAAATTCTCAATTATTTTCAATCATTCTCACCTGTTCTCTAGAATTGGCGACCTTGCCCTTAACAGGGGTGATCCTATCCCAAGATAGGCATTTTTGACCCTGAAATGGGTGATTTTTCTTGTTGTTTTGATCATTTTGTCAATCATTTTTAGTCATTTTTAGTCATTCTTTGTTGTTCTCTAGAATAGCCAACCTTGCTCCTAAGTTGAGCGACCATGGCCTCAATAGGGGCAATTTTACCCCAAGATAGGATTTTTGACCCTAAAACGGCAATTTTTCTTACTGTCTGAGTCATTTTTCCAGTCGTTTTCAGTCGCTTTCACCTGTTTTCTAGAACGGGTGAAATTTCCACCTTTCTAAGAAATTAAACCATCATCTTGGGTGAATTTTCCCCCTAAACAACCAATCTTGTCTTCCATTCAGTCAATCTATTCATCTATTCAATAAGTTCATTCATCCATTCAGCGAGTCCATTTCCTTGAGTCTAATTTCCCATTAATTAAGCATACTTCCCCAGGTGGAGAGTCTGATTTCCCAAGTTTGTTTCCCTTGTTACCTCAATTTACATCCCTCTAGACTTCATTTATAATGGTTTTATCCTAGCTGGCATAGGTGTCTGATCCTAATCATCATTGTCCGTAGCTAATTAGGATTGTTATCCATCCTAAATCAGTTATCATCTTTGACCCAATCAATTTGCTTTCATCTTGAAGTAGATTTAGTGTCGTAATCATCCTTTTGTAGTTTAACCCAATCATTAGCACCTTATGTCATCTAAGTCAAATCTCTGAACTGGGTTTAGAATTTGTTTCATCCTCCTATCTGATCAACCATCTTATCCAAAATAATCCTATCACATCCCTATCCAATCATCCTAATCTAAGCTTTAAACCAATCCTAATCTAAGCTTTAATCCAATCCCAATTTGAGCTTGACCTAAATCTCAATCTAAAATTTAGTCCATATGCGCCCAAGATCTTCTGATATTGAAAAAAATCTTAAGATCCATTCCTCCATATTCTTCCAATCCATCATATTTATCCTTTCATCACCTTTTCTTTCCTTCTAATCATTCGTTCCCATCTTTTCAATCCTTATCCATTTAATCTAACATCATGAATCCTTACCCTCCATCAATACAACTGAAAATAGTAGTCAAGGGAAACCCTAATTACATTGATGATGATAATGAGAGTCTTGTTGATCAAGAGGTATATGACATAGACCCCCTTGATGCTATCATTTCTAGTAAGATTTCTCCAACCACTTTCCAAAATATAATTACCCCTCCAAGATATCCCATCATGCCTTCATCTGTGCCTAATAACAATCCTTATGCTACCTTTGACAATAGATATCTATTATCTTCCTCGTCTGCATATTCATCATATCCTTCATCTACATCTTTCTTTTATCCAACACCCACATCCTCTTATCCCAATCCATCATCCCAATATTCCTATCCTAATCCACTATCTCAGTCTTCCCATCCTAATCTACCATCCCAATACTCCTAATACAATCCCCCATCCATGTCCCCCTATGCTAATCCTCCTTACCATTCTGCCCATCCTAATCACACATCTACACCTTTTTATCTTAATCCTAGACCCCCATCAACCTATCCTAATCTGAAATCCACATCTTCCTATCCCAATCCATCATCCACATCCTCCTATCTGAATCCACCATCTCAATCTTCCCATCTTAATCCACCTTCCCAATATTCCTATCTTAATTCCCCATCTATTTCCTCCAACATCAATCCACCATCCACATCTTCCTATTCTAGTCCGCCATCACAATATCCCTACCTTAACCCTCCATCTAATCCTAGTCCACCAACCCATAATCCTTCATCTATTTGCATTACCCTAGCTAAGCCTAGAATATGCATTATTCTCACTCCATAAGCTCTCTAAGGAGTTATAACAAAGAAGACATCCCCAACTCTACACCTTGAAGTCTTGGAACCATGCCATCCAAATCCATCATCCATAGTCACTAGTGATGAGACCCTTCTCCATATCACATCTATCATTAATGTTACCACCCCTAGCACCACTCAAACTGTTGAAACCATAAAATCCACTGCATCCATTGAAACCCCATCTCCTACTCCTCGATACACCCAATCTAGTGAAGACATGCAAATCCAATCCACTCCTCCTACTCCTAGATCCACCCAATTCATCGAAGAAACCCAATTTCAATCCACTCCTCCTAGTCCTAGTATCACCGACATCCATTCCCATGAACTTCATGAATCCTCCATCCTTCCATCTCCTCCACTTGAGGGTTATCTTCAACACTTCTTCATCATGCCTCACACACACAAGGAGTCATGCCAAGAGCTTGATCCAAAGCATACCAAGATATGAACTCTTCTCCCGATCGAGATCCTACCATCCTATCTAGTCCACCTCAAGATCACAATCCCCCATCCATTACATCCCATCATCCCCTTGAAACTCAAGATCTTATCACTCCATCGCATGAGCTCTTATCACTTGCTACCATAAATCCAGATCCTATCATGTCACCTAATCCCTCTTTGGATCCCTTACCACTCACTCGTCCTGATCCAGATGATGTTATCCAATCATCTCCATCTCATGATCCTCCATCATCGCCTAAACCTACCATTCCCACACCACTTTAATATCCAATTGCTACTCTCACATTCTTCCACGGTCATCTCCTTGTAGAAGAAAAACAAAGAATATATACCACCCATCATCCTTCTCCTAATAATGGACTTGCATCATTCTTCCAGAATAACAAAATACTATCATGGATTGAATGCTCAAGAACATGAATTATCAAGGAAAAGGCTTAGGCCTTCATGAGCAAGGTATTTTAGAACCCATCTAGGTCAAAGAACAATCCTATACACTAGGTCTTGGATATATCTCTCACGACTCACAATCTAAAAATGTTGGTACAACCTCCATATATCTTCAACAATCCTCTTCTAAATGAATAAGAGGCTCCTCCCATCACTCCACTAGATCATTTGCTACCATTCCCCCTCCTCCATCATATTAACTCAAAACAAAAATCCATATTCCTCCATCTACTTGATCCATTTTGGGTCCTTACATCCCTCCATCCACCATCTCCCATCCTTCATCTACTCCATGCATTTTGGGTCCTTATGTCCCTCCACCCACTCCATCTATTTTGGGCCCTTATATCCCAAAATCACCTCCTCCATCTCATCATATTCATCCTTTCATCCATCCATCACCTATCCATGTCACCCACCATAAACATCCCACTCTCATGCTCCCTAATTAGGATCAATAAAGGCATGTACAT
Source organism: Sequoia sempervirens (assembly GCA_007258455.2). NCBI lineage: Eukaryota > Viridiplantae > Streptophyta > Pinopsida > Cupressales > Cupressaceae > Sequoia > Sequoia sempervirens. The sequence continues at coordinate 12,210,397 of VDFB02072274.1, read as the reverse complement.
ACACATCCTCCATTCACATATCATCCCCAAAATCCAACCTCCATCACTCCATATCATCCATCTCCTCACACCCACCCCATTTCTATTAAAAGAACTTTGGATACCCAAATAAACATGCATAAATCCAAACATCCACATGAATCTAAAGCTCCTCATGTCTCCTTAAAGAGACATGTTGATGAAAAGAAAAATAAAATCCAAAATCCAAATCAAATATGTAGGCCACAAAGGCCCACCAAAGAAAAAATCAAAACCATGTGGATCCCAAAGAAAAAAGATGAAGTGCCTTCAAATGAAAAATATGAAACAATATCCAAATTTTCTACTCCAAAAGCTAATCATACACCCCATCCATCCCCTAAATCTATTTTGGGCCCTTATGTCCCAAAATTCACTATTCCATCTCCTCCATTATCCCCACATTCTTCATCCATTAATCCTCCTATCCTTTCACATCCACCAACATATGTGCCAATGTTGATTCTGAAATATCCCCCCATCACATGCCTACCCCATCATTCCATCCATACACTTTCCAACATCCCATCCATTATCCTGCATATCTCCCTCATCAAATCCCTTTAATCCATTTTCTTGCATAATCCATCTATCTTCATGACCTTGGTTGTACCAACATCCAATAGTCATTTCAAATGTGGGCTCTTATTCCCTCATATAAAATTCGATGCTTGAGTCCTCCATCCATCTCCTTATCACATATCTTCTAAATCCACTTATCCACATCCCTCTCCTTATCCATCTCCATCTGCATACTACCCAACAAAGTCCAAAAAGTCAAAAAAGGTCAAAAACCTCAAAAAACTAAAAAAAAAAGTAAAGAGAAATAATTCGTCCAATGGTGAAAACTTGGCAAACAAGCGCCTTGGATAAGTACCATGATGAAAACTTGGAAACTAGGCATCATGTGTAAATCCCCCATCTAGTTTACTTCCACAATTGGGGGCAACTACATCCCCTTCACCCATCTCCTCCATCCAACCTAGCTTACACATCCTACTTTTCATATCCCATTTATCCCAACCCCTCCATCCTCCTTGTGATCTTGATATCAATAGGGGAAAACATCTATACATGCTTTGGACACCTCTTGGAATACACCCCCTTCATCCATACACTATTGTATTCCTTTTCCACATCCATCTCCCTCCCTCATCCATATATCATATCCTCTTCCATTTATCTCCTTTATCTTCCCATCCACTCATCTTCCATCCCTCCTACCTCCTCACACATGAAATATCTAAGGGTAATCCCACAAAGCTAGTTTACAATTTCTAGGAGATTCTAAGTTTTGCTAAAATCACATACTTTTAGAAAATATAATGATTTAAGCCTTCAAAAGTTCCATTTAAAGCATTCCAATTGAAGAGAGTTTGACCAAACTACCTTAGATCAAACCCCTTTGGATAGAACCTTGCTAGTTTTAAACCATACCTAGAATGGAGTCTCCTTTACACCTATCAAAATGTTGATTAAAAACCAATTTTGATTTACCTTTTGGGGGATCAAATGAATTCATTTAATTTTATTTTTTTGTAAGTATGTAGTCCTTATTATAAGCTTCCCAAAAAGTATAATTTTAAATAAATTTAATTTTATTATTATATTTATTTTTAATCTCTTGTGAATGAAGGTTTTTCATTGAATATCTAGCTCTTTGTTCTACACAAGTGGAAAAATAGAAGGCTATAAAAAAAATGAAAAATATGAGTGCAGTAGATATTGAAGTTCTTGATCCAACAAAAAAAAAATGAATTTCTATACATACAAAAATAGTTACGTGTTATACGGTCGCGCTATGTCTGAATTGTAATTGGTTTGACTTAAAAACTTGATTAAAGAAAAAATATTCAATAAAAAACTATCTAACAAAGTGGAAGCACTAGATATAAGAGTTAAAAATCTAAATTCGAAAGAATTATAATTTTATCCTTCATGGAAAAAAAGTTATGCATTATACGGTGAGCGTCACTTTTTAAAAATATTTTTTTCTAAATATAAAAATAGTTTTCAAGGGAGATGGAAAAATAAGTGTAATATGATTCCAAAAATTCTAAAAAATAATATATTTAGAATCTACAAAAAGAATGTAATGAAACTCTAGTTTGCATCATCTTCAAATTCCTCATCGTTTAGCCACTATAGGTGCCTGAAAGGGAATATTTAGTTAAAAAAAATATTTAAGTGTCCAGTTTGGCCAAAAATTGTAAACCACTATTGTGGGATCACCTCTAGAGTGAGGGCATCTACATCCTTTGTGACATAAATTTCTTGGAGACATGAGTCATCCATCCTACCATCCCCTCCATCTTCCAATTCCTTACTTTTCCATCTATCCATCTAGTAACCTATTCTTCACCCAAATCCTTATCCCTCTATCCATCCATTACAATCCCTTCCATATCCCCATCCTTATCTTCCTATTTTTCTATCATAGCATCCCTTCCATCCCCCATCCTTATCTTCCTATCCATTCATCTCTATCCTCATCCCCTCTCATAATCCCTTGTCATCGGTATCTGGCTATAGGCTTCCCCAATGCGACCCAATGCCATTTATCTCATCATCACCACTCCCTCTTCTTTCCCACATCTTTCCAATATCCTCTCCCTTATCATCACTCATCTCTCCATTGTACCATCCTCCCAATTCATCTTTTGATGATTTGGATGACTATCCCATCCTTGAGCTTTGTGCAGTCACCATTATCCTATCCAATCCACCAGGTCTATCTTGTCTCATCATATTGGTTTCATCTTTTTATCCACTTATCTTGATCATCTCATTATCCTTTATCCATCATTTGTCTTTGGTATTTTGTCGAACTACATTGCCCCTGCACTTTCACGTAGGCAATGTCGATCTTTTGATCCACCCTCGGGGCTTGTGTCCATTCGGTCTTTGTTATCCATCAAGGTCTCCATCATCCTCTTTCTACTTTTATCCTTGTTTAGTTGTCATCCTTTTATTGAACTACGAGGGATTTGCGCTTCAACATAGGCAAGGCTAATCTTTGATCACCCCCTGAGCCCCTAAGTCTTTAGTGTGTGTTAGTCTCATTTCTTGTCTCTCTTTTGTCTTGTCATCAATCTATGTCCTTATCTAACTACTTCTTCACAAATGAGAGCCACTCATATCATGAGATCCAATTGGTTCTGAATATCCTGCATTGTATCGATCTTTTAGTTTAGTATCCATCTTTGGTCTCAACAGGATGAATCCTTCCTAATAGACCCCATCAATCTCATCCATCCCCTTGATCCTATGGCAAAGGATGTTTGAAATTGACTGTGATCTTTTGATGCTTTTATCTTTTTTTATCATTTTAGCTCCCTATCATAACTCATCATGGTCACCTTGATCCATCATATCATGGTGTTCTTTGACTGGTAAACATAGGGGCATATCTTGATCTTTTATTTTTTGTTGTCTTTTGGGCTGTCCCACGTAGTACCCACCAAGACTCCTATAGTCTTATGTTATGTTGGGGCATCCTTTTGTGCATGTGGTTATCCCACTGCCTAACTTGACCAAGGTCTTCATGAATTTGGGGTGCTGGGATAGCCTTCTTATATGTTGTGTTTGTTTCATGCATTAGACACTAATTCGCCTTGGTTTACATACCCTGACACCTAGTGTCTTATGCTATAGAAAAAATAGTGCTCCAAAAATAGAAAATTGCGTTAGGATTACATTTCATTTTCCATTCCATTGCATTGCATGTATCCTCCATCTCTTCTCATCCATATTTTCATCAATCCTCATCATTTCATCCTCTTTTCAATATTCTTAACATAATATAGATTGGTTATTCTAAGCACCCTCATCATATCATCATCTCTTCAATCTTATTAGAATAATATAGATTGGTTATTCTAAGAATATTTTCTATCTTACATCTCAATCCAATCCTAATCCATTCAATCTAGCACAAATAATCTAATCTAATTCTTGGTCTTGTTCCCAACCTTGCAACAAGCCTTGATCCAATCATCATCATCATCAGGATGTTTCCTTCCCTATCCTTTGGTTTTTTTTGGGATGTATCCTTCCCTCATCAACAACACTTTCATCATCACTTCCATCATCATTGGGATGTATCCTTCCCTATCCTTTTTTGTTGTTTTGGGATATATCAATCCCTCATTGACAACACTCCATCCATCATCCACCCATTTTGGCTTTTAGCTTGACTGGGGAAACATCACATTTGTCCATGAATCCATTTCTTCTTCCCAATATCCTATCAATTGTCATCATCTCTTATCCATCACTTTGCATCATCTTCCTCATATACCCCTTGCATCATCTCATCCATTTCGAGAGAACACACGTGTTCTTTTGAACCTGTATGTCCTCTCGAGGGGGCATTCTCAATCCCTAATCTTCATCTTCATTCCCATCATCCTCCTTCCTAGTCACTCCTTTGATGACTGTGGCATCTTTCCCAATCTAATCATCTTCTTCTTGGTGCTATCTTTTAATCTTCTTTGAAATGATGCTACTTCGTAGTACCATCTCAAAGAAGGGAAAAATGTAGACACCTAAACTTGGACACTTACATTTGTCCAAATTTATCCCTTTTCATCTAAATATCCTCTTACTTGGATTAATTTAGTATTATATTTAACTAATACCCCTAAAGTCCTCTAAATCCCTAAGGTATCTAGTTAAATAATTAAATACCTTACCATTTATCCCCATTTTCCTCAAAGAATTAAATAAATAAGACATTTACTTCCTCACATGTCACATCCTCCATAATCCTCTTCTAATCTTGATTAGTTTAATTAATCTATGATTAAGATATGCACACTTTTAATCAGGATTAATGTCACACCCTCCATATTTTCCAACTTGCCTCTAATCTTCCATTAATCTTCTTAATCACCTATTTGCACAACCTTAATCTAATCACATGCCATTTCTGGTATGTCCTCCAAGTCAACCTTCATCATTAATTTCTTCATTTAGCCTAGACCTTCTTCCCCACGTGAATTAAAAATTCACCTTTATTCCTCCAAAGCTCTCCTCTTCCCCGTGTGGATCATTGAGATGTCACATCACTCACATGGGACAAGAACCTCCTTTATGAGGACCTTCTTTTGTCCTCTAGACAACTCCCAATCATGTGAATTTTAAATTCACATTTATTCCCCCAACAACTTCTCTCATCCCCATGATGATAAGAGAGAACTTTCTAAAATTCCTCACTTGTCACCATCACTCTCATCCCAAAGTACTTGCAAGTACCTCCACCTCACATGTCATTCTCCACATCACATGTCCTCTTGACATCTCATCTTCCACATGGCAAGATATGAGGGCTTGTAAGTCCTCAACTCACCACAGACCTTCATCTTGCCCATGTTGGCAAAATCTTGACCGTTCAAATCCCTAAAGGCCTTTCCCCTGAAATAGAGATTTTTGGCTTCATTTTCTCATAGCACATTCAAGTCTTCAAGCTCAATATCTCATAATTTCAGACTCTCATCCTCCATTTTTGCATGTTTCAAGCTCTTATCACTTGCCTTTCCATTCATCTATCAAAATACCCACATCTCTCATTTGAATCCTTATCACATCTAGATCATTTTGCATCCATTTTTAGCACTCTTACCATCAAGGAGCACACATTCATCAAATATCAAAGGTCCAACCAAGAAGCAACTCATGCAAGGTATAAATCTATTTTTCATATTTATTTTGTTTGAGTTTAACATAGCCCAAGGTGAAGTGTTATTTGCTTCTTTTGCATTTTATTTTGCATCTCTTAGAATATGTAAATAACTCTACACACATTTCTGGCATGCCCAGTGGGACCCACAAATTGGTCAGTTTCTTTCACATTTGTTGTTGTTTGATGTTTTATAGGTTCAAGTTACACAGAGGCGGATCTGAAATAGGAATTAAATTGCATTTGATTTTTATATATAAAAAATTTCATTCAGTCTGCATATATTAAATCACCAATAGAATTTATTTTGTTTTTAAAAACATTTAAAAGGAAATTTGAAAGGTGGTTTTACCACCAAACCATGTCCAACGGTACCCACTGTTGGCGAGAAGTGCCCAACAATCCACTAGACGGTACCATACTGGAAGCACCAGACAATACCAGCTAACAGGACTATTGGTCCCTACCGTGGTAGGGTATGACAGTTAGGGGAGGGGAGCCAAGCCCCCTAGAATTTATTTTATTTTATTTTATTTTTATTTTCAAAGAATCCTTTTACATGGGCATGTGCAGGATCATCATGGAAAAAACAGGCCCTTAAGTGGCAAAAAGTTCAAAAAAATCAATGTTAAGCAACTTCATGTAAAAATTTGAATAACTTATCTATATTATTTCAAAAATATGTAAGAATAGAATCTGTAGAAAATTGAATTTATTTTCTAAACTACTAGGTTTAGTTTAGGAAAAAAAAATCTATTTCAAATTTGAAATTTGAAATTTCAATGCAATAATTTACTTAAATTTGGGAAAAAATAAGAGTAGGTGTACGTTTGACCACCCTAACTATAATAAAATGATAATATTTTTTATAAGATTTTATATATAAGTAGAGGACTCATGTCTGGATGTGATGCATATTTTTGTAATTTTTCCCAAGTAAATAATTAATTATGAATTTTTTATTACAACTTTTAAAATATAAAAACTTCGTATGTTTGACCACCTTAACTTGGTGAAAATTCATGAATTTATTTTTATTTTTTAATCCTATAGTATATGAAGCATAGAATGTGATGCATGTTTTGGATCCAAAAATGTGACACCGTTTGAAAGCTATAGATGTTTTTTCAACCTTATCAATCAGGGTTAATGTAATTCTAATAGAAAATGAATAATATTTATTTATTAAATTAAAATTAAAGCATAATTTATATTGGTGGAAATTTAATAATCTCCTCTAAAAACCCTTTTTGTTTCATCAATTTTGGGTAAAAAAAATTCATCATTCACATACCCTACAAATACCCATAATATTGCCAATTTTTGGCCCATCATGATTCTGCACATACCCACATCAATATTTTTACCAATTTAACCTTTTTTTCTATCTTATATTTTTGCAAGAAAATTTTTTTATGATGACAAGATTATTTTTTATTTTTCTAAATAAACTTGATGGTCGTACAACTACAAAATAGGGCATTTTACAAAAAAAAATGTATTTTTTCCAGTAACCAAAATTGGGCAAATTATATATCAAAATTCATCTCTCAGCCAACCTAAATCAAACCATGAGGTCCATTTTGTCTCAAGGGGTCATTTGTGAAATTTCCCCCACAAAACCCCCATTAGAATGCACAACCAAGAAACCCTATTTTTCCCTAATTTTTCCACACCCTAAATTTACAAACAATCCATCATAACAGAAAACCCAAAACCCTTAGATATGCAATAAACAACCTGCAAAACCTCATATCTTTCCATGTCTTTCATTCTCTCATGCATTTCATAGATTCAAACTTAACCAATATTTTCTCAACCTAGGGTTATAATAAAAATTCTCCAACCATGAAAGCTTTGATATCACTTGTAAGGAAACTTGCAACCATTGTATGACAATTTCCACATAACCCAAAAGAGATAACAATGCAAATAAGTCCTCAGAATCTACATGGAAGAGAATAGAAAATATACCCATCAAAGATGACACAAGATATACCCTAGGAAAACCCTCAAGAGGGAAAAACCCAACCTCCAAAAGCATCCATACTCCATCATATTAATCAACTCTGAAGCAAATACAAGAGTTACAATGAACACCTCTGAAGCATCAAGCCTTCCAATGCATTCCCATGTGTCCAAGCATGAATCCACACATCCCATGCCATGCTTCACAAATACACTCTCAAGAAGACTCAATAATGATAGCCAAAACACTCAACCAACCTAAACCACTACATGTGTTTGTTTTTATAGACACAAACTCACACATAATACAACTAGTGGTAAGGTAAAACCATGTACCCAAAAACCATGTGAATAGAAAACAACTAACCCTTTATTTAATATTGGGTACTAAGACTTCACTTTATTTAATATTTCCAAAATACTAAGACTTCACATTATTTAATATTTCCAAAATATTAAATTATTATCACATGTCTCCCACATAATAAATAATAATACAATGTTACAATACAACAAGTGAACCCCAAATAATTACCTAGTATGATTAACAACACTACCAAGGTATATCACAACTAAATAATTATTTAATTACAAAATTATACTAAATTAATTTATGCAATGGTGTACAACACCATATCCCAACATGGCATGCATCCATAGGCATAATATCACACAATACTTCATCCGTATATGATCCTATATGAAACTTTACCAAACATTACTCATTAACCAATATCTTATGTTCATCTTGAATCCATGCTATCCTATAAGGGTTCAAATGTTTCAATATCTCCAAATTCAACTTGGTTACCATCTCTTCTAAAACTAGATTATCAGTGCTACCACTATCAATGATAACTTTGCATACCTTCCCTCTAGAATTACATCTTGTTCTGAATAAACTCTTTCTTTGTGGTGGTTCCTCAGTCACTTCTTTATGCATCAAAGCTCTCCTCATTACCAATGATTCACCTTTCTCAGGTTTCCTAAATAACTTAGGGGATTCAATAGGTTCCTCATCCACGTAGGCCACTCTTCTGACATAATCCATTTTATTTTTGGTACTTCCTTGATGGCATTAAAAATGCTCTATGTCCTTCAACTCCACACTTGAAATAGGATCCTTTGAATGGTCTCTTCTCAGATCTTCCTTCATCTCTCTGGTATCCATTATTGTGGTAAGAATTATGACCTCCTCTATCACTATGGTAGAATTTTTTATCTTCTCTTCCTCTGTGATATGAATTGTCATCCTTTTCTTCAATGTGATAAGGTTTCCCATCTTTGTTTTTATTTGCATAAGGTCTTCTTTCTCTAGATTATGGTCTACTGCTCTAGAATCTTCCCCTTGCACTTCTTTGCCTTTGTTCAAATTTCTTGCTCAACTTCTCTTCTACTTTCAATGAAAATTGATATGCTTCTTCAACTATTTTCATCTTCACCAAGCTTAGTTCTTCTTGAATTTCTATTCTTAGTCCATTAATGTATCTCACCACCTCTTCTTTGGTTGCTTCACTATGTTCAGTCCTAATGATCATCTTGTGGAATTCTTTAGTATACTCCTTCACAGATCTCTCTTTCTACCTTAAATTTTGCAATCTTTTCAATAGTTCTCATTCATAATTAGTAGGTATGAATTGATTATTCAAAATTTTCACCATTCTATCCCTTTTGATGATTTTCTCTTTTCCCCTTTTGTTCCTATCCAATTGAACTTCTTTCCACCATAAAGCAACATGACCTTTCAACTTTTCTTTTTCAAATATAACTCTTTCAAAACCCTCAATTTCTTCATATTCAAAGTATTCCTCCATTTCATTAATCCATTTAATCAATATTTTCAAATTTAAATTTCTCACATAATTTTAAACTCCAACTCTAGGTTACTTGCCAATTTTGGAAATTACTTTCAACATCTTCATAGGATTTAGTTTCTCTTCTTCTTTGCCTAGGGCTTCTTCAATTTGATTCACAATAGGATCTGCTTCATCATCACTTCCATACTCATGTCTAGGGTTTAAACCTTTCCTTTGATCTTCTTCAACATCATCTAATCAGACTCACATTTCTCACATCATTTCCAACATCTCATCCATTCTTCTAGTGATATTTTCCATAGTAGGAACTCTCTTGGTAGCAACTCTCCCCTTGAATCTAATGCAACTGCCTCAACTCGACAATCTAGCTACAATGGTTTCAACTACCTCATAGTCAATGATAGGTTGAAAACGCATGCAGTCTACCTCAAGTCAGCAATGTGTTCACCACAAGGAATGACTTTAGGACTCACAAACTCACTCTGATACCACTTGGTGTAGTCACAGATGGAGGGTTCACAAAAAACTTTCTAACCGTTCAACTAAGAGTCAAGAAATTATAAATAACACAAGGAATTATTCTACAAATAAAGACCTTTATTGAATTGTAAATCTTACATGAATCATATGCCTGATGGGTGAATAACCAAGGCCCATAGGCCTGCCACAAGGGTATTCAACATTAGAACTAGCCAAAGGCCTTATTTTAACATGTCCAAAAATACGTGTGAGCTATCTATCAACTACTGAACACTTGATTACAATGAGATACAAAATGATTTTAAATATGATTCTCCATGTCCAATAATGGTCCACGTTAGCTACAAGGGTTTGCAAAACCTGACGAATGATCAAACACAAAGGTTGGCCTCAAAAAATGAAAATATAATTCTTGGTGAAGTGAAACATATTGTGGATCTCTAAGATAGATCCCATTGGACCCAAAAAAATTGTATGATGTCCCATTAAGCTCTGCATGCTCTAGAATAGGTCCACACTAAGCAATCTAGACTAGGTTGGCCCCAAATGCTTTGATTGTGAATTTTAGTGAAATTTTGAGAGTGATAACTTTTAGTAGATAAATTCAAATGATCTAAAATATGGACTTTTTGTAGACGGCCTCGTGTAGATGTTATATCCCGCTCCATGAGATAAGAAAGGACACTTCAGTGAAATGCAAAATGAAATGATAAAACTACTAAAGATTGAAATGCAAGAAAAATTAGTATTTTTGGTTGATATAGGATTTCTTTACAACCAGTGATGCTCCTACATTAACCATGGATGAGAAGCTTATTGCATTGAAGAAAAATGATACATGGGATTTGGTACCCTTACTTGAAGGATGCAAGCCCATTGGTTGTAAATGGGTGTTCAAGAAGAGAGTTAGTCTTGATGGCAGTGTTGAGAAGCATAAAGCAAGGTTGGTTGCAAAGGTTTATTCATTGGTGGAGGGGATATATTATGGTGAGATATTCTCTCTTGTTGCAAAGTTGGCATCTATTTATTTCCTATTATCACTAGCAACAACATATGATTTAGAGGTGTAGCATATGGATATAAAAATAGCCTTCCTTCATGGTGGCTTGGAGGAAGAAGTCTATATCATGGCTTGAATAGTATGTGGTTAAAGGTAAATAAAATATAGTATGCAAGTTCTAAAAGTCTCTATATGGTCTTAAGAAATCTCCTAGGATGTGGTACTAGAAATTTGACACCTTTGTGTTGAGTTTAGGATTTCTGAGATCTAAATTTGATCATTTTCGTTACTATAAAACCATTAATGATCATTTTGTCATCATTATATTGTATGTTGATGATATGTTATTTTTTTAGGAAAGATAAAAGTTTGATTTTAGATTTGAAGTACCAGTTGTCATCAAAGTTTTAAATGAACAATTTAGGTGTAGCTCGATATATTTTTTAGATGGAGATCAGAAGAGATAAAGCTAATAAAAGTAGGGAAAAATTTAGTGGTGAATCTTCGCAAATTGGTGAATTTTAGATATTAGCCAAGTCAAAATTGGAGAATTCATTGCACCCAATAGGGTGGCCAAATTTCCCAAATTTTATAAATTATTATTCCAATGCATGTCCATTTGCCATCGATTTTTTTTATGAGGCATATTTAAGCAATAAATTTGCCATAAAAAACTGCGTGTTTCAAGTGGACCAATTAATAATTTCACCTGTGAATCCTAAAAGAATGTAAAAAAAACCTACTTATTCGCCAATATTATTAAAACAACACTATATTAGGACCTGTTTCACCAATTAGAATTTACAAATAGTTTCTTGTGAGCACCCATTTCGCCAATTAAAATTTACAAATAGTTGCTTATGAGGACCCATTTTTCCAATAACATTAATAAATAATTACATTTGAGGACGCATTTCGCCAATTGTTGTGACACCTCCATGCTAATCATAGGGCCATAATCGCCTTGAAAATTACAATGTATCATTGTATAATCATGCAAGATTCACCAAATTTTTAATATACCATTTAAAAATCTCGTAGAATTCACCAAATATGGATTGATATAAACACAATCTAAACTTTTATTTATTCTTACACATTTTGTTCAGTTCTCAATTTAGAAGTTGGACTTGGAACCTTGAAGTTGATCATAGGCAAGTTACAAACTTACAACATAGGAATTCCTACATTAACAAATATCAAGCTAGTGAAAACCTAAACTTAAAGGTGGGTGATCATTTCTTCATAGTGTTATAAGATTTCTTTATCTCTTTTCCATTCTTTCTTCAATCTTAAAGATGATATTGACTAAGGAATGGAATCTATATTCTCTATCCTTCTTAAACAAGAAGACATTTTTTCCATATTTTATTCGAAGTGAGAGATCAATATGTCAAACAACAAGTGCAACAAGGGTAAGACTCCTTAGGGTGGTGAAGGGATTGGGAGGCCATCAAAACACCCAAAACGTAGAGGTGCCATACAATCTTACTTTGGAATTGGAAATGCTTCTAATCCATCAAATCAAGATGGAGCTACATCATCAACTCTTCCACCAAATATTAATGAAGAATGCATTCACAATACCCCACCACCACTGGAAGGTCAGGGTGAGATTGTCATTAAGTTAAATGAGTCAAATGAGGATGGAAATACCGCATAAGATGTTCCAAGGGATATTGTAGTTAGCTAGAATGAGATAATTGACTTGGATCAAGATGATGTTGGTAGCAAGAAAATTCATATTTTGATGGGGCTCTCAGGTTTTGTAAGCACTGTGACTATTAAAATTCCAATCTAGAGAATGAGAATGATAGGCTATATGATTGCTAAATGATATGTTGATGATATTATGATTGAAAATGGCATGAAACTGATTAAAGAAGCTATAGTAAACTAAGATGGAGCTAAATAAAAATTCATGATTATGATTCTAAAATGATTGATATTGCTATTACTATTTGTTCAAATGTGTGATTGCTTAATTGATATTTTTGCAGAGCAAGTTTACACAAAGTTGGGATCCTTTTCCTGTAGATAGAGGTTGTATTTATAGATTCCCGGCAACACATTTGTGAAGGGGAAACAAAGCAAAGGTATGGATTTGATTTGAAGGATTCAATGGAAAAATATGAAGAAGCTTAAGATGATTATGGATATTGTTCATACCCACAAAAACATTCAGCCAGAGGATAGGAAGAATCAATGGAAGAAGATGAAGGGGTTTTCCTGCAAATTTGTCTCCAAAATTACCCGTGAAGGTTGTGTTGAATTTAATTAGATATCAAATATCTAATTTGGTAGGTGCATATTATGAGTGAAAAGAGGAATTAACTATAGATAAATACCTTAATTGAATATTTGGATTTATTCACTTTAGTAAAAGAAGATATTTAATTGAATAAAATAAACTATAGTAAGTTGTTTATTAAATTAAGATGGAAGAAATGGATAATTAAATAAAACAAAGTATGTGAACTTGTTTATTTAATTAATATAAAATGATCTGATTAAGATAGAATAAAATAGGAGAATTTGATAATTAAATAAAACAAAGTATTAAATTTGTTTATTTAATTTAGATGAAATTATATGATAAAGATAGAAGAATTAAATGTGAACTATATAAATAAATATTTCTATTTATTTATAAGTAGATGAATTAAAGGAGTCAATTAATCAAATAATTAATATTTAATTAATTAAATTATCTAGACCATTTTTAGCTGTATACAAAACCTGCACAACTTGTGTGATATAAAAAATTGCATGCTTCATAACACACTGCATTTTTCAACCTCCACATCACAACATACCCAAGCCCTTGTGCTTTTTATTAGGTGTGCATTACAAATAACAAGAACAACAATTTATTACGATTATTGGCAATAATGAATAAACTTGTTGGCAATGGTGAATGTTGTATAATGCAGGTTGGCAAACACAATGTGTTTTAAAGCTTGCCTTTACTTATACCCAAGCTTTGTCTTGAAATACAGATATACAAACATATAGATAGGATTCTATTTTATCAAATAACACATTTCTCTTTAAAGGAGGACTCTATTAACTGTCAATACATAGTGTACTTCATAGAATGCAGTTCATATCCCACCTCTAATTCCCATGCCAGAAAAAAAGCTCTAAAAATGTAGCTTCTCTTGCAAGCCATGGGGCACAGTTTTATTGACTGACAGAAGGTAGGAAAATTGACCTGACAACATCATTATCTCCTTGCTTCCATCACCATAACATTTGCTCCCATCTACCAGTTTTGTCACTTTTATCCCCCATTTTGTGGGCCCCACACTACATCGTCTCATCATGATATGTATGTTTCTATGTATGTTTTTGTGTATGGTTTTATGCCTTTTTGTATGTACATAGGTATGTTTTGTTGGCATAAGTATCTACCCAATTTACAACACAATGTTTTTCTAAAGCTCCAAAATTGGTAACAAGGAATACTCATATTTGTAAAGAGGCTTCTACATTACAAAACACATTGTGTTTATAGAAAAATTCCATTACAAAATTTGACAAGCCTAATGGCCATCTCTATGTTATTATGGCCTCGCCTTTGCAGTTTGTATGGTATATTATATTGGGTAAACACAATTACTTGATAACAATGTTCCTTAATCACAACCTTATGAAACCCAACTATGCAATGATGCTTCACAACTAAACAAAGGTAGATGATTTAAATGGAGAAATACTCTAATGTAAAATGATAAATATTATGTTCTTTTGCAAATATATCTAATCTAATTAATACCAAGGATCCAAAGGTTCCTATTCTATTTTGGTAGATAAACCATACCAATGTAGTATTGGAGAAATCATCCTAAAATTAACACAAATCAATTATGAGAAGGATAATTAAAAGGATTTAGTATCACCCTTCACTGATGCTTTAATAATTTCTTGTGCAACACTCACACTTCAAGGAGGAAACATGATTCACATAAAATTTTGGGATATAATATTGAACCGTTAATTTTTGGTTATGGAATCTATAGGCTACTCTTGCACTCTTAGGATGTTTCACCTAAAAGGAGAGAGATAAAACCCACACAAAATCTAGGTGGCTCACTCTATAAGAGATGGGGACTGTCACATGCAAGACCCCAAGTCACAGAAGGCCAAGAAGTGAGAGGCTACCCTAGCTTACTTCAGCTAAGCGTAGTGTAGGGAAATGTAAAGTGAGAGTGACGAGGATCGTGAGGCCTCTCAATCACTCTAGAGACCCAAAATGCACGAAGGATCTAGATGAGCTAGTTTTAAGGTCTAACACTACACCTCGGGAAGCTCTTTGTCTGAGGACAAAAGCACAGTCTTTGGACAACAGCGTAGCCGGTTGGCATCTCTAAAGTGCATTGGCATCTGTACGACCAGACAATAGTGAAGATGAGGTCAAACCTAGAAAAACTATCTAATAGCCCTGCTAACTAAATAAAGGGCCAAAATGATGTGATTAAGTAAATGAAATGTTCTCTAATATTATAAAGTAGAAATGCAAGAGTGAAAAGGGCAAGAAGGATCTCACCAAGGAATTCATTCACCAGCTGGTTCCTCAAAAGGCATGTACTCCTACACACAAAAAGAGAGGAAAATGTTGGGTGGCTATATAGGGGCTTACCTCAATCAGACCCCCGTTTAGGTGTTTTCACCTCCACGAACAACCAAGAGAACAAGATAAAGAAAATAATGTAGTAAAGAGCACTGAAGCACTACAAAATAGTAAAGTGCTAACTCAACCAAGTGATAGAGGAGAGGAAAGGGAATCTTACCACCTCCACCAAGAGCACTCAAGGCTACTTGGGGAAGAATATGAGATTACTTGAGCATCTACTGCAATGGTGTGGTCCCAAACTTGCTCTATCGAAGTGATGGAGTGTTGCTTTGGCTGAAATGGAATGCTTGTATGTTCTTTGGAGCTTGAAGTGGATGCAAAAGAGTGTGTTGAAGCTTGTGGGGTGAGTGTAGAAGATGAAATTATTATTCAAGGAGTGAATTTGAAGAAGGGATGGAGAAAAAATGGCCATATTTGGGTCGATCGACTAAAGAGGGCATTACAACTTGACTCCCAATGAGAAGTGTAACACCTCTCCAGGTTCAGCCATATGAATCTGCCAAGGATGTAAGTGCGTTGGCCAGACATCTACGTGTTGCGCAGGCATCCTCAATAGAAATTCCTCCATCGACGCTCAAAATAGGCACCAAGTGGGATGCAAGAAGTGGACTTAGGTAGAATTAAGCCTTAGAACTTGGTTTTCTAAGGTGGATAAAGAAAAAAAGGGGATTTGCATATGGGGTGAAAATTTACTCCTATACATTTTTCTCCCACTTTAGTGAGCACAAGTATTGATGTGTGCTCGGTAAAGTAGATCAAGAAAGAGTAGGGTTAGAAATATATACCTAAACTGTCGAGGACATAGATCATGATTTGGTGAACTTGAAGGTGTAGGGAAATCCAAGGACTCCATAGCTGCTCTAAACTATGAATTCAGAAGAATAAAGCATCTTACAGGCCTGCGGACCTACAAGGAGGAAACCCTTAAGATCTCTCACATGAAGGAAGCCCTATTAAGTAAGTGCCTTATAGGCCCACGAACCTGCAAGGAAGGTATCCCTAGAAACTCTAGCATGGAGGAAACCCAAAGGAAGTGAACTCCATAGAATCAAGAAGTGGCCAAGTAGGAAAGTGAGTAGACAGTTGCGTAGACCATCAATGATTTGGAAGTCTTTCAAAGGACTCCCTCATGAACCCTTCAAAACAAGAGGGGGTCCACTCAAGGGATGCATTGTTTGAAAGGTGAGGTCTAGTCAGGCAGCCCCCAAGCTAGATGCAAAGATATGAAATGGGTCTAATTAGGTTGTCCCCAAGATAGACACAAAATAACCCATTTGAGGTAATGACTTTAAAGGAGGGGTTCCCATGGGAACCCACCATGAAGAAAAAGGGGGTCCACTCAAGGGACACACAGTTTGAAAGAAAATATTTCTTTTCTCAGAGCAATCTATCATCAAGGAATCCTTTCAAAAGATGTTCACTTCATCAAGGAATTCGAAAGGAAGAATATGCCCCCATGCAAGGGGAAGGTTAAAGTTGTTCCCACTTCAGTGGAAGGTTTTAAAGTCCTTTGTTTACAAACCTATGATGAAGGAAACAAGTTCTATTAGCGTTCCAAGTTGTTTGTGCAGAGTTTCAAGAAAAGATGCATTTGCAATTAATGCATTTTCTAAAAATCAAAACGTTAAAGGAATTTTCACACATGAGAGGGACAATTCAAACAAAGAAGAGAAAAAGTTAAAGAAAAAGAGAGAAAATGCAAATGAAGGACACAGGGGTAGCCTGATATTTCAAGGTCAAAAATGCTAATATATATATGTATGTATGTATGTATGTATAGTAATAGTATATAAATGAACTATCATCAACCCCCTACTATATCAAGCGATGTGAAGAATGCACGAGAAGATAAAGTAAAAATAAAAATTTGGGTCAACATGGAAGGGGAGTCTAAAGGCTCCCAATGCTTTGCATTATCCCCAATTTACCAAAAAATAAGCACATACATGGAATAATGATGATACAAATAGAAGAAAGTTTACAACACAAAAGCCATGCATGTATCCAAGCACCAACAGGGGTTACGAGGGTCATCTAGGAACACATAGCACGAATATGGGGGAACACATCACAAAAAATACACACACAAGATCAAGAAAGGGGCCTCCTCCTAACATTGATTGGACAAGAGATCATCTTCTTCCCAATCCAAATCCTCATAAGGGGAAGGAGAACGAGCCTACAATGGTGGGATGTTAAGAGGAGGAGCATCCGACCCTCTCACAACAAGTGCTAAGGAAGAAGCCCTTGCAAGGTCTTCTTCACCAAGCTCTTGTGGAGCTAAGGTCGGTGATTTCATGAAGATCACTGACAAGGCTGGGACCTCATCCATGGAGTTAAACACGCACCCCACATGAGTACCATGTCTAATTTCAATGAATGGGATAGGCTGTGCCTGAGGTTCACTGCTAGGCTCACCAAATTATTTGGGAATGGTGACAAACTCAAGGGAAGCTGGGACTAGTTCCATCACCAGGAAAAAACAAGTCAATGTGGGGCTCCCTTGTGGAGAAGGAATACTCCTCTTATGTCCTTCATTTCTGGAAGGACCACACTCTACCTCTTGTTTCATTGAAGGAGATGAACTCTCCATAGACGAGGCTAGAGGAGTAAAGGAAGAGGAGGAAAGAACTACAATAGATACAACCAAGGTATTAACCATATCCACAGGCTTTGGGATGGGTTGGATATCTGGAATAGACATCAACAAAGGAAGCTCCATCGAGGGAGTGATGAACACTTGTACCCGTTTAGGGTTAGGTGCATTCATACTCGTAACAGAAGCTGGGAGCAGTACAGAGCTAGATTGAAGGGAAGTAGAAGGGAAGGAGGAAGAAGATGTTACAGGAGACCCTAAAGTAGGGGTGATCGTTTCTTCCTCCTTCCTTTGTGAGGAAGCCTTCTTGGCTAAGAAAGCCTTTCGTCGGTGCTTGCAATCGTGCACAAGGCTGTTTCTACAACTCTTGGAGTTAGAGGCTGAAGGTTGGTAAGGAATAAAAGGTTCCTGCTCAACCATAGAAATGTCCACTATGATCATTTCTGATGGAGGGACAAGTTCCTGCAGAGGAGCAGGAGGAACGGGATAAGGAGTAGCAAGAGGAGTCGACTCAAGAACCTCGGTAGCGAGCTTCTTTCTATTCACTACCTTAGGAGTAGGATCAGTAGGAGGTTGTGGATCAAATTCTCTATGAGAGCCTTTCTTTCTACCATATAAGTAGTACCATGGTCTGGGGTATTCATTAGGGAGGTTTGTGGTCCTAAGCTTGGGCCTACACCAAGGAGGAATCATCAAACTTAGTGGGTAGCATCAAGCTAGCTCATCCAATATTCTTCCCAAGAAGAGGGAGAGGATGATGTGATTTGGGAGGAGGTATCCTTCTCTTTACCTTTATAGGAAGGAGAGGGAGCTAATGTGGACTTCTCTTTTCCTTTCTGGGAAGAGAGAGTAGTCGGTGTGAGCTTCTGCTTCTCTTCTAAAGAAGAGGCAGTGACCGATTGTCCTATCATGGGAAGGAATAGCTTTGGCTCCCCTTTTCCCCTAGCTTTATATACTTTACATAATTTTTGTAAACTAGGTCCGTTCTTGGAGGAAGCAGACTAACTGGGGAGGACCAAAAGTGATTGAATGGATATCCACCACGAGACACCAAGGGCTGGTATCTAGTGTCATGCACTACATGCATGACACCTTCATGGGATAATTTTAAGCATTTGTAAATAACAGAGGCAATTCCATTCATGGAGGTGAGCTAGGGTATTCACAGCTTCAACCTAAATAGATCTAACTCTAGGATAACATCGAAAACTTTGTTAACAACTCTAGGTCCCACCAGGACATACAAAGTTATTGAACCATAAGGTTTAAGACACATACCATCGTGTGTACAGATGGTAGATTTAATTTCTTCATATTTTTCCTTTTGTAATGAATTTAATACTAATGTCTCCTTATTGATAACATTCACGTGGCTCGTGAGGTCTATCAAGACTCCTGTCACAATGTTACCATTGACATGAGCGAGAATGTAGAGAGGAAAGGGTTTGTTGTTTAAGGGTAAATCCTATGATGTGAATGTAATGTTTGGTGAACCAAGTGTGGGTGGAATAGTGGAAGTTACCACGACCATATTGATATAGGCCTTAGGTTGGGTAACAAAATTAGTGGGATCAATAATCATGTTAGTAGAGTGTGACAGAAACAGATCCGTGTATATCTGCAATTCACTATTAGCTTTCGCCACTGATTTGTTAGCATTTTGTTTACTCCCATTGAGACAAATGGTATCATCCTCGATGCAGTCTTGTATCTTGTGATGCAGTCACATACAATGCTTGATATCATGTCCATTAACACAATGGTATTGACAATAAGTGCTCCCATCATACCTATAACTGAGGGTAAATTTCTGGATTTAGATTAGATCAAATGAATGCAAATCATGAATGACAATAAACCCAAAGTTCTATAGAGCACAAAGGAAATTAAACAATAGAAGAGTTATACCTGTAAATTGCAATTTCCATGATTACCTCCATAGTACCTTCTTACTTGCTGGATGATGTTTCCCTCAGATTGGACGTACAAGCAATCTGCAAGTGTCTAAGTCCTACAACAAGCCTTGAAGGATTTGTATAAAAAATGTCTAAATGCCTATGATTATGACAATGTCTAAGATTTGATCAAACTAAAATAATAAATGCTATGATAAATCTAAGAATGCAAGTGTGGAAGTATAATGCCTATAATATTTTCCTATGTCTATGTAAAATTTCAGTGTGTAATCGAAAAGTGAGAGGAAAATGACATTTTATAGAAAATGTCATTTTGAATGGACAGACAAGATTAATTGATGATAAGAACCTAAAATGAGAGGTCCAGATTAAGTCTGAGAATCCCTAATCAGGGTTAGGGAAAAATCCTTAATCGAACGGTCAGAATAATGTCTCAGATAATCAGATCAACGGTGGAGAATAAATGAGACAAAATAATTAGAAAATAAAGATTTTCAAAAATCAAGAAGATAAAAATTGTCTGATTTGTGAGATTCAAAAAATCAAGAAGATAAGATTTAGACAAAAGATTCGATTTGGAAAATCAAGAATCTACCTGATTACTTGATTTTTGGAAGAATAAAATCCTTTTGAATTTAATTAATTCAAAATGATGATTTTGTATGACAAGTAAATAATCTTTTTCAGATTATTTACTAAAAAGAGTGAAAGTTAATAAAATGAAATCATTTTAAATATTTTCATTTATTTAAAATGAGAGAAAAGTGAAATTAGTAATTAAATAATTAAAAATAATTATTTAATTTGGAAAATAAGACTGAATAATTAAATAAATTAATAAATTTATTTAATTGTGACAATTAGTGACATATCAAATAAATAAATGAAATTCATTTATTTAATAATTAGGAAGAATTAATGAAAAAAGGAAATTAAATAAATTAAGAAATTTATTTAATTAAGGGAAGACTTAGACAATTAATGACGTATTTAATAAATAAATGAAATTTATTTATTTAATAATCATGAAGAATAAAAGGACATGAATTAATTAAATAATTATGAATTATTTAATTAATAGTCAAATGTGGACTAAGGACATAATTAAATGCCATAATTATGCTAGGATGAAAGTGGTAGAAATGAAGCTTGCAGGCCTAGGTCATTTTTAGGTGTCTACATTTTTCCCCTCTTTGTCATAATGTCGCTTGTCGCATTATGACAAAGAAAATAAGTCAAAGATATGCCCCAATAAAGGTATGAAGTATCATTGCCCCCTCGAGAAATTTTTCAAATTTTGGGTTGGCGATAGAAAAATTTGAAAAGGGTCCTGATAAATCAATCTGAGGACCAAAAAAACATTAGCGCAGTCAGTTTTGGATTCGGACATGTTTAAGATAGTCAACGGGGAAGTCAAAGGTGGTCAAATGAGCCTCCAATAATAACCTAAGATGAGAAATGTCGTTTTGACTTTATAAATAGGTTGACAAAGGGGTAAAAATCAATTCACTTCTACTATTTACCTTGTAAAATTCGAGAGCTCAGAGCGAAAGGCATAGCAGCGATGATGGTGATTCCAGTGTCAGAGCATCACGGAGAGATCGTGCGGACCTTCAGACGGCTAGAGGGCTCAAAGCCGGTGGTATGTACCCTTGCCTTGCTTTGTGATTTTCTCACTTTGCATGTCATTTTTAGCTTTTTAGGACCAACAATGTTTGTGCCACGATGCAACTATGTTCGTGTAAGCCGCAATCGTCAACGCATTCGACACATTTGATGCATCACAGCGCAAGTGCCAAGTCAAAATAAAGAATAGCAGTGGTTTGCGCCGCATTTGACAATTTCTATGATGCATTTGACTTATCGAGTCACATTTGAATGTCTGAATGCCACAATTCTCAAATTGCAACGCATTCATTGTTTTGATCGATGCAATTGTGTTTATGCGACACAACTGCCTTAATGCGACGCATTCGTCAAATGTCGCGATGCAAGTGTAAACATGCGACACATTTGATATTTTGAACCGCATTTGATGTACGGTATGACGCAATTGAATTTTTGAGATGCAATTTCCTTAATGCGACGCATTTGCATTTTTCCTTAACCCTAGTTGATTTTGATATTTGCATATCCTTAGATGCTTTTTATGATGCTGACAGTTGTCCAAAAAGTACTGATGTATTGTTCATCTTTTTTGCAGAGGAATCTTGCCCCTATCTATACAAGAGAGAGCAGACCGACCACATTTTGATTTTTTGATTAGCTGGGCCCGTGAGAGAGGTGATGACTAATGCATCTAAGACTATCTACACTGCCTATATGCCTGTCATTCGGGCAAACAAGGGATTACTAACTGCGCTGTGTGAGCGGTGGCATTCGAAGACCTATTCGTTTCACCTGCTGACAGGTGAGGCCATGATTACTTTGGAGGATGTCTATCAGATATTGTGAGTGCCAATCCGAGGGGAGCGGACTATCTACGATCCTCGTCATGGTGAGCAGACCTTCCGAGCTTATTATCGAGATCAGGGTGCAGGACTAGGCATCCAGGGTTACGAGATCAAGTAGGAGTTTATGGTTGAGCACTATGGCTGCTTTGATGCTTTCCTTGTGACTCTGGTTGGGGGGATCCTGATTCCTAATCACCAAGGACATGGATTTCCTATTGGTTGGGGCGACGTCCTGGTTGGTATGAGACAAGACAGGACAGTTTATGCTTGGGGTCCCTATTTGCTAGGGACACTTTACCATTAGCTACACGACGTTGCCTATAGGAGAGGAGAGAGTATCTCCTATGAGACTATATTGATGATGATCTAGGCATGGGAGCATATTGCCATATTTTTCCCTCCCATTGAGAGACCACAGTTGGTTGAGGGGATGCCCTATGCCTATTACTATGTAGGTGCACTACAACAGACACGGATGGGTGAGATTGGTTGGTGGTGGTACAGGATTGACACCATGGTGACATTTATCTGGAGGCTGTATTGAGACTGTGGACAGTGGGATGACGAGGGCGAGCACCTCAGTTTCTATAGATAGTATAGATACTTGATTGGCCAGACCATGCAGACGTCTTTGATCATCAAGATGTATTTACCCCAGTGCATTCTTAGGCAGTTCAGAGAGTAGTAGGATGTACCTATAGGGACACCTAAGTATGCCAAGTCTTCTAGAGAGTATGCTTGGGGACTAGCCATTCTCGTGGCCTTTGCCGAGTAGCAGATTGATGGGTTAGTAGCCCATGCATGGGGATGAAGGGGAGGAGCAGTCGATCCGGGGACTACAACACATTATGATTTATGGTGGCAGGCACACAAGCCAGTGTCGTTGATAGATCCAGACAGGCCAGCACCTATTGACAGACGGTTAGTGATTCCTTGTGTGCCACGGGCCAGGCGAGGAGGTAGAGGCAGTTACAGGGGTAGAGGTTGGGGCAAGGATGGAGGCAGGGGTAGAGATGGAGGTAGAGATGGAGGCAAGGGAGGAGATGATGGTGGAGATGGTCAGAGGTGGAGGTGAGACAGTCAGAGACAGGGCCACAAGGTGCTACAGCACATGGTGAGGGTAGCATTAGACGCTATCCCTAAGGTTGGCAAGGAGGGGGAGAGAGAGGATCAGCTCTGACAGGAGGGAGAGGGTGAGGAGAGAGAGGAGGAGGAGGTGGAGGCTAGGAGACTGGAGGTGGAGGTGGAGGTGGAGGAGGTGAAGGCTGGGAGACAGGAGGTGGAGGCAGAGGAGGAGAGGCATGAGGAGATGGAGGTGGGAGGATAGGAGGAGGAGAGGCATGAGGATGTGGAGGTGGAGGTCGAAGGACAGGAGGATGAGATGGGTGATGATGATGATGATGAGGACGATGCTATGGATGAGGCCAAGAGACTCCTCAGATATCAGATGGTGGAGGGAGAGGAGGAGATACCCTCTAGCTCAATGTTACCTCATGATGCCACTGCAGATCAGAGGGTGGCCGATCTACAATAGAGACTAGATGATGGCCTGGCACAGGTCAGATCCTTACAGTCAGCGTTGGAGGTAGCCCAAGTAGAGCTGGATTAGGCAGTGATCTGCCAACAAAATGCAACTCAGTGGTGCACAGACTTTGTAGCATTATGCATAGGGCCTATGGGAGACATGGCTCGCGAGCTAGCCAGGGTGAGCATGAGATTGGGGCAATACAGGACATTATATGAGCAGGCAGTGCCACCAAAGCGATGGGATCCTACCTTGTCACAGTCATAGACGAGGACAGGTAGTGTCCATAGATCAGGTAGTGCTACTAGCAGTAGGAGTCATAACACTGTCGGAGGGTCTACCTCGACAGGACACACTTCAGGGCACAAGTCACATCATTCACGCAGGCACACCCCGAGTCACCATTTGGGTCACAGTCATGGGTCAACCGGTTCAGTGCATAGGTCAGTACAGGTATAGCTGCCAGTGGTTGATCCCTCCTCTTCTCAAAGTCTGGCTACAGTGACATCATAGATGTTTTATACCATTGAGATGACTCATGCCTTCTCAGTTCTAGTAGTGGCATAGGTAGAGGTTGCGACAGGTCCACCTATTGTTTTAGTGCCAATGACAGAGCTTCAGCCGCTACATTCTTCACCTCGAGGGGATGATGAGAGTTTACCCTAAGGGAATTTTGTGATTGTGACACCTTATGTATATATTTGAGCCTGCGAGCTCTATTTTTGGGATATCCCATGACTTTATCTTGTGACATTGTACATTTTTTAGATGATATTATATGATGATGCAGTTTTGATGCGGCCTATATGTGTTAGGTGATGCTCTTTGATTTATGCATATGATCTAATGTCCTCTATATGATGCTTATTTGTGATTTTGATGCCATGATAATGCAATGCTTATTTATATGAGAAGATAATGATAATGATGCGCATAATGTGTTTTAGTAAAAGATGCAATGTCAATGATTATGTATATGATTTGATGCCATGGATGATGTATGTATGGACCTAATGCAATGTTTATATGATCATGTATGCACTTATTTTTTTGGATGTCACAGGATATCATCGTGAGATGGACGAGAGAAGATGATGAGACTGATGAGAGAAGATGACCAGACCAAAGAGGAGAAGATGATGAGACTGACGAAAATGCATGTTAATTCCTAGACCAAATCCTTCAAAGCTTTACCATAGGACACTAGTATTTATTGCTCTTAATCATCATTGGGCAGACTATTGTAATGGCCAAGAAACACCATGATATGACATAGATCAAGGTGTACAAGGTCGTACCATCACGTAAGAAAAATAGTCATAGACAAGGATAATCATGACTCATACTAAGAGCGTTATTGCCCCAGTCTTTTTGCCATAATCAACCACATGCAGAAAAAGACAAGGACAAATCATGAAATGTCATTGCTTCTCTAAATCCTGTTTCCAGGACATCCTTGAGAAACTAGTGGCATGATTGTCAAAATACAAAATATCTAGAGTCCTTACCATGATATGTCATTGTTTTTCTAAATCCCAAAATCAAGACCTCGCTGAGAAACTAGTAGTCATGTGTGTCAATTGACATGATACATTGCTGCTTCTCTAAATCCTGCTTAGTGGGATCTCGCTAAAAAACTAATATCATGATAAAAACTAAAAGATAATTGTCAAGTGTTTGCCAAGTGTGTCTGGATATCCATTGTTTTGATGCCAAGATTCCATGTTTGATAATGTTGAGATGTTGAAATGTTTAAAGTTTTGATGATCTTGAAAAATGTTGAGAATTGGTGAATTTAGGAAGGACACATCCTGAATAATGTTGATGTTGAGAGGATTTGATCCCTAATAGTCATAAGGGGTCCCTCTAAATGATGACAATGCCTAGGAAGGACACATCCTAAGGCATAAATGACAAAGGTGGTTCTTCAGAAGGACACATCTGAAGAATATTGATGTCATGAAGAGTGATCTTTAGATGTCAAGAGGATCACTCAAAATGTAGAATGACAATGATGGTGCCTAGGAAAGACATATCCTAAGGCATAAATGATAGAGATTATCGTTTAGAAGGACTCATCTAAAGATAAACCTAAAGTTTGAAAGTTTGATAGGTTATAATGATTTGACTTGCTTTGCCCGAGTCTGACTTGTGTTTGACTATATGTCAATATTGTCATGATGATATGATTGACATGTTGATGAAATTGTCATATTGAAATAACTGATTGTCATGATTTTCTTTTTAGGAGTTTACCCCTTTGGGAGTGACTCGCTTTGCCTTGAAGATATTTTGACGTGTGTGCTAGTGTGGTGCCATGAACCCTAATGGACTGACCTAGTGCGGCCTCGGGGGCTCATTGACAGATGGACTTGCCTATATCATACACTCAGAGACCTCATAGTTCGACATGACCAATGACTTTGTCTTGGTGACCAAAGATTGTGTCATGATTTTCTTCTGACAAACCTAAATGGACTGACCTAATGTCTCAGGGACTCAAATGTGAGTCTTGCCTATGTAGCAAATGCGCAAAAACAACGTAGTTCGGACAAATGATAAAGACTGGTTGATATGATTGATTTTGACAAAATATGACAATGTCTTCATGCTTTTCAAGTAGTCTAAATTGTTGTTTGTGGTTTTCTTCAAGACTTTTTATGATGTTTTTTTCTTTTTTTTTAGGAATTTTTGTGATGTTTTTTGGTCTTTTTTCAAGACCTTTTGCCAATGTTTTTGTCTTTTTTCAGGACTTTTTTCCAATTTTCAAGATCATGTGTGACATCCACTATAGTTTCATGATAAACATTTTTCCCCCAGTCAGGTCCAAGACTTAGCCATTTGTTAGGAATATGGAGGGGATGTTGTTGGTTTACTAGATGGACAGTCATCAGGACCTGATGTCAATCGTTTATCCACTATGATAGGTAGGGTAGGATGGGGTGGTGATTTGAGTGATAGTGGTGGAAATACCTTTCATCCTATGCCAAGCTAGACAAAATGACAGTAGATGGTAGAGCAATGATTGACTACACATGGTGCTTGTTTACCAGGTTTTCGCCATAGTACTTGTCCAAAGTGCCTGTTTGCCAGGTTTTCACTATTGAACGAATCATTTTTCTCTTTATTATTTTCTTGAATTTTTTAATTTTTTTGGTGTCACCAAGATACCTGCTTGCCAGGTTTTCATCAGAGTGACCATTTTTCATCATTTTTCAATTTTTTTTGTATTTGACAGTTTCTAACTCAGTCCTTTGATGCTATGTGTAGAACCTTCGGAGATGTAAATTGTTGATGGGTTTTGTCAGTTGTTCTCCATCTGGTGTGGCCAGTTGATAAGCTCCAGAACCGAAAGAAGATATGATAATGTAGGGACCCAATTAGTTTGGTTCAAATTTTCTAGGCTTTTCTTTGTCAGCTTGGTTCTTGGGGTTCTGCATGAGGACTAGGTCGCCAATGTCAAAAATTTTGAACATAACCTTCATATTGTAGCTGCGAAATAGATGGTTCAGTGAGTTTTTCCTTCTTTCTTCTAGTATTTCCAGCTCATGCAAGTGTGATTGTTGATACTCCTCTTCATTGGTTAGACCCTTTAAGGAGACTCGTAGCGAAGGAATTTCGACCTCAATAGGTAAGATGGCCTCAGTGCCAAAGACTAGGGAAAATGGAGTGGCTCCTATAGGCGTACGAATGCTAGTTCGGTAAACCCACAGAGCAGGGTTGAGTTGTATGTGCCAGTCACGGCCAGCGTCATTGACAGTCTTTTTGAGGATCTTGACAATGGTTTTATTAGATGCCTCAGCTTGACTATTTCCTTGTGGGTAGTATGGAGATGAAAAGTGGAGTTGGATATGGAATCACTCACATAACTCCCGAACATCTTGGTTTTTAAATGGATGTCCATTGTCAGTGATGATGGATTGAGGAAGGCCATACCAACAAATGATGTAGTTAAGGATGAACTTCGATATTTGTTTGTCGGTAATATATGTCAATGGGATGGCTTCAATCCACTTTGTGAAATACTCAGTGGCGGTAATAATGAATTTGTGGCCGTTGGATGAGGTTGGATGAATTTTACCCATGAGGTCAAGTCTCCATTGAGCGAAGGGCGAAGGAGAAGTGATTGGTCGAAGTTCCTGTGCTGGAGCATGAATCAAGTTGCTATGTATCTGACATTTGCGGCAAGTCCTCACATATTCAATTGCATCATTTTCAATTGTTGGTCAATAATACCCAAGTCTCATTACTTTCTTAGCTAGAGTAGGACCACTCGAATGAGATCTGCATATACTATCATGCACTTCGCATAAGGTCATACGCACTTCGTTAGTGTCAAGTTATCTAAGGAGGGTGTCATCAAAACTACGTTGGTACAGGGTGTCACTGATGATGGCATACTTGGTAGACTTTTGGATGAAGGACTTCCTTTGGTTATTGGATAGGTTCAGTGGGAGGGTTTGAGATTTTAGGTAGTCGTAAATTTCCTGATACCAGGGAGAGTTGGGACCAACAAGTTCGCAAACCATTTCTGATTCTAGGATATCATATGTCGGGATTAAAAGTTGTTCTACTAAGAACTCAAATTGTGACACATTTTGAGGGATGTCCAAGAGAGAACCAATAGTAGTCATTGCATCAACTGCCTTATTCTATACCCTGGGGATTTTTTCAAAAGCAATCAAGTGGAAGTATGTCAGGAAACTATCCACCATCCTCTTGTAGGGAAGCAACTTCTCATCCTTTGTTTAATAGTCATCATTCACTTGGTTGATAACAAGCTGGGAATCACCAAATACAAGCAACGTTTGAATTTTTCATTTGATTACCATTTTGAGACCTGCGACTAGTGCTTCATATTTGGCAATGTTATTTGTACAAGGGAAAGCAATCCGGAATGCCTTAGGAATTGAATCCCCCTATGGTGTGATAAACAAGATTCCAGCACCTGAGCCATGACCAGTATGAGACCCATCAAAATATAGCTTCCATAGTACTACCGGTTCTGCATGAAAAATGGACTCATCGGGAAAATCAGTTACCAGTGGATGAGTGACTTGAATTGGTGCATCTTCCAGTTGATCTGCTATTACATATCATTTTATTGCCTTATGCTTGACATATTCTATGTCATACTCGCTTAGTATCATGACCCATTTTGCCAAGCAGCCTGTTAATGCTGCCCGACTTAAGAGATACTTCAGTGGATCGATCTTAGCGACCAGCTGTGTCTTGTGACTGAGCATATAGTGTCTTAATTTTTGGGATGCAAAGACAACAACAAGGCAAGCATGTTCAATGTGTGTATAGTTCAACTCATACCCTATTAGTGTGCGGCTGATATAATAGATGGCTCATTCTTTTCCTTCATGATCATTTTGTGCCAGTAATGCCCCTAGTACTAAACTAGTAGTTGAGATGTATAGGATCAATGGCTTCCCATGAATTGGAGGCATGAGGACTAGTGTTGACAGTAGGTAATATTTAATTTTCTGAAAAGCTTCTTAATATTTGTCTGTCCATACAAAGGGAATACCCTTGCGCAACAGATACTGGAATGGATGACATTTATCTGCCAATTGGGCTATGAAACGCCAAATAGATTGTAGCCTGCCTTGTAGAGTTCTTAGCTCACTGATTCCTTTGGGTGGAGGCATGTCCATGATGGCTTTAACCTTTGTTGGATCAACCTCTATACCTCTTTGGGAAACTATGTATCCCAAGAGTTTTCCTGATGTGACTCTGAAAACACACTTCTTAGGATTTAACCAGACTTTGTACTCTTCAAGTCTCTTGAAAATTGTGTCGAGTACCTTCAAATGATCTTTCTTGGTTGTTGATTTGGCCAATAAGTCATCTACATAATCTTCCATTATTTTGTGCATCATGTCATGGAATATTGTGGTCATAGCCCTTTGGTATGTGGCACCTGAATTTTTGAGACCAAATGGCATGACATTCCAACAATATGTTCCCCATGGGCAAGTAAATGCCATTTTGTGTTGGTCTTCAGGAGCAATGTGAATCTGATTATAGCTGGAAAAACCATCCATGAAGGATAGCATCTCATATCCTGTGGTAAGATCAACTATGATGTCAATGTTTGGCAAAGGAAAGTCATCCTTCAAGCATGCTTTATTTAGGTCTCGAAAGTCTATAATACGCGGATAAGCCCATTTGGCTTTGTCACCGGCACTAGATTGGAAATCCATTCAGCGTAATCTATAGACCGTATGAATCTGGCATCCAGTAGTTTCTTTAACTCGGCCTTGACCAATAGAGCAACTTGAGGGTGCATTTTGCGCAACTTCTACTTGAATGGTTTGGCATTAGGTAATAGTGGGAGATGGTGCAGAACTAGCTCTGGGTCCAACCCTAGCATGTCCGTATAAGACCATGCAAAGTTGATTTTTTGATCTGCAGAGAATTTATGAAATTTTGATCTCTCATCTTCAGTTAATGATGCAGCAAAAAGAACCATCTTGGGATCTTCTGTGGTTGATATGTTATCCTCTATTGTGTCTTCAATAAGCATAGCCGACTTCTCCTATTGCACGGGGAGAAAGTCCAGTCCTCCATCTTTGGGTGCCTCAAGGAGGTTTTCACCCACAGATACGTCCTTTATTTTTACTATTTTATCATCAAGAGGTGCCTTTCAGTTTTCACCTAGAGACGTTTCACTTTTTGATTTATTCTTACTTTTACTTTTGTGACTAGAGGATGGAACAATCTCATCGAAGTATGTCGTGTAGTCTAAATCAATGGAAAATCCTAATTTGTGGTCCCCACTGGGTATTCTTTCTCTTTATCCCATAAATTCAGCAATTGCCTCATCATTTTGGAATGTGTCCAGGACCAGCGGTCCTTGTTGGTCCCAATCAACTAGCTCAGGGTAAACTAAGGAAATACCATCGTCAATGTTGGTGAATTGGGGTGAGGATGTGGATAGCATACAGACGTATTCAGTGATGTTGTAGATGAGATTATCATCGTCCAACTCAACATTGGACTCTATCCAATATTCTCCTTCACTAGTGTCATATTCATTGTGAAAATAAGGGGTGAAGGTTTTAGAGCCCTGATTGTCAATGTCGTCTAGTACTTCAGATTGGTTGGACTGAGGGGGTTCAGATGATGGGTGTTGGATGTCATGGGAAGCGATAATGGGATGTTGACTATTTGGTGCTTGTTCAATTTTGAATGTTTGCCAAAATTGTTGTTCAGAGGTCAGTTCCCTTGGTTCAACAAACAAATCATCAAGACCACAGTCACTTAGGGATCATTCTAAGCCAAATTCCCACTCTTGGGAGTTAGTTTCGATGAGGGTTTCTCTAATAGTCTCGACACTATCCGAAGCATGTATTCACTCATTTGAAAGTCTCGAGGTACGTCGATCGTAATTGTCGGATGATCCAAACCCTAATCCAAGATATTTCAGAATTTGAAAAGTTTTTATGGGTTCCCTTCAGCCAGTTTTATTTCTTCCTAGGCCACTACTACCATCATAGCCTTTAGCATTCATGATGTCATAACCTTTGCCATATCTTTGAACTGGTAATGGGGGTAGGGTGACAGTATCCTTGTAGATCCATCCTATAATGTCAATAAGATCTTCCTTCCTCATATCTCCCCACTTGATAAAAACTATTTTTCAGTGGAACTTTGAAAATTTCCTATGGTTCCATTCTGAAACATGGCCGACCATAGTCCTTTGGAGACCTGGGCATTGTTGTTATGCTATATGTTGTGTGCAGTTTGCATTCTCCATAGCCGAGGTCCTAGATTTTGACAGTGGATTCAGTCTTAGGGCTAGTGGAAGGTGGTGATATGGTGGAAGACATGGATGGAGCAGATGTGGAAGATGGCATGAGTTTGGATGGGTCAATGTATATGGATGATGAGGAGCTAGGTGCTTCTCCGTTAATAGGTACTTGGTTTTCAGAGATACCCCTTAAGTTTGTACAATATTGGAAAGGGTCGGGGTCTCCATATATGGTTATTTTAGTGCCATCAAATGGAAACTTGAGGCATTGGTGGTATGTGGATGGAACGGATTTTAAGGCGTGAATCCATGGATGGCCCAGCAAGATGTTATACGATAGTTCCAAATCCAGGACCTGGCAAGTCGTGTCCACGATGACCGGTCCCACTCTGATAGGAAGAGAGATAAGGCCACGTGAAGAGCGTTCCTCATCATCGTATGCTTTGATCACTATACTTTTTGTTGGGTCTATGCATGTATCAGAGAACCCAAGAGCCTTAACCAGTTTGAGGGAGCATATATTCAATCCTACTCTGCCATCTACTAAAACCTGTCTAACTTTGTGCTTGTGGACAAAAGTTTTTGTGTGCAATGCATCATTGTGGTTGGTTTTAGGTGATGATTAATCTTGATCTGAGAAGGTGATGTGGTGAGGCATAGTAAGATATCCCACCATGGTTTCAAATTGATTGACATCGATGTCCTTGGGGACCGACGACTCTAGCAGGGTTTTATCTAGGATATCTTTGTGCGTGGGAGAGATACAAAGCAGCTCGAGTATAGAGATTTGTGCAGGAGTCTTTCCTAGTTGGTCGATGAGGTTGAACTGACTTTTGGGTTTCCATTTCTTTGTGGTTGGGATAGGTTCTGGCTGTTTAGCAGATGGGCCAAGCTGTGTCTGTTTAGCAGATGGGCCTGGTATGGTGATTTTGGCTTGTCTAGCGGGAGGTGGACCAGCTATAGTGACCTTGCCACTGCGAGTAGTAGTGTTACATTGGGGTGCTCTCCTAATAGTAATGGTATTGATGTATTCATTATTAGTGTAGACATTGTTTATAATAGGTCCACCAGAATAGTCGTACTTGACTCGTGTGAAGTTAGCTTAATTATTGTGCATCTGTGGTCCTGATGTAGAAGTATTATGAGAACCATGGCCCTGCAGTGGATTCTTATGGATAGTATGATCTGAATTGGAGGAAAACTAAGATCCACCCACTTCAATGACATGACTCTCAATGAGATCTTGTATTAGGTTTTTCAATTGTCGACAGTTAGAGGTTGTATGTCCTTTTCCTCGATGGTATTCATAAAATGCATTGTCATTCCACCATGCTGGTTTGAATTGTCTTGGATCATATGGTTTTGGTTCTTGGAGTGTAATGATCCCATTTTGGATACATTTCTTGAGGACTTCCTCAATGGGTTCACCCAAAGGAGTGTATGTGCAACCTTTAGGAAATTGTCTCATTTGACGGTATTGTCCTTGATTGTTTTGACCACTTGGGTTGTTTGAAGGAATATTGGGAGGAGGTGTTAGTGTCATTATTGGTTCATTTTGTTGTTGAACCCCCTTTAGGGCCAGTATAGGACCCACGATGTTTGCAGCCTTGGTGTCAACAATGCCGTCATTTGTAACGTGTTTATTTTTAACCCAATATTTGTTTGTGTCGGTGGTTGGATTGACATTTGTGTTTTTGGAACTATATCACAATTCTCCCTTTGCGAGAAGGGATTTCTCAATTTGGACCCCTTTTTCAACTAAGTCTGTGAATTTTGTACAAAAATGTACTTGCAATGCATATTTTAGGGGCCCCATAAGTGTTTGGACAAACATGTCGACTTTCTCCCTTTTGGGGAGGTTGTGCTATTGCTTCTAAGTTTTCCTCAAGTATTTGACCATTTTCATCTTTTTGCAAGGAAAGTTCAAATGTACCATTTGATGAGGATTGTGTTGTCACTAGAGGTGGATTGTTTGGATTGGAAAATGGATCGTAAAAGGTCCAGTTTGGATTATCGACAGTAGACATGGGGTCTTGCCGAGAGTGTGCCATTTGTCGTTGTTGTTTTTGAAGTCTGGTTTCCACCATAAACGAGATTGCTCAAATGGGAACGACAACTAATAATGATGATATTATGCAAGATCTAAGTTCAAAATGATGACTAAGATGACTAATGTTTTGGATTTTTTGTTAATAGGATATGCAATTTGTAGACCTAAAATGCAATGTAAGACAAAGGTTTCTAAGCACGTCTAAGCTTGAACTTTGTTTCCGATTTTGGTTACTAGAGGACTTTGTTGAAAATGACAAGGTGACAATGTCAAAATGACTAGTGAATTTTCCTAACTAGACTTTTGAGTTGGAACATCCACAAAAGAGGACAATGACTAAAAAGGGTTTGATAACTTAGTCCAAAAGAGCCTAGTTTTAGAAACAATGATGTTGCAAGTTGTGCTGAGGTTTACCTAATCCTAAAGATGCAAAAATGTGAACCTAGGGACAACCTAATGTCAAATGTATGCAACTAAAATAATGAAGGATGAAACCTATGGCAATGAATGCAAACTAGTGGTCAAGACTTTGAGCAATTTCAAGTTTGGTTTATGACAGAATCTTCTAAGAAACAGTGTTTGACATATTATTGGCAAGATGAAGACTTTGGATTTGACTTTGGATGAAGTTTTAAATAGAGGAAGAAAAATGCATCGTTTGAGATGTTAGTTGCGTAGTGGTTTTGTGAATGCGGCTCAAGTTTAGCAGATGCGACTTGGAAACAGACAAGTGCGACTTGGTTTATCAGATACGACTCGATGACAGTCAGTTGCATTTTAGTTTTCCACATGAGGCTCTGTAGTGTTTAGATGCATCGTGACGCATATAGATGCGGCGTTTTGAGTATCAACTGCGGTTTAACAGAGCGATTGCGGTTCAAAAAATCAGTTGCGGTTCAACAGATGTGACAGAGTTTTGTTTCAAATTGATTTTCTTATCATTTTGATTGCAAGTTTGATGTGTTTGGTGTTGAATGTTTTTGTTTGAAGTTGTGATGAAACCAGAAAGCAGTTGACAAACACAGTGTTTTGAAAAGTAACCAAACACACATTAGATAAGCACAATCCTAGGTTAGGCCATGACAGTATTCGCTAGATTCCACGCGGGTTTTCTCAACCGCATATCTGTAGCGTGTGAATTCAGAAGCTTGGCTACGTAGGCTCCCCCTTATAGTGCACTCTCTTCTCAGGCCAACCAAGCTTCCAACCCCCATGAAACTCCCATGGCAAGCTGATCACCTCTACTACAAACTGCGAAAGTGTGGATGCCTTCACACCGACCGGTGCTGCGCTAGCAAATAGAAGGATTTTGGCTTTCTATACAAGAGTTTTTAGTTAGGGATGCCCGTTCGAGTGGCCATACATGGGGCAAGAGATTAATCACCATTAAGGTAGCACTCTAGCTTGAGAGAGGTTAAGCTCAACAGGGTTTAAGGGAATACAACTCTGTCTGTATGACACATCCGCACAAGAAACCTTAGGTTTTCCCTTAAGGTTTACATTTATATACCAGTCGGGAGTAGCTTGGCTTTAGCTCCATTCCTAGTTT
Organism: Sequoia sempervirens; assembly: GCA_007258455.2. Lineage (NCBI taxonomy): Eukaryota > Viridiplantae > Streptophyta > Pinopsida > Cupressales > Cupressaceae > Sequoia > Sequoia sempervirens. The sequence goes on along the minus strand of VDFB02072274.1, from coordinate 12,174,947 downwards.
GAGTCGTGTTGGGGTGATGAAATCCCTAGGTAGGCCCAATTTCTAGAGTTGGTAACTGTTTCTCTTACACCCAAGATCGCCTGAAAGCACGAGAGGAGAGGATACTCCGATATACCAATTCAGGGTAATAACAGATAAAGATGGGTCTGGTTTTCTGATCACGAGGTTTTTACCAAGTGAGAGCATACTCACCTACCATCTTGCAAACACAATCAAGCAAAGAAGACATGAATGTTCTTTTTATGTGCACCAAAGTTAAATGTTTGCTAATCTATGAAAAACAAGCACAATGTTTGTTTTATTCCATCTTCGACATTCGAATCTATAGACAAAAGATTAGTAGTTTCTATATTAAATGATCTTCGACACATGAATAGTAACCGCCACACACTACAAATGAAGATTAGTAACACAAAATCTCTAAGCTAGCTGACATGCAGAAATGAAAAACCAAGAAATCAGAAGACCAGAAAAAAAAACCAGAAAGACACCAGCAACCAGAAAACCCTAAAAATCTGAAAATCAGAATGTCAAAAATGAAATAAAATCTTTACTAGTCGAATGCAGCTCAACAAAGCAGATGCATCATTCAGGACTTTGACTACAACTAAATATGTCTGATGCAGCTTTCCTGAGGTTTATTGCGTCGCGATAGAGCGATTGTGGCTTTCCCGTTTGTGAATGCATCGCGACGCATCAAATGCGTCATGTTTTTTTTTTAAATGGTTGTCGCTTCATACCTGTACCTGCAAAATAGTAGAAAACACAAAAAAACATATGGAAATAACCAGAAAAATGGAGTTGCGTTCACCAATGTAACTGAGGGTAAATTTCTGGATTTAGATTAGATCAAATGAATGCAAATCATGAATGACAATAAACCCAAAGTTCTATAGAGCACAAAGGAAATTAAACAATAGAAGAGTTATACCTATAAATCACAATTTCCATGATTTCCTCCATAGTACCTTCTTACTTGTTGGATGATGTTGCCCTAAGATTAGACGTACGAGCAATCTGCAAGTGTCTAAGTCCTACAACAAGCCTTGAAGGATTTGTATAAAAATGTCTAAATGCCTATGATTATGACAATGTCTAAGATTTGATCAAACTAAAATAATAAATGCTATGATAAATCTAAGAATGCAAGTGTGGAAGTATAATTCCTAGAATATTTTCCTGTGTCTATGTAAAATGTTAGTGTGTAATCGAAAAGTGAGAGGAAAATGACATTTTATAGAAAATGTCATTTTGAATGGATGGATGAGATTAATTGATGATAAGAACCTAAAATGAGAGGTCCAAATTAAGGCTGAGAATCCCTAATCAGGGTTAGGGCAAAATCCTTAATCGAACGGTCAGAATAATGTCTCAGATAATTAGATCAACAGTGGAGAATAAATGAGACAAAATAATTAGAAAATAAAGATTTTCGAAAATCAAGAAGATAAAAATTGTCTGATTTGTGAGATTCAAAAAATCAAGAAAATAAGATTTAGACTTAAGATTCGATTTGGAAAATCAAGAATCTGCCCGATTACTTGATTTTTGGAAGAATAAAATCCTTTTGAATTTAATTAATTCAAAATGATGATTTTGTATGACAAGTAAATAATCTTTTTCATATTATTTACTAAAAAGAGTGAAAGTTAATAAAATGAAATCATTTTAAATATTTTCATGTATTTAAAATGAGAGAAAAGTGAAATTAGTAATTAAATAATTAAAAATAATTATTTAATTTGGAAGATAAGACTAAATAATTAAATAAATTAATAAATTTATTTAATTGTGACAATTAGTGACATATCAAATAAATAAATGAAATTCATTTATTTAATAATCAGGAAGAATTAATGAAGAAAGGAAATTAAATAAATTAAGAAATTTATTTAATTAAGGGAAGACTTAGACAATTAATGACGTATTTAATAAATAAATTTATTTATTTATTTAATAATCATGAAGAATAAAAGTACATGAATTAATTAAATAATTATGAATTATTTAATTAATAGTCGAATGTGGACCAAGGACATAATTAAATGCCATAATTATGGTAGGACGAAAGTGGTAAAAATGAAGCTTGTAGACCTAGGTCATTTTTAGTTGTCTACAATACCAATTAGGATAGGGCTCTTTAACAAGCTTAGGAGTTGATAGAGTTACAATCTTATCCTTTAGTAGCTTATGTAAGATGGAAGTATAAGATTCCAATAACTTTGTGAACTTTTGGTTGTGTTTGAGGCCATTGTCATTAGCAGCGGCTACTACATTTGCAATGGCCTTACCTTTCCCAGAGATTGATATGATGGACTTCCCCTCAAAACAAAAACACGAGGAGGATCCCCCAAACGGAACAATAGTTTGTTGGTACTCCCATAAGGCTGCACACAAGTGCATGAAGGAAGGGTATTTCATAAGGGAAAACTTCTCTTGCCAAGGCCTATATAAGTTCCCTATAAATACCTTTTGCACATCATAATTGGGTAGCTAATAAGATATTTGTGAAAGGAGTGCTTGGTAGTATGCTATGAAATCAGAGATATTTTCATTATCTCCTTGTTTACACTAGAAAAGATTCAAAAAGGTCATCTTTGGCCTGATGTTTTCTTAAAATTTTTAAAGGAATTGGTCTACAAATTGATGAAATGGGAAAATAGAGTTGTCAAGCAAGGAACAGTACCACTAGAGTGTTGTATCCTTGAGAGATCGGGGAAATAGTTTAGCCATCAACACATCATGATGGAAGAAGTCGATGCACATGGCATTAAAGATAGACACATATGTCTGTGGATCTCCCTTACCACCATACTTCTCAAATTTAGGGATCTCCATTCCTTGAGGGAAAGGAGTGTTAATATTGCAACCTACAATGGGCTATGTTGGAAGAAGGGTTGGAAGATAAGTTGGGCAGAGGCTTGGGAAAGACTTGCCAACTGGTTCTGCATCTTACCCATATTCTAAAGAAGAGTGTTCAAAATAGGGTCATTAGAAGATAGAGGTCCAGAGGAACCTCCTCCAAAACCACCGCTAAGGCCTCCTCCAGAGCCACCACTAGTGTGAATTCTTCCAGAACCACTACTAGAGCCACTATTGCCAGTAGGGCCTCTACCAGAACCACCACTACCAAAGCCTCCACCACTCATCCCACCAAAGCCTCAACCACTTGAGATGATAGGAGGGGTGAAGCTAAAGCCCAAGGGGACCCTGTTAACTTTGATAGTTTTGGGTTGTTCAGAGATGAAAGGGATACTAATAGAAGGGACCATGTCAAACATATAAATGGATGTGGGAGGCATCGATACTCCTAATTTTCCTTCACACTCTTTGCAAGTGACTCCTTGTGTGAAGCTAAGATTGTTTGAAGGAGCACATGCTTTGCATAGAATAAGGAAGCTAGTCAAAATTTCTATGCCTATTTGATCTTTACTCATCATATGCTTTAACTCACTAATGACCCAAGTGGCTCTATCCATCTTCATATTTCTTTCCAAGTGGTTTTCTAAGTTGCCTAATCCCTTAGTAAGGGCAGCAACATATTATGTAGGAATTTAAACAACCTCACACTCATCCATCGATGATGGCATAGGTGACGTAGGGGGAGTGGGAATGTGATCATTTTTTTCAGTGAATCTCATCTTGTTCCTTGACAACTACTCCTATGCATCCAAACTAATGGTGAGAATAGAGAAAAATTCAGTAGAGAGACCAATCGAGACCTTCATCCTTTCCATCGAGAGGTGTCGTATACTTCTCTTAATAATATACCTGGAAGTTTTAGATTGGGTTGTGATGCTCATAAACCTTCACAACACTCAGGCAAACAATAGTTATGAGATATGAGAGAGGTCTCAACACCAATAGATGAATGGACGTATGTTCACATCGAGTTCACCAAAAATGTAGGAGAGGGGGACTATCATGTGCAAGACCCTAGGTCATGGAAGGCCAAGATGTGAGAGGCTGCTCTAACTTACCTCAGCTAAGTGTAGTATAGGGAAATGTAAGGCAAGAGTTCTGAGGACCGTGAGGCCTCTCAATCACTCTATAGACCCAAAATGTAGGAAGGGGCTAGACGAGCCAATTTTTAGGTCTAACACTACGCCTTAGGAAGCTCTCTATTCAAGGATGAAAGCACAGTCTCTAGACAATAGTGCGGTGCATTAGAATATCTAAAATGTGTTGATGTTTGTACATCTAGACAACAGTGAAGATGAGGTCAAACCTAGAAAAACTAGCTAATAACCCAAATAACTAACTAAAGGGCCAAAATGATGTGATTAAGTAACTGAAATATGAACTCTAATATTATAAAGCATAAATGCAAGAGTTAAAAGGGCAAGAAGGATCTCACCAAGGAATTCGTTCACCAGCTGGTTCCTCGAAAGGAACATACTCCTACACATAGAAAGATAGGAAAATGTTGGGTGGCTGTATAAGGGCCTGCCTTAGTCAGACCCCTGTTTAGGTGTTTCCACCTCCATGGAAAACTAAGAGAACAAGATAGAGAAAACAATGTATTAAGAGCACTAAAGCACTACAAAACAATAAAGTGCTAACTCAACCAAGTGATAGAGGAGAGGAGAGGGAAGCTTACCACCTCCACCAAGAGCACTCAAGGCTTCTTGGGGAGAATATGAGAGTACTCAAGCCTCTACTACAATGGCATGGTCCCAAACTTGCTCTACCAAAGTGATGGAATTTTTTTTTGGCTACAATGGAATGCTTGTATGTTGTTTGAAGCTTGAAGTGGATGCAAAAGAGTGTGTTGAAGCTTGTGGGGTGAGTGTAGATGAAATTCTTGTTCAAGGAGTGAATTTGAAGAAGGGATGGAGAAAAATGGCCATACTCGGGTTGGTCAGCTAAAGGGGGCATTACCACTTGACTCCTAATGAGAAGTTTAACACCTTTGTAGGTTTAGCCATAGGAATCTTCCAGTGACATAAGTGCACCACGTGGACATCTACGCACCATGCAAGCATCCCCGACAAAAATGCCTCCACTAACACTCAAAATAGGTGCCAAGTGGGATGCAAGTAGTAGACTTAAGTGGAATTCATCCTCTAAACTTGGTTTTCTAAGGTGGTGTTGATGGGTGTTTTTGCACACTTTCTCAACACAGGTAGTGTGTAGGTGCACTACCTCTCTTGAAAGGAGACTTCCAATAGCAAGTTGCTGAAAATCACCCCAAGGTCTCTCGGTTGTTAGGTCATGACTTGCATAGAATTCCTCAATTGATGTTTGATGTGATTTTGCTAGTAATCACAGGTTAAACTTACGTAGTTGGATGCAAGGTGGATCTTAAAATCTAAAGTTTTTGAGATGGGAGTTAAGGTGCACTTTGTTGTAGGTTCAAACAGTAATCTAAAACATCAATGTTTTCCTTAAGTTTTGGATTTACAATGTGCAATGAACCTTAGCATAGGTTGTTTTTTTAAAAAAAAAATATCAGCAAAGAGGGAAGGTTCCCGGATCTACAACTAATTGTGAACAATGATCATGGAGATTCTTCTATAGACAACTTCCTTCAAACAAGATTCCACTTAACCAAGAAACCTATAGTATCATGAAATGTGTGCCATCTTCAAAGGTCTATAGATATTTTACCATTCATCCTCCACATACATGCATGAATGAAGATAAAAGTTTAAAAGAAGCTTCAAGTTTCAACCTAGACTAAATTTACAAGACCATTTACTAGTAGCAAATAGAAAAAAGTATGGATTGGAAGGCATCAACATAGCATAAATTTCTACAATCACATAATAGCATTACCAAAATATATCTAAGAAATTTAAAGTTGACTACAACAATAGTGTAAATCAAAATAAAGCATCTAACAATGGGATATTGAATCATGAAACATGTGAAGAACTTAGAAAATGTACCAAGTCAATGTATTTTCATTAGAAATTTTTGCAGCATGTCTTTACAACTCAACTCCCCAAAAAAATGAGAGGAGACCCCCCATTTATAGTGTCCAAAATTTAGAATGAATAGCCAAGATTTAATCCCATTGTGTGGCCAAGATTCACTACAAACTAGGGTTCTAACTACCCCACAATATATTACTATTTAAGACAACTTTATCTTCATCCCTATTTTGTCCTCTAGTGACAACACTATAGCCTTTTGTCTTGTTGTTGATTGCCCTTATGTTGTAGTTATTCCTTTATAAGCTCTTCACTAATAATAGGGTCGCCTTCCTACTTCTTCAAAGTTTCATACTCCACGAACTTCAAAATTACTAGCTAGAGTTTGTCGACCTCTATGACCTCAGACCACAATACTCGATAACTCCACTCCTTGGAGTTGTCCTCAAGCCTTTTCCAGTCTTTACCATACATGGTAGTGTGGTCTCTAAACATTTCTGACTAGGCAAAGGCATGGGCGGAAAAACTCATGAAATTTGTGGTTATTTCAATTGACATTTTGTCCTCCATCCTTTTCTGGAAGTGGGGCCTTACTTTATCTAGGTCTATTTGTACAACGGGCATCTCATAGCATGTCATTAGCTTTAAATATTAGACACAATTTGCTTTGACCTCCTTGGACCATTCAATTTTTGGGTCCACATTACCAATCACTTGCCCTAATCTTTCTTTTCAATTCTTAAAGTCTCGCCTCCAAACATCCACAAGCCAATGATCGTCCCTCTTCAACACGAGTTCCTTTTCCCATGTGGCACTTGGAAACTTGAGGATAGCCTCGATCTTTGGATAGGTAGACTCATATGTCACAAGGAAGTCTGTGCAAAGTTTCTTGGTGATTTCCAGAGACTATTGTAAGTCCAAGAACTTGTTGGCTATTCAAACAACCTGGTTGATACCCATATTTCCAATGTATAGAATCTATCAGAACTAGCTTTCTATAGTCTTGTCCAAATTATTTCTCTTTTCCAACTTATCAATTTATTCCTTGGACATCAGTTGTGGTGGAGCTGTGGATGTCGTAAGAATTTCTTTAGTTGAGGACCACTGTCAAATGTAAGTTGTCAGATCAGCTACCTATGCTTTAAGCTCATCCTTTGAAACTTTATCCTGTTGTATCAAATGTACTACCATGGCAACAGATTCCTCGAGGTGCTCCACCTTCTGCTCTCTAGAAGTTGTTCCCAATTCAATGGTGGAGATATTATAGCTCACCCCTTCTTTTCCCACCACTGGCATTGCTACCTGCACAGTTCAGGATCTGAAAGCATCCATTGTTACCTTGGATCTGATTTTGGGCTTCTTCTCTATAAGGAGGTGATACATTCTCATGTTGTTCTCCTATAGGGAGTTCTAAATTTTATACTGCCTTTTCATCTTCTTGCCTTTCTTCTTTGGGAGGTGACCTTTCTGCCTCTTCTTCATTATCCCTCAATTGTTGAGAAATTTCTTCCTTGAAATCATCATTGAAAGTTTGAACAATAGTTTTACCCCCTGCACCCTCCTCTTCATCTCCACTTTCTGAAGAACCTGTTTCTTCTTCTTTGCAGACCACCCTATCGATTTGTCGGTGTTCATGGTAATCACCAGCTTCTTCCTCTACTGATTTTGAAGCTTCCATCTCCTACTTTTCCCATTCCTTGGAGATTAGCATTGTGGCCTTCATTGCTGGTGATCCCATTGGAGGTTGTGAGGATGAAGTGTTGGCGAGGACCTGCACTAAGGCAGCTTGGATGGTGGGATCCAAAAATATTTGGGAAATCTCAGAGGGGACATTCTACATATGTCTCGAGAAATCCTTCAGTAGTGTGAGTGTGGGCATTGATATTGTCGTTGCTGCCAGTGGAAGCAATGTAGTGGGTGACATGGAGGAAAAGGAGAGTGAAGAAGTTATAGCAAAGGAGGATTCAACCATTATTATAGGCCTACCTAGTGGAGAGGAAGCAAGATTGACCAATATGTCCACCATAGGTGGGGATGTGGTAACCATGGCCTGGGAAACAAATGCAAGAGTAGTAGAAATAGGGTGAGCTAGAGGAGGTTTTGGTTGATCTGTTTTCCCTTCCTCACCCTCTTGAAAGGGATCCTCTTGAATTGTTAGTTGCCCCATGATGCTTCCTATCTATTTGGGCTTCTTAGAGGATGAACCTCCTAAATATTTTCTAGAATAAACCTTTGGATCTGGCAACTACTCCGCTTCAATCCCTTTCCTCTTCTTTGATCTTGTGAGCGAAGGATATTTGGATGTCCCCCCTATTGAATTTGTGGCAGCAACATCCTCCATAGCACTAGGCTCACTCTTGAGCCCTCATATGTTAGGACAACCCCTTGTTGCTTCAATCAGGCTACTTGTCCATCAACCCATTCTTTGGTATGATCCTGAATTAGCTTGGTTATAATGTCGAGGTCATTGACCTCCTACTCATCCCAATCTATTGTTGGTAGTGACAAGTTAGCAATTGCATTATACTTGGGGTCCATGATGGTGCTTTCATCCTCTTCAACTTGATCAGGTACATGAAACAATTGCACTCTTTTTATGAAGTATGTAGTCATACGCATGTAGTCATACGCAATCTATCCAGAAGTCTTCGATGTGATGCAAATGGGCATACCCTGGTCCTGTTTCTTTCCTTACATACCCATATAGGTCCATCCGTGGGTGAGTAGTGTGTAAGCGAAAATGGTATTCTGCCAATTCCTTCTCAAAATTCCCAGTACACTAGGAGGTTTTCAATTTGTACATCCCCTGGCTAAAAGCTAAGGGATAAGGGATCCCCACCAAGTGTCTAATGGTGAGGACTGAATGCACATGCTACAACTATTAGGAGAGCTCTAACAATATAATCCATTTATTGGGGTACCGGGGCAGCTTATTCGGCATTTCAATGAAACCTTGGGCATGAATATATGTGAATTTGGGGTATTGTATGAATAAGAAGGTGTATTGCTTCAAGAACATCCGAGCACTATGAGAGACTCTTCTTTCAAAATCCCCTCCAAGCAATCTGATGATGTGGCCAATGAAGGCGTCATTCACCCTACAATACTCTTTCTTGAAGTTCTTGAACTGGAGCTGAGGATATTTGTCATAGACCTTCAGCACATGACCCAGTTCCTCATCAGGTGCCACAAACTATCCACTGTATTGCCTCTGCTTGGTGACTGAGTAGACAAGATAGGAGGTCATGTAGAACTTGGAGGTCTCCTTTACATTCATGAACTATTTGTGGAAGTAGTTGCTTATTATGCCTCCCTAGTAAAATGAAGCTTTTGTGGTGACATCTTCATCCCCACGAAGGATCTACTCTATGAAATACACCATCCACTCCTGAAAATATGCAGCAGTGGGGAGGCCCATCACCCTGCTCAACATCGTGACCAAGTCATGGTAGTCTTCATAAAAGTCATTGCAGAAGAGCACTTGAGGAACCTTTGTAGCGCTATCACTTTTTTCTTTGAGCTAGTACTGATTTATTAGCTTCTTGTAGCCCATCGGGTCCTCATCCCACATTGCTTTACACTCCACTATGGTGGGGATCTCCATTACCTCAAAAGTAGGGATGTGAAAATTCTTTGTAATTGCCTCACCTGACATGTTAGCAAGGATTTTTCCATCTCTGTCAACAATTATTCATGTCTGCGACTGATATGCTTGCCGACAGGCCATGATCAATTTGGGGGCTATGAGGGATGGAGGGAAGCCTACAGCTTTAGCAATTCCACTTTTCCTAATTAGTCTGGCATTGTCAATCCTAGGGTGGACTCTGACCCTTTGCTTGAACTCATTAATATTGACGTGGTCGATATTAGTATCTGTAATTTCTTTCTAGTATGTGATAATCTTTGAATGCAAAGGCTCTCCCTAGAATTGGTACTTCATTTGGTACTTATCCTCCTTTCCCCAAGGATCCTTGCTTGCCTTTTTTCCTTTGTCTTTTTTCTATAGTTCCCCCCGAGGGTCTTGTACTCAATTCGATATATCCTGAAAACAAGGGCATAATGAGTACAACCATTCACAAAAGCATGAACATTAGTTGAAATCCCATGGAAAAAATCCAATTAAAAAATGTATCATTCATGAAATGAAACTTTTATTTCTAGATGTTAGTAATTTTCTAGAGGGATTTTGGACAAATCGGGCCGGGAGGGCTGGACTTCCCTGGTAGAAATGTTGTTTTGAAGGGAAAATAGGTAGGGAAATCCATGTAATTTCTCCTAACTTCATATTTTGATGGTTTGAAAGGTTCATGCAGGAGAGGGTTAAATTTTAACACGTGGGTCGAGATTGGTTCTCAAATTGAAGGTCATTTGGATCACTTTTGGGGCACCCAAATATACAAGGGTGAAAAGTTGTCAGGGATTCATTATTTGGAACGGCCAGAAGGAAATGGAATCTCGAGGTCAAAATTCTGAGATCCGGGACCTCGGAGGTCAAAGGACAACTAATGTAATTTTAAACTTCAAAGAATTTAGGCTTGAAGGGGCAGGAAGCCATCAAGGTTTTGTCATTTAAAACAATAGTCACTGAGTGGAAATCCAGTGGGAGCGGCCCAATGGACCAAACCCAACATTGAGCTTGGCCCTAGGTTTTCTCTTAAGTTTATTTTGGTGATTCGTACGGCGGGTCCTGGAGGTCAAAAATGTGGACCTGCTTTTCCCTTTTGAATCGGTTGAGATGGGGTGGAATCCCAGTGATTAGAGCCTGGCGAGGGCAAGGACACCAAAGTTCACTTTCCTCTTTGTCTTAGCGAAAATGGAGGGTTAGGACCGGGGAGATAGAAAGACATCACCAGACAGCCGTTTGAAATGGAAAAGACGTTAGGGAAATCCGTGGATGGAACTCCATGTAATAAGGCCTGAGGACACATTTGGTCAGATGATTTGTGCATTCAAACACTAAATGGAAAAATGCAAGGTGAGCCCTGAGAGGTAGAAAGATGGGGTCGCCATGCCATTTGGAATGGCAGAAGGGATGTAGAGTCCCACGGGAGCATGCCTGGGGAGCCAAAATGAAGGCTAAAATTTTTAAATTTTAAGCCTGATGGTAATATGTCGAAGGAGGTCTGGGGTAGAGAGCCCAATAGGGCATCCCACTATTTGGTCATTTTATTAGCTAAGTTTTGTGGCATTGAGAAGACCCAATCCCAAAGGGCATAAATTCCTTGCATGAAGAATGACAATGGCAAGGCCCAGTTCTGGATTTATTTTTGAGGATTCTTTAAAGGTTTTCAAAAATTTGAACTCATGGGTTTTTTAGGTGTTGTTGTGTTTTACCTAATTAAAGCATTTTTAGCCCATTTCATTAATCATTTTAAGCACAAAATTACCAAAAGCCTCATAGGAGGTCAGACGGAAAACCTTCCTCCGAAGTTCAGTGAAGGAAGCTGCAAAATCTACTAAGGATCAACAAACAAGGGCAATGCGCGAGGGTGGTAGGAAAAAAAGGCACTAGACTCCTCAAACTTTTCTCTGAACTCCCTTTAGCTAACTTGACATGTGAAAATGACATTTCAAGCCAGATATTTATACCCTAATTTGCATTTAATATGCCCATTTAATGCACGTATGGATAATAGGAGGGTTGGTGGGTCTAAATCTTGAATGGTGGAGGGACATGACCAAGGCCCGGGGTCTAGAAATACATGACCCTGCGGCTGCTTCAAAGTTATTTTTCCAAATAATTGGTGAAAGGGATCTCAAGGCCTAGAGGGTGAAGCACTGCTATAGGTTTTCTATTCAGAAATAGTGGAGACAACACGGAGCCCCAGGGAAGGAAGTCTGAGGAGACAAGCCCAGGAGGAGGAAAAGCGGTTTGATTTCATCACAAGTTAAATGAGGTCGGCAAAGAAGGCACCGGGTCCTAGGGCTCAAGAAGTCAAAAGCCTTCTATCATTTAAAATGACAAATGCTAAGAGGAAACCCAGCTAGGGAAACTTGGCAAGGCAAACCCACCAGGCCCCAAGGCTGCTCGCAGAAGCAAACTACCAAGCAGACTCCGCAAGGAACTAGGACTTAGCAAAATTGGAGGGGATGAAACATGGTCAACTTAAGATGAGACTTTGGAAGCACGTTTAGCCATTTAGGACACCAAAATAGGGCACACAAAATGAGGCAATGAAAAAACACCTTGTCAAGGTGAAAGAAAAGAGGGTTCCCATCCTGAATGGGGTGTGTGTGTGTGTGCTTAGGGCACACCAATTGGCGACTCCACTAGGGAACACTCCCAAGCATTCTAATGATAAGTATTCATTCAAGACCTAGAATATTTGGTTTCACAGACCAGGGGAAATTTTCCAAGAGTGAATTGGAAGAACAGGGTCCTTAGTTGATTCAGTCTATAGGACATCTCAGAAGTGTGTGCAATGAATTCATTCCTTTCTGTAGAAAATATGACAAGCGATTACTAATCCAATCAAGCAAGCTACATAAACCGTCCAACACCAAAAGTAACATGGACATTTCCTCACTGCTAGTCAGGTGTCCATAGCCCTAGTGGAGTTGTCGCTATGATCCCATAGATATTACTCTATTGTTAGTTAGGCGTTCATAGCCCTATAGAGTTACCCGCACACCCATATGGTCGCTTAATTTCAAAATCTTCTTCCTCTTCTTTGTTTTGAAATTTCTTTCAATGTTCCCTTTTCTCACTTATCTTTTGCTTGACCATGTAAGTACTGAATCCTACAATGGGTTTGGGAACCACATTTGTCACTGGAGCACACTTAAGATTTTTCACTTACTAGGATATCATATTAGCCATTGTACAGTCCTCTAGAAATAATTAACATGCATTTTGTGCAAGACCTGAGATGTGCATAAAAAGATCCAACCAAAGGTCAAGTTCTAAGGCAGAGTTAAAATGATGAAACCACTCCTAGGCAGCTTTTAGGGACCAATAGTCGAGAGTGAATGTTTAGCCAAAGAACAGCAAGGACAGGCAGCAAAGCGAACCATTTATCAAATGAGCATGACCACCACAACAAATAGAGGACACCCTCTTCGAAGTAGAACAACTAAGGGACAAGCAAAATAGAGTGATATAAAATAGAAAATGCAAGAAAACCAACAAGCAACCTAACCTAACCTATATGCAAATATTTACAAGGAAGAGCTCGATGGAGCTCAGGCTTGGAAGTAATGCTTTAGGTGTTTCCCATTGACTGACAAAGGGACATCTTCACTAGTTAAGCTCTTTAGGTAGAAAGCATTTTCTCCCAAAATTTCAGCTATTTGAAAGGGGCCAAGCCAAAGCTTGTCGAATTTATTGTGTCCCCCTTTCTTTTCATGGGCCTTGTCCCAATACAGGATTAAATCTGCAATTCTAAAGGCCTTGATTTTAGCTCGATGGTCGAACCATCTCTTAACCACGCCCTGATGTTTGGAAAAATTTTCTATTATGTGGTCTCGTACTTCTTCTAAATGCAAGAACTCAGCTAACTAAGCTTCTCTATGATCCCACCTTCATAAAAGTTGTTGATAAATTGGAGTGGGAATCTTCAGGCGGATAGGAAATATGGGCTCTAAGCCATAAAGAAGATGGAATGGGGAATCACCAAAGGCAACCTTATGGTGAGTGCAGTTTTCCCAAAGGGTGAAGTGGAGTTGGGTATGCTAGTCCTTGGGATTCCTATCGAGTAATTTCTTGATCACTATGATCAGGTTCTTGTTTGTGGACTCAACAAGGCCATTGCCTTGAGGTTAGTAATTAGAAGAAAAATTAAGGGAAATCCTGTAGTCAAAGGCCCAACTAGAAAATTTTAATGAATCAAATGCAGGTCCATTATCACACACCAATGCATAAGGACATCCAAAGTAATTTAAAATAAAACTTTTCAAAAAAATTGTAGCTACCTCAGTTGTGCATTTCTTACATACAATTGCTTCCATCCATCTAGTGTAGCAATCAGTAGTGGTAAGAATGTACCTGTGTCCCATAGATGATGGAGGGCTTACTAGACCAATGAAATTGAGACCCCATTGCACAAACAACCTCACCTCCAACACGGGATATAGTGGGACAACAACATTCTTCTCCTTCGTGGCAGTGGTCTAGCATGTGTGACATGAGTGAACATGACAATAAGCATCCTTAAAGAATGTTGGCCAATAATACCCCACTCTTAGTATTTGATGTGTAGTAGAAGGCCCGAATCCATGACCAGTGCCAAACTTGTCATGAAACTACCTCAAGACTCGATCTGCTTCTTCCTTACCAAGGCATCTCAATTAGATTCCTTCATGATTTTTCTTGTATAAAAGCGATTTGTGCAACATGTAACTGTTGCTTTTCATCCTAAAAGTGAGTTTTTGGACTCCTTATAAGTGAGGTGGACACTTGTGATTCAACAAATAATAGATGATGTCTTCATACCATTCTCCTGGAGAAATGGTATTGCTGCATAGTGAGTTCGGGTCCTACTTCTATTGCTGCTTTAGCAATTTTTTGAGTAAGTGCTTGTCCTCTCACCAATCACATTAGCTCAATTTCCATATCATACTCCTAGAGCAATGAGACCCATTTAACTCTTTGTTAGCCCAATTCATTTTGAATGACCAACATTTGCACTACTGGGTCAGGGACAATGGCTAACACTTTATTGTGCAAGATATAATGCCTAAATATATTCACTCCCCTAATGAGGGCATATGCTTGCTTTTCTATGTTGTGGTACTGTAATTCAACATCTTTCAAAGTAGCACTCATGAAGGTGATTGGTTGCTCGTTCCCCTCTTCATCTTTTTGAGATAGAATACTGGCACAAGAATGCTTTGAAGTGAATGAATAGATGTAGAATGACTTCATATAGTTTGGGTTGATGAGCATAGGTGCCTCAAAAATTTCTCGTTTGATTTCTTCAAAAGCCTTTTTAGCTTCAAGAGTCCACTCAACTTTGGCATCCTATTTTAACATGGCATTGAGTGGTTTAACAATTTCATCAAAACCCATGATGAATTTTGTGACAAAGTTGATCTTTCTGAAGAAGGATTTTAATTCTTTCTTGTTACCTGTTGGGGGGATCTTTAGCAAAGATTGGATGCATTTAGGATCTATAGAGATTCCCTACTCTAAAGTAACATATCCAAGTAATCTACCCTCAGTCATGTTGAAAATGCACTTCCTTGGGTTAAGGGAAACCCCAAACTCCCTACACCTCTGAAACAGCTTGCATAAATTGGAGACATGAACACTCCGCCTTTTAGAGAACACAGTTAAATCATCCATGTATATGATTATGCACTTTCTAATCAGATCTTTGAAAGCAATATCCATGGCACGCTAGAAAGTGGCACTAGTGTTGATGAGCCTGAAGGGCATTCTCCTATAAGCAAAGGTCCCCCACTTAGTGGTGAATGTTGTCTTATGGTGATCTTTGTATTGTACCATAACCTAGTTGTATCTAGAGTACCCATTAGGGAAATACATCATTTGGGAGCTGTTGATGATCTGGATCACCTCATCCAATGAAGGTATTGGATAGTTTTCCTTCTCTGAAGTTCTATTCAAATTACCAAATTCTACACACAATTTGATTTCTCCATTCTTCTTTCTGACTGGGACCAAGTTGGCTACCCATGTGGAATGCCTAACTATGAATATAATTCTTGCTGAGAGAAAATTTTGTACCTCTTTGTAAATGATGGGTTCCAACAAGGCATTAATAAGACATTATTGTCGGTGGAATGGCCTCACTTCTGTCTTGAGAGGGATGGTGTGCGTAATGATGGAGGTGTCATAAGTTTTTAGATGTTTTTAACTCCATGCTACCATGTCATGATACCTCCGCAAAGCATCAATGATTCCCCTCTTTTCCTTGGGCATGCACACTTTTCCAATAAAAACATTTTGTATCTCTTCAGCAGTCCCAAGGTTGTGAGCATCGTATTGGCTACTTATGGCTTCCTTCTATGTTTGTCGATCCTAGCCTCTGATTTGGCCCAAGTCAAATATACATTCAAGTTGAACCATGGCTCTGGGAATCATGTTGGTTCTGAGGTTGATAACTCCTTCTATATCCAATTTGGCTTCTTCTGCTTCATGAATTATTTGGGTGGAAAATACATCAGAACTCGTGATCAATTCAAGGATGTGCTTATTGTCATTGAAGACCTGAAAATGAGTGACATTATCTAGAACAGACGGTGTGCATGTCAACTAAATCATAAATTTCTTAAGCCCAGATAAGGAGAGGGGTCGCAAACTGTATGCTACCTAAGTCAAGGCATCGACTGTATGATTCTAAGCATGATGTACTAGTTTATATTAAAGGCATATAAACCTTCTAAGAGATCCCAAACCCTATTCCTATAGTTGGCTAGTCTTCTATCATAGCAAGAATATAATTTTCTAACATGTTTAACTATGAGTTTGGAATCCCTGAAAACTTGCAGCATTTTGACATTTTTCTTTAAGGCCATAAGAAGACCATGGACTAACACCTCATATTTTGCTACATTATTGGTGCAATAAAACTGCAACCTATGGGCAATAAGAAAGGTCTTACCCACTGGGCTGATGAGTTTGAACTTAGCACTAGCTCCTTGTTTTGATTTAGATCCATCAAATCAAAGCATCCAAAACTTGGATAGCTCTTTGACTCCAAGCCTAACTAGGCTCTTGTTTCCTTTTGGTTGGGTGGTTACCTTTGTGACCTTCGAGGAATCTTTCAGCTCAGTGTATTTAATAGTAGGCGGTTCTACTGGCACTTCTTTTGGTATTTCCTTCTGAGGGATAGTTGATTCTTTGATATGCTCTACCGCTATTCAACACAAGCAGCAATCAAACTCGGAGTGGCTAGCATTGTGAGTTCTACACCAATTTGGAAGCAAGAAAACCCATAAATCAATTCGGGCACCCAAACTAATTTGGTCATTTTCATACTTTTCCATGAATTCCTAGAAACCATTTAGTAGTCCCAAGTTGTAGTCTTCATCATGTTTATCATATGACTCTAATAGTATCCCTACATCTTGAGGCATTTGAGTGAAGTAAGTTGGAGGGCTACATTGCACCAAGAGTACTTCAGCAACACACTCTTCTTGGGGTTTGAATTCATCTTGGTAGGTGAAGAGATGGTAATTTCCCAATTTTGTCTCTACAAACAACACCTCATTAAGGTTGTTGTACTCCGTGATCATGTACTTCATACGAGGCTCGCAGCCTATATGGATTTGATTTGGTAGCCCTTTCCATGGCAACCACATGTGAGAATGGTCCATAGTAGCATATCCATTCAATGTTCCAGTGAATTCTCTTCCCAAGATGATCCTATATGTTTCAAGAATGTTAGCCACTTGAATATCAATGACTTGTTGTATCCTTGGATTTACAACAATTTTCATTGAGATCCAATTCATTTCTCCCATGATATTGATCTTTGTTTTGTCTAACTGGGTCACTTTCCTTCTTGAGGGTGTGGGAGTAATCTCAAGACCCTTGCACAACACCAAAAGCATAACATTAGCATACGCTCTTGAATCAAGCAGGAAGTTGTGCAAATTCTTCCCGAATATCCAAATGGTGGTAAGGAAAGGGGGATTTTCAAATTTTCCTTGGAAGAAGCCCATAGATGTATCTATCTGAGCTACTTGAACCTTGTTCTTATCACCATTTTTATCCTTGGTCTGTCTAGATGGTTGATCCTTGAAAATATGCATGTTTTTTTAATCTGGTTCCTTTTCTGCTTGTTTACCTGCAAATGGATTTGAGGGAACGTCCTTCCCTTTCCCTATAATATCTTAAATCATAGATTCCTACCTAGGTTGTTCAAATGTGACTCTTTTATCCAATGCCTCTTGTGTTGTTTTAGACGATGGGGTCCCACTAAGTACCCTAAAGAAGGCATGCCTTACAACAAGGACTTTGAGTATTTTGAAGGCAGATAACCTAATTTTTACTTTCTTGACCTCTTCTGCCACATATTCACCCATTTGTACGATCTCATAGTCAAAGGTTCGGCCTATGGTAGAGCTAGAAGGTTGGGATTTTGTTTGACTTGACTAGTTTTGGGGTTGTCTTTCAAGCTAAATTTGTGACTAATTTTGAGGCTTGTCTTTGTTGAAATACTAAGTGGGCACGTGGGGAAGCTCGAGATTATTGCTAGCATTCAGATTGGGCGAGGCAGTAAAATTATTTGGTGGGGTAGAAGTTTTAAAGGGTCCACCTGCCTGCCTATTACTAAGGAAGTAAAGAGTTGTTCTCTAGTGGAACATGTGAACTTCATCTACATGTCATTCTTCATCTACCGAGCCATTATCTACGGAATCAAAAATTTGAGCCAAGATTTTCTTGTTACTTACCTCTTGGACCTCTTCACTCTTAACGAGGGCGAGTTCGACCTTGGGCTCATTGATGTCACTCTGTGGAAATGGTGCTTGGTTGACCACGAGGCAGGAGGAGTTGTAAGGCTCAGATGGGACAATGTCCCTACAACCAGCACTATCAACAGCATTTTGGACCTCCACTTGGAAGACTTCAATGGCTGTCTAGAATTCAAGACATCCAACTCGGAGTGCCTGATAGTCTTGTGAATATGGCACCATCCAAACAAGGTTGCCTTAGTGAGATACACTCCATTGGTCATCTTTTCATTGCTGGAAGGTTCATCAAGAGGAGTAGGGACACCTCCATTATTGGGCCTTGTATTCCACATGTGATTCGGCCTCTGGGAATGTCTCCTCTCAAAGGTTTGATTTGAATTTTGTCCTCTATCATAATTCTGTCCAAAATAGGTGCTGGCTTCCTGGCTGTCCCTACCATCCCTGTTGTCTTAGGTATCTTGATTAAGATTGGCCTAGAGGTTACACTGGGAGGCCTGCAAATGATTATTCTAATTCTTTAAGTGTGTCATCTCTGTGGACATTTTCTTTATCATTTCTGTCAACTCTTCCAATTTGTCTTTCTTAGCAGTGCTCAGTTGTGACACTTGATTTTGGAGGAAGACAGGCGGGGCTTCTGGCTAGTTTTGATGTGCTAGAGGGAATTTTGGTCCCGACACGTATAATGGTACTTGCGATTTTTGAGAGTACGCCTATTGTTGTTAGGAAACCTGAGGATAGCTTTGTTGTTATTGAGGTTGCAAATAAGAAGGTATGTGAGGTGCATAATTCATTGGCTATCCTGAGTGTGGGATGATGGGAAACTGAGGCACCTAGTTCATAAGAGGGGTTTGATGAGTGAATGCTTGATTAAGCCCTTGAACCTACATTGGGTGAGCTCCCAATCCCAAAGAAGGTAGTGGACTGAAGATGTTCTACCCCAGGTCTGCACTGGCAACAACAGCCTCCACATAAGCAGTCACTAGTGAGGTGAGTGGAGGGCACATCCATTTTACCAATGTTGATGTGAGATTATCTAATGCTACATAGTAGATAGGGAGGGTTGTAGCATCATTGTGTACGTATGTATCTTGAAGCCTTGTGAAGGCGCGATGGAAGCGATCATTGAAAGAGCCAATAGGTTCATTAATTTCCTTCCGGATAGACATAAACTGTTGATATAATTTTGAAGTACTAATGGGAGCCTTATACTTTAGTAGGAACACATTCTTCATGAGGTCCCACAAAGTAATGGACCCCCTTGGAAAATTGATGTACCAATAAAAAGCCTCCTGACCCAACGAGTACGGAAAAAGGCAGCATGCAATTTCTTCATGATCAATCTACATATTTGTAATTGTTGTTTCAAATATCTTGATGTGTTCTTTCACCATCCTTTGTGGGTTGTTAGGATTGAACTTTAAACAAAAGCCCTTTGGATTCTCGGGTATGTCGTGGTAAGCGGCGAAGTGCAATGTCCAAGGATTTTGTGCCAACCAAGCCATGATGGGAGGAGGACCTATGGTAACTATTGTTGTGGGACAGCAATCTAGAGCTACACCTACAGTAAGACAACAACCTAGGAATGTACCTGGGCTACAGTTGTTTGGACTGTGCCTTGAATTTGAAGGATCGAGAAAGAGGCAACTCCCTAGCTGTCGGAGATGAGGGGTGAAAAAGTAGTTTGGTATGGCTAGGTGGAGGATGGAAAAGAGCTGAATGGAGGTAAGAGTGGAAGGGAAATTAAGGGGATGGAGGAAGAGGAAGAAGCAGAGTCCCCTCCCTTAGTTCACCTTTCCCTAGTGGGGGGCTGCAATTCTTGAAGTTCTTTGTTTGGTGTTGACCTTAGGATTCTTTGAAATCTCTCATAGAAAATGATCCAATTTGATCCAGCTTTCGCCCCTCCTCCTAGCACCAGTTCTATTGATGGGTGTTTTTGGACACTTTCTCAACATAGGCAGTGCGCAGGTGCACTACCTCTCTTGAAAGGAGACTTCCAATAGCAAGTTGCTGAAAATCACCCCAAGGTCTCTCGGGTGTCAGGTCATGACTTGCATGGAATTCCTCAGTTGATGTTTGATGTGATTTTTCTGGTAATCATAGGGCAGACTTACATAGTTGGATGCAAGGTGGATCTTAAAATCTGAAGTTTTTGAGATGGGAGTTAAGGTGCACTTTGATGTAGGTTCGAACAAAAATCTAAAACTTTAATGTTTTCCTCAAGTTCTGGCTTTACAATGTACAATGAACCTTCACATAGGTTGTTTCTAAAAAAAAAAAAGAGAGAGAAGGTTCACAGATCTACAACTAATTGTGAACAGTGATCATGGAGGTTCTACTATGGACAACTTCCTTCAAACAAGATTCCACTTAACCAAGAAACCTACAGTATCATGAAATCTGTGCCATCTTCAAAGGTCTGTAGATATTTTACCATTCATCCTCCACATACGTGCATGAATAAAGATAAAAGTTTAAAAGAAGCTTCAAGTTCCAGCCCAGAATAACTTTACAAGACCATTTACCAACAACAAATAGCAAAAAGTATGGACTGGAAGGTATCAACATAGCAAAAATTTCTACAATCATTGAACAACATTACCAAAATCTATCTAAGCAATTTAAAGTTGACTAGAATAGTAGCCTAAATCTAAAAAAAGCATCTAACAATGGGAGATTGAATCATGAAACATGTGAAGAAATTAGAAAATGCACCAAGTCAATGTATTTTCATTAGAAATTTCTGCAGCATGTCCTTACAACAACTCAACTCCCCAAAAAAATGAGAGGAGACCCCCCATTTATAGTGTCCAAAAAGTAGAACGAATGGCCAAGATTTAATCTCATTGTGTGGCCAAGATTCACTGCAAACTAGGGTTCTAAATACCCCTCAATATATTACAATTTAAAATATAACTTTTTCTTCATCCCTATTTTGTTCTCTAGTGACAACACTATAGCCTTTTGTCTTCTTGTTGATTACTATTTTGTTGTAGCTATTCCTTTAGAAGCTCTTCACTAATAATAGGGTCGCCTTCCTTCTTCTTCTAAGTTTCATACTCTATGAACTTCAAAATTACTAATTGGATTTTTTCAACCTCTATGACCTCGGACCACAATGCTTGATAACTCCACTCCTTGGAGCTATTCCCAAGTCTTTTCCAATCTTCATCATACTTGGCAGTGTGGTCTTTGAATAGTTCTAATTGGGTGAAGGCACGGGTAGAAAAACTCATGAAATTTGTGGTTATTTCCATTGACATTCTATCCTCCATCCTTTTCTACAAGTGGGGCCTTACTTGATCTAGGTCTATTTGTACAATGGGCATCTCATAGCCTGTCATTAGCTTTAAATATCTAACACAATCTGCTCTAAACTCCTTGGCCCATTCAATGTTTGGGTCCAGTTTACCAATCACCTGCCCCAATCTTTCTTTTCAGATCACAAAGTCCCACCTCCAAACATCCACAAGCCAATGATCATCCCTCTTTAGTGCGAGTTCCTTTTCCCCTATGGTGCTTGGTAGCTTGAGGATAGTCTCAATCTTTGGATAGGTAGACTCGTATGTCATAGGGAAGTCCGTGCAAAGTTTTTTCATGCTTTCCAGAGGCTGTTATAAGTCCAGGAACTTGTTGGCCATTCAAATAGCTTAGTTGATACCCATATTTCTGACATATGGAACCTATTGGAACCAACTTTTTGTAGTCTCAACTTGTCCAAATTCTTTCTCTTTTCTAGCTTATCAATTTTTTCCTTAGACAACAGTTGCGGTGGACCTGCGAAAATGGTAGGCATTTCTTCAGTTGAGGACCATTATCAGATGTAAGCTTTCAGATCAGCTACATGTGCTTTAAGCTCATCCTTTGAAACTTTATCCTGTTGTATCAAATGCATTACTGTGGCAATAGATTCCTCGAGGTGCTCCACCTTCTGCTCTCTAGTAGTTGTTCCCAAGTCAATGGTGGAGATATTATAGCTCACCCCTTCTTTGCCCACCACTGGCATTGCTACCTACATAGTTCGGGATCTGGAAGCATCCATCATTACCTTGGATCTGATTTTGGGCTTCTTCTCTATAAGGAGGTGATACATTCTCCCGTTGTTCCCCTATAGGGAGTTCTACATTTTCTGTTTCCTTTTCATCTTCTTGCCTTTCTTTTCTAGGAGGTGACCTTTATACCTCTTCTTCATTGTCCCTCAATTGTCAGGCCATTTCTTCCTTGAAATCATCATCAAAGGTTTGAACAATAGTTTTACCACCTGCACCCTCCTCTTCGTCTCCACTTTCAGAAGACCTTGTTTCTTCTTTTTCATGGACCACCCTGTCAATTTGTCGGTGTTCATATTTTGGGTGTTCATGGTAATCATCGGCTTCTTCCTTTGTTTCTTTTGAAGCTTCCATCTCCCTCTTCACCCATTCCTTGGAGATTAGCATTCTGGCCTCCATTGTTTGTGGTCTTGTTAGAGGTTGCGATGGTAAGCACTAGCGAGGACCTGTGCTAAGGCAACTTGGATGGTGGGATCCAAAAAGATTTGGGAAATATAAAAGGGGATATTCTACATGTGTCTCGAGAAAGCCTTAGGTACTGTGAGTGTGGGAATTGATATTGATGTTGTAGTGGAAGCAATGTAGTGGGTGACATGGAGGTGGATGAGAGTGGTGAAGTTATAGTAGAGGAGGATTCAACCATTATTACAGGCCCAACTAGTGGAGAGGAAGCAAGATGGAACAAGATGTCTACAACAGGTGAGGATGTGGCAATCATGGCTTGAGAAATAGATGGAAGGGAAGAAGAAATAGGTAGAGCTAGAGGAGGTTTTGGCTGATATGTTTTCCCTTCCTTATCCACTTGAAGGGGATCCTCTTGAATTGTTGGTTGCCCCGTGACACTTCCTGTCTGTTTGGGCTTCTTAGAGGGTGAACCTCCTGAATCTATTCTAGAATAAACCTTTGGATCTGGCAACTGCTCCACTTCAATCCATTTCCTCTTCTTTGATCTTGTTAGCAGATGATATTTCAATGTTCCCCCTATTGCAGTTGTGGCAGTAACATCCTCCATAGCACTAGGCTCACTCTTGAGTCCCTCATATGTAAGGACAACCCCTTGTTTCCTCAATCGAGCTACTTGTCGATCAAACCATTTTTTGGTATGATCCTAAATTGGCTTGATTATAATGTCAAGGTCATCGACCTCTTGCTCATCCCAATCTATTGTTGGCAGTGACAAGTTAGCGATTGGGTTATACCTAGGGTCCATGATGGTGCTTTCATCCTCTTCAACTTGATCAGGTATAGGAAACAATTACACTCTTTTTACGAAGTATGCAGTCATTTGCATGTAGTGCCTTGCATGCACCTCCTTGTCATCCTGGAAATCTACCTAGAATTCTTCGACGTGATGGAAATGGGCATACCCTAGTCCTAGTTCTTTCCTTACATGCGCATATGGATCCATCTGTGGGTGAGTAGTGTGTAGGTGGAAATGGTATTCTGCCAATTCCTTCTCAGAATTCCTAGTACAATAGGAGGTTTGCAATTTGTACATCTCCTGGCCAAGAGCTAAGGGATAAGGGATCCCCACAAAGTGTCTATTGGCGAGGACTAAATGCACATGCTACAAATATCGGGAGAGCTCTAATAGTATGATCTGGTTATTGGGGCACTATGGCAGCGTATTCAGCCTCTCTATGAAACCTTGGAAATGAATATATGTGAATTTGGGGTATTGTACGAATAGTAAGGTGTATTGCTTTAGGAATGCCCAAGCATTGTGAGAGAATATTCTTTCAAAATCCCCTCCAAGCAATCTAATGATGTGGCCAATGAAGGTGTCGTTCACCCTACAATACTCTTTCTTGAAGTTCCTAAACTAGAGCTCGAGATATCTATCATAGACCTTTAGTGCACGACTCGGTTCCTCATTAGGTGCCACAAAAAATCCACTATACTACCTTCGCTCAACCAGTGAGTACACAAGATAGGTTATGTAGAACTTGGAGGTCTTATTTACATTCATGAACTACTCATGGAAGCAGTCGCTTATTATGCCTTCCCAGTAGAACAAAACTTTTGTGGTGACATCTTCATCCCCATAGAGGATCTTCTCTATGAAATACACGATCCACTCCTAAAAATATGCAGCAGTTGGGAGGCCCATCACCCTACTCAACATGGTGACCAAGTCATGGTAGTCTTCATGAAAGTCATTGTGGAAGAGCTCTTGAGGAAACTTTTCAACACTACCCCTTTTTTCTTTGAGCCAGTACTAATTTATTAGCTTCGTGCAGCCCATCGGGTCCTCGTCCCATGTTGTTTTACACTCTGCTATGGTTGGTATCTCCATTTCCTCAAAGGTGGGGATGTGAAAAGTCTTCATAATCACCTCACCTGATATGTTAGTAAGGATGTTTCCATCTCTTTCAACAATTGTTCATGTCTGTGGCTGATATGCTTGTCAGCAAGCCATGACCAATTCAGGGGCTATGAGGGATTGAGGGAAGCCTTCAGCTTTATCAATTCCTCTTTTCCTAATTAGTTTGACATTGTCGGTCTTAGGGTGGACTCTGAACCTTTTCTTGAACTTGTCAATATTGATGTGGTCGATATTGGTATCTGTAATTTCTTTCCACTCTATGATAATCTTTGAATGCAAAGGCTCTCCCTAGAACTGGTACTTCTTTTTTTCCTTATCCTCATTTCCTCGAGGAGCCTTGCCTACCTTTTTTCCTTTGTCTTTTTCTATAGTTCCCCCTGAGGGTGCTACACCCAATTCCATATATCCTAAAAACAAGGGAATAATGAGCACAACCGATCATGAAAGCATAAACATTAGTTGAAATCCCATGGACGAAATCCAATTAGACAATGTATCATTCATGAAATGAAAATTTTACTTCTAGATGTTGTTAGTAATTTTCTAGAGAGATTTTGGACAAACCAGGTCGAGAGGGCTAGACTTCCCTAGCAGAAATGTTTTTTTGAAAGGAAAACAAGGTAGGGAAATCAATGTGATTTCTCCTAACTTCAAATTTTGATGGTTTGAAAGGTTCATGCAGGAGAGGGTTAAATTTTAACACATGGGTCGAGATTGGTTTTCAAATTGAAGGTTATTTGGATCACTTTTGGGGCACCTAGAGATACAAGTGCAAAAAGCTATCAGGGCTTCGCTATTTGGAATGACCAGAAAGAAACGGAATCCCAGGGTCAAAATTATGAGATCTAGGACCCGGGAGGTCATAGGACGGCCAATGTAATTTTAAACTTCAAAGAATTTGGGCTTGAAGGGGCAGGAAGCTGTCAGGGTTTTGCCATGTAAAATGGTAGTAGCTAAGCATAAATCTGGTGGGAGCGGCCCAGTGGACTGGACCCGACATTGAGCTTGGTCTCTAGGTTTTCTCTTAAGTTTCTTTTGGCGATTTGGACAGCGGGTCTCGGAGGTCAGAAAGGCGGACCTACTTTTCCCTTTTGAACCAACTAAGATGGGATGGAATCCTGGTAGTCAGAGCCTGGTGAGGGTAAGGACACCAAAGTTCACTTTCCTCTTGCTCTTCATAGTAAATGGAGGGTCAAGACCTGAGAGACAGAAAGACATCACCAGATGACCGTTTGAAATGACAAAGATGTTAGGGAAATGCATGGATGGAACTTTGTGTAACGGGGCCCGGGGACACATTTGGTTAGATGATTTGTGCATTCAACCTCAAATAGCGAAAGGCAAGGTGAGCCTCAGGAGGCAAAAAGATGAGGTCGCCCTAAAGTTTTGAATGGTGGAAGCAACATAGAGTCTAGGGAATGGAGTCCTACAAAAGTGGGCCTGAGGAGTGAAAATAAAGGCCAAAATTTTTAAATTTTAAGCTTGACGGTGATGTGTCGATGGAGGTTCAGAGTAGCGGGCCCAATAGGGCATCCTGTCATTTGGTCAGTTTATTAGCCAAGTTTTGTAGAAATGGGAAGACTCAGGCCCAGAGGGCACGAATGCCCTATGCAAAGAATGGTGACAATGAGGCCTAGTTCTGGATTTATTTTGGATGATGCTTTGAAGGTTTTTTGAAAATTTCAACTCATAGGTTTTTTAGGTGTTGTTTTTGTTTTACCTAATTAAAGCATTTTTAGCCCATTTCATTCATCATTTTAAGCAAAAAATTTGAAAAAACCTCACAGGAGGGTAGATGGAAAACCTACCTTAGAATTTCGGTGAAGGAAGTTGAAAAAGCTACTAAGATCAGAAAATGAGGGCAATGGGCATGAGGGCGGCGGGCGACAAAGGCACTAGACTCCAAGAACTCTACTCTAAACTCCCTCTAGCTAACCTGACATGTGAAAATGATAGGTCAAGCCAGATATTTATACCCCAATTAGCATTTAATATGCCCATTTAATGCCCATACGGACAATAGGAGGGTTGGTGGGTTTAAATCTCAAACGGCGGAGGAATGATCGGGGCCCGGGGTTTGGAAATATGCAACCTTGTAGCTGCTTCAAAGTTTATTTTGCAAATCACCGGTGAAAGGGATCTCAGAGCTTGGAGGGTAGAGTGCTTCTACAAGTTTTCCATTCAGAAATGATAGAGACAACATGGAGCTCCGGGGATGAAATTCTGGGGAGATAGGTCCGATAGGAGGAAAAGTAGTTTGATTTCATCACAAGTTAAACAGGGTCGACAAAGGAGTCGGGTCTCGGGGCTTAGGAAGGTAGAAGCCTTCTGCCATTTAGAACGATGAATGCCTAGAGGAAACTCAGCTAGGGAAACCCAGCGAGGTAGGCCCGCCAGGCCCCAAGGCTGTTGGCAGAAGCAAACTACCAAGGAGACTCCGTAGGGAACCAAGACTTAGCAAAATTGGAGGGGATGAAACATGGTTAGCTTAAGATGAGACTTCGGAAGCATGTTTGACCATTTAGGACACAAAAATGGGGCACACAAAGTGAGGCAATGAAAAAATTCCCTGGTAAGGAAAAAGAAAAGAGGGTCCCCATCTAGAATGGGGCGTGTGTGCTGAGGGCACAATAGGTGGATAAAGGAAAAAAGGGAATTTGTACATGGGGTGCAAATTTAATCCTATACACACTCAAATTAGGATGTGTATGATGTTATTAAAATAAAATGGAATGATCTAAATGCAACTAAATGAATTATTTGACTAATTATGAATGCAAAACCTAAGAATTATGCAATGTTGGAAAACACAATGCAATATACAAACATGAATTAAACATGAACAAATGAAAAACAGAGGAGAAGAAGGCTGAATCAGAGTGCACTTGGAAGTCTAATGAGGATTTTTGAGTGTTTTGAATGCTGACAGAAATCACTAAAAAATCACTAGTGGGACTCATTCGCCATTAATGGCGAATCAGTCCTGCTTCTGATGAAATCTTCTGGAAACTGGTTTTTGAGTGTCAGGATCTAAAATCTAACAAAATATGGATTTCTAGCCTTAAGGTGGGACTCATTCACCACTAATGGAGAATTAGTCCTCTCCCAAAATTATGTGAAATTAGTGACCAATTCTGTAGTACTAGATCTAAAGTTGTCTACTGTCGGGTTGTCGCAGTCAAATCTGTAGAAAACGGACAAAATGTCTTCTCCAAGCTTGAAATAGGTTGTAGTTGACTTGAAACACTTTGTTGACTTCTTATCCACTTTTCAACACCTAAATTCTTGTCAAATCTGCATACACTTGATTCTACAAACACAAATGAAAAAGGGAAAAAATGGTTAAGGGTTAGGTTAAAAATTAAATATTTTCCTTGGTCAAATCTCACTTTGGTAATCAAACCCTTAATGAAATGATGAAATGGAAGAGAATGATAAACAAATAACATGCAAATGCTATCAACTTACCAAACCCTTTTTGAAGAAAGTCTGAAGATATATCAATGGATGCTCTTGAATGCTTGATTTGATGATATAGAGTGTTCAAATGTGATTTGAATGCTTAGTGAATGAAAAGATTGCTTGAATGAGTTAGGATATGTAAAATGAGGAGAAAAACACATATTTATACACACTTGTGCCTTAGTAACCTGATAATACTTCATCACAGGCCGACATAAGGTGATTTTAAATAAAAACCCAAAAGAAAATTTAAAATATTTTGAATTTTGAGCCAAGAGGGGCTCATTTGCCACCCATGGTAAATGGGTCTCACCTTGGACTTGAAAGTGGGCGTCGGGAATTATCTTACATTTAATGCTATTTTTTGGGTTTACATTCAAAACACACTTAATTAAGCCTTATAAGGGCATAAAAGGGTTAAATAGAGCTTAAGAAAGGTGTAAATAGTGAAATTAAGCCTAGAAAAGCATGAAATCTTGTTACAAGACTTTACAACACTTCAAAATAGGACTTGATGATGAATAAAAAGGTATTTTTAGGTGAATTGTAATGAATAGAGTCTAGAAAAGTGTAGAAATGTTTTACAACACTTCACAACACCTTCATAAGATGCCATAATTTGAATTTTAAGGACCTAATGTGAAAGTTTAAGTCACATTGCAACATTAAATAAAAGAAAAATGGACCAAACATCAAGAGAAAATGCCTAAAAGGCCATGAAAATTTTCAAGGTGCCATTTTCCTATGACACAAATATGCACACAATAATGTAACATTTATTGTATTTAAATTAAATTGCAAATTTTTTGCATTCTCCACACTAAGCATCTCATTTATAAATAAATCAAAACTTTTAAATGCAAAATAAATTTTGGAAATTTAACTGTCTAGCACACTTGCAATTCAAGTTATGACAGCTAGAATCACCTGTATTTAGTGCAGAAGCTTCATGTCTCTTGAAGTGTACTTCTCAATCCACCTGCCCTTTTTTTGTTCAATTTTTTTTCCTCGCCTATATCAACCACCTGAAAGAAAGACAAGTGTTAGCGATAGATTAAATTGACAAATTAAAGACATATGGTGCTATAAAGAATTCACTTTATTCCAAACTTCACTAATATTGGATTATATGTTATTCTAAATGCAACATGCCAAATTTTACATACAATAAACAAACATATTAAACTATACAATGGGAATTTAATTTCCAATTTAACTAATCGCTAACACTAGTAATATATATCAGCAATTATATCTGCCATTTTTCCATTCTACTAGAATTGTGAAGCATTAACTTTCATTTGGATATATGAAAAACTCATCTCTCCTAGCATATAAAAGAGGTCATAACTTACATAATCAATAAGGGCGGAGAAGACAGATAAGATGCCACATACCACTATCAAACTTTTGTTTATATCATTACTTGTACAAACAATTAAAAAAATATAAATTATTGCAAGACACATTGGTTGCAAATCACAATGTGCATCCGTTATGCAAGAATAAAGGTTAAGAAGTTAATGAAAACTTTGGTGATCACCTTGATTGACCAAAAAATAACAAGTAATCTTTGATTGAACAAATAATAGCAAGTGATAACATTAGTTAAATATGATAATGCACAAAATAATTATAGGTTGGAGAAGACTTTGTGTTTTATTCTCCATGCTCGAACCTAAAGGGTGAAGAGCATGAGGAGGAGTTGTCTGTGGGGAATATAAAAAACATACCAAATTGAGGTGAGGGGTGACTAAAAAATTGTGTTGTTACTTGTAAAGGCTTTTAGAATAGGATGTGGGTTGCAGGTTTTATAACACCCAATGTTTTCCAACCTGGAATTTTACAAAATAGTATGTATGTAATCAAAACCTTTTCTGATTAACGCAGTAACAACCCAATTGGTTTGTCACCCCTCAACTCAATTTGATTAGACACCCAGTGTTTTCCAACATGCAACTATATATAGATAGTATGAACATAATGAATAAGTTTTATTTAGTACATAATAAGAATGTAATGAAGATCACCTTTGAAATTTGTGTAGACCACGTTGAATGAGATAGATAAAAGATAATGTATTGAGTGAATACATTCTCTATGCTATTGACAAGTTAAGGAAGGTGTGTGTGCAATATGTGCAATGGGAAAATGCCAACATAGAACTCGAGCAACATGTAGTAGAAAGTATGTAATGAAAAAGGAATCTACTCTAAAAACACTTGAAAAGAAGTTGACCAAAGTGAATGAGATAGATAATGTATTGACTAAAGAGATTGTTCCCGCTCTTGACAACTTGACGAAGGAGCATTGTGCAGTATGTGCAATGGGAAAATTCCAAAGCAAGATCGGAGGCAACAAGTACTAGAATGCATGGAATGAAAAAGGAATCTTTTATGAAAAAACTTGGAAAGAAGCAGAGCAGAGTGACTGAGATGGATAATGTATTAACTGAAGAAATCCTTCATGCTCTTGAGAAGTCGAGGAAAGTGGTTTGCATGTAGTATATGTAATGGGAAAATGGCAATGCATAAGTGTTCAAATTGAAGAGGTTTTGTATTGCACAATAATTTGTGTAGGAAAAGAAAGTGAGAGATGATGCTATAGGTGGAGTTGAACAAGTAAATTCATATATTCTTGAGCATAGGAATTCCATGGAACACATAGAATTGGAAATGGATGAAAATAAGGTAGAGACATGAAAATCCTATATGAATACTAGGGAGGTGTTAACATGTAAGAGTAGTGGGGATGAGGAAAAATGCATGGTTGGGAGCTCATAAGGGAGTTGGAGGGGTTCAGAGACCAAAGTAGAGAAAAAATCCATTTAGTCCTTCACAGTGCTTATTAGCTAGCTACCCGCACCTATCACATGTGTTATGGTAGGGAGAATCGTCATTCTACTTCAGATTCTAAACCCCTTCCACCCCCTTCCTAGCTCGCATGGATGTAGATAGTGAGTTTTCCAACACTACAAATAATGTGACCATTTTATTTGTTCCAATCAGATGAAGAAAGGGAAATCGAATTTTCACTATACCAAAGAGTTGTTCTAAAATTTGAAGGTAGACTCCATTACATTTTTGGAATGTACAAAATAAAAACTTTTCATGAGGAAATAATTGAGAGGAGATAGTGTGTTTTCCAACACTGCAAACAATCTGAACATTTTATTTGTTCCAATCAGATGAAGAAAGTGAAATTCCATTTTTATTGTATGAAAGAGTTGTTCTAAAATTTGAAGGTGGAGCTCATTACATTTTTGGAGTGTACGAGACAAAAAAATTTCATGAGGAAATAACTGAGAGGAGATAGTGTGTTTTCCAACACTGCAAACAATGTGAGCATTTTATCTATTCCAATCAGATGAAAAAAGGGAAATGCCATTTTTGAGAGTATGAAAGAGTTGTTCTAAAATTTGAAGGTGGACTTCATTACATTTTTTGAGTGTATGAAACAAAAAAAATTTCATGAGGAAATAACTGAGAGGAGATAGTGTGTTTTCCAACACTGCAAACAATGTGAGCATTTTATCTATTCCAATCAAATGAAAAAAAGGAAATGTCATCTTGAGTGTACCAAAGAGTTGTTCTAAAATTTGAAGGTGGACTTCATTACATTTTTTGAGGGTATGAAACAAAAACTTTTCATGAGGAAATAATTGAGTGGAGCAAGTGTGTTTTTCAGCACTGCAAACAATGTGAGCATTCTATATGTTCCAATTAGATGAAAAAAGGGAAATGCCATGTTTAGTGTACCAAAGAGTTTTTCTAAAATTTGAAGGTGGATTTCATTACATTTTTTGAACGTACAAAAAAGAAAATCATGAGGAAATAACTGAGAGGAGATAGTGTGTTTTCCAACACTACAAACAATGTGAGCAATTTATCTATTCTAATCAAATGAAAAGAGGGAAATGACATTTTGAGTGTATGAAAGAGTTGTTCTAAAATTTGAAGGTGGAATTCATTACATTTTTGGAGCATACAAAACAAAAAAATTCATTAGGAAATAATTGAGAGGAGATAGTGTGTTTTTCAACACTTTAAACAAGGTATAACAACGTGGGTTGCAAGTTTCATAATACCTAGTGTTTTCCAACTTCATTATGTTCTTACTATCTAATTCACAAAAGGTTATCAAGACAATCAAAAAACATACCAAATTAAGGTGAGGGGTGACTTAACAATTGGGTTGTTACTTGTAAAGGGTTTTAGAATAGTATGTGAGTTACAGATTTTATAACATCCATTATTTTCCAACCTGGAATTTTACATAATAATATGAATGTCTTGAAAAGATTTTGTTATTTAGACAGTACAAATGTAATGCAAGGAAGCTTCAAATTTTATAACAAGTCTTATGCAGAGTAAAATTTGTGTTTCAATTTCTTAATATGATCCAAATATACATGCATAGTATGATTGTAGGTTGGAAAACACAATGGGAGGTGAGTACATAATTTATGAAATCTCCAACCCACACAATGTTGTAAAACCCCCTACACACTAATGGTAAATGAAAACCTTTTGTTTTCCCATCAATGAAAAACCATCTTCGCAACGAATAACTGTTCAATTCTTCACAGTGCCTGGGTAGAAGAGAAAAATGACATATTTTTGGTAGATATACATACCTACTAGCTAGCTTCCCATGCCTGTCATATGTGTTATGGTACCTGGAGAATGGCCACTCTACTTTTAACTTTGAACCCCTCCAACTCACTTTTGAGCTCGCCAACAACCTTCAAAATGAGAATGTTGAAAATGGCGACATTATGGGCTATATGTGGTTTTCAAAATATATCATTTCATTGTAGAACCCACATTGTGTTTTCCAACCTAGATATATATTTTGCGTGGTTTCTGGTTTTTCAAAACAATATTCAGTTATTTCACTCATATTTCCACAATGGGTTGTTAGTTATTTCATTCGGCTTCCTCAAAAAAATTTATGGTTTGAGAACATTAAAATTACAAATTTTAAA
This sequence comes from Sequoia sempervirens, assembly GCA_007258455.2. Taxonomy (NCBI): domain Eukaryota; kingdom Viridiplantae; phylum Streptophyta; class Pinopsida; order Cupressales; family Cupressaceae; genus Sequoia; species Sequoia sempervirens. Next base: position 12,141,872 of record VDFB02072274.1, on the reverse strand, counting down.
ACCAGCAGACATGAGGAAACTAAATTTAAAAAACCCTCAACACAAAAACACATAAATAATTGTGCATTTCAAATGAGAACCCCTTTTCGCAAGGAAAACCTTTTGCTTTCCCATCCATGAAAACCTATCTTCACAACAAATAGCCATTCATTTCTTCACAGTTCCTAGGCAGAATGGCAAAATGACATACATTTCTTGTAGATATACATACTTGCTAGCTAGCTGGCTGCCAACACTTGTCAAATGTGTTTTGGTAGGGAGAGTGACCTCTTTGCTTTGGCCTCTAAATTCCTGCAACTCCCTCTTGCACTCTCCAACAACCTCCAAAATGGCGAATGTCAAAAATGGTGGCATTTTGGTGTTTTTGTCCATTCCAAATTAATTTTTGAAATGGCCAGCTTTTTGGCTTTTGTGCATTCCAAATAATAATTTTGAAAACCCGCTGATGTTGCCACATTATCCTTATGTTGAGACAAGTGACGACATGCACCTAAAAACCTGTCAATACGGTCCATAGAATCTTTCCGTTGGTACATTTTGTCCAACGCGTGGGATGGGAGATGGATGTTATGTTATAATGTTACATAAATAGATTCTTTTTGACACAAGATTAGCTTCTCTCTTATAATAATAATATTATATTTATAGTCCATATAATATAGATAAGCGTGGTGAGAAACACAAGATAAGCATAGAAAAAAAATAATACAAGGACAAACAATGAAAAGGAATTAAACTATGTTTGTCTGCTTTGGAATGAAAAGGCTTGGGAGTTAATAACTATTGTTAATTGCTTTACCCAACATGTGTACGGTATAACGGTGGAGGCTACGAACATACCATTAGAGGCAGCACTGACAGACATTAGCAGTATGTAGGGTACAACCATCAAAATGTTGGATAGCCAGTGTCCTTTTTCTTGTTTCTTGACATCATAATAGTACAGATTACATTTGAGACAATGTTTATAACCCACACATTTAGATGAGGCTCATTGATTTCCCTCTTATACTCTACTAGGGGAAAGGACCTAGTTCTCGCCTCCCATTGAATTATCCTCACCTCCATGCTCACTTAACCCCACAAAAAAAAAAATCACTTTGATCCATTAAAAAACTTTATTTTATTGAATAAATAATTAGAAAAACACCAATAGCTACTCATTAAGTGTTGAAGGGAATGATTTGAGTGGATTTGAAGTGCTAAAATAGCTATAATTGATTGAAATTATAGCAGGCGGATACTGGGACATTAGGTGCCAGCAAATGGACGACACCTCTAAAAGGTGACTTTTTGAACTCTACGCACATATCCAACACTCTCACACTTGAACAAATTGCCCAGAAGCCAAAACCTTAGTTATAAGCATTTATTTCATGAGCGAAAAAAAACCCATAATTTTTTTTTTCGATTCGATGTATGATTTGAATTCTACAGTTGCACAAAGTTGGCCCTGGTGGATACTAGGTCTTCTCCCCTACCTACATTATTTAATTCTAGATTTTCTCCAGGCAAGGATGATACTAATAGTGAAAAGTTCATGAATGATGCAGCCTACATGATTCACTCCACGAAGAGAGTTGTGGATCTCTAATGTGGATCTGGTGGTTCCGACAATGCACACTGCTCATGTTCATTTCTATAGACCATCTGGCAATCTGGACTTATTTTCAATGGAGGTTCTGGAGAAAGCTCTGAGTGAGGTGTTGGTGCCCTTCTATCCGATGGCAGACTGACTCAAGAGAGACCCAGATGGGTGTATTCAAATTAACTGCAATGGCCAGGGGGTTTTGCTTGTTGAGGCTATCACAGATTCTGTCATTGATGATTTTGGGGATTTCACACCTTCCATGGAGCTCAAGCAGCTTGTTCCGAAAATTCATTATTTAGAAGACATTTCTTCATATCCTCTGCTTATTCTAGTACATTTATTGCTCGTTTGATTTCTTCATTTATTTTATTGTTCGCTATTTTCATTCTTTAATCATTTTCAGAAAACCCTAGCATATACACCATCGCCTATTTCAAATTCAGGCCATAATCACAACCTCAAAAGTTGGCCCCATGGATTTTCTAGGAACCTGTTACCTTGAATTGTTTATTTGGGACTTTTACCAAGTTATGCCTTTTAAATCTCTCCATGTAGAGACCTTTTTTTGGTTAAGTTTATGATTCAAAAGTGTTATTTTTAAATTTTTTAATAATTTTTTGTTAGTTTAATAATTTAGTATCTTTAAAAAAAAATTAACAATATTTGTCCCGTAGATGTTCGAGGGATGTGAGGATGGTTTGGGTACGCCCTCACTATTCCAAATTTTTCTCACTAGTCATTTTACAAACATTTTCAAGATAAAGGGGTAGAAAGGGACAATGGATATCCTCGAGATGACAAAGATATCCCTCAACCTTTCTAGGGAAGATCTGATTTTAAAAAAAAAGGTTCTAAAGAAAAAATAATTGTTTTGTTTTTTGCTCTTTTTTTTTTTCCCCACACCACAATTAGCCCTAAATCAACAAAAGAAATCTCCTTATCTCATTTTAACTAAGTTTTACATGCTAAAAAAAATTACAATTAAGTTAGGAGGAAAATAATCATTTTGAGTAGGGTTTTAAGGTGTGGTTGAAAAAATCAGCATTAGTGAATAGTGAGTAGTGAGGAGTGATATAGTAGAAGTGGAAGAGGTTAGTGATTCTTCCATTTGTTTCTTTCTATTTTTTTCAAAATTTTAGAAGAAATATATAATTTTTTTATATTTTTCTATTTTCAATTTGCACTTACATTATGTTTCACAAAACAATATGAACAATAATAATGAGAGTAGTGAACATAAGATTGAAGAAAGAAATCAAAATTTGAGTTTCAAGCTCAGTTGGGGCTTCATCAAGGTGTGGGAGTGTTGTAGGTGAAGGGGAACAACCAAAAAATTAATTTGAGTGCACTTCCACTATTTTAAAACTTTATGCATAGGGCCCTTTTGATTCCATAAAACCTCTTCTCCAATTTGTGATAGTTTTAGACAAAGATATATAGAAAAGGTTAGTTGGTAGTAAAGTGTGGTTGTGTAACATTTATAAAATATATTTTAAAGGGACTTACATAAGAGAATAATCTCTTGGGCCTTACAAGATATAGAGTTAAGATGTGTCTAAATATAAAGGAGGATGAGAAGGTACAGGTTCATAGATTATGTATGTAGGTGGAAGTAGAGTCTAAGGGTTTGCCAATGCCAACGCAATATGCACAATCAACTATGCGTATGCTTTCTATGGTTGGTAGTGGTAGTTGTGGTGTTTCTATATAAGAGAAAAGAGAAAGACTAGTGCTAGTGAAAAAGTGGGGATAGTTGTAGGTATATTTTATAATGCAAGCATGAGATGTGGTAGAGTCTTCTATTGTCAAATTTTTGTATACCAATGCCACCTCATTCCATGTAGCATGTTCTCCTTTCTTCAAACAAATGTTCAAAGATGTAGCTTCTTTTAGCTCTTTATTCACCCCTTGGAAAACATAAACCGTGCTTTACCGTCTTTGATGAAGAATATTCTAAGGTGAGTATGGTGATGGAAGATGAGGTGGACTTGGATTAGGTTGGGTTGCTCTATCGTCATGGATGGATGGATCAATATAAGACACCAACCACTCATAAAAATCATAGTTACATGTTCATTTGGCTCTTTTTTTAAGAATTATTGTTGTTCTGGGAAGCACGAGGATGTGGACTTTCAATTTCATATTTGGAAAGAGGCCATAGAGGAGGTTGGGGCCTCAAATTTTGTACAAGCGGTCATTTCTTTGACACAAGTGTGTAAATTATCTATCATGTGATGGTGGAGAGTGCTTACAAGAACATATTTTGGACCCTATGTCATGTTCATGCATTAAACCATGCATTGAAAGACAAAGGAAAAATAAATTAGGTGCATCAAGTGGTGGAAAAAGTTAGAGATATCTAGATATTCACATGCAACCACTATACCTCATTTTCTCTTTTTAGGACTTTTTCAAATAAGGAAGTCTTCAAACTTGTGGAAATCAAGTAGGCCAATTATTTCATTTTGTTAAAGAGGATGCTTGAGGTGTAGGAGACACTATAATTGATGATGGGTAATTTAGAGTGGACTAGATGGTTTACTACAAACATTGTTGAAGGAAAAAGTATCAAACATAGTATCTTTGAGAATGATTAGTGGTCCACTATGAGGTAAAAAATTATTAATTTTATTCATAAATTAATTTTTTTTATTAAGGTAAAATATGGGTTTTGATGGGGCCCAAAACCAAATACAAATGAAGGTATGTTGTAAATAAAATACATCATCAACCAACAACAACCCCACAACAGCCTCTAAAGATAAACATGACTATGCACACTACATCTTACAAACAAGAACGGGTCTAAGACCCTTAAATAGCCTAGTTTTATCCAGGACTAGAAGCCCAATTAGATACACAGAGAACCTACCTACATCTACTAGACATCAGCAAACCTGCCGCTCATGGGAGACCCCACTGAACCAAAGAAGATATTCTGCACATAAACACTTGAAACATTTAGGAAACCATGCAATAAAGACGCATCAACCAAGTATAGATGGTAATAGCCACATAAATTAATTGTTACTTTTATTATTAAATTTTTTATTCTAATTTTCTAATTTTTTTGAAATTTTTGCTTGTAGATGTGTACTCTTTTATCTCACCTTTTGTAAATGTCATTAGATATGTCAATATGGACTCTCCTAATCTTGAAAAGATAAATTAGACATTTGAAATCATGCTTGGACAATTGAAGTAAGCACTCTGTAACAAGGATCCTACTTTAGGATTATATGAGAAACATATTAAACCCATTGTGATGCAACGATGAAACATTATGAATACCTCATTTCATGGTGTATGGTGAAACCCAAAGGTTGCTTGCACAACTACTGGAAGACCTTCACTATCTCCTTCCTGGAACCTGACTCCAATGGTTCTTATTAAGCTTAGGTGATTCACCAAACCCTGCTCCAACTCTTCTCAAAGAGTTTACTACCTTGTGTTTTACCTTTGGAAGACCAACACCTTCTTTGCAACTGATTACTCTTCCTTGGACTTAGAAGGATCTAAGGGCCAACTTCTTCAACTTGCTAGAACTTCTTGCAGGGGAGTTGAAGATACTATCTCCTTGCATTTCACATCCACTTGTATACATTTTGGAGGTTCTTTAGCTTCCACTTCACCCGATCTCAAAATCTTGCCTAGAAGAGACCTAATTCTTACTAGCCCTTACCAGTCCCTTTTTCTCTTTTCCTGCACTAACTTTCCAAATGACCTAGCAAACTAATTACATTTCCTGACACCCTTTTCAGGCTTTTAAATCTTTCATAGGGTTTCAAGCCTCTGACTGTACATTATAGCTGATTCCTACATTCAAGGGTTATTAGGGCTAATAGGCCTAATACCTAGGGTTTTGAGAGTTCCTTGCTAATTTCTCACTCCAGTGGATTGTTCAAGCCTCATTCCTTTTCAATATGTCAAAATATGACCAAGACCTACCTGATACCATACAAGTTTCGTACTGTACCTTCTACCCCTGCCTGAGTTCTTCAACTTTCACTCCCAATTCCCTAACCGGGCAATCCTAGCTCGCCTAGGGTTTGGGTTTAAAACTCTTTGCTCCATTATCTATGTTTCCTACTATTAAATATTTACAAAGGCTTGGCTCCACTCCCATATTCCACCAATCTCAGGAGAATCCTATGGTCAGTGTCTATGGGGGAGCCATTCTAAAACTAACTGCCAAAACATGAGTAAAAACCCTTACAATCTAATCTATGGATACAAAGCACTATCACCACTCAAAGAAAATTGCTTATACAAAGGAAGATACCTAAAACTACTCTGTAAACAAAAATGCAATGTTGTTTCAATATACACAATGTCTATGATAACTCTATTTTGCAAAACACATGATATTTTCCAGAAAACAGAGTTCTTCTTGTATTCAAAATCCAAAACTTGATAACAACAACAACTAAAAATGATTGCTAACTACGAGCCACACCTTTTTACATCGATTCCTTGCCTCATTTCAAGGGATATTGATCGATCCCATGTTCCTAAACTTAGGGAATCCAACCCCACTAAGTTGCATGGAAACACAGAAAAATGTTGTCATGCAATTTTACAAAATTCTTGCAACTTACCATCATGTCATGATCCTAAATTTGAGGACCTCTAACACCTTGTTTTTGAACCAACAACTCCTTAACTATCCCATGGCATCTTCAAACAATGAAGGTGTGGTTATAGCACATTTAATGCATTATATACTAATACATGTTGTCCAAAGCTAAATAAAACAACATTTAACATCATGATAACTAAGATGACATTAATCCTAATGATTAACTCATCACACTCCACCAAGACCTCTTAAGGTCCACAAAAAAAACTCCAAGACCCTGATTTGGCTAAGATCAGGTACAAGCCAAAATTGCAACATAGCAAACCAAAATGGAGGTCAGCCTAGGTGCTCCTGCACCATCCTCCCCAAATCAGAAAATTTCAATCCACCCTTGGATTAAGCAAGTTAGGATCAATGCCCAACTTCTTGAACTCTACCTCCTTGATCCACATGGCATCAGCTTCAAGTTGTCCATGTCTTTGGATCAGATGTTCTTTGTACTCCTTGGTTCTAGTTCTCTTGTAGACCCTGGTATCCAATATCTTATTAGCTTGCTTGACTGTAGCAGGGGGCAGTTTGAGTTCTTCCACATCTTGGATGACTTCTTGGATGGTTTGATCCATGTTTGGTGGTGGTCCTTTGTAGTGTACAAGATCTACAACATTAAAAATAGTGGACAGTCCACTGTCATCTGGTAATTGCACCTTGAAAGCATTACTTCCATACTTCCAAGATAGGACAAGGACCTATCCTCTTCATTTGCAACTTATGAGGAACACTTTTCTGCAATCTAGACTTGTTCAAATGCACCATTACTAGGTCTCCAACATTCAATTGAACTTCTTTCATGTGCTCATCCACCTTAGTCTTATGATTCATTGTGTTTTCTGCAATTTTTTTCTGACTGTCTCATGAATCTCCTACATTGCATAGGCAAAATCATCAGCATATCCACTTCCTTTGACTCCATCCTTCAACTCTCTCAGCTCATAAACACCTCTAGGGTGTAGTCCATAGACAATTTCAAAGGGACTCTTCCCTGTTGATCTACTAACAGTATCATTATAGGCATATTCAGCTTGCCCAATGTTCTGATCCCATTGTTGACCATACTCCTTGGTCAAGCATCTCAAGAGGTTTCCAAGTGTCCTATTCACAACTTTGGTCTGACCATCAGTTTGGGGATGGTATGTAGATCAAAAAGATAGATTAGTGCCCATTCTTTGCCAAAGAGTCTTCCAAAAATGACTCATAAACTTAGTATCTCTGTCTGATACAATACTGATTGGTAAGCCATGAATCCTTACTATCTCCTTGAAGAAAAGAGAGGCTATTTGGCTGGCATCATTGGTTGTCTTGCATGGCACAAAGTGAGCCATTTTGTTGAATCTGTCTACAACCACATAAACATTGTCCATACCTTTCTTTGTCTTGGGTAAACCAACTACAAAGTCCATGCTCAAACATTCCCATGGCCTAGAAGGGATAGGCAGTGGTTGGTATAGGCCTGCATTTGAAGAAGTGCCTTTTGCCTTTTGACACACCACACAACTCTCCACATACCTCCTGACATCTAAGTTCATTCTTGGCCAATAGTAAAATCTTTGAACCAATTCTTGAGTTTTGGTGATCCCAAAATGACCACTCATTGCACCATTATGTTTTTCTTGTATCAAGTTTTCCCTAATAGAACCTCTAGGAACACATAGTTGATTTCCTTTAAACAAGAGATCACTTTGCAAGGTATATTCAGCATATTTGCTATGGAAATTATTCTTATACTCAACACATACCTTATAAATGTCTGCAAAGTCTTCATCATCTGCATATAGATCTTTGAAGTGATCTATTCCCATGCTATTCAACTGAATTTCTTGAATGGTGAGGACTCTTCTGCTCAATGCATCAGCCACTTTGTTGAGATCTCCTTTCTTGTGCTTGATATTGAAGGTGTAAGCTTGCAAGTACTCCACCCATTTCATGTGCCTGTGACTCAACTTCTCTTGTGAATTCAGGAAACTAAGTGCTTGGTTGTCTGAATACACAATAAATTCCTTGGGAAGCAAGTAATGCCTCCATTTTCTTAAAGCCTGGACCAATGCATACATCTCAGGGTCATAAGAAGAATACTGCTTCTTGGCTTCACTTAACTTCTCTGAATGAAAAGCCACCGGTCTGCCCTCTTGACTGAGAACAGCTCCAATAGCTACATTGCTTGCATCACACTCAATGGTGAATATCTTCTCAAAGCTTGGTAACACCAAAACAGGTTGGGTAGCTATCTTCTCCTTCAGTAACTCAAAACTATTGTTAGCTTGCTCATTCCATACAAACTTGGTTTTCATTCCTCCTTTAATGGTATCCAACATAGGAGCACAAATAGCACTAAACTATCTGATGAATTTCCTATAGTATTGAGCAAGACCATGGAAGCTTCTTACCTCTGTTGCTATCTTTGGAGTAGGCCAATTGAGGATGGCTTCTACCTTGCTGCTGTTCATCTTCAAGTTGCCATGTGATAGCACAAATCCAAGGTACACCAGCTCTATTTTGATGAACTCACATTTTTCTAGATTGATCATCAGCTTCTCCTCCTGCAGCTTCTTGAAAAACAACTCAATATGTTGGAGGTGCTCTTCTCTTGTTCTACTATAGATTAGTATATCATCAAGATACACTACTACAAACTTGCCAATGTAGTCTTTGAGGATTTCATTCATGAGTCTCATGAATGTGGAGGGGGCATTAGATAAGCGAAATGGCATAACTAGCCACTCATAGAGACCCTCATTGGTTTTGAAGGTTGTTTTCCACTCATCTCCCTCATGTATCCTAATTTGGTGATAACCACTCTTCAAATCTATCTTGGTATAGTACCTAGCTTCACCTAGACAATCCATGAGATCTTCAATCCTAGGGATAGGGAACCTATACCTGATGGTTATCTTGTTGATTGCCCTGGAATCAGTACAAAGCCTCCATTCTCCTCCCTTTTTAGGTGCTAAGACAGTGGGAATTTCACATGGACTAATGATTTTCCTAATGATACCTTGGTCAAGAAGTTCTTGAATCTGCCTAGCTATTTCCTCATTTTGTTGAGGTGTCATCTTGTAAGCTGCCTTGTTTGGAAGGGTGGCTCCTGGTATCAAGTCTATCCTATGACTTATGGCTCTTTTAGGAGGTAATGTTGCTGGTTGACCACTACTTATAATACCTTCATAGGTCTGCAACAATTTTTGTATCTCCTTAGGCAACTCTTGCTTTTCAGCTGCTTTCTCTTTGCTCACCTCTCTTGGCTTTATCATCACTGCATAGCCAACTCCTTCTCCTTCTTCCAAAGTTTTTAAGAAATCTTTTTCACCAGCTATGAGTAGTTTAGAACCTGCTGTTTGTACCTCTGTATCTTCTAACAAAGACTGAATCTTGAAGGTTACATTGTCTTTCTTGAAGGTATATGAATTCTTAGCTCCATCATGCACAGCTTGGCAGTCAAATTGCCATGGTCTACCTAGGAGCAAGTGACATGCATCCATAGGTAACACATCACACAAAACTTTGTCTTTGTACTTGCCAATTGAAAACTCCACCCATGCTTGTTCATTCACTAAGACATGCTGACCCTTATTGAGCCATGTGACCTTGTAAGGATTGTTGTGGGGTATCCTTGTCAACTTTAGCTTGCTAACTGCCTCCTCTGACACAATATTGTCAGTAGAACCTGAGTCAATGATGACCTTACACACTTTCCCCATCATCTTGCACTTTATCCTAAACAAGGACCTCCTTTGGCTTGGCTCTTCTTTAACCGGTTCTTTGATCAAAGTCCTCCTCATCATGAGGTTCTCACCTTCCTATGAATTCAATGGTACTTCAGGGTGCTTGTCTGCTGCAATAGTCTCATCATGAACCAAATTAGTTCTCTTGTCTCCTCCATGAGAAGTACTACCTTTCTCTGGGCATCTATAGGCCGGGTGTCCCAATTGGTTGCAGTGGTAACATTTCATGTTGGTGAAGTAGCTGCCTCTTCCTTGTCCACCACTTCTTCCTCTGGAGCTGAAACCTCTTCCTCTAACACCTCTACTAGATCTTCCTTCTTGCTATTCTAAAAATCTGACTTCTCCTTAGGCTCTTGGTTCTGAACTTCTTCCACCATAACCACCTCTTTGTCCTCTGCTGTCTTTCCCTTTACCTCTGCTTTTGGGGTTTTGTTCTTGCTTCTTTTTGCTTTTCTCCTCTATCTTCAAAGCCATTTGATAGCATTGGTAGACTATTTTGAAGTTTACTAAACTCATGTCTTCTTGGATAGACCACTTGAGCCTGTTCAAGTACCTTGCTAGCTTAATGCTCTCATCTTCAACCACTTTTGATCTAAGGCACAATTTTTGAAACTCTTCTGTGTATGTTCGAACATCCATATCTTTTTGCCTCAGATTGTGTCTTCTCCTATGCAATTGAACTTCATAATCATCGGGGAGATAGGTCAGCCTTATCTTAGTTACCATTCCTCTCCATGAAACTATGGGACCTTTGCCTTCTTTCTCTCTTTTAGATTGTACAAACTTCCACCATGTGAGAGTTGCTCCTCTCAACCTTGACTTGGCCACCTTTATCTTTTGTGCCTCTGTTATTCCATCACATTCAAAGTGATTTTCAATGCTCTCAATCCAATCTACAACTAAATCAGGGTCCATTTGTCCACTAAAAAGTGGCACACCATCCAATGCTTTACCACTTAAGGCTTGCAATGCCTTCAAGAATGGTTCTTCAGCAAGAACAGGGTCAAGCTTTGGAGCTTCCTCCTCCAAATCCTCTTCTTTTTCCTTGGCTTCCTACTCTTCCTTCTGCCTTATCTTGTCCTTCACATTATCTGCTGTCTCATGGACTTCATCCAAGAGCTTCTCCACTTGAGATAACCTTTCTCTTAGCAACCAGTTATCCTACTTTTGCTCTTCTACTTTTTTAGCCAACTCTACATTTGTCACCATGGCTCTTTCCTCTGGTGTATTCTCTCCTACTAACTCAATGGGCTGCAACATCAATCACAAGCCTTGAATCAAACGTATGCTCTGATACCAATATGGTGTAGGGTGAAACCCAAAGGTTGCTTGCACAACTACTGGAAGACCTTCATTGTCTCCTTCCTGGAACTTGACTCCAATGGTTCTTATTGAGCTTGGGTGATTCACCAAACCCTGGTCCAACTCTTCTCAAAGAGTTTACTACCTTGTGCTTTACCTTTGGAAGACCAACACCTTCTTTGCAACTGATTACTCTTCCTTGGACTTAGAAGGATCTAAGGGCCAACTTCTTCAACTTGCTAGAACTGCTTGCAGGGGAGTTGAAGATACTATCTCCTTGCATTTCACATCCACTTGTATACATTTTGGAGGTTCTTTAGCTTCCACTTCACCCGATCTCAAAATCTTGCCTAGAAGAGACCTAATTCTTACTAGCCCTTACCAGTCCCTTTTTTCTCTTTTCCTACCCTAACTTTCCAAATGACCTAGCAAACTAATTACATTTCCTGACACCCTTTTCAGGATTCTAAATCTTTCATAGGGTTTCAAGTCTCTGACTGTATTGTACAGCTGATTCCTACATTCAAGGGTTATTAGGGCTAATAGGCCTAATACCTAGGGTTTTGAGATTTCCTTGCTAATTTCTCACTCCAGTGGATTGTTCAAGCCTCATTCCTTTTCAATATGTCAAACTATGACCAAGACCTACCTAATACCGTACAGGTTTTGTACTGTACCTTCTAGCCTTGCCTGAGTTCTTCAACTTTCACTCCCAATTCCCTAACGGGATAGTCCTAGCTCGCCTAGGGTTTGGGTTTAAAACTCTTTGCTCCATTATCTATGTTTCCTACTGTTAAATATTTACAAAGGCCTGACTCCACTCCCATATTCCACCAATCTCAGGAGAATCCCATGGTCAGTGTTTATGGGGGAGCCATTCTAAACCTAACTACCAAAACAGGAATAAAAACCCTTACAATCTAATCTATGGATACAAAGCACTATCACCACTCAAAGAAAATTGATTATACAAAGGAAGATACCTAAAACTACTTTGTAAACACAAATACAATGTTGTTTCAATATACACATGGGATTTTCTAGAAAACAGAGTTCTTGTATTCAAAAGCCAAAACTTGATAACAACAACTAAAAATGATTGCTAACTACGAGCCACACCTTTTTACATCGATGAATTACCTCATTTCAAGGGATATTGATCGATCACATGTTCCTAAACTTAGGGAATCCAACCCCACTAAGTTGCATGCAAACACACAAAATGTTGCCATGCAATTTTACAAAATTCTTGCAACTTACCATCATGTCATGATCCTAAATTTGAGGACCTCTAACACCTTGTTTTCGAACCAACAACTCCTTAACTATCCCATGGCATCTTCAAACAACGAAGGTGTGGTTATAGCACATTTAATGCATTATATACTAATACATGTTGTCCAAAGCTAAATAAAACAACATTTAACATCATGACAACTAAGATGACATTAATCCTAATGATTAACTCATCACACTCCACCAAGACCTCCTAAGGTCCACAACAAACACTCCAAGACCCTAATTTGGCTAAGATCAGGTACAAGCCAAAATTGCAACATAGCAAACCAAAATGGAGGTTAGCCTAGGTGCTCCCGCACCATTTCATATAGCAATCTTTGTTATAAATCTCAAATGGTCACCAAAGGTTGGGAGGTTTTCTCTTTGTGATGACGAAGAGGTGAAATAAAGATCAATGAAGGCCCTTCAAAAGATGTATTAAAATGAGGAGTTGACTATATTTTGCACGCAATGGCTTGTATTTATTACTTTTCATGGTTCAACATTCAAAAAATAAGAAATGAAGACAGATAGAGTGACATTAGCTCAAACCAATCCTATGGGATGGTGGACATAGCAAAAGAAGGATACACCAAAGTTGAGGTTGCTTTTTGTTTTTGAATGGTAAAAGCATTTATATATTAACAGAAAAAAGAAGATTACAATATATAGGAATGGAGGTCTACTATAGATATTAAATATCTACCTACCTACTATCTACCAAAAACTGTAGACAATAGTTACATACCTAAACTAAATAAATACATTAATATATTGACCATTAACATAATAATATAATATTCTACCACCCTCCCTTAATGGTCAATCGATCAACAACACCAAGTTGCTCCCTAAATTTGACAAACTTATCTGTGCTCAGAGACTTGGTGAGAATATTTGTAGTTTGATCTATTGTCGGAACATACTACAGCTGAACTAATCTGTCATCTACCAGCTTGCGGATGCAGTGACAATGAAGCTCGGCATGCTTGGTACATTTATGGAAGACTTAATTTTTGGCCAATTTGAGCACCCCTTGATTATCAGTGTATAAGGGAGAATGAATTGCTTGTGACATGTGCATGTTAGAAAGCATTTCATAGAGCCAAACTGCCTCACATGTTGTGTTAACAGCTCCTCAATATTCTACTTTAGTCGAGGAAAGAGCTACTACCTATTGTTTCTTGTTGGTCCATGTTACATCACCTATACCAAATCTGAAGACATACCCAGAAGTAGATTTTATGTCATCCACTAAACCTACCCAATCTGAGTCTGTAAAACCAATCAACTTTGGATCCTTGCATCTACCATATAGAATGCCAAAACCTAAAGTTCCCTTCACATATCTTAGCACTCGCTTCATTGCAATCCAATGATCAAATTTTGGAGCTTTCATGAAGTGAGAAATGTAGCTCACTACAAAACTGATGTCAAGTCTAGTGGTAGTGAAGTAGATGAGACTACCCCCTAGTTGCTTGAATGTCGTTTCATTGACCGGAGGTGAATTAGAGTTGGCTAACAACTTCAGCCCCTTCTCCATAGGTGTGGAGGTAGGTTTGCAATCTTGCATCTGAAATTTGTCAAGTAGACTTCAAGAATATTTACACTGAGAGATAAAAACACTATCAATTGTTTGCAAAACCTCAATACCCAAACAATAATGGAGAAGCCCCAAATCTATTATGTCAAAATTCTGACATAATTCTTGTTTGATTACAACAATCAAATGTGTTGAATTGTCAGTAATGATCAAGTCATCAACATAGATAACATGAAACAAAATATCATCACTAGAGTGCTTGACATACAGATTACTGTCAGAAGGGCTACGTTGAAAACCATGATCTACCAAGTACTGATCAATTGTGATGTACCATGCATGGGGAGCTTGTTTCAGTCCATAGAGTTCTTTCATGAGCCTACATACCTGATGCTCTTTGATAGCAACCTTGAAACCAAGAGGTTGCATCATGTAGACTTCTTCCTGCAACTCACCTTTGAGGAAGGCACTCTTAATGTCCATCTGATGAATATCCATCCAAATTGGGCTTCAATAGCAAGAAGAAGATGAATTGTGCTCTTCTTGGTAGTAGGAGAAAAGTATCACCGTAGTCAATTCCCTCCCACTGTGTGAATCCCCAAGAAACTAATTTTTCCTTATATGTATCCAAAGTTCCATCAGCATGATACTTGACCTTGTAAACCCATTTGCAGCTAATAGGTTTCTTCCTAGGAGGAATATCAGAAAGAACCCAAGTGTGATTCTCAAGAAGACTATGATATTTGGTCTCCATAGCCTTTTCCCACTCTAGAATTTCTTTAGCCTTTTCCCACTCTAGAATTTCTTTAGCCTCTAAATATGTATGAGGCTCATAGATGCTATGGATGTTGGCCATAAGAGAAAATTTGACTTTGTTTGATTGTTTTCTCTTTCTACTTGTTGATCTGCCTTCAATGAGTTCATCATCATGAAGATCTCCAATAGTCTTGAGCCACCACTTAGGTTGATGAGTAGAAGTACCAACATCTAGAATAGGATAAACAACATCTCCTAGAAGTTATGGAACAAAATCATCTGGATGTGAGTCCCGAGGAAAATTAGGTGGTGCTAGATCATGACTTATAGACTCCTCATCTTTAGAGTTAGAATGCTTTGAAGCCCTCCCATCATGGGAACCAAGAGGAAGACAAACACCCTCATCAAAAACCTTCATAGGTTGATCCATAGGACTGGTAGCAGGAACAAATGGACCAATAGTCTCATCAATCACAACATCATGACTGAATATGAGACGATCTGTCTCCACATCAATCAACCTGTATGCCTTGTGATTGTTATTGTAACTAGTAAACAAAAGTGTTTGGCTCTTGGAGTCCAACTTGGCACGCTTGGCTTCTGGAATCCATACATGAGCTATAGAACCAAAGACTTTCAGATGGCCCACCTTAGGCTTACATCCTGACCAAGCTTCTTCAGGAGTCATCTTCTTAACAGCTTGTGTAGGTGACAGATTTAGGAGGTAGACTGTAGTGTAAACTACTTCAGCCCAGTATTTCTTAGGTACATTTCTGTACTCCAACATAGAATGATCTATTTCAGTAGTGGTGCATGATTCCTATGTTCAATGACACCATTCTACTGAGGGATGTATGCTGTGGTGAGTTGGCGCTTAATTCAATGTGTAGCACATAAAGTAGAGAAGTCAGTTGAATAAAAATCCCCCCCATTATTTGACCTTAGAGTAACAATTTGAGAACCTGATTCCTTCTCAACTAAGGCCTTAAACTATTGAAATGTACTAAACACATCTGATTTATGTTTCAAAAATTACACGCACATTTTTTGACTGAAATCATCAACAAATAATAAAAAGTACCTAGACCCAGTAATAGATGGAGTGTTCATTGGTCAACATACATCAGCATGAACCAATTGAAGTACATTGGAGGCTTGCGAAGAATCACCATATGAGAATGGTGTCTGATGTTGTTTCCCAACTTGACAGGCTCCACAAACTCAATGATTTTGAGTTTGGATCTCAGATAGACTAGCAACCAAACCCTCCCGAGATGGTTGAGAGAGATAGTGCACATTGAAGTTCCTGTAATGTTGATGCCAAAGTTTGATGATGGAAGTACTTCTAGTAGCCAAAGCATGCTCTTGAGAATCACTGAAATTAGCAAGTCTATATAGACCATGATCCTCAAGTCCCATGCAATTGTAGTACAAGTCTCCCTATCAATGATGTTGAAGGTGGATGAACTAAAAACATCTAACTGGGGAGAATGCCACATGATTTGACTAAATGAGAGAAGGTCATGTTCCATGCCTGGAACATAATAAACATCAAGAAAGAGTAAATTTCTTCCTCTGGAATGAATCTGGATAGTGCCCTTACTAGCAGCTGTGTACTCTTCACCTCCTCCAAAAATGAAAGAATCAGAGAATGGTTTGAATTTTGTGAACCAATCCCGATGATGAGTAAAATAATGTGAAGCCCCTGAATTGATATACCGGGCAGAAGATTGAACTGGATCTATAGTTCTTTTGGCCATAAAAGCATAGAATGTAGATTCTTTCTACTCATTGTGCTCTGCAACATTTTCCTTTTGGTGAGACCCTCCCTTCTTCTTTTGTTTAGAATCCAATCGAACCCAACAATCATCCTTCATGTGGCCATACTTATGGCAATAATTACACTGAACATTCTTCTTCTTCTTGCTGTCCTGAGAAGAACCAGAGCCTTTCGACTGAGAAGATTGAGCATTCCCTTTGTTCTTAGCAGAAGATTTGGCAAAGAACACTTGCTCTGTGGAGGTGGAAATGGTACTACTCCCAAACTATTGCCTCTAGCAATCTTGCTACAAGAGGATAGTACACAACTTTGGAAACTTTAGATCAACATTAGCAGATGTAATGTTGAGAGTTTTGATGAAATGTTCATAAGACTTGGGAAATTTTTTTAAAGTAATCACTATCATCTCCTCTTCCTCCATCATCTAACCAATAGCTTCCAACTAGTTGTGAATGTCCTTTATCTTTGTTAGATGCTCCTGGAGAGGGGTCTTCTTGTCCATCATTATCAAAAAAATAACGCACGACTCTTATCTGATGTTTCATGGAGATCCTTTAGGTACGCCCAGACCTCAGCAACTTTTTTTCCTGACAACAATTGTGGTAGCTGGTCGTCAGTGATTGAAAGCTTGATGAGCATGGTAGCTTCCCAGTTGTGTTCATCCCATTTATCCTCGTCTTTGTTGACTACAATGGGATGAGTTGAGTTTCCCAAAATGACCTAATCAAGACAATGATATTCAAAGATCATAATCATGTGCTACTTCCAGGTGTTGTAATTCTTCCCATTGAACTTCTTGCTACTTTTGAGCATTATATTTGTCAGAGATGCCATCACATATCTTGAGGTTAGACTGGTGAAGGAAAAATGAAAATAGAAACAATACAAATTCAAAGCAAAAACCCTAGCATGGATTTCAAGGCACTTTGAAGAAAAAATCCAAAAGATCTCAAGAGTAACTAGAAAATGTTGTTGTAAACCCATAAAATTTTGTCAGCACCCACTTGCACAAATTTTGAGGCGGGTATGTGGAGGATCATCATGGAAACAATAGGCCCTTAAGTGGGAAAAATTTTAGAAAAATCAAAGTTTGGCAACTTGACATAAAAATTTGAATAAGTTATCTATATTATTTCAAAAATATGTAAGAATAGAATCTGTAGCAAATTGGATGTAATTTCTAAACTACTAGGTTTGTTTAAAAAAAAATCTATTTGGTGAAAATTTGAAATTTCAATGTAGTGAGTACTTAAGGTAAAAATAAGTAGGTGTCTGTCTGACCACCCTAACCAAAATAAAATGATAATATTTTTATAATATTTTAGATAAAAGTAGAGGACTCATGCCCTGATGTGATGCATATTTTTTTGTAATTTTTTCCAAGTAAATAATTAATTATGATTTTTTTATTAATTTTTTTTTTTAAATATAAAAAACTCATGTCTGACCAACTTAACTTGGCCAAAACTTCATGAAATTCAATATTTCTTTTTTTAATCCTATAGTATGTGAAACATAGAATGTGATGCATGTTTTGGATTCAAAAAATGTGATACCATTTGAAAGCTATAGATGTTTTTCAATCATCCTATCAATCAGGACTTTAGTCCTAATTTGAATAGAAAGTGATTAATAATTACTTATTAAATTCAATGTAAAGCATAATTTATATTGATGGAAAGCTAAGAATCTCCTTTAAAACCCCTTTTTTGTTTCATCAATTTTGGATAAAAGAATAGTCATCAACCACATACCCATCATATTGCCACTTTTTGGCCCACCATGATCCTACACATACCCAGGCACAAACTTTGAGACACCTAGAAAAATTTAACGACAACCCAGTTGAGATCATGGAAAACCCACAAGGAATCTAAAATCATTTTTTTTTACTTTAGATGACTATTCAAAACCCTAATTGAGTTCAGAAAAACCCTAGGCAGCCATTAATGGCCAAAAATTTGCAGAAAAGAACTGGAAATGGCCATGATTTTTTGAAAAACACAGGCTGAAATAACACGTAAAAAAGAGTCCAACAAAGAAGATGACTAGGGAAAACTAGGTGACTCAAATGAAGCTAGAGAAAGCTACAAAAGATGACTGGAAGTTGCGTCCAAGAGAGGAAGAAAAACATGTTCATATTTTTGAAAAAAATGCATAGGAAAACTTCAAAATGCGGCCCTAATCACAAAGAAAATGCGTCCAAAAAAAGATAGAAAATAACGCACCCAAAACACATGTCAGAAGGGCACAAAATGCGGAAGAAACGAGCAAAAAAAGACATGAAAAAAAATGCACGACTAGAAAAATGGCGGATAAGAAAAAATGAGATGGCCCTGAAAAAGAAGAATGTCGCCTAGAAAATTTGTAGACACGAAACGCGAGCAGGAAAAACTCTAATAGAGGGCACCCAATTTTTTTTAGAAAATAATTCAATTTCCAAAAAAATAACCCTTGATTTTCCCTGTAAATCAAAACGTGATTTTTCTCTTGCACAAAGCCCTCCCAGAAACCCTAGTTGGCTCTAATACCATGTGAATGGTAAAAGCATTCATCTATTAACATAAAAAAGAAGATTACAATATATAGGAATGGAGGTCTACTGTAGATATTAAATATCTACCTACCTGCTACCTATCAGAAACTGTAGACAATAGTTACATACCTAAACTAAATAAATACATTAATATATTGACCATTAACATAAGAATATAATATTCTAACATTGTTTTTCTTTTTTCACAAGTTACTAGCTCCTGTATTGTGGAGAGGAATTAGTCCAAATACAACTTCATCCACTATATCAAGGGGAATATAATTACCTCAAGATTAGTAGAGAATTTGGTGGTCATGCATAATACTTTATGCTTCAAGATCATCAAATTTTAGGGTATCAATAAACTCCAGCTTTATGGTGGGATGTTGATCTTGAAGATGCCACTTAGATTGATGAAGAGGAGACACATGATGGATTGGATTTCCATTGGATGACATGGTCTCCCATGGCAATGGCTCAAAGTTAGAATCAAATTTTGATGCAATATTGGTAGATGCCAGTTAGGGGCAACGCCATACTTTCTATGTTTTTGTGACTTTGTCATTTTGTAGTTCAAACTTGCAACCTTATTGCATTTTGCTGTATTTTTTAAATTTAAATCATATGCACATTGATAATGAAATATGGAAGTAATTAAATTTTAAGATTTGAATTTTATTAATTTTTTTGACTCTCACGTGAAATCTCAATTCAACTCTAATGTTATGTATTAAGGATATATAATGTTTGTGATTAATGCCTTATCAATGTTATCATATGAATATTTGAAATTTTCCTATATTTTACAAGTTTTCCTATTTCATAAAGTTGTCCCCTTTGGTATCTCTGAGCATCCCCTAAACTAGACTAAATTTTTTTTTTCCAAATATATGTCCCCCATCCCTTGTTGTCCATGTCTCAAAAACTTGGTGCAACATAGATTAATTTATTGTTAGTTTTGGGAATTTTCTCGTATTTAGATGTTTTCGCAGTTAGTTATTCATGGGAATGAATTCATAAGCTAATACAAGTTCATTTTAATTTAATTCAAATAGAAGTACTACATGATAATATATTCTGTAATCAAGGGAAAATTAGATTTGTTAGATGGTTAGATAATAACACCAAAATCCAATGAAATAATGAAGTACAATGGAAATGAAATGAAAACGAAAGGGAAATATATCACCATAATTCTTCCTCTTCCATGCTTCACCTTCGTTACACCTTCTTGCTTGCTGGATGATATTGCCCTCAGATTCGTCTTCTTGAGCAATCTAAAATGCCTAAGCCCTACAACAAGATTCGAAGGATTTGATATGCCTATGACTATTGCCAATGCCTATGTCTATTTCTTAAAACAAATGCCAATATTAATCAAACGCCTATGACAAAATATGTGAAACTAAGTAAATGAATGCCTATAGTAATTATGTAAAATGTGTGTCCCTCAAAAGTGAGAAGAAGATGACATTTTATAGAAAAGGCCATTTCGAATGGACGGACGAGATAAATCAATGACAAGAACCTAAAATGAACGATCCAGATTAAACCTGAGAATCTCTAATTAGAGTTAGGGAAAAATCCTTAATCGAACGGTCAAAATAAAATCGGATCGACGGTGGAGAATAAATGAGACAAATTAATTAGAAAATAAAGATTTTTGAAAAATCAAGAAGATAAGATTGCTTGATTTGCAAGATTCGAAAAATCAAGAAGATAAGATGTAGACTGAAGATAAGATTTGGAAAATCAAGAATCTGCCTGATTGCTTGATTTTTGGAAGATTAATTACTAATTTGAATTAAAATAATTCAAATTATGGATTTTCAGAGATAATAAATAATCTTTTTCAAATAATTTATCAAAAAGGACTGACAGTTGGGATTGACATGACATTTTAAATAATTTAATTTATTTAAAATGAGAGGAATATTAATTGGCAATTAAATAATTAAATTTAATTATTTAATTTAGCAGATAAGACTGATTAATTAAATAAATTAATCCATTTATTTAATTAAGACAATTAGTGACATTAAATAAATAAATAAATTTATTTATTTAATAATCGGAAGAAACATATGACAGAGGGGAATTAAATAAATTAAGAAATTTATTTAATTAAGGGAAGACT
Source organism: Sequoia sempervirens (assembly GCA_007258455.2). Classification (NCBI taxonomy): domain Eukaryota; kingdom Viridiplantae; phylum Streptophyta; class Pinopsida; order Cupressales; family Cupressaceae; genus Sequoia; species Sequoia sempervirens. The sequence continues at coordinate 12,120,594 of VDFB02072274.1, read as the reverse complement.
TAGCCATTAATGACATATTTAATAAATAAATAAAATTTATTTATTTAATAATCATGAAGAATAAAGGACATGAATTAATTAAATAATTATGAATTATTTAATCAATAGTCGAATGTGGACCAAGGACATAATTAAATGTCATAATTATGCTAGGACGAAAGTGGTAAAAATGAAGCTTGCAGGCCTAGGTCATTTTTAGGTGTCTACATTTTGCCCCTCTTTGTCATAATGTAGCATGTCGCATTGTGACAAAGAAAAATAAGCCAAGAATATGCCCCAGTGCAAAATAAGATGAGGAAGAATGACGAGGAGGGTTATGGTATGCCCCCTCGAGAGGACAGACAGGTTCGAAGAACATGGGTGTGCTCTCGAAATTAATGAGAAGACTAGAATATGAAGAGACAAAGGAATGTCAGTGCAAAAGACATGGATGATGATATAGATGCAATGCCTATATGAGACGAGAGAGAGAAGATGACACGACTAAAGATGATGCATGTTAGTTCCTAGACCAAATCCTTCAAAACATTGCCATAGGACTAATATTTATTGCTCTTAATCATCATTGGGCGGTAAAAATGACACAAATGGACAACAAACACCATGATATGACGTAGACCAAGGTGTGCAAGGTCATCCATTTGAAAAATGTGATACACTGCATAAGGAATGTCCTAACTCATACTAAGGGTGAAGTTGCCCCAGTCTTTTTGTCAAGACAATCCACAGACAACAGTCAAAGAAAATAAAATAGGCCAGGAGATGTCATCGCACCTCTAAATCCTTCATGGGACATCCTCGAGGTAGCTAGTAACATGACCAAAAAGACAAGACAGTAAAAATATAAGACAAAATAGCCAAGATAATCAAAAGATAAGACAAGATAGACTAGAAAGATTAACATCCATTTTATTTTGTTTGCCAAAGATTGAATTCTTGTTTGATTTGACAGTTCTGACAGTTTAAGAGTTTTTCCAATTTGATGGTGTCGCCAGTTTGACGGGGCCTATTGTCAGGAAGGACACATCCTGAAAAGGCAAAGAACATTTTGACGAGGTCTAACTCCAAGAAGGACACATCTTGAAGAGGACCAAAGAGTGACGAGATTGACATTGTTTTGACTAATGTGTTTTGGCAAGTTGACTGATGTTGACTGTATGATTGATTGGACTGTGTTGTCTAATTTTGATCAATTTTGACATTGACGTTTCAAATGACTGTCTTGTGTTTGATTTTAACTATGTCTGACTTATTTGACCGATGTGACGATTGTGACAAATGTCATGATTTTATTTGGACCAACCTAAAAGGACTGACCTAATGTCTCGGGGACTCATCGACCGATGGCCTTGCCTACGTAGCAAATGCGCAGAGACAACGTAGTTCGACAATGACATGGATTGACTAACATCACTGACTTTGACTCCATGTGACTGACTTTGACATTGATTTGGATGTTTTTTTGTTTTTCTTCAGGACAATTTATGATTTTTTTGTCTTTTTTCAGGACATTTTATGATGTTTTTGTCTTTTTTAGGACTTTTTTATGATGTTTTTGTCTTTTTTAGGACTTTTTTATGATGTTTTTGTCTTTTTTAGGACTTTTTTATGATTTTTTTTTTGGTCTTATTTTTTTTAGGACTTTTTACGATTTTTTTGGTCTTTTTTCAGGACTTTTATGATGTTTTTGTCTTTTTTCAGGCCATTTTATGATATTTTTGTCTTTTTTCAGGACATTTTATGATTTTTTTGGATTTTGACGTTTAAGAGGATCGTGACAAATGCATATGACTAATTCCTACACATGAGAATCCAAGGACAAACATGATTGTGCCCCTAGTCAAGCTGAATACCAATTGACAAGTGATGACAACATTGTTTGACGTGGGAAGGACGCATCCCGAAACAACGTGAGGACAATGACGATAATGTGACGAAAGTATGGAGGTCTACAGCCGGGCCAGGAACGAAGTCAAGTAATGTTTTGGATAATGTGCTTGTATGAATTGGACTCGTTGCATTTGGAATGACTTGGTTAGGGCTAGATGGGATGATGGAGTTTCCTTAGACCGTTTAACAAGGGAAAGCCAAGATAGGTGACATACATCAAAGGATGAGAGGTGGCCTTGGTAAAAGACGAGAGACATGAGACTAAGGGAATGTTATATGATTTTCAAGGACTATGTCATATAAGGACAATACGACTATGATGGTTAATGACCTGATGTTTCATGAATCATGTATGACCGAAGGATAGACATGTCAAGAGTTTTCCCAAAGCATGATTTATGTGTGCCAATTTTATGTCAAGACCAAGGTAGGTGGGAAAATGGATGGAAATGATAGGGCTTAGATGGATGTCAATGTCATGAGGAAGGCATGGGAAATGAGATGACTGCCCCCAAGTGTAAGAGTCCACATAGGCGATTTATTTTACACATGATGTCTGTTTGCTAGGTTTTCATCATGGTACTTATCCAGGGTGCCTGTTTGCCAGGTTTTCACCATTGGATAAAATTTTTCTCTTTACTATTTTTTTGAATTTTTTATTTTTTTGGTGTCACCAAGACGCCTGTTTGCCAGGTTTTCATCAGGGTGATGATTTTTTTATTTTTGAATTTTTTTGTATTTCTGATATGTGGATAGCCTGAATGCTTTAGATAACCACTGACTGTTCTGAATCCACTGACGGTGCCGATGTAGAGACTGGTGCCATGATATGCCAATAATGACCTTGTTGAAGTAGTTGTCTTGTCAGGATTGTAGCGCTTGTATACAACTGATCGATGTCATTGAGGTCCTTTCTGATACTAGATTTGGCCTTATCAGAATACGCACATCGCAATAGAGTGCTATGAGAGTCCTTGTAGTAAAGAGTTGCTGCCAAGATGTGACGGATTTGTGACATAGGATTTTTGGACTTTAGGTGAGATGTAGGATTATGACAAATGATGGTAGATGTGGAAAGGTTGTTTGGACATTTGGATGAATGACTTTTTATTTTCCAAACTTTGGATGGTGGATGACAAATTTTGGAGGGATGGTGTTTGGAACCAACACTTTTATATGCCTTGATTGATGACCATTTTGAAGGAGGTGGACATGTGTTATATGTGGGAGTCCTCTTGTCTTGTGGCTCCACATTGTAATTGACTTTTGTATTTGACTTGATGTCTTTGTTTGATCCATCTTTCTTTGGGATCCATTTTAATTTCATTTGTCCACTTTTCCTTTTGTTTGATTCAATGGTCTTTGACATTTGATTTTGATCTTTTGACTTGTAATACTTTTGTTTTTGTTGGTCCCAAAGGGGAGGTTGGTTCATGATAGAATGATGGTTTAAGGTGTGGGTGGAGGGGGTGTTGGCAACAATCTTATGACAAGGATTTCTCATGGATTCCATTTTGACGTTTGTATATGACAAAGTTGCCCCCAGTATCAAGGAGGTACCACTGACATCATTTGATTTACTGTCCAAGGAATAGCCAAGACCTTGATGTCTGTAATTTTCCTGAAGCTGTATTGGTTCTAGAATGCCTTGCTCATGTATGCCTAGTCCTTTGCCTCGATATTGCATGCTTTGAAAAATTCTATTTGCGATGGGGTATTTATTGTTTTGAAAGCAAGATGCTAACCCATCATGATGTCTATGGACACTGTCACTTGTAATATTTTCATCTGTGAGAAATCCTGCTCTAACAAAGACAGATGACCCTAAGTGATAAAGTGTCTTAGCTTCATTGTCTTGTTGGACATATTCCTGACTAATATTTGTGGTATGATCTTGTGACATGTCATGTTTAGATGATTCTGTTGGTGCTTCCAAATCAATGTCAAATCCATCATTGTGTTTAGTGTCATAGAGTCCCATGATTTTAGCTATAACTTGATCATATGCAAGCATATCCTTAGTGGAAGATTCTTGTTCTGGAGGAATATCGTCTATGTGTCCCATGAAGGCAATTGTCTCATCGTGGGAAGTGTCAATAGTCGAGGCTTGTATAGGGTCGGCAAGTGTTTGATCATGAAAGGTGTAAAGGTCAAGGAGTGGATCATTTTGGACTTCTTTGTCAATGGTAGGGTCTTGGTTGAAGATGGAGTTGTCATGGATTTGGACTTCTTGGTCAATGATGGGGTCTTAGTCAAAGATGGGGTTGTCGTGGATGATACAATTGGAAATAAGGTCATGGGATGGACTACCTTGTTCTTGACATGAGGGTGACATTATAAGGTCATGTTTTGGGCTTTCATTTTGACAAGTATCCTCAAGTTTAGACAATGGGATTTGACTTTGAGCAATGACAAAATTTTCATGACTAGATGTGGCTTGTGAGGGGATGACTTGAAAAGGATTAATGACTAAAGGACTAGGATAGGAAGTGGGAACTTGGACTGGACTAGCATATGAACGACTAGGGTATGACATTGAGACTTGGACTGGATATGACATGGAGTCTTGGATTGGATTAACTGTTGAAGGACAAGGATATGACATGGAGACTTCGACTGGATTGGTGTAAGGTTGATTGAGATAGGACATGGAGACTTGGACCGGATCAGTATGGTATGATGTGGGGACTTGACATGAGTTGGTAGATGGTTGATAAGGGATGCAGTCTTGGACGGGATTAACAGGTGAAGGACTAGCATATGATGTGGAGGTTTGGAATGGACTAGTTGATAGTTGGCTTCCCTTGTCAAGGTTAGGATAAGGGTGATAAGTGGACGTTTGTTGTGAATTAATGGCAAGATTTGTGTCAAGTGACTGTTGATTGTGAGGGTAGACAGTTGGTGGCAAAGTATTTATGTCAAAGCCTTGTGGTAACTTAGCCCCTTCATCCAAAAGCATGGCTAGATACTTTTGAGGGTCACATAAGATATATTTTTTTGCAAAGGAGACTATGTCAGGATTTTTCACTGCAGCTTCTATGTCTTTCCAATATGCTCGTCCATTTTGGTCTCTTTGTATGAATGGTTCATAATTTTTTTGTGATGAAGATGGCATGTTCACGGAAGATTGCATATTCCTGTTGTGAAATGGGTCAGAAAAATTCCAATGTTGGTTTGTGTCATAAGTGTTATTGTCGATGTTGGGATTAGAATCTTGTCCAAAGTTTTCCATTTGTCGTTGTTGTCTTTGAAGCCTAGTCTCAACTGTAAAAGGGATTTGCTCAAATGAGGATGATGAGAATGACAAGTAAATGCAAGGATGACACTAGCCTATGTTTTTCAGATTTTTTGGATAAAGGATGACAATGCAAGACTATGTTTTTGGATTTTTTTGATAAAGGATGACAATGCAAGACTATGTTTTTGGATTTTTGACAATAAGGGATGCAATATGACAATGTTGTCTAAAGAAAATGACTAATGCCAAAGGACAATGAAGACTAAGATGACAAGTTATGTCACTAATTTTTTTGTATTTTTGGAATAAAGGATGACAATGCAAGATGATGATGACATTTTCCTAAGGAAATGATTAATGCAAGATGACAAGGTTGTCAAGGCCAATATGAGGACTAAGATGATGATGTTTGACTAAGGACTTAATGTTATAAATGCCAAGTCTAGGTTTAAAATGATGATTAAGATGAACAATGCAAAGTCTAAGTTCAAAATGGGGACTAAAATTGTTTTCTAATGTTTTGTTGAAAAGTCTGAGTTGTCCAAGGTCGATTGTTTGTTTGTGTCCAGATTTGTGACTATTGTGTATAATGTTTGAAAATCTAGAAAACACTTGACAAGCACAATGTTTTGGTATAAGCAAGCACACATCAGATAAGCGCGATCCTAAAAAGGCCAAAAGGCCAAGGGTTTGTATACTTGATATAGCCCACCTATTATACCCCGGATTGGTGATAAACACCTTTCCTTCTCGAGAGTGGATAGCTTAGAATTTTGGTGACATTGACTCCCCTCCACGGCTCATTAACGTCATTCGAGCACACCAAATTCAGATTCTTTGGGTAGTGACATCCCAAGAATTGCTATCTCTACTCAAGGGGATCAGTAGTGAGTATCTTCGGGCATGATACTATACCCTGCACTATATCAAGCAACGGCCAATAGAACGGTTGGACACTAAGACAAGAGGTGTTTAATTTAGGCATTCCGTTCGTGGGGCATGATCCATGCGGCGAGAGTCCCCTTTTGGATCCATCTCGTCGAAACCACGCTCGTGATTCTTAGGGTTTCCCCAAGAACCCACTTTTATATACCGGCTGGAAGTCTCTCGGTGTCAGGGTGCTACCGGTCTGAGTCGTCCTGGGGTGAGTACTTTTTCCCACCAGAATAGGCCCAAGTTCTAGAGTCAGTAACCGTTTCTCTTACACCCAAGATCGCACAAATGTGCAAGGGGAGAGGATACTCTGATATACCAAATCGTGAAGGGTGATTAACAAATAAAGATGGGTCTAGTTTTCTAATCACGAGGTTTTCACCAAGTGAGAGCATACTCACCTACTATCTTGCAAGCACAATCAATCAAAGAAGACATGTGTTCTTTTTATATGCACCAAAATCAAATGTTTGCTAATCTATGAAAGAAAAACAAGCACAATGTTTGTTTATCGTGTCTTCGACATTCGAACCTGCAAACAAAAGATTAGTAGTTCCTTATACAATAGTCTTCGACACACAAATAGGGATCGCCACACACTACCAGAAAAGTTTAGTAACAAAAATAAAAAAATAAAAACTTAAATGAAAACAGCAAACTTGAACTAGTGATAACTTCCTCCAAACTTAACAAAATTTCAAGTGGTAGATATCCATGGAAAGCTGAAAATTAAATCTTCAAAATCCAGAAAATATTTTCCACAATTCTGCACAAAAAGAAAGTTATATGCAAAAGAAAACGCGGGTTTTAAAAATGAAATTAAAAAAAAAATAGCGATCACTAAAACAGCCATAACTTTGTCAAATATTAACAAAATTTAAAACTATTTAATGTTCTGGAAAGCTGAGACCGAGATCTACAAAACCCAGAAAAAATTTGAAAATATTTTATTCGCCCATTTTTCTGTGCTCGAATGAATGTGACGGGATTTCGTATGACGTCTTGGCTGTAACCTGCAAAACAGTGAAAACAAATAAAAACACACACAAATTTCTACGTCGGGTTCACCAATGTAATCAATGGAAAATTAGATTTGTTAACTTGTTAGATCAAATAACATAAAAATCCAATGAAATAACGAAGTACAATGGAAATGAAATGAAAATACAAAAAATGATATTACCAAGAATCTCCATCTTCCATGCTTCACCTTCGTTACACCTCCTTACTTGCTGGATAATATGTTGCCCTCAGATTCGTCTTCTTGAGCAATCTAAAATGCCTAAGCCCTACAACAAGATTCGAAGGATTTGATATGCCTATGACTATTGTCAATGCCTATGTCTATTTCTTAAAACAAATGCCAATATTAATCAAATGCCTATGACAAAATATGTGAAACTAAGTAAATGAATGCCTATAGTAATTACGTAAAATGTGTGTCCCTCAAAAGTGAGAAGAAGATGAAATTTTATAGAAAAGGCCATTTCGAATGTACGGACGAGATAAATCAATGACAAGAACCTAAAATGAACAATCCAGATTAAACCTGAGAATCTCTAATTAGAGTTAGGGAAAAATCCTTAATCGAACGGTCAAAATAAAATCGGATCGACGGTGGAGAATAAATGAGACAAATTAATTAGAAAATAAAGATTTTTGAAAAATCAAGAAGATAGATTGTTTGATTTGCAAGATTCGAAAAATCAAGAAGATAAGATGTAGACTGAAGATAAGATTTGGAAAATCAAGAATCTGCCCAATTGCTTGATTTTTGGAAGCTTAATTACTAATTTGAATTAAAATAATTCAAATTATGGATTTTCAGAGATAATAAATAATCTTTTTCAGATTATTTATCAAAAAGGACTGACAGTTAGGATTGACATGACATTTTAAATAATTTAATTTATTTAAAATGAGAGGAATATAATTGGCAATTAAATAATTAAATTTAATTATTTAATTTAGCAGATAAGACTAATTAATTAAATAAATTAATCCATTTATTTAATTAAGACAATTAGTGACATTAAATAAATAAATAAAATTTATTTATTTAATAATCAGGAAGAAACATATGACAGAGGGGAATTAAATAAATTAAGAAATTTATTTAATTAAGGGAAGACTTAGCCAATTAATGACATATTTAATAAATAAATAAATTTATTTATTTAATAATCATGAAGAATAAAAGGACATGAATTAATTAAATAATTATGAATTATTTAATCAATAGTCGAATGTGGACCAAGGACATAATTAAATGTCATAATTATGCTAGGACGAAAGTGGTAAAAATGAAGCTTGTAGGCCTAGGTCATTTTTAGGTGTCTACATATTCAATGTATTCATTTGTATCATTTACAATGTTATTCTCTTGTATTATCATTTATATGTTTGACAATGGAGCTCATGCTGATATCAAAACTATCAAGAAGATGGAAGGAAGATGAATACAACAAAGTGATGAATCCATTTTTTTGATCTACATGTTAAATTCTAAGTGATTAGTTTTTTATGGAAATTATCAAGAAGATTTGATGTTTATTACTCAAGATAGTGAACATAACCAAAACAACAAAAGGCTAGAGAGGCACAAGCACACTCCATTTCATATCTAAACTAGAATCTACAAGTTCTTTCTAATTTATGAGTAGTCATATAAGACAAGAATTAAACGTAGTGAATGATTGTGTCATATCTCTCTAAGACACTCCTATATTTTCATGGATTAGTTTACCCATCAATTTATGGATAGTGAGGAACAAATGATATAGGTTCAACAATTTATTGAAGACTTAAATGAAATTCTCTTTTTCCTATTGTCATTGAGATGCCATATTGAAGGGACATCTTTCTTGAAGGAGTTGATAAAAAATGATAATTTGAATTCTAAATGACATCAAATATATAATATTTAATAGAAATTATAATACAAATGTAAATGAGTTTTACCCATCATCTTGTAGTGTAGAAAAATGTACTCTACATTTTCACACTTTGTTTGGGTCCCCTCAATTAAATTGGACTTAATTATGCCTTAATAAGCCCTATTTTACTTTTACAAGCCTAATAAATTACATTTTCTGAAGGAGAAACCCAACAATAATTAATGCCAACACATAATACATTACCTTGAGCAATGTGTGTTCCAGAAATAGGGACCTGGGTGAATGGGTCCTCCCTAGGACTTTGAACCTAAATTTAAATATGTTTTTGGTGGTATTTTAATGTCCCCAAATTCAAATTTCAATGTTGGATTGTAATGTTTAATATTTGGTAAATTAAGGATAAATGCCTATAAATACAAGGTTATTTTAATTTTTATCAATTCACTACCTAGAATTTTTATGAGACTTCACAAGAGAAAATTTTATGATCAAGGGCATTCAAGAGAAAAATTATCAGTGATTTATTGCAGCAATCAAGATCTCAAGCATCATGTCAAAGTCTCTTACAATCATGCATGTTTTTGGAGCTAACATTGTGATGTAGGTTTCAAAGATCCAAGTCAACATTCAAGAATCTATTCAAATATCAAGATCCACGTCCATTGAAGCCATTTCATGCAAGATAAAGATCAAGATTTCAGTCCTCCAAAAGGTGTATTCAAGGGTTGGTTGAGTTGCAACATTGCATGTTCATTCATCATTCTTTTCATGCTTCATTATTTCAATTCAAATAATTTTCTCCTCTTTATGAATGTATAGGTTTATAGGTTGAAGAAGGATTGAAGACAACAAAGTTGCAAAGTTACAAAATTGCAAAAAGTTGTCAACATTGTTGTCAATTCATGAAAACTCACCTACAAACCTCATTTCCAATTGTTCGACATTGAAACCCAAATTAAAAAAAAGCTATAGACTGCCACTAGAGGATCCCAAAAGTTGAGTAAAACCCTTGCACAAAAACCCATTCACCCATAGGTGAATGAGTCCTAGTCAACCTTCAGAATCTGCATTTTGGTGACAGGTACACACCCTCCTACCATTTTCAAATCTGTCAGAAGTTTGTTGTTTCTGTCTGTATTATGCTTTAAATTGATGATTCAAGTTTGAATGGGAATAATTGAGTTGATTTACTATTTTTATTTTTTCTCCCAAAAGTGTTGTTCAGGCTAATACCCATGTCCTCAATCAAAAGAAAACTAGTAGATTCCCTCATTGAGTTGACTCACCTAAGGATTGTAAGTCAATTCATTGTAGGGATCTCATTTCCTAATGAAATAAAGGAAAATAGGGTCCACATCACATTCATCCAATTCCCCCAACACCCTATTCTTTGTCGTTTCACATCTTGACCTCCCCTAAGATTCCAATGAAAGGAATATAATGATAAATAAAATAAAATAAAGGAAACTTGGATGAACATGAAGGATTTAGTGAGCTCATGTGAAACTGATCAAATTGAGGTGAAAGAAGTTAATGGGGAGAGAGAGGGGTTGCCTACATTTTCCAGAGGAAAGAATGGCATCCATTTTCTATTAAACCTATTAGAGGGGACATATTAAATGCAAGGGTATGGTCACTTGGGGAAGGGAGCTGCCTATTGTTCCTTTAGGAAGGTATAACATCCCTCTTTGTTGAAATTACTCCTCAAGTACTCATAGAGGTGTGCACATAACAAAATATTGAGAGAAAGTGATGGAGGGAGAATTTTATGATATCTCTACAATGGTCTTAGTAGGTAGTGCCCCGATAGTTTTGAGAATGTCATTAATTGATGTGAGTAGCTCTTCTGAGCAACTATGAAGAGTTGCATGTATTCATACCATGATGTAGATGGTATGAGCATGGAGTTATGTATATTGTATTTTAGATTGTCATTGGTCAAGAGTCTATTTTTTTTGTAGACTGCAGGAATCAGGTAGCACAACCCCCTATAAACTACAATGTGCCTGATAAAATTTTTAACATGACTGGTGACACTGGCACGACACATCCTCTAGTACCACAGGGGTGGGAGAGACTAGACCTTGTGACCAACCTCATTCAATAGGAAAGGTTTAGCCAACCGAGCTAGGGCCCCAACCCTTGGTCAAGAGACTTTGATTTGAATTGATGAAAATTAGTTTTTCTTGAAGTAATTAGGTATTGAGATAAACATGGTGTGTCATCCTTTATTTATGCTTGAGAATTTCAATAAATACCTTTTATAATGTTTGTGAGTGATTGGTTTTGGATTTGACCAACATTTAATTAGAAAAAAGTTTAAGTTTGTGAAATATTGTGAGTTCTAAATTGTGACTAGAATCATTTGAAATTATGTTAAAGGCTTGTAGGTTGTGATTATTTATGAATGGAATTTTTAAGCTAACACTAGTTGACCTTGGTTATATGAACAATATTTGTAAGACTTCCATTGGGATCATGAGTAGAGATTCATTAGGATAACATTTGAGTAAAGTTATAGTCATTATAAAATGGCAAGACATTAGTATTCCAATATTGATCATGATGATAAAATATTTATTAGATCTAGATGAATATAGTAATACGTACATAACATACTATGGTTGTTAATCAAGATTACAAAGCATGTTTACTATGGATTAGTGTTACCAGGAGACATGTCTTCTACCCCCTGAGATGTGTCTCAGGTACGGAGATGCATCTTCGGTACTTGAAACGTCTCTTGAGATGCCTCCAAGAGCACTATAATGCAAATGAAGTCTCTCGCTTTCTCCTAAAGTCTCTTGCTAAGGAAAGTGTCATCTCTTGCATGTCTCCTACACATATCCTATTGAATAAAAGCCAAAACACATGAAAGCATTGAAAAGTAATGAAAAAAATGCATTTTGAACATAGGTTTTCCTTTGCTCCAGCTGAAAATGCAAGTTAAAGTCACCTATTTTGAGTTGCATGACTATAGGAGAGGATAAGTTTTTTTGGAGGGTGTGGCTTAAGGTTTTTAGGAGGGTGATTGTAGCTAGTAAGTCACATTCCCAAATTTTTCTTCCCTTAGCTATTTGTTTTCTTTTCATGCTTCTTTATTTTAAGTCTATACAATGCTTTTATCTTGCTAAGATTTGTATGTATCCAAATAACTACAAATTGTGGCATGTTAATCTTGTAAATCCTTTTTCTATTGTTTAAATTAATCAAAAATTTGGACCATGATTTGCAGACATCTATGGTAATCAGGGTTCAAATTATCTTTTTGTTTTCACTATTTACCTTCCAAGATTTGCACCATTTACATGAGAGGTTGTGCTAGGTTGGTTGTTTCATAGATAATTCTGATTTACAAATGATTTAGAAATCAAAGAGGAACATTCAAAACCCAGCTTATTCCTTTCCTATTTTCCATTCTCTTCCTTTTATTTAAACTTAATATTGTTTAGGATAGTGTCATACCCCCTAATCGCAGCTACACAAGCATAATAACTTATTAGTTATAGGTTAATATATGACTACCTTGGATTATAAAGACAAAAGACTAGTTACATAGGTTTCTAATTTTTAGGTTACATAGAAGTTAGAACTTTGAAGAAATCTGAAATATTAAATAAATTTCATTGATAGTTAAATTAATAAATATATTTCTAGGTTACATAGATTTCTGATAGGTTGATAATATTGATAATGATACAGATAGTTACATAGTGATAGTATCATATACATTTGTGACATTTTCATTGGTTCATTTTTTAAATGAAAAGTAAAACTGCATTATAACCTGCAATGCCAATAGTAAATATTGTTGTTGTGTCAAATATATTTTTGTTTTTTTTTTTTTTTGTAGAATCATTGAATCAAGAATGTTAGGTGGGGGAAAACAAAGCTTGTACCCATTGTGGAAGTATTGTGATCGTATTCCAGGTCTGAAGGGTTCAGGTGGAACAACCATGATCACATGTAAGTTATGTGAAATGTCATGGCAAGGTACTTACACGAGGGTGAGGGATCATTTCCTTCACATACTTGGAAAAGGTGTTGATCCTTGTACAAATGAGGTGCAACAATATGAGGTTGTGAGGGATCAAGAAAGGGTTGATGGGAAAGTTTCTAATTTGAGCTTTCACGCTTAAACAGTAGGGGTAACTACTGCAGTTCAAAATAAAAATAGAGAGGAAAAAGTGCCCATGTGTCTTCTAGAGATGTACTAGGAGAAATTTCTCACAAGAGACCACACATTGGTAGCTCAAACCCTATTGGAAGATTATGTGATGTGGAAGGTTGAGAAGTGGTTGATGTAATGATTGCATGCTTCTTTTATGCAAATGGGATACCATTTAATGTTGCTAGATCACCTTTCTATGGAGAGATGGTCCAAGCTATCACTAATGCACCAACTGGGTATAAACCACCTATGTATGAAAAACTTTGCACTACTCTAATTGATTAAGAAAAAATTTGAATAGAGAACCAAACTGCACCAATGAAAAAAGTGGGCTAAAAAAGGATGCATTATTGTGATGGATGGGTGGACAGATATTAGAAATCGTCAAATACTTAATATCATGGTAACATGCAACAAAGGGCCTTATTTTTTGAAGGTAATAGATTGTTCAGGAGAAGAAAAAAATACAGAATTTCTTTTTAACATACTAGGTGATGGCATTGAGGAGATGGGGACATCACATGCAGTCCAAATTGTTACAGATGTTGCCCTTCTTTGTAAAGCAGCAGGCATATTGGTGCAAAAAAAGTAGAAGCATATATTTTGGACACCATGTTGTGTGCATGCGTTGAATAATACACTCAAAGATATTGGCAAGATTTGTTAAAATTTTAATGATCAGATTGTATGTACAAAAATAAATTCAAATCAGAGACAATAACACAATAGACACCCTGGGAAAACCCTCCACTTGAGGGAGAAAAAAATAGCAACAAAGATCTCCTCTTATATATAAATAATGGAAACAAATCTCTTTAAAATGAGGCCAATCACAAGGCCAATATTTAGCACCTACACCAGATGCAATGATAGTTAATGATCTGTACTTCTTTGAATTACTAAATCTTCCCTTCAAGAAATTCATGATCTGTGTTCCAAAAAGAATTGGCTGATTGCACATTATCAAAGGAAAGCATTACAATATATACAAGGTAGAAATATTGTAGCCATTATCTAAGCAGCCCACTAACTATCTACTAACTAATAAAATAAAGATGAGCTGCCCACTAAGCAGCCCACTAGCTATCCACTAGCTAATAAACTAAAGATGAGTTGCCCACTAAGCAACCCACTAGCTATCCACTAGCTAATAAAATAAAGATGAGTTGCCCACTAAGCAGCCCACTAGCTATCCACTAGCTAATAAACTAAAGATGAGCTGCCCACTAAGCAGCCCACTAGCTATCCACTAGCTAATAAACTAAAGATGAGTTGCCCACTAAGAAGCCCACTAGCTATCCACTAGCTAATAAAATAAAGATGAGCTGCCCACTAAGTAGCCCACTAGCTATCCACTAGCAACCAATTCACATTAAATAACACATATAAATAAATAGTCGATAGGCTATATTGATTTATGTCTTCACTCATAGTTGGAAGGATGAACCCGAAGCTACTATATCATTAACACTCCCCTTCAGCTAGGGAGAGAACTTTTAGTTGCTCAAGAAAAATCACCTCAAAATGATGCCCATCACATTGGCTACAACCAAATGTGAAAAGAAGAATATCACCTCAGCGTGATATTAGATATTTCCTCAACACAATATCAACCATAATGGCTACAACCATACTATGGTATGTACAAGTGTTCATCACTTGCATGATGTTGTCACCTCAACATGACATTCACAAGTACAAGATGTGTCATGGAGTCTCACACATGACATCCACCATGACTCAAGCTCGAAGGATGGAAACAAGGGCTTACACCTCAAATTCCTCTGTCTCAGAGGAAAATGCATTAACAAGGGCTTGCACCTCAAATTCCTCTATCTTAGAGGAAAATGTATTAACAAGGGCTTGCACCTCAAATTCCTCCATCTCAGAGGAAAATGCATTAACAAGGGCTTCAACCTCAAATTTCTCCATCTCAGAGAAAAATGCATTAACAAGGGCTTGCACCTTAAATTCCTTTGTCCTAGAGGAAAATGCATTAACAAGGGTATGCACCTCAAATTCCTCCATCTCAGAGGAAAAATGCATTAACAAGGGCTTGCACCTCAAATTCCTTTGTCTCAGAGGAAAATGCATTAACAAGGGCTTGCACCTCAAATTCCTATGTCTTAGAGGAAAATGCATTACTAAGGGCTTCAACCTCAAATTCCTCCGTCTCAGAGGAAAATGCATTAACAAGGGATTGCACCTCAAATTCCTCTATCTCAGAGGAAAATGCATTAAGAACGGCTTGCACCTCAAATTCCTCCATCTTAGAGGAAAATGCATTAACAAGGGCTTCCACCTCAAATTCCTCCATCTCAGAGGAAAATGCATTAACAAGGGATTTCACCTAGAACTTCTCTCACAGAGAAGAAGTCATTAAATAGGTGCACTGATAATGAGACTATTTCTCAGTTAAGGCTGGATTCTCCACCATACCAAGCTTATCTCGAAAGTACACAAAGTTCATTCTGGAGAGAGGCTTGGTGAGAATGTTTGTTGTTAGCTCATTAGTGCTGATATACCTCAACTATATAGCCTTCCGCAATACCATATCTTTGATATAGTGGTACTTGATCTCAACATGCTTGGTTCTGTAATGGAACACAAGACTGACAAATAGCTTCACGCAACTCTAATTATCACAATGAATGATAGTAGGATCCATTGATTGCCCAAAATATCCTACAAGGAGATTACGAAGCCACACTGCTTCCTGAGCTGCCATACAAGCTGCAATATACTCTGCCTCGGTTGTACTCGCTACAGATGACTACTTCTTGTTGAACCAGCATATCATAGTAGATCCAACCTGAAGAATATCTTAATCCATATCCAATTCTACCATGCAAGTATCTCACGATATGCTTTTGCTGAAACAAGATTACCATCTTCTTCAAGCTCAACAGGCCCCCTCTAAATCTTCAAGCACTTGCATCAACCTTCTGACCTCTTCATCCAAGATTTCCTACAACACTTTGACTTAGATAAATGTTTTTTAGTGCACACGTCTAGTACTGTAGAGAGTTCAGGATAGTCCTCTTCGACCTCATCCTAGATATCACTATTCTGAATAGGGTTGCAGAGCTACCAATGACAAATCCAGATGACAGTCTTGAGCAATTCTAATCTTAGCAGCTGAAGGGATCTTCTAAGGATTTAGCACCTAGCTTTGCAATACAGTAATCTTTACTTCTTCTCAGTGAGTTATAAAAATCCCTCTTGACCCCTGCTTTAGAGATTGCAAGGAAGACTTCTAGAAGCGAACTCCCTCTAGCCACCAACTCAGTTCCATGGCTACAAGATGTGACTTCATTCTTGATCATTTCTTTGGTTGGCATGACTTCCTCATGAGATGCCTCAAGCTTTTTCATCACTAAGCAATCTCTCAACACCTTCCACTTTTAGATCTATCCTAGAAGCATTTTAGAGAGAGATTACTAACTGTTTATAACTATCCAAAGAAATATCACGGCTAGAATCATACAAATTTTACTATCTTAGGTTATAGCATGTGTACATAAGAATTTATGAACAATGTTTGAACATGAATAAGTAAATCAACCTATAAAAGAAATATATCAATGAATCATAATGAAGGAATAAAGAAACTTATCTTTATTGAATTTGATATAACTCTTTCTTCCAACTTTTACTCCTCTCGAGAATGCTAAACTCAACACAACAAGAGACAATCTAAACAACTGCAATTTCTTGAATTCATTATGAATTAGCAAGTAGAACCAACTCTCTCCAAGAGTCAAGGCTCTAACATAGTTAATGTATTAGAGAATGATATCGATATGATCAACCTATCACAACAAAAATGCAATTATCTTTTTCATCTCAAAGTCACACTCAAAGATCTACATAATTAGAATGAAACAAATCACAATGAATAATTTGAAATATTCAAAGCATCTTTATACTAGAGAGCACAATTCAAGAGAAATTACAATCTCTCTATACTAATCACACAAGATCTAAATAAATGAAATAACTCAGCAAACAAAGAATACTTATCTCTCGATGGATGCAAACACTGCTCATGTGCACAGATCAGTACACAACCTTCACGGCTTGAACACAGGCCCATGACTTAGAATAGAAATTCCCTAGAATCCTTCTGAGGGGAGAACTCGTCCATATCCATAAATGAAGCATGCTGATTAGGCCTGGTTGGGAAATCCTTTGCATAGTGACCAAACTTGTCACAACGAAAACATTGGAGTTTAGTGAGGTCCCACTTCTTCTTGAATGCAGAAGCACCATCAGCTCCTTTATTTCTATTCCTCTTGAAATATCCTTTCTTTCCATCCTTCCCTTTCTTCTTCGAGGATTGGGCAGAAAGAACATGAATGTCTTCATTTGTAGGGCTTCGACCAATACCTCTTGCAGCCAACCTAGACTCTTCTTGAATGCAATCCACCTTCAAATGATCAAACTTGGGAAGTTTAGACCTTGTGCTAATTCCCTGAATGAAGGATTCCCAAGACAAAGGTAGACCATTGAGAGCGAGTGTAGTCAAGTCCTTGTCATCAACCATATGCCCAATTGTTGAGAACTAATCTCTCAAATCTAAGATCCTCATGAAGTATGCAATAACAGATTCATCCTTTGACATCTTCACATGATGCAATTGATGCTTTAGTGCAAGTGCTTGGATAGTATTGTTGATTTTGTACATCTCTTCCAAGGTCTTGAGCATATCTCTCATTGTCTTCAACTTAGAGATGATAGGAACAATATGGTCCTTGATAGAATCAACCAATATCTTCATTGCTTTAATGTCTTTCTTCAACCACTGCAACTTTTCTTCTTCCTCCTCAGGTTTAGAAGCGCTAGACTCCATGAACGCACCCAAGTCATTTTCACACAAGCTAAGCATGATCCTAAATCTCCATGAGGTGAAGTTGGATGCACCTTCGAGTTTGTCCTCAACCTTCAAACCATTCACCATCTTGACTGATGTAGATAAGTGAAGAAATAAGGTATGTTGATTCACAATAATCTAATCATGATCCTCTCAAACCTACTCTGATACCAAGTTTACTATCTTAGGTTATACCATTAATTATAGAAAATAGATTTTTGTTGGTTATACGGATGTGAAGAGTGTTAATGATATAGCAACTTTGGGTTCATCCTTCCAGCCACAAGTAACGACATAAATCAATATAGCCTATCAGCTATTTATTTATATGTGTTATTTGATGTGAATAAGAATCTACTAGTGGATATCTAGTGGGCTGCTTAGTGGGCAGCTCATCTTTAGTTTATTAGCTAGTGGATAGCTAGTGGGCTGCTTAGTGGGCAACTCATCTTTAGTTTATTAGTTAGTGGATAGTTAGTGGTGGTAGTGGGTCTTGTAGATAGTGGCTATAGTATTTATACCTTCTATATATTGTAATGCTTTCCTTTTATAATGACAATCAACCAATTCTTTTTTGAACATAGATTGCAAATTTCTTCAAGGGAAGATTTAGTAATTCAAGGAAGTACAAATCATTATCTATCATTGCATCTGGTGTAGGTGCTGAATATTGGCATTATGATTGACCTCATTATAAAGAGATTTTTTTCCATTATTTATATATAAGAGAATATCTTTGTTGGTGGGTTTTTCTCCCTCAAGTGGAGGGTTTTCCCAAGGTATCTATTATGTTATTGTATCTGATTTGAATTTATTTTTGTGCATACAATGTGATCATTAAAATTTAACATGGTATCAGAGCGGGTTTGAGAGGATAGTGATTAGATTATTGCCAATCAACATAACTTTTTTTTTCACTTATCTACATCAGTCAAGATGGTGAATGGTTTGAATGTTGAGGATAGACTCGAGGGTGCATCCAACTTCACCTCATGGAGATTTAGGATCATGCTAATTACGTAGATCTATGAGTGTGACTTTGAGATGAAATAGAGAATTGCATTTTTGTTGTCATAGGTTGATCACACCGATATCATTCTCTAATGCATGAACTGTGTTAGAGCCTTGACTCTTGGAGAGAGTTTTTTCTACTTGCTAACTGCATAATGCACTCAAGAAAAATTTGAAGTTGTTCAGATTGTCTTTTATTGTGCTAAGTTTAGCACTCTTGAGAGGAGTAAAAGTTGGAAGAAAGAGTTATATCAAAATTCAATAAAGATAAGTTTCTTTATTCCTTCATTATGATTCTTTGATATATTTCTTTTATAGATTGATTTACTTATTCATGTTTAAATATTGTTCATAGATTCTTATGTATTCATGCTATAACCTAAGATAGTAAGCTTTGTATGATTCTAGCCTTGATATTTCTTTGGATAGTTATAAAAAGTTAGTAATCTCTCTCTAAAATGCTTCTAGGACAGATCTAAGAGCAGAAGGTGTTGAGAGATTGCTTAGTGATGAAAAGATTGAGGCATCTTGTGAGAAACTCATGCCGACCAAAGAAATGATCAAGCATGAAGTCACAACTTGTAGCCATGGGACTGAGTTGGTGGCTAGAGCGAGTTCACTTCCAGAAGTCTTTCTTGCAATCTCTGAAGCAGGGGTCAAGAGGGAGTTTTGTAACTCACTGAGAAGAAGTGAAGATTACTGTATTACAAATCTAGGTGCTAAATCCTTAGAAGATCCCTTCAGCTGCTGAGATAAAAATTTCTCAAGATTATCATTGGTACCTTCGCAAACCTATTAAGAATAGTGAGATCTGGGTTGAGGTCAAGGAGGTCTATTCAAAAATCTCTACAATACCAGAGGTGTGTGCTAGAAAACAATTATCTAAGTCAAAGTTGTAGGAAATCTTGGACGAAGAGGTCAGCAGGTTGATGCAAGTTCTTGAAGATTCAGAGGGAGTCTACTGAGCTTGAAGAAGATGGTAATCTTGTTGTAGCAAAGCATATCTTGAGATACTTGCGTGGCACAATTGGATATGGATTGAGATATTCTTCAAGTTGGATCTGCTATGATATCTTGGTGCAGCAGGAAGTAGTCATCTGTAGCATTGAGTACAACTGAGGCGGAGTATATTACAATTTGTATGGAAGCTCAAAAAATAGTGTGGCTTCATAAGCTCCTTACAGGAATATTTGGGCAATCAATGGAGCCTACTATCATTCATTGTGATAATCAGAGTTGCATAAAGCTATTTTTCAATCTTATGACAAAACCAAGCATGTTGAGATCAAGTACCACTATATCTGAGATATTGTACTACGAAAGGCTATACAGTTGAGGTATATCAGCACTGATGAGCTAGCGATAGACATTTTCACCAAGCCTCCCTCCAGAATCAAGTTTGTGTACTTTCGAGATAAGATTGGTATGGTGGAGAATCCAACCTTAACTGAGAAAGAGTCTCAGTATCGGTGCACCTGTTTAATGAGTTCTTGTCTATGAGAGAATTTCGAGGTGAAATCCCTTGTTAATATATTTTCCTCTGAGACAGAGGAATTTGAGGTGCAAGCCCTTGTTAATGCATTTTCCTCTAAGACAAAGGAATTTTAGGTGCATGCTCTTGTTAATGTATTTTCCTCTGAGATAGAGGAATTTGAGGTACAATCCCTTGTTAATGCATTTTCCTCTAACATGGAGGAATTTGAGGTTGAAGCCCTTGGTAATGCATTTTCCTCTAAGAAAAGAGGAATTTTAGGTGCAATCCCTTGTTAATGCATTTTCCTCTAAGATGGAGGAATTTGAGGTTGAAGCCCTTGTTAATGCATTTTCCTCTAAGACGGAGGAATTTGAGGTGCAAGCCCTTGTTAATGCATTTTCCTTTGAGTCAGAGGAATTTGAGATGCAAGCCCTCGTTAATCCATTTTTCCTCTGAGATGGAGGAATTTCAGGTGCATGCCCTTGTTAATGCATTTTCCTCTGAGATGGAGGAATTTGAGGTGCAAGCCCTTGTTAATGCATTTTTCTCTGAGACAAAGGAATTTGAGGTTGAAGCCCTTGTTAATGGATTTTCCTCTAAGACGGAGGAATTTGAGCTGCAAGCCCTTGCTAATGCATTTTCCTCTAAGATGGAGGAATTTGAGATGCAAGCCCTTGTTAATGCATTTTCCTCTGAGATAGAGGAATTTGAGGTGTAAGCCCTTATTTCCATCCTCTAAGCCTAATTCATGCTGGATGTCATGTGTGAGACTCCATGACACATCTTGTACTTGTGAATGTCATGTTGAGGTGACAACAACATGCAAGTGATGAACACTTGTACATACCATAGTATGGTTGTAGCCATTATGGTTGATATCTTGTTGAGGTGATATCTAATATCACGTTGAGGTGATATTCTTCTTTTCACATCTGGTTGTAGCCAATGTGATGGGCATCATGTTGAGGTGATTTGTCTTGAGCAGCTAGAAGTTCTCTCCCTAGCTGAGAGGGAGCGTTAATGATATAGTAGCTTCGGTTTCATCCTTCCAGCCATGAGTGAAGACATAAATCAATATAGCCTATCGGCTATTTATTTATATGTGTTATTTAATGTGAATGGGCTGCTTAGTGGGCAACTCATCTTTAATGTGAATGTGCTACTAGTTGATAGCTAGTGGGTTGCTTAGTGGGCAGCTCATCTTTAGCTTATTAGCTAGTGGATAGCTAGTCGGCTGCTTAGTGGGCAGCTCATATCTAGTTTATTAGCTAGTGGATAGCTAATGGGCTACTTAGTGGGCAGCTAATCTTTAGTTTATTAGCCAGTGGATAGCTAGTGGGCTACTTAGTAGGCAACACATCTCTAGTTTATTAGCTAGTGGATAGCTAGTGGGCTGCTTAGTGGGTAGCTCATCTTTAGTTTATTAGATAGTAGATAGCTAGTGGGCTGCTTAGTGGGAAGCTCATCTTTAGTTTATTTGCTAGTGGATAGCTAGTGGGCTACTTAGTGGGCAGCTCATCTTTAGTTTATTAGCTAGTGAATAGCTAGTGGGCTGCTTAGTGGGAAACGCATCTTTAGTTTATTATTTAGTGGATAGTTAGTGGTGGTAGTGGGTCTTGTAGATAGTGGCTATTATATGGTAGCTCATCTTTATTTTATTACCTAGTGGATAGCTAGTAGCCCGCTAAGACTAAAGAAGATGTTAATCTTGTTTTCGCAAAGCATATCATGAGATACTTATGTGGCACAGTTGGATATGGATTGAGATATTTTTCAGGTTGGATTTGCTATGATATCCTAGTATAGTAGGAAGAAATCATCTATAGCATTGAGTACAGCTGAGGTAGAGCATATTGTAGCTTGTATGGCAGCTTGAGAAGCAGTGTGGATAGCTATGGTGGTATTTCTGCCAATCTTTGTCTTAAGACCATTATTAGATACCATGTTAAATTTTCATGATCAGATTAAAATTTAACATGGTTTAAAAAGGGCTAGACTCCACTAGCTGGGATAAGGTGTTGTGTATGGTATCCCAATATTCAACCCACTAGCTATCCACTAGCTAATAAACTAAAGATGAGTTTCCCACTAAGCAGCCCACTAGCTATCCACTAGCTCATAAACTAAAGATGAGCTGCCCAATAAACAGCCCACTAGCAATCCACTAGCTAATAAACTAAAGATGAGCTTCCCACTAAGCAGTCCACTAGCTATCCACTAGCTAATAAACTAAAGATGAGTTGCCCACTAAGTAGCCCACTAGCTATCCACTAGCAAATAAACTAAAGCATTACAATATATAGAAGGTAGAAATACTATAGCCACTATCTAAGCAGCCCACTAACTATCCACTAACTAATAAACTAAAGATGAGCTACCCACTAAGCATCCCACTAGCTATCAACTAGCTAATAAACTAAAGATGAGTTGCCCACTAAGCAACCCACTAGCTATCCACTAGCTAATAAAATAAAGTTGAGCTTCCCACTAAGCAACCCACTAGCTATCTGCTAATTAATAAACTAAAGATGAGTTGCCCACTAAGCAGCCCACTAAGCAAATGAAGCATGTTATGATACTTGGATATGGTGTCGGTGTTGAATATTGGCCTTGTGATTGGCCTCATTGTAAAGAGATTTGTTGACATTATTTATATATAAGAGAATATCTTTATTAATGATATTCAAAGAAGATCTTTGTTAATTAAATTTAACTGTGTTATTGGGTCTTTCTTGCTACTCTTGATGACTTCACCATCTTGAGTATAGTTGAGGCAGAGTATATTGTAGCTTGTATGGTAGCTCAGGAAGTAGTGTGGCTTTGTAAGCTCCTTGCAGGATTTTTTGGGCAATCAATGGAGCCAACTATCATTCATTGTGATAATCAGAGTTTTGTGAAGCTATTTGTCAATCTTGTGTTCCATGATAGAACCAAGAATGTTGAAATCAAGTACCACTATATCAGAGATATAGTACTACTGAAAGCTATACATTTGAGGTATATCAACACTGATGAGCTAACGACAGAAATTCTTATGAAGCCCCTCTCTAAAATCAAGTTTGTGTACTTTCAAGATAACCTTGGTATGGTGGAGAATCCATCCTTAACTAAGAAAGAGGCGCAGTATCAATGCACCTACTTAATAAGTCCTTCTCTATGACAGAAGTTTGAAGTGAAATTCCTTTTTAATGCATATTCTTCTGAGATGGAGGAATTTGAGGTGCAAGCCCTTGTTAATGCATTTTCCTCTAAGATAGAGGAATTTGAGGTTGAAGCCCTTGTTAATGCATTTTCCTCTAAGATGGAGGAATTTGAGGTGCAAGCCCTTGTTAATGCATTTTCCTTTGAGACAAAGGAATTTGAGGTGCAAGCCCTTGTTAATGCATTTTCCTCTGAGATGGAGGAATTTGAGGTTGAACCCCTTCTTAATGCATTTTCCTCTGAGATAGAGGAATTTGAGGTGCAAGCCCTTGTTAATGCATTTTCCTCTAAGATGGAGGAATTTGAGGTGCAAGCCATTGTTAATGCATTTTCCTCTAAGACAGTGGAATTTGAGGTACAAGCCCATGTTAATGCATTTTCCTTTGAGACAGAGGAATTTGAGGTCCAAGCCCTTGTTAATGCATTTTCCTCTAAGACAGAGGAATTTGAGGTTGAAGGTCTTGTCAATGCATTTACCTCTAAGACAAAGGAATTTGAGGTGCAAGCCCTTGTTAATGTATTTTCCTTTGAGACAGAGGAATTTGAGGTGTAAGCCCTTCTTTCCATCCTCTAAGCCTGATTCATGGTGGATGTCATGTGTGAGACTCCATGACACATCTTGTACTTGTGTATGTCATGTTGAGGTGACAACATCACGCAAGTGATGAAGCCTTGTACACACCATAGTATGGTTGTAGCCATTATGGTTGATATACTATTGAGGTGATATCTAATATCACACTGAGGTGATATTCTTCTTTTCACATCTAGTTGTAGCCAATGTGATGGGAATCATGTTGAGGTGATTTTTCTTGAGCATCTTGAAGTTCTCTCCCTAGTTGAGAGGGAGTGTTAATGATATAGCAGCTTCGGGTTCATCCTTCCAACCACGAGTGAAGACATAAATCAATATAGCCTATCGGCTATTTATTTATATGTATTATTTAATGTGAATGGGATGCTTAGTGGGAAGCTCATCTTTATTTTATTAGCTAGTGAATAGCTAGTGGGTTTCTTAGTGGGAAGCTCATCTATAGTTTATTAGGTAGTGCATAGTTAGTGGGATACTTAGTGGGCAGCTCATCTTTATTTTATTAGCTAGTGGATAGCTAGTGGCCTACTTAGTGGGCATCTCATCTCTAGTTTATTAGCTAGTGGATAGCTAGTGGGCTACTTAGTGGGCAGCTCATCTCTAGTTTATGAGCTTCCCACTAAGCATCCCATTCATATTAAATAATACATATAAATAAATAGCTGATAGGCTATATTGATTTATGTCTTCACTCGTGGATGGAAGGATGAACCCAAAGTTGGTATATCATTAACACTCCCTCTCAGCTAGGGAGAGAATTTCTAGCTACTAAAAAAAAATCACCTCAACATGATGCCCATCACATTAGCTACAACTAGATGTGAAAAGAAGAATATAACCTCAACGTGATATTAGATATTGTGTCAACATGATATCAACCATAATGGCTACAACCATACTATGGTTTGTACAAGTGTTCATCATTTGCATGATGTTGTCACCTCAACATGACATTCAAAAGTACAAGATGTGTCATGGAGTCTCACACATGACATCCACCATGACTCAGGCTTAAAGGATGGAAATAAGGGCTTACACCTCAAATTCCTCCATCTCAAAGGAAAATGAATTAACAAGGGCTTGCACCTCAAATTCCTCCATCTCAGAGGAAAATGCATTAACAAGGGCTTCAACCCCAAATTCCTCCATCTCAGAGGAAAATGCATTAACAAGGGCTTCAACCTCAAATTCCTCCGTCTGAGAGGAAAATGCATTAACAAGGGCTTCAACCTCAAATTCCTTCGTCTTGGAGGAAAATGCATTAACAAGGGCTTGCACCTCAAATTCCTCCATCTCGGAGGAAAATGCATTAAGAAGGGCTTGCACCTAAAATTCCTCCATCTTAGAGGAAAATGCATTAACAAGGGCTTGCACCTCAAATTCCTCCATCTTAGAGGAAAATGCATTAACAAGGGCTTGCATCTAAAATTCCTCCATCTCAGAGGAAAATGCATTAACAAGGGATTTCACCTCGAAATTCTCTCACAGAGAAGAACTCATTAAATAGGTGCACTGATACTGAGACTCTTTCTCAGTTAAGGCTGGATTCTCCATAATACCAAGCTTATCTTGAAAGTACACAAATTTGATTTTGGATTAGAGGTTTGGTGAGAATGTCTGTCGTTAGCTCATCAGTGCTGATATACCTCAACTGTATAACCTTCCATAGTACCATAGCTATGATATAGTGGTACTTGATCACAACATGCTTAGTTCTGTAAACAAACACAAGATTGCAAAATAGCTTCACGAAACTCTTATTATCACAATGAATGATAGTAGGCTCCATTGATTGCCCAAATAATCCTGCAATGAGCTTACGAAGCCACACTTTTTCCTGAGCTGCCATGCAAACTACAATATACTCTGCCTCGGTTGTACTCAATGCTACAGATGACTACTTCCTGCTGCACTAGGATATCATAATAGATCTAACCTAAAGAATATCTCAATCCATATCCAACTATGCCATGCAAGTATCTCATTATATGCTTTGCTGAAACAAGATTACCATCTTCTTCAAGCTCAACAGGCTCCCTTTGAATTTTCAAGCACTTGTATCAACATTCTGACCTCTTCATCCAAGATTTCCTGCAACACTTTAACTTAGATAATTTTTTTCCAGCACACACCTCTGGTACTATAGAGAGTTCAAGATAGTCCTCTATGACTTCTTCTCAGTGAGTTCTAAAACCATCTCTTGACCCCTACTTCAGAGATTGCAAGGAAGACTTTTGGAAGTGAACTCCCTCTAGCCACCAACTCAATTCTATGG
The DNA here is from genome assembly GCA_007258455.2 of Sequoia sempervirens. Lineage (NCBI taxonomy): Eukaryota > Viridiplantae > Streptophyta > Pinopsida > Cupressales > Cupressaceae > Sequoia > Sequoia sempervirens. The sequence goes on along the minus strand of VDFB02072274.1, from coordinate 12,094,039 downwards.
CTGCAAGATGTGACTTCATTCTTGATCATTTCTTTGGTTGGCATGACTTCCTCATGAGATGCCTCAAGTTTTTTTTTTTTCATCACTAAGCAATCTCTCAACACCTTCTACTCTTCGATCTATCCTGGAAGCATTTTAAACTCTTTCTTCCAACTTTTACTCCTCTTGAGAATGCTAAATTCAACACAACAAGAGACAATCTGAACAATTGCAATTTCATGAATGCATTATGCAGTTAGCAAGTAGAACCAACTCTCTCCAAGAGTCAAGGCTCTAACACAGTTCATGCATTAGAGAATGATATCGATGTGATCAACCTATCACAACGAAAATGCAATTCTCTTTTTTTCATCTCAAAATCACACAAAGAGATCTACATAATTAGCATGAAACAACTCACAATGAATAATTTGAAATCTTCAAAGGATCTTTATGATAGAGAGCACAATTCAACAGAAATTACAATCTCTCTATACTAATCACACAAGATCCAAATAAATAAAATAACTCAGCAAACAAAGAATACTTATCTCTCAATGGATGCAAACGCTGCTCCTGTGCATAGATTAGCACACAACCTTCACAGTTAGAACACGGGACCATGACTTAGAATAGAAATTACCTAGAATCCTTTTGAGGGGAGAACTCATCCACATCGGCAACTGAAGAATGTTGATTAGGCCTAGTTGGGAAATCCTTTGCATAGTGACCAAACTTGTCACAGTGAAAACATTGGACTTTAGTGAGGTCCCACTTCTTCTTGAATGCAGAAGCACCATCAGCTCCTTTATCTCTATTCCTATTGAAATATCCTTTCTTTCCATATTTCCCTTTCTTCTTCTAGGATTGAGTAGAAATAACATGAATGTCTTCATCTATAGGGTTTCGACCAATACCTCTTGCAGCCAACCTAGACTTTTCTTCAATGGAATCCACCCTCAAATGATCAAACTTGGGAAGTTTATATCTTGCTCTGATTCCCTGAATGAAGGATTCCTACGAAAAAGGTAGACCATTGAGAGCAAGCATAGTCAAGTCCTTGTCATTAACCATATGCCCAATTGTTGAGAACTGATCTCTCAAATCTGAGATCCTCATGAAGTATGCAATAACATATTCTTCTTTTGACATCTTCACATGATACAATTGATGCTTTAGTGCAAGTTCTTGGCTAGTATTGTTGATTTCGTACATATCTTCCAAGGTCTTGAGAATATCTCTTGCTGTCTTCAACTTTGAGATGAAAAGAACAATATGGTCCTTGACAGAATCAACCAATATCTTCATTGCTTTAATGTCTTTCTTCAACCACTGCAACTTTTCTTCTTCCTCAGGTTTAGAAGCGCTAGACTCCACAAACTCACCCAAGCCATTTTTACGCAAGCTAAGCATAATCCTAAATCTCCATGAGGTACTGTTGGATGCACCCTCAAGTCTATCCTCAACCTTCAAACCGTTCACCATCTTGACTAATGTAGAAAAGTGAACAAATAAGGTATGCTTATTTGCAATAATCTAATCATGATCCTCTCAAACCCGCTTAGATACCATGTTAAATTTGAATGATCAGATTGTATGCACAGAAATAAATTATAATCAGACACAATAACACAGCAGATACCCTGGGAAAACCCTCCACTTGAGGGAGAAAAACCAAGCAAAAAAAATCTTAAGCATCTACACCAAATGCAATGAAAGATAATGATATGTACTTCCTTGAATTACTAAATCTTCCCTTGAATAAATTCATGATCTGTGTTCAGAAATGAATTGGTTGATTGCACATTATCAAAGGAATGCATTACAATATATAGAAGGTAGAAATATTGTAGCCACTTTCTAAGCAGCCCACTAACTATCCACTAACTAATAAACTAAAGATGAGCAGCCCACTCAGCAGCCCACTAGCTATCCACTAGCTGATAAACTAAAGATGAGCTGCCCACTAAGCAGCCCACTAGCTATCCACTAGCTAATAAACTAAAGATGATTTGCCCACTAAGTATCCCACTAGCTATCCACTAGCTAATAAACTAGAGATGAGCTACCCACTAAGTAGCCCACTAGCTATCCACTAGCTAATAAACTAAAGATTAGCTACCCACTAAGCAGCCCACTAGCTATCCATTAGCAGTCCATTCACATTAAATAACACATAAATAAATAGCCAATAGGCTATATTGATTTATGACTTCACTCATGGCTAGAAGGATGAACCCAAAGCTGCTATATCATTAACACTCCCTCTCAGCTACCAATATATAAACATAAATCAAAATGTTATATATTGATAGGCTATATTTTATTAGCTAGTGGATACCTAGTGGGTTGCTTAGTGGGCAACTCATCTTTAGTTTATTATCTAGTGGATAGCTAGTGGGCTCCTTAGTGGGCAGCTCAAACCCTCCACTTGAGGGAGAAAAACTCAGCAACAAAGATCTCCTCTTATATATAAATAATGGCAACAAATCTCTTTACAATAAGGCCAATCAAAAGGCCAATATTCAGCACCTACACCAGATGCAATGAAAAATAATGATCTGTACTTCCTTGAATTACTAAATCTGCCCTTGAGGAAATTCATGATCTATGTTCAAAAAAGAATTGGTTGATTTTCCATTATCAAAGAAAAGCATTACAATATATAGAAGGTAGAAATATTGTAGCTAGTATCTACGCAGTCCACTAACTATCCACTAACTAATAAACTAAAGATGAGCTACCCACTAAGCAGCCCACTAGCTATCCACTAGCTAGTAAACTAAAGATGAGTTACCCACTAAGCAACCCACTAGCTCTCCACTAGCTCATAAAATAAAGATGAGTTGCCCACTAAGTAGCCCACTAGCTATCCACTAGCTAATAAACTAAAGATGAGTTTCCCAATAAGCAGCCCACTAGCTATCCACTAGCTAATAAACTAAAGATGATTTGTCCACTAAGCAGCCCACTAGCTATCCACTAGCTAATAAACTAAAGATGAGTTTCCCACTAAGTAGCCCACAAGCTATCCACTAGATAATAAACTAAAGATGAGTTTCCCACTAAGCACCCCACTAGCTATCCACTAGCTAATAAACTAAAGATGAGTTGCACACTAAGTAGCCCACTAGCTATCCACTAGCTAATAAACTAAAGATAAGCTGCACACTAAGCAACCCACTAGCTATCCACTAGTTAATAAACTAAAGATGACCTACCCACTAAGCATCCCACTAGCTATCCACTAGCTAATAAACTAAAGATGAGCTGCCCACTAAGTAGCCCACTCTATCCACTAGTAGCCCATTCACATTAAATAACATAAATAAATAAATAGCCGATAGGATATATTTATTTATGTCTTCACTTGTGGCTAGAAAGATAAACCCGAAGCTATAAAGTAAGATATTAGTTTATATTAGATATCGCCTCAATAGGATATTAACCATAATGGCTAGTGGGCTGCTTAGAGGGAAACTCATCTTTATTTTATTAGCTAGTGAGCTACTTAGTGGGTAGGTCATTTTTAGTTTATTAGTTAGTGGATAGCTAGTGGGCTGCTTAGTGGGCAGCTCATCTTTAGTTTATTAGCTAGTGGATAGCTAGTGTGCTGCTTAGTGGGTAGCTCATCTTTAGTTTATTAGTTAGTGGATAGTTAGTGGGTTGCTTAGATACTGGCTACAATATTTCTACCTTCTATATATTGTAATGATATACCATGTTAAATTAAAATGATTAGATTGTATGTAGAGAAATAAATTCAAATCAGACACAATAACATAGTAGATACCCTGGGAAAACCCTCCACTTGAGGGAGAAAAACCCAGCAACAAAGACCTCCTCTTATAAATAAATAATGGCAACAAATCTCTTTACAATGAGGCCAATCATAAGGCCAATATTCATCACCTACACCAGATTCAATGACAGATAATGTTCTATACTTCCTTGAATTACTAAATTTTCCCTTGAAGAAATTTGCAATCTATGTTCAGAAAAGAATTGGCTGATTTGAAATTTCTTGAATGCATGATGCAATTAGCAAGTAGAACCAACTCTCTCCAAGAGTCAAGACTCTAACATAGTTCATGCATTAGAGAATGTTATCGATGTGATCAACCTATCACAATGAAAATGCAATTCTCTTTTTCATCTCAAAGTCACACTCAAAGATCTATATAATTAGCATGAAACAACTCACAATGAATAATTCAAAATCTTCAAAGGATCTTTATGCTAGAGAGAAAAATTCAAAAGAAATTACAATCTCTCTATACTAATCACATAAGATCCAAATAAATGAAATAACTTAGCAAACAAAGAATACTTATCTCTCAATGGATGCAAACACTGCTCATGTGCACAGATCAGCACACAACCTTCACGACTTGAACACAGGCCCGTGACTTAGAATAGAAATTCCCTAGAATCCTTCTGAGGGATGAACTCATCCACATCTGCAAATGAAATATGTTGATTAGGCCTGGTTGGGAAATCCTTTGCATAGTGACCAAACTTGTCACAATGAAAACATTGGACTTTAGTGAGGTCCCACTTCCTCTTGAATACAAAAGCACCACCAGCTCCTTTATCTCTATTCCTCTTGAAATATCCTATCTTTCCATCATTCCATTTCTTCTTTGAGGATTGAGTAGAAAGATGTGCAATCTATCTATACTAATCACACAAGATCCAAATAAATGAAATAACTCAACAAACAAATAATACTTAACTCTCGATGGATGCAAACTCTGCTCATGTGCACAAATCAACACAAGGCCAATATTCAACAATCAATGGACCCTACTATCATTCTTTGTGATAATCAGAGTTGTATGAAGCTATTTTTCAATCTTTTGTTCCATGACAAAACAAAACATGTTGAGATCAAGTATCAATATATCAGAGATATAGTACTGCGGAAGGCTATTAAGTTGAGGTATATCAGCACAAGTGAGAAAACAACAAACATTCTCACCAAGCCTCTCTCTAGAATCAAGTTTCTATAATTTTTAGATAAGCTTGGTATGGAGAATCCAGCCTTAACTAAGAAAGAGTCTCAGTATTAGTGCACCTATTTAATGAGTTCTTCTCTATGAGAGAAGTTCAAGGTGAAAGCCCTTGTTAATGCATTTTCCTCTGAGACGGAGGAATTTGAGGTTGAAGCCCTTGTTAATGCATTTTCATCTGAGATGGAGGAATTTGAGGTACAAGCCCTTGTTAATGCATTTTCCTCTAAGACAGAGGAATTTTAGGTGCAAGCCCTTGTTAAAGCATTTTCCTCTGAAACGGAGGAATTTCAGATGCAAGCTTTTGTTAATGCATTTTCCTCTGAGATAGAGGAATCTCAGGTGTAAGCCCTTGTCTCCATCGTCTAAGCCTGAGTCATGGTGGATGTCATGTGTGAGACTCCATGACACATCTTGTACTTGTGAATGTCATGTTGAGGTGAAAATATCATGCAAGTGATGAACAAGTGTACATACCATAGTATGGTTGTAGCCATTATGGTTGATATCGTGTTGAGGCGATATCTAATATCACACTGAGGTGATATTTTTCTTTTCACATCTAGTTGTCACTAATGTGATGGGCATCATGTTGAGGTGATTTTTCGTGAGCTGCTGGAAGTTCTCTCCCTAGCTGAGAGGGAGTGTTAATGATATAGTAGCTTCAGGTTCACCCTTCCAGCCACGAGTGAAGACATAAATCAATATAGCCTATTGGCTATTTGTTTATATGTGTTATTTAATGTGAATTGGCCACTACTAGATAGGTAGTGGGATGCTTAGTGGGCAGCTCATCTTTAGTTTAATAGCTAGTGGATAGCTAGTGGGTTTCTTAGTGGGTAGCTCATCTTTAGTTTATTAGATAGTGGATAGCTAGTGGGCTGCTTAGTGGGCAACTCATCTTTATTTTACTAGCTAGTGGATAGCTAGTGGGATGCTTAGTGGGTAGCTCATCTTTAGTTTATTAGCTATTGGATAGCTAGTGGGTTGCTTAGTGGGTAGCTCATCTTAAGTTTATTAACTAGTGGATAGCTAGTAGGCTGCTTAGTGGGAAACTCATCTTTATTTTATTAGCTAGTGGATAGCTAGTGGGCTGCTTACTAGGCAGCTCATCTTTAGTTTATTAGCTAGTGGATAGCTAGTGGGCTGCTTAGTGGGTAGCTCATCTTTAGTTTATTAGCTAGTGGATAGCTAGTGGGTTGCTTTGTGGGTAGCTCATCTTTAGTTTATTAGTTAGTGGATAGTTAGTGGGATTTTTAAATAGTGGCTATAGTATTTCTACCTTCTATATATTGTAATGCTTTCCTTTGATAATGTGCAATCAACCAATTCTTTTCTGAACACAAATCATGAATTTCTTCAAGGGCAGATTTAGTAATTCAATGAATTACAGATCGTTATCTATCATTGCATCTAGTGTAGGTTCTAAATAAATGCCTTGTGATTGGCCTCATTGTAAAGAGATTTGTTACCATTATTTATATATAAGAGGAGATCTTTGTTGTTGGGTTTTTCTCCCTCAAGTGGAGGTTTTTCCCAGGGTATCTGTTGTGTTATTGTGTCTTATTTGAATTTATTTCTCTACATACAATTTGATCATTAAAATTTAACATCGTATCAGAGCATGTTAAATAAAACTGTAGCCAATCAAGGAAGTACAGATCATTATCTACCCACTTACTACTATCTGCTTAGTGGGCTAGATTGCTAATTTATATATTATTAGAAATAAATCAATATAGCCTATCAGCTATTTATTATGATAATGATCAATAATAGTCTATCTATTATTAGAATCAAGTTTGTGTACTTTCAAGTTAAGCTTGGTATGGTGGAGAATCCAACCTTAATTGAGAAAGAGTCTCAGTATCAGTGTACCTATTTAATGAGTTCTTCTCTATGAGAGAAGTTTGAGGTGAAATCCCTTGTTAATGCATTTTCCTCTGAGATGGAGGAATTTGAGGTGCAAGCCCTTGTTAATGCATTTTCCTCTGAGACAGAGGAATTTGAGGTGCAAGCCCTTGTTAATGCATCAAGAGAAAAATCTCATAATGATTAAGGTATAGCTATCCATAATGATTGGCAATAATCTGATCACAATCCTCTCAAACCTGCTCTGACTAGATTATCTACTTAATGGGTAGCTCATCTTTAGTTGATTAGCTAGTGGATAGCTAGTGGGCTACTTAGTGGGTAGCTCATCTTTAGTTTATTATTATTGCTTACACCTCAAATTCCTCTATCTCAGAGGAAAATGCATTAACAAGGGCTTGCACCTCAAATTCCTACGTCTCAAAGGAAAATGCATTAACAAGGTCTTGCACCTCAAATTCATCCATCTCAGAGGAAAATGCATTGATAAGGGATTTCACCTCAAACTTCTCTCATAGAGAATAACTCATTAAACAGGTGCACTAATACTGAGACTCTTTCTCAGTTAAGGTTGGATTCTCCACCATACCAAGCTTATCTCAAAAGTAATAAGCTTAATAAGGCTTCAGTCTAGGTTAATAAGGCCTTATTTAGGACATCTTTCTTGGATGAGTTAGTGGTTACAATATTAAGAGTGCACTAGTGTTAATTTGATATTGCTTGCACCTCAAATTCCTCCATCTCTAAGGAAAATGCATTAACAAGGGCTTGCACGTCAAATTCCTTCGTCTTAGAGGAAAATTCATTAACAAGGGCTTCAACCTCAAATTCCTCCATCTCAGAGGAAAATGCATTAACAAGGGTTTGCACCTCAAATTCCTCTGTCTCAGAGGAAAATGCATTAACAAGGGCTTGCACCTTAAATTCCTCCATCTCAGAGGAAAATGCATTAACAAGGTCTTGCACCCCAAATTCCTCCATCTTAGAGGAAAACGCATTAACAAGGGCTTACACCTCAAATTCCTCCATCTCCGAGGAAAATGCATTAACAAGGGCTTGCCCATAGATTGTGAATTATAAGTCCAAATCATACCTAGTAAATTATAAACTTATAGATAACCCATTCACATTAAATAACACATATAAATAAATAGCTGATAGCCTATATTGATTTATGTCTTCACTCATGGCTGGAAAGATGAACCCGAAGCTGCTATATCATTAACTCTCCCTCTCAGCTAGGGAGTAAACTTCCAGCTGCTCAAGAAAAATTACCTCAACATGTTGCCCATCACATTGGCAACAACCAGATGTGAAAAGAAGAATATCACCTCAATGTGATATTAGATATCGCCTCAACATGATATCAACCATAATGGCTACAACCATACTATGGTGTGTACAAGTGTTCATCACTTGTGTGATGTTGTCACCCCAACATGACATTCACAAGTACAAGATGTGTCATGGAGTCTCACACATGACATCCACCATGACTTAGGCTCAGAGGGTGGAAACAAGGGCTTACACCTCAAATTCCTCTGTCTTAGAGGAAAATGCATTAACAAGGGCTTGCACCTCAAATTCCTTCATCTCAGAGGAAAATGCATTAACAAGGGCTTGCACCTCAAATTCCTCTGTCTCAGAGGAAAATGCATTAACAAGGGCTTACACCTCAAATTCCTCCATCTCAGAGGAAAATGCATTAACAAGGGATTGCACCTCAAATTCCTCCATCTCAAAGGAAAATAATTTGAATCAATTATTAGTTTATTATTGTAATGTTGTGTTATTGTGTCTGATCATTAAAATTTAACATGGTAAGCATGATCCTAACTCTCCATGAGGTGAGGTTGGATGCACCCTCGAGTTTGTCCTCAATCTTCAAACTATTAACCATCTTGAATGATGTAGATAAGTGAACAAATAAGGTATGCTAATTGGTAATAACTAAAGAAATATTATAGCCACTATCTACAAGACCCACTACCACCACTAACTATCCACTAACTAATAAACTAAAGATGATCTGCCCACTAAAGAGCCCACTAGCTATCCACTAGCTAATAAACTAAAGATGAGTTGCCCACTAAGCAGCCCACTAGCTATCCACTAGCTAATAAACTAAAGATGAGCTGCCCACTAAGCAGCCCACTAGCTATCCACTAGCTAATAAACTAAAGATGAGCTACCCACTAAGCAGTTCACTAGCTATCCACTAGTAGATTCCCACTAACTATCCACTAACTAATAAACTAAAAATGAGTTTCCCACTAAGCAACCCACTAGCTATCCACTAGCAGATTCCCATTCACATTAAATAACACATATAAATAAATAGCCCATAGGCTATATTGATTTATGTCTTCACTCATGGCTAGAAGGATGAACCCGAAACTACTATATCATTAACACTCCCTCTCAGCTAGGGAGAAAACTTCTAGCTACTCAAGACAAATCACCTCAACATGATGCCCATCACATTAGCTACAAACAGATGTGAAAAGAAGAATATCACCTCAACATGGTATTAGATATCGCCTCAACATGATATCAATCATAATGGCTACAACCATACTATGGTGTGTACAAGTGTTCATCACTTGCGTGATGTTGTCACCCCAACATGACAATTACAAGTACAAGATGTGTCATGGAGTCTCACACATGACATCCACCATGACTCAGGCTCAAAGCTTGGAAACAAGGGCTTACACCTCAAATTCCTTCGTCTCAGAGGAAAATGCATTAACAATGGATTGCACCTCAAATTCCTTTGTCTCATAGGAAAATATATTAACAAGGGCTTGCACCTCAAATTCCTCCGTCTGAGAGGAAAATGCATTAACAAGGGCTTACACCTAAAATTCCTCCATCTCAAAGGAAAATGCATTAACAAGGGCTTGCACCTCAAATTCCTCCGTCTTAGAGGAAAATACATTAACAAGGGCTTGCACCTCTAATTCCTCTGTCTCAAAGGAAAATGCATTAACAAGGGATTTCACCTTGAACTTCTCTCATAAAGAAGAACTCATTAAACGAGTGCACTGATACTGAGACTCTTTCTAAGTTAAGGTTGGATTCTCCACCATACCAAGCTTATCTTGAAAGTACAGATGAGCCACTAGGTAAATTAATAATTTAACTAGTTTATTATTGTAAGCTAGTTATTAATATACCTCATCTTTAGTTTATTACTAATGGGCTATTTAGTGGGATCTTTAATATGGGCTATTAAGTTACAATAACATGCTTGGTTCTTCGTATTTAATGTGAAGAAGATGGTAATCTTGTTGTAGCAAAGCATATCCTGAGATACTTTCGTGGAAACAAGGCCAATAACAAATATTATAGTAATATTATCAGATAGTAGCCCAAATGCCTCAAATTATTAAAGATAATTGCCCATTTTTAAATCAGTAAAGCATTGATGTAGCTAAGAATATCCTAAGCTACTATCTGATAATAGCTACTATATGGAAATCCACTATCTATTTATATATAACAGATAATGAAATTTGTGTTATTGATCATTATAAGTAGATCAAGAGTAGTTTCTTCAATCACTAGAATTTATTGTGAATTTCTTCAATCACTAAGTATTCTAAAGTCATCAAGATCAGATTGTGAAGTCATCAAGAGTAGATTATTTGTTTATCATTGCATCTTGTGAAGGTTTGAGATGATTGTGATCAGATTATTGCCAATATAAATACCTAATTTGTTCACTTATCTACATCAGTGAAGATGGTGAACGGTTTGAAGTTTCACGACAGACTCAAGGGTGCATCCAACTTCACCTCATGCAGATTTAGGATCATGCTTACCTTGCGTGAAAATGACTTGGGTGAGTTCGTGGAGTCTAGCGCTTCTAAACTTGAGGAGGAAGAAGAAAGGTTGCAGTGGTTGATGAAAGACATTAAAGCAATGAAGATATTGGTTGCTTCCGTCAACGACCATATTGTTCCTCTCATCTCTAAGTTGAAGACAGTGAGAGATATGCTCAAGACCTTGGAAGAGATGTAAAAAATCAACAATACCAGCCGAGCACTTGCACTAAAGCATCAATTGCATCATGTGAAGATGTCAAAGGAAGAATCTATTATTACATACTTCATGACGATCTCAGATTTGAGAAATCAGCTCTTAAAAATTGGGCATATGATTGATGACAAGTACTTCACTATGCTCGCTCTCAATGGTCTACCTTTGTCTTGGGAATCCTTCATTCAAGGAATGAGCGCAAGATCTAAACTTCCCAAGTTTGATCATTTGAGGGAAAATTGCATTCAAGAAGAGTCTAGGTTGGCTACAAGAGGTATTGGTCGAAGCCCTATAGATGAAGAAATTAATGTTCTTTCTACTCAATCCTCAAAGAAGAAAGGGAAAGATGGAAAGAAAGGATATTTCAAGAGGAATAGAGATAAAGGAGCTGATGATGCTTCTGCATTCAAGAAGAAGTGGGACCTCACTAAAGTCCAATTTTTTCATTGTGACAAGTTTGGTCACTATGCAAAGCATTGCCCAACCAAGCCTAATCAACATGCTTCATTTGCGGATGTGGATGAGTTCTCCCCTTAGAAGGATTCTAGGGAATTTCTATTGTAAGTCATGGATCTGTGTTCAAGCCGTGAAGGTTGTGTGTTGATCTTTGCACATGAGTAGCACTTGCATCCATCGAGAGATAAGTTATTTCATTTATTTGGATCTTGTGTGAATAGTATAAAGAGATTGTAATTTCTCATGAATTGTGCTCTCTAGCATAAAGGTCCTTTGAAGATTTCAAATTATTCATTGTGAGTTGTTTCATGCTAATTATGTAGATCTCTAAGTGTGACTTTGAGATGAAAAAGAGAATTACATTTTGGTTGTGATAGGTTGATCACATCAATATCATTCTCTAATGCATGAACTATGTTAGAGCCTTGACTCTTGGAGAGAGTTGGTTCTACTTGCTAACTGCATAATACATTCAAGAAATTGCAGTTGTTCAGATTGTCTCTTGTTGTGTTGAGTTTAGCATTCTCAAGAGGAGTAAAAGTTGGAAGAAAGAGTTATATCAAATTCAATAAAGATAAGTTTCTTTATTCCTTCATTATGATTCTTTGATATATTTCTTTTATAGGTTGATTTACTTATTCATGTTTAAATATTGTTCATAAATTCTTACGTATTCATGCTATAACCTTAGATAGTAAACTTTGTATGATTCTAGCCTCGATATTTCTTTGGATAGTTATAAAAAGTTAGTAATCTCTCTCTAAAATGCTTCCAGGACAAATCTAAGAGTAGAAGGTGTTCAGAGATTGCTTAGTGATGAAAAATCTTGAGGCATCTCATGAGGAAGTCATGCCAACCAAAGAAATGATCAAGAATGAAGTCACATCCTGCAGCTATGGAATTGAGTTGGTGGCTAGAGGGAGTTCACTTCCAAAAGTCTTCCTTTCAATCTCTAAAGTAGGCGTCAAGAGGGAGTTTTATAACTCACTGAGAAGAAGTAAAGATTATTGTATTGCAAAGCTAGGTGCTAAATCCTTAGAAGATCCCTTCAGCTGCTAAGACTAGAATTGCTCAAGACTGTCATCTGGATTTGTCATTAGTAGCTCCACAAACCTATTCAGAATAGTGAGATATAGGATGAGGTTGAAGAGGACTATCCTAAACTCTCTATAGTACCAGAGGTGTGTGCTAGAAAACATTTATCTAAGTCAAAGTGTTATAGGAAATCTTGGACGAAGAGGTCAGAAGGTTGATGCAACTGCTTGAAGATTTAGAGGGAGCTGACTAAGCCTGAAGAAGATGGTAATCTTGTTTCAGCAAAGCATATCGTTAGATACTTGCATGGAATAGTTGAATATGGATTGAGATATTCTTCAGGTTGGATCTACTATGATATCCTAGTGTAGCAGGAAGTCGTCATCTATAGCATTGAGTATAGCCGAGGTAGAGTATATTGCAGCTTGTATGGCAGCTCAGGAAGCAGTGTGGCTTCATAAGCTCCTTGCAAGATTATTTGGGCAATCAATGGAACCTACTATCATTCATTGTGATAATCAAAGTTGCGTGAAGCTATTTTTCAATCTTGTGTTCCATGATAGAACCAAGCATGTTGAGATCAAGTACCACTATATCAGAGATATGGTACTATGGAAGGCTATATAGTTGAGGTATATTAGTACTGATGAGCTAACGATAAACATTCTCACCAAGCCTCTATCCAGAATCATGTTTGTGTAGTTTTGAGATAAGCTTGGTATGGTCAAGAATCCAGCCTTAACTGATAAAGAGTCTCAGTATCAGTGCACCTAATTAATTTGAGGTGCAATCCCTTGTTAATGCATTTTCAACTTAGATAGAGCAATTTGACATGCAAGCCCTTGTTAATGCATTTTCCTCTGAGACAGAGGAATTTGAGGTGCAAGCCCTTATTAATGCATTTTCCTCTGAGATGGAGGAATTTTAGGTTGAAGCCGTTGTTAATGCATTTTCCTCTGAGACAAAGGAATTTGAGATGCAATCCCTTGTTAATGCAATTTCCTCTGAGATGGAGGAATTTGAGGTGCAAACCCTTGTTAATGCATTTTCCTCCGAGACGGAAGAATTTGAGGTACAATCCCTTGTTTCCATCCTCTAAGCCTAAGTCATGGTGGATGTCATGTGTGAGACTCCATTACACATCTTGTATTTTTGAATGTCATGTTTAGGTGACAACATCATACAAGTGATGAACACTTGTACATACCATAGTATGGTTGTAGCCATTATGGTTGATATTATGTTGAGGTGATATCTAATATCATGTTGAGGTGATATTCTTCTTTTCACATCTGGTTGTAGCCAATGTGATGGGCATCATGTTGAGGTGATATTCTTCTTTTCACATCTGGTTGTAGCCAATGTGATGGGCATCATGTTGAGGTGATTTGTCTTGAGTAGTTGGAAGTTCTCTCCCTAGCTGAGAGGGAGTGGTAATGATATAGCAGCTTCAGGTTCATCCTTCCAGCCACAAGTGAGGACATAAATCAATATAGCCTATCAGCTATTTATTTATATGTATTATTTAATATGAATGGGCTACTAGTGGATAGCTAGTGGGCTGCTTAGTGGGCAGCTCATCTTTAGTCTATTAGATAGTGGATAGCTAGTGGGCTGCTTAGTGGGCAGCTCATCTTTAGTTTCTTAGCTAGTGGATAGCTAGTGAGATGCTTAGTGGGCAGCTAATCTTTAGTTTATTAGCTAGTGGATAGCTAATGGGCTACTTAGTGGGTAGCTCATCTTTAGTTTATTAGCTAGTGGATAGCTAGTGGGCTACTTAGGGGGTAGCTTATCTTTAGTTTATTAGTTAGTGGATAGTTAGTGGACTGCTTAGATAGTGGCTACAGTATTTCTATCTTCAATATATTGTAATGCTTTCCTTTGATAATTAGCAATCAACCAATTCTTATCTGAACACAGATTGTGAATTTCTTGAAGGGTAGATTTAGAAATTCAAGGAAGTATAGATCATTATCTATCATTGCATCTAGTGTAGGTGTTGAATATTGGCCTTTTGATTGGCCTCATTGTAAAGAGATTTGTTGCCATTATTTGTATATAAGAGAAAATCTTTGTTGCTGGGTTTTTCTCCCTCAAGTGGAGGGTTTTCCTAGGGTATCTGTTGTATTATTGTGTCTAATTTGAATTTCTTTTTGTGCATACATTTTGATCATTAAAATTTAACATGGTATCAGAGCAGTATATATTAGTTTATTAGCTACTAGATAGCTAGTGGGCTATCTGCTAATGGTAAGATAGTGATTACCATCTTCTTCATGACTTTAGCCAATCAAGGAAGCACTGATCATTATTCCTTGATAGGTTATTACTATCAACTTAACAGATTTGAGCCTGCTGAGCTTAAAGAAGATGGTAATCTTGTTGTAACAAAGCAGATCTTGAGATACTTGCATGTCACAATTGGATATGGATTGAGATATTCTTCAGGTTAGATATGCTATGATATCTTGGTGCAGTAGGAAGCAGTCATCTGTAGCATTGAGTACAGTCGAGGAAAAGTATATTGTAGTTTGTATGGAAGCTCGGGAAGCAGTGTGGCTTCCTAAGCTCCTTACAGGATTATTTGGGTAATCAATGGAGCCTACTATCATTCATTGTGATAATTAGACTTGCGTGAAGCTATTGTTCAATCTTGTGTACTTTCAAGATAAGCTTAGTATAGTGGAGAGTCCATCCTTAACTGAGAAAGACTCTTAGTATCAGTGCACCTGTTTAACGAGTTATTCTTTGTTAGGGAAGTTTGAGGTGAAATCCCTTGTTAATGCATTTTCCTCTGAAATGGAGGAATTTGAGGTGCAAGCCCTTTTTAATGCATTTTCCTCTGAGATGGAGGAATTTGAGGTGCAAACCCTTGTTAATGCATTTTCCTCTGAGATGGAGGAATTTGGTGTGCAAGCCCTGGTTAACACATTTTCCTCTAAGACAGAGGAATTTGAGGTGTAAGCCCTCGTTTCAACCCTCTGAGTTGAGTCATGGTGGATGTCATGTGTGAGACTCCATGACACATCTTGTACTTGTGAATGTCATGTTGAGGTGACAACATCACGCAAGTGATGAAAATTTGCACACACCATAGTATGGTTATAGCCATTATGGTTGATATCATGTTGAGGTGATATCTAATATCATGCTGAGCTGATATTCTTCTTTTCACATCTAGTTGTAGCCAATGTGATGGGAATCATGTTGAGGTGATTTGTCTTGAGCAGCTAGAAAGTTTTCTCCCTAGCTGAGAGGGAGTGTTAATGATATAGCAGCTTTGGGTTAATCCTTCTAGCCATGAGTGAAGACATAAATCAATATAGCCTATAAGTTATTTATTTATATGTGTTATTTAATGTGAATGGGAATTTGCTAGTGGATAGCTAGCGGGCTACTTAGTGGGCAGCTCATCTTTAGTTTATTTGTTACTGGATAGTTAGTGGGCTACTAAGTGGGCTGCTATAGTAGTTAGTGGGAATCTACTAGTGCATAGCTAGTGGACTACTTAGTGGGCAGCTCATCTTTAGTTTATTAGCTAGTGGATAGCTAGTGGGATCCTTAGTGGGCAGCTCATCTTTAGCTTATTAGCTAGTGGATAGCTAGTGGGCTACTTAGTGGCAACTCATTTTTAGTTTATTAGTTAGGGGATAGTTAGTGATAGTAGTGAGTCTTGTAGATAGCAGCTATAGTATTTCTACCTTCTATATATTGTATCAAATTATTGCTAATCAGCATACCTTATTTGTTCACTTATCTACATCAGTCAAGATGATGAACGGTTTGAAGGTTGAGGAGAGACTCGAGGGTGCAACCAAATTCACCTCATGGAGATTTAGGGTCATGCTAATTATTTAGATCTCTGAGTGTGACTTTAAGATGAAAAAGAGAATTTCATTTTCATTGTGATAGGTTGATCACATCGATATTATTCTCTAATGCATGAACTGTGTTAGAGCCCTGACTGTTGGAGAAAGTTGGTTCTACTTGCTAATTGCATAATGCATTCAAGCAATTTGTAGTTGTTTAGATTGTCTTTTGTTGTGTTGAGTTTAGCACTCTTGAGAAGAGTAAAAGTTGGAAGGATGAACCCACTCTTTAGTTTATTAGTTAGTGGATAGTTAGTGGGCTGCTTAGATAGTGGCTACAATATTTCTACCTTCTATATATTGTAATGATTTCCTTTGATAATGAGAAATCAGCCAATTCTTTTCTGAACATAGATTGCAAATTTCTTCAGGGGAAGATTTAGTAATTCAATGAAGTACAAATCATTATCTATCATTGCATCTGGTGTAGGTACTGAATATTGACGTTGTGATTGCCCTCATTGTAAAGAGATTTGTTGCCATTATTTATATATAAAAGAATATCTTTGTTGCTAGGTTTTTCTCCCTCAAGTGGAGGGTTTTCTCAGGGTATCTGCTGTGTTATTGTGTCTGATTTGAATTTATTTATGTGCGTACAATTTGATCATTAAAATTTAAGCCTAGCTTAGAGGGAAAATTCCACTAGCTATCCATTAGCCTATATGTGCACACAATTTGAATTTTAGTTGTATTAAAATTAAAATTTAGCTGCTATATCTTGATAATTCATAATCTGTGCATACAATTTGAATATATTTTGCCTAATTTGAATTTCTTTTTATATCTAGTGGATTGTTATTGTGTTCAAGCCGTGAAGGTTGTGTGCTGATCTGTGCACATTAGCAGCGTTTGCATCCATTGAGAGATAAGTATTCTTTGTTTGCTGAGTTATTTCATTTATTTGGATCTTGTGTGATTAGTATAGAGAGATTGTAATTTTTCTTGAATTATGCTCTCTAGCATAAAGATCCTTTAAATATTTCAAATTATTCATTGTGAGTTATTTCATGCTAATTATGTAGATCTCTGAGTGTGACTTTGAGATGAAAAAGAGAATTGCATTTTCGTTGTGATAGGTTGATCACATCGATATCATTCTCTAATGCATGAACTGTGTTAGAGCCTTGACTCTTGGAGAGAGTTGGTTCTTCTTGCTAACTACATAATGCATTCAAGAAATTATAGTTGTTAAGATTGTCTCTTGTTGTGTTGAGTTTGGCATTCTCGAGAGGAGTAAGAGTTGGAAGAAAGACTTATATAAAATTCAATAAAGATAAGTTTCTTTATTCCTTCATTATGACTCTTTGATATTTTTCTTTTATAGGTTGATTTACTTATTCATGTTCAAATATTGTTCATAAATTCTTATGTATTCATGCTATAACCTAAGATAGTAAACTTTGTATGATTCTAGCCTTGATATTTCTTTGGATAGTTATAAACAGATAGTAATCTCTCTCTAAAATCCTTTCAGGATAGATCTAAGAGCAAAAGGTGTTGAAAGATTGCTTAGTGATGAAAAAGCTTGAGGCATCTCATGAGGAAGTCATGCCAACCAAAGAAATGATCAAGAATGAAGTCACATCTTGCAGCCATGAAACTGAGTTGGTAGCTAGAGGGAGTTCACTTCCAGAAGTCTTCCTTGCAATCTTTGAAGCAGGGGTCAAGAGGGAGTTTTATAACTCACTAAGAAGAAGTAAAGATTAATGTATTGCAAAGCTAGGTTCTAAATCCTTAGAAGATTCCACAAGATTCACAATCTGTGTGCAAGTCCTTGTTAATGCATTTTCCTTTGAGATGGAGGAATTTGAGGTGCAAGCCCTTGTTAATGCATTTTCCTCTGAGACAGAGAAATTTGAGGTTGAAGCCCTTGTTAATTCATTTTCCTCTCAGATGAAAGAATTTGAGGTGCAAGCCCTTGTTAATGCATTTTCCTCTGAGATGGAGGAATTTGACGTGCAAGCCCTTGTTAATGAATTTTCCTTTGAGACATACGAATTTGAGGTGTAAGCCCTTGTTTCCATCCTCTAAGCTTGAGTCATGGTGGATGTCATGTGTGAGACTCCATGACACATCTTGTACTTATGAATGTCATGTTGAGGTGACAACATCATGCAAGTGATGAACACTTGTACATACCATAGTATGGTTGTAGCCATTATGGTCGATATCGTGTTGAGGCGATATCTAATATCACACTGAGGCCATATTCTTCTTCTCACATCTGGTTGTAGCCAATGTGATTGGCATCATGTTGAGGTGATTTGTCTTGACCAACTGGAAGTTCTCTCCCTAGCTGAGAGGGAGTGTTAATGATATAGCAGCTTCAGGTTAATCCTTCCAGGCACGAGTGAAGACATAAATCAATATAGCCTATTGACTATTTATTTATGTGTTATTTAATGTGAATGGGTTACTAGTGGATAGCTAGTGGGATGCTTAGTTGGCAGCTCATCTTTAGTTTATTAGCTAGTGGATAGCTAGTGGGCTGCTTAGTGGACAGCTCATCTTTAGTTTATTAGCTAGTGGATAACTAGTGGGCTGCTTAGTGGGCAGCTCATCTTTAGTTTATTAGCTACTGGATAGCTAGTGGGCTGCTTAGTGAGTAGCTCATCTTTAGTTTATTAGCTAGTGGATAGCTAGTGGGTTGCTTAGTGGGAAGCTCATCTTTAGTTTATTAGCTAGTGGATAGTTAGTGGGCTGCTTAGATAGTGGCTACAATATTTCTACCTTCTATATATTGTAATGCTTTCCTTTGATAATTAGCAATCAGCCAATTCCTTTCTGAACACAGATAGCAAATTTCTTCAAAGGTACATTTATTAATTCAAGGAAGTATAGATCATTATCTGTCATTGCATCTAGTCTAGGTGTTGAATATTGGCCTTGTGATTGGCCTCATTGTAAAGATATGTGTTGCCACTATTTATATATAAGAGAAGATCTTTGTTGCTAGGTTTTTCTCCCTCAAGTGGAGGGTTTTCCTAGGGTATCTGTTGTATTATTGCGTCTGATTTGAATTTATTTCCGTGCATACAATCTGATCATTAAAATTTAACATGGTATAAGAGCAGTATATATTAGTTTATTATCTAGTGGATAGCTAGTGGGCTACCTGCTAATGGATAGCTAGTGATTACCATCTTCTTGATGACTTTATCCAATCAAGGAAGCACATATCATTATTACTTGATAGATTATTACTATCAACTTAGCAAATTTGAGCCTGTTGAGCTTGAAGAAGATGGTAATCTTATTGTAGGAAAGCATATCCTAAGATATTTGCGTGGTACAATTGGATATGGATTGATATATTCTTTAGGTTGGATCTGCCATGATAGCCTTTTGCAGTAAGAAGTAGTCATCTGTAGCATTGAGTATAGCTAAGGCAGAGTATATTGCAGTTTGTATGGTAGCTCGAGAAGCAGCTTGGCTTCGTATTTGGGAAATCAATGGAGCCTACTATCATTCATTATGATAATCAGAGTTGCGTGAAGCTATTTGTCAATCTTGTGACAGAACCAAGCATGTTGAGATCAAGTACCACTATATCAGAGATATGGTACTAAGAAAGGCTATACAGTTCAGGTATATCAACATTGATGAGCTCATGATCAACATTTTCACCAAGCCTCTCTTTAGAATCAAGTTTGTGTACTTTCGAGATAAGCTTGGTATGGTGGAAAATCCAACCTTAACATAGAAAGAGTCTCATTATCGGTGCACCTGTTTAATGAGATCTTCTCTATGAGTGAAGTTTGAGGTGAAATCCCTTGTTAATGTATTTTCCTCTTAGACAAAGGAATTTGAGGTGCAAGCCCTTGTTAATGCATTTTTCCTCATAAATGGATGAATTTGAGGTGCAAGCCCTTGTTAATGCACTTTCCTCTAAGACAGAGGAATTTGAGGTGCAAGCCCTTGTTAATGTATTTTCCTCTAAGATGGAGGAATTTGAGGTGCAAGCCCTTGTTAATTCATTTTCCTCTGAGATGGAGGAATTTGAGGTGCCAGCCCTTGTTAATGCATTTTCCTATGAGACAGAGGAATTTGAGGTGCACCCCCTTGTTAATGCATTTTCCCTTAAGACGAAGGAATTTGATGTGGAAGCCCTTATTAATGCATTTTCCTCTGAGATGGAGCAATTTGAGGTGTAAGCCCTTGTTTCCACCCCCTGAGCTAAGTCATGGTGGATGTCATGTGTGAGACTCCATGACACATCTTGTACTTGTGAATGTCATGTTGAGGTGACAACATCACGCAAGTGATGAAAACTTGCACACACCATAGTATGGTTATAGCCATTATGGTTGACATCGTGTTGAGGTGATATCTAATATTACGTTGAGGTGATATTCTTCTTTTCACATCTGGTTGTAGCCAATGTGATGGGCATCATCTTGAGGTGATTTGTCTTGAGCAGCTGGAAATTTTTCTCCCTAGCTGAGAGGGAGTGTTAATGATGTAGCAACTTTGGGTTCATCCTTCTAGCCATGAGTGAAGACACAAATCAAGATAGCCTATTGGTTATTTATTTATATGTGTTATTTAATGTGAATGGTAATCTACTAGTGGATAGCTAGTGGACTCCTTAGTGGGCAGCTCATCTTTAGTTTATTTGTTAGTGGATAGTTAGTGGGCTGCTAAGTGGGCTGCTACAGTAGTTAGTGGGAATCTACTAGTGGATACCTAGTGGACTACTTAGTGGGCAGCTCATCTTTAGTTTATTAGCTAGTGGATAGCTAGTGGGCTACTTAGTGGGCAGCTCATCTTTAGTTTATTAGCTAGTGGATAGCTAGTGGGTTGCTTAGTGGGAAGCTCATCTTTAGTTTATTTGCTAGTGGATAGCTAGTGGGCTACTTAGTGGGAAGCTCATCTTTATTTTATTAGTTATTGGATAGTTAGTGGTGGTAGTGGGTCTTGTAGATAGTGGCTATAGTATTTCTACCTTCTATATATGGTATCAAAGCGGGTTTGAGAGGATCATGATCAGATTATTGCCAATCAGCATACATTATTTGTTCACTTATCTACATCAGTCAAGATGATGAATGGTTTGAAGTTTGAGGATAGACTCGAGGGTGCATCCAACTTCACCTCATGGATATTTAGGGTCATGCTAATTATGTAGATCTCTGAGTGTGACTTTGAGATGAGAAAGAGAATTACATTTTTGTTGTGATAGGTTTATCACATCGATATTATTCTCTAATGCATGAACTGTGTTAGAGCCTTGACTCTTGGAGAAAGTTGGTTCTACTTGCTAACTGCATAATGCATTCAAGAAATTTGTAGTTTTTTAGATTGTCTTTTGTTGTGCTGAGTTTAGCACTCTCGAGAGGAGTAAAAGTTGGAAGGATGAACCCACTCTTTAGTTTATTAGTTAGTGGATAGTTAGTGGGCTGCTTAGATAGTGGCTACAATATTTCTACCTTCTATATATTGTAATGCTTTCCTTTGATAATGAGTAATCAGCCAATTATTTTATGAACATATATTGCAAATTTCTTCAAGGGAAGACTTAGTAATTCAAGGAAGTACAGATCATTATCTATCATTGCATCTGGTGTAGGTGTTGAATATTGACCTTGTGATTGCCCTCATTGTAAAGAGATTTGTTGCCATCATTTATATATAAGAGAAGATCTTTGTTACTGGGTTTTTCTTCCTCAAGTGGAGGGTTTTCTCAAGGTATCTACTGTGTTCTTGTGTCTGATTTGAATTTATTTATGTGCATAAAATTTGATCATTAAAATTTAAGCCTAGCTGAGAGGGAAAATCCCACTAGCTATCCACTAGCCTATATGTGCACACAATTTGAACTTTAGCTGTATTAAAATTAAAATTTAGCTGCTATATCTTGATAATTCACAATCTGTGCATACAATTTAAATTTATTGTGTCTGATTTGAATTTGTTTTTATAACTAGTGGGTTGTTATTGTGTTCAAGCCGTGAAGGTTGTGTGCTAATCTGTGCACATGAGCAATGTTTGCATCCATCAAGAGATAAGTATTCTTTGTTTAATGAGTTATTTCATTTATTTGGATCTTGTGTGATTAGTATAGAGAGATTGTAATTTCTCTTGAATTCTGCTCTCTAGCATAAAGAGCCTTTGAAGATTTCAAATTATTCATTGTGAGTTGTTTCATGCTAATTATGTAGATCTCTAAGTGTGACTTTGAGATGAAAAAGAGAATTGCATTTTCGTTGTGATAGGTTGATTACATCGATATCATGCTATAATGCGTGAATTGTGTTAGAGCCTTGACTCTTGGAGAGAGTTGGTTCTACTTGCTAACTATATAATGCATTCAAGAAATTGTAGTCATTCAGATTGTCTCTTGTTGTGTTGAGTTTAGCATTATCGAGAGGAGTAAAAGTTGGTAGAAATAGTTATATCAAATTCAATAAAGATAAGTTTCTTTATTCCTTCATTATGATTCTTTGATATATTTCTTTTATAGGTTGATTTACTTATTCATGTTCAAATATTGTTCATAAATTCTTATGTATTCATGCTATAACCTAAGATAGTAAACTTTGTATGATTCTAGCCTTGATATTTCTTTGGATAGTTATAAACAGTTAGTAATCTCTCTCTAAAATCCTTCTAGGACAGATCTAAGAGCAGAAGTTGTTGAGAGATTGCTTAGTGATGAAAATGCTTGAGGCATCTCATGAGGAAGTCATGCCAACCAAAGAAATGATCAAGAATGAAGTCACATCTTGCAGCCATGGAATTGAGTTGGTGGCTAGAGGGAGTTCACTTCCAGAAGTCTTCCTTGCAATCTCTAAAGCAGGGGTCAAGAGGGAGTTTTATAACTCACTGAGAAGAAGTAAAGATTACTCTATTGCAAAGCTAGGTGTTAAATCGTTAGAAGATCCCACCAGAACAAGAAAACAAATCAAGAGAAAATGAGTTAATGGCCAGGATTAAAAGTTGGTGAAGCCCTAGGATACTTTAGCAAAGACACCTAGTATTTTTCCATTGATTCACCTCCATTGGCCTTCTCCATCTTGCTGAAAACTTGTATAATTGCCCTCAGAATTGAAGTGCGACTATAACCTATGATCAAGACAAGCAAAATATTGAAGATTGTGTGGTTGCTCAAGTACTCAAAAGCTCTCCAGCATATTGAGTATAAATCTTGTGTCTCCCATAAAATGACTTGAAAGAGGGCCTTTTAAAGAATTCCAAATTTAGAATGGATGGCCAAGATTAAAAGTTGGTGAAGCCCTACGATGAAAGGCCAAGAATCAATGTCATAAGGAGGATTAGGGTTAGGGAAACATTAGGTCAAAGTTAGGGCAATCCTTGAAATGAAGGGTTGAGATTTAGTTGGAGACAATCAAATCAATGTTGGAGAAAAATTGGTAGTTTTTTAATTTATGGAGGAATGTTGACTTATGAATTAAATAATGGTTTAATTCATAAATGGGAATGAGACAAAAGACAATAAATAATTGTTTTAATTATTTATTTGGTGGGATGGAAAGTGGGATAAATAAGAAAATAAGTAGTGGGAGTAATATAAATTATTTAATTTATGGTGGAATGTTCACTTATGAATTAAATAATGGTTTAATTCATAAATGGGGATGAGACAAAAGACAATAAATAATTGTTTTAATTATTTATTTGGTGGGATGGAAAGTGGGTTAAATAAAAAAATAGGTAGTGGGAATAATATAAATTATTTAATTTATGGTGGAATGTTCACTTATGAATTAAATAATGGTTTAATTCATAAATGGGGATGAGACAAAAGACAATAAATAACTGTTTTAATTATTTATTTGGTGGGTTAAATAAATGGTCATGTTATTAAATAATTGAAGGATAAATGGTCATATTTTTAAATAATTAATGATAATATGGATTAATTAGTGACATATTTAAACAAATAAATGTAATTTATTTATTTAAATAATCCTAGAGGAGTAATTGTGTGAGGCCATTTTTATGTGTCTACATTTTTCCCCTCTTTCACATGATGTTGTTTATTGCATTGTGTCAAAGAACAAGTCAAAAATATTCCCCAGTTTGAGAGTGAGGAGAGGAAGGATGACAAGGAGGTAGTGATATGCCCCCTCGAGAGGATAGGTGGGTTGAAAGAACATGAGTGTGCTCTCAGAATAAATGAGAGGACTAGAGGATGAAAGAATAGAAGAAAGGTTAGCATGGAAATCATGGATGTGATGATGAAAAAGGAATACTTCAATATTTTTTATTTTTTTTAAATAACATCATAGGCATTGCATAATCATCATTGGGAAGTAAAATGTGACAAATGGACAACAAACACTATGATATGACATAGACCAAGGTGTGCAAGGTCGTCCACTTGTGAAAAAAAAACAACCATAGACAAGGAATGTCCTAGCTCATACTAAAGGGCAAGTTGCCCCAGTCTTTTTGTCAAGACACACCAACAAAAAGGACAAATCATAAAATGTCGTTGCTTCTCTAAATCATATTTGGAGGACATCCTTGAGAAACTAGTAACATGATTGTCAAAATACAACAATAAAGCCATTATCATGATACATTGTTGTTTTTCTAAATCCTGAAATCAGAACATCATTGAGAAACTAGTAACATGCATGTCAAGAGACAAGACAAATGTCATGATACGTCGTTGCTTCTCTAAATCTTGTTGTTGGGATATCGATGAAAAACTAGTAACATGATAAAAATAAAAAAATAAAAAAAATCCAAAGACAAGATAAGACTTTCATGATACATCGTTGCTTTTCTAAATTCTGTTGCCAGGATTTCACTGAAAAAATAGTAACATGATGAAAGCCAAAAGACAAGATAAGACAATCATGATATGTTGTTGCTTTTCTAAATCCTGTTGTCATGATCTCGCTGAAAAACTAGTAACATGATGAAAGCCAAAAGACAAGATAAGACAATCATGATACGTCGCTACTTTTCTAAATCATGTTGTCATGATCTCGCTGAAAAACTAGTAATATGATGAAAGCCAAAATACAAGATAAGAAAATCATGATACGTCGCTACTTTTCTAAATCTTGTTGTTAGGATCTCACTGAAAAACTAGTAACATGATGAAAGCCAAAAGACAACAATCAAGGAAAATTAGGCCATGAGACATCATTGCACCTCTAAATCCTTTGTGGGACATCCTCAAGGTAGCTAGTAACATGACCAAGAGACAAAACAATAAAAATATAAAACAAAATAGACCAGTAAAATCAATAGCCTTTCAATATGTTTGCCAAGATTTTTGTGTCGAAGGTTGATTGCGTGATTGTTTGATAGTTTGACGATTTGATAGTCTAACAGTATTGACATTTTGATGATGCCTGTCGTCAGGAAGGACACATCCTGAAAAGGCCAATGATGATGTGACAAAGCATGTCGTCAGAAAAGTCACATCCTGAGAAGGCAAATGACATTTTGACAGGGTCCAATTCCAAGAAGGACATATCTTGAAGGGGACTATAAAGTGACTAGGTTGACATTGTGCTAGCAATTTGACTGATGTTTGGCTTGATGACTGGATGGACTATGTTTTCTGTTGGTTCGCGATTTGAATGTTGACATTCAAAGGATTGTTTTGTTTTTTAGTGTGACTATGTCTGACTTATTTGACCAAAATGACAAACCCTAAAGGACTGACCTAGGTGGCCTCAGGGGCTCATTGATAGATGGCCTTGCCTACGTCATGAACTCAGAGACCTTGTAGTTTGATTGGGATGGACGAACATATTAAAGATGAATTGACATGTTTTGACTTGACCTGACAAACCCTAAGGGACTGAACCTAGGGGGCCTCGGGGGCACATTGACTAATGGCCTTGCCTACGTAGCAAATGCGCAGAGACAACGTAGTTTGGACAATTGACAAAGAATAAAATGACTGACATGACTAACTTTGACTCTCTTTTTGGGAATTGTGATGTTATTTGGATGTTTTTATGCTTTCTTAAGGACATTTTTCAATTTTTAGGTCTTTTTTCAAGACTTATTAAGATTTTTAGAATTTTTTTAGGACTTTTTATGATTTTTATGATTTTTTCAAGACTTTTTCAATTGGCAAGACCATGTGCGATACCCACTACAGTCCCATGATAAAATATTTCCCCCAATCAAGCTAATGGAAAGGACATCATCAATATGGATGATAGGCGATGCGTAAGACTTTGATTTCAACCATTGTCAGCCATGGAAGGAAGGGTATAATGTGGTGGTGACGAAAAATGTATTTCATCCTAGGCCAAGGTAGACAAAGTGACAATAGATGGCAGAGCAATGATTGATTACGCATGGCACTTGTTTGCCAGGTTTTCACCATGGTATTTATCCAAAGCACCTGTTTGCCACATTTTCACTATTGGACGAATCATTTATCTTTACTATTTTTGTCATTTTTCTTTTTTAATTTTTTTAAATTTTTTTTTGGTGTTGCCAAGATGTCTATTTGCCAGGTTTTCATCAAGGCAACATTTTTTTAATATTTTTCATTTTTTTTTGTATTTTAGGGTTTTTAGCCCAATCTCCTAATGCTATGCATAGAAATATCAGAGATGTAAACTATTGATAGGCTCTATTAGTTGTTCTCCATCTAGATTTGCTAGCTGATAGGCTCCAGAACCAAAAGAAGATATGATAATGTAAGGATCCAACCAGTTTGGTTCAAATTTTCCCAGCTTTTCTTTGTCAGCCTGGTTCTTAGGGTTTTGCATGAGGACTAAGTCACCAATCCCAAACTTCCTAACCATAAATTTCTTGTTGTAACTGTGACAGAGACAATTCTGATATGCTTGTAGATGGTTCAGGGAATTTTTCCTTCTTTCTTCTAGCATCTCCAACTCGTGTAGGTGCGATTGTCTATACTCCTCATTAGTAAAACCCTTCAAGGAGACTCGTAAAGAAGGAATTTCAACCTCAATGGCCAAGATGGCCTTAGCTCCAAAGACTAAGGCAAAAGGAGTGGCCCTTGTAGGCGTACGAATGCTAGTGCGGTAAGCCCACAGAGTATGGTTGAGTTGTATATGCCAGTCACGGCCAGTGTCATTAACAGTCTTTTTGAGGATTTTAACAATGGTTTTATTTGATGCCTCGGCTTGACCATTTCCTTGTGGGTAATATAGAGATGAAAAATGATGCTGGATATGGAATCTCTCTAGTTATATCATTAATCTGAGTTGGTTCTTTTCAGATTGCTAGTGTGGGTAACTTGACCATTTCACACAACTCTGATTATCACAATAAATGATAGTAGGCTCCATTGATTCACCAAATAATTCTTCAAGTAGCTTACGAAGCCACACTACTTCCCAAGATTCCATACAAGCTGCAATATACTCTGGCTTGGCTATACTCAATGCTACAAATGACTGCTTCCTGCTGCACCAAGATATCATAGCAGATCCAACCTAAAGAATATCTCAATCCATATCCAATTGTGCCACGCAAGTATCTCACGATATGCTTTACTAAAACAAGATTACCATCTTCTTTAGGCTTAGCAAGCTCCCTCTGAATCTTCAAGCACTTACATCAACCTTCTAACCTCTTCATCCAAGATTTCCTACAACACTGTGACTTAGATAAATGTTTTCCAGCACACACCTATGGTACTATAGAGAGTTCAGGATAATCCTCTTCGACCTCATTCCAGATCACACTATTGTGAATAGGTTTGCAAAGCTACCAATGACAAATCTACATGATAGTCTTGAGCAATTCTAATCTCAGCAGCTGAAGGGATCTTCTAAGGATTTAGCACCTAGCTTAGCAATACAGTAATCTTTACTTCTTCTCAATAATCTTTACTAAGAAGATTTAGGAAGTTCTCTCCCTAGCTGAGAGGGACTATTAATGATATAGCAGCTTCAGGTTCATCCTTCTAGCCATGAGTGAAGACATAAATCAATATAGCCTATCGGCTATTTATTTATATGGGTTATTTAATGTGAATGGGTTGCTAGTGGATAGCTAGTGGGCTGCTTAGTGGGCAACTCATCTTTAGTTTATTAGCTAGTCGATAGCTAGTGGGCTGCTTAGTGGGCAGCTCATCTTTAGTTTATTAGCTAGTGGATAGCTAGTGGGCTGCTTAGTGGGCAGCTCATCTTTATTTTATTAGCTAGTGGATAGCTAGTGGGTTGCTTAGTGGGCAGCCCATCTTTAGTTTATTAGTTAGTGGATAGTTAGTGGGCTGCTTCGATAGTGGCTACAGTATTTCTACCTTGTATATATTGTAATGCTTTCCTTTGATAATGGGAAATCAGCCAATTCATTTTTGAACACACAGCTTCAGGTTCATCCTTCCAGCCATGAGTGAAAACATAAATCAATATAGCCTATTGGCTATTTATTTATATGTGTTATTTAATGTGAATGGGAATCTGCTAGTGGATAGCTAGTGGGCTGCTTAGTGGGTAGCTCATTTTTAGTTTATTAGTTAGTGGATAGTTAGTGGGCTACTAAGTTGACTGCTACAGTAGTTAGTGGGAATCTGCTAGTGGATAGATAGTGGATTGCTTAGTGGATAGCTCATCTTTAGTTTATTAGCCAGTGGATAGCTAGTGGGTTGCTTAATGGGTAGCTCATCTTTAGATTATTAGCTAGTGGATAGCTAGTGTGCTGCTTAGTGGATAGGTCATCTTTAGTTTATTAGTTAGTGGATAGTTAGTGGTGGTAGTGGGTCTTGTAGATAATGGCTACAATATTTCTACCTTCTATATATTGTAATGCTTTCCTTTCATAGGAACAATCAACCAATTCTTTTCTGAACATAGATTGCTAATTATCAAGAGCAGATTGCAAAGTCATCAGGAGTAGATTGCGAAGTCATCAAGAGTAGATTTGAGTTGTAAGGAAGTGCAGATTATTTTTCTATCATTGCATCTTGTGAGGGTTTTGATTATTGGCCTTGAGATTGGCCTCATTCTAAAGAGACTTGTTGCCATTATTTTATATAATAGAGATATCTTTGTTGCTCGGTTTTTCTCCCTCAAGTTGAGGGTTTTCCCAGGGTATCTATTGTGTTATTGTGTCTGATTTGAATTTATTTTTGTGCACAAAATATGATCATTAAAATTTAACACAGTATTTCTACCTTCTATATATTGTAATGCTTTACTTTGATAATGGCAATCAGCCAATTCTTTTCTAAACACAGATTGTGAATTATCAAGAGCAGATTGTAAAGTCATCAAGAGCAGATTGTGAAGTCATCAAGAGGAGATTTGTGTTGAAAGGAAGTGTAGATTATTTGTCTATCATTGCATCTTCTGAAGGTACTAATTATTGGCCTTGAGATTGGCCTCAGTGTAGAGAAACTTGTTGCCATTATTTTATATAATACAGAGGTCTTTGTTGTTGGGTTTTTCTCCCTTCCTAGGGTATTTGTTGTGTTATTGTGTCTGATTTGAATTTATATATGTGCATATAATCTAATCATTAAAATTTAACATGGTATCCAAGCGAGTTTGAGAGGATTGTGATCAGATTATTGCCAATCAACATACCTTATTTGTTCACTTATCTACATCAGTCAAGATGGTGAACGGTTTGAAGGTCAGTTTTAAGGTTGAGGATAGACTCGAGGGTGCATCCAACTTAACCTCATGGAGATTTAGGATCATGCTTACCTTGTGTGAAAAAGACTTGGGTGAGTTTGTGGAGTCTAGCGCTTATGAACCTGAGGAGGAAGAAGAAAAGTTGTAGTGGTTGAAGAAAGACAATAAAAAAATGAAGATATTAGTTGATTCCATCAAGGACCATATTGTTCCTATCATCTCTAAGTTGAAGACAGCAAGAGGTATGCTCAAGACCTTGGAAGAGATGTATGAAATCAACAATACCAGCTAAGCACTTGCACTAAAGCATCAGTTTCATCATGTGAAGATGTCAAAGGAAGAATCTGTTATTGCATACTTCATGGGGATCTCAAATTTGAGAGATTAAGTCTCAACAATTGGGCATATGGTTGATGACAAGGACTTGACTATGCTCACTCTTAATGGTCTACCCTTGTCTTGTGAATCGTTCATTCAAGGAATCAGTACAATCCTACAAATGAAGACATTCGTGTTCTTTCTACTCAATCCTTGAAGAAGAAAGGAAAATATGGAAAGAAATAATATTTCAAGAGGAATAGAGATAAAGGATTTTATGGTGCTTATGCATTCAAGAAGAAGTGGGACCTCACTAAAGTCCAATTTTTTTGCTGTGACAAGTTAGGCCACTATGCAAAGGATTTCACAACCAGGCCTAATCAACATGCTTCATTAGCGGATGTGGATGAGTTCTCCCCTCAGAAGGATTCTATGGAATTTCAATTCTAAGTCATGGGCTTGTGTTCAAGCTGTGAAGGTTGTGTGTTGATCTATGCACATGAGCGACATTTGCATCCATCAAGAGATAAGTCTTCTTTCTTTGCTGAGTTATTTCATTTATTTGGATCTTGTGTGATTAGTATAGAGAGATTGTAATTTCCCTTGAATTTTTCTCTCTAGCATAAAGATCCTTTGAAGATTTCAAATTATTCATTTGAGCTATTTCATGCTAATTATGTAGATCTCTGAGTGTGACTTTGAGATGAAAAAGAGAATTGCATTTTCGTTGTGATAGATTGATCACATCAATATCATTCTCTAATGCATGAACTATTTTAGAGCCTTGAATCTTGGAGACAATTGGTTCTACTTCCTAATTGCATAATACATTCAAAAAATTGCAGTTGTTCAGATTGTCTCATGTTGTCTTGAGTTTAGCATTCTCGAAGGAGTAAAAGTTGGAAGAAAGAGTTATATCAAATTCAATAAAGATAAGTTTCTTTATTCCTTCATTATGATTCTTTGATATATTTATTCTATAGGTTGATTTACTTATTCATGTTCAAATATTGTTCATAAATTCTTATATATTCATGCTATAACCTAAGATAGAAAACTTTGTATGATTCTAGCCTTGATTTTTCTTTGGATAGTTATAAACCATTAGTAATCTCTCTCTAAAATTCTTCCACGATAGATCTAAGAGAAAAAGGTGTTGAGAGATTACTTAATGATGAAAAGCTTGAGACATCTTGTGAGGAAGTCATGCTAACCAAAGAAATGATCAAGCGTGAAGTCACAACTTGCAGCCATGGGACTGAGTTGGTGGCTAGAGGGAGTTCACTTCCAGAAGTCTTTCTTGCAATCTCTAAAGCAGGGGTCAAGAGGGAATTTTGTAGCTCATTGAGAAGAAGTGAAGATTACTATATTGCAAAGCTAGGAGTTAAATCCTTAGAAGATCCCTTCATATGCTGAGATCAAAATTGCTCAAGATTGTCATTGGTACCTCTGCAAACCTATTCAGAACAGTGAGATTTGAGTTAAGGTCAAGGAGGTTTACCCTAAACTCTCTAGAGTACCAGAGGTGTGCATTGGAAAATAATTATCTAAGTCAAAGTTGTAGGCAATCTTGGATGAAGAGGTCAGAATATTGATGCAAGTGCTTGAAGATTCAGAGGGAGCGTGCTGAGCTTGAAGAAGATGGTAATCTTGTTGTAGCAAAGTATATCCTTAGATACTTGC
Source organism: Sequoia sempervirens (assembly GCA_007258455.2). Taxonomy (NCBI): domain Eukaryota; kingdom Viridiplantae; phylum Streptophyta; class Pinopsida; order Cupressales; family Cupressaceae; genus Sequoia; species Sequoia sempervirens. The sequence continues at coordinate 12,062,215 of VDFB02072274.1, read as the reverse complement.
GTCGCATAATTGGATATGGATTGAGATATATTTAAGGTTGGATCTACTATGATATCCTGGTTCAGTAGGAAGCAGTCATCTGTAGCATTGAGTACAACCGAGGCAGAGTATATTATAGTTTGTATAGCAGCTTGGGAAGCAGTGTGGCTTCATAAGCCCCCTGCAAGACTATTTGGGAAATTAATGGAGCCTACTATCATTCATTGTGATAATTAGAGTTGTGTGAAGCTATTTGTAAATCTTGTGATAGAACCAAGCATGTTTAGATCAAGTACCACTACATCAGAGATATGGTACTTCGAAAGTCTATACTGTTGAGGTATATCAGCACTAATGAGCTAACAATGGACATTTTCACCAAGCCTCTCTCCAGAATCAAGTTTGTGTTCTTTCAAGATAAGGTTGCTATGCTGGAGAATCCAACCTTAATTGAGAAAGTGTCTCAATATCAGTGCACCTGTTTAATGAGTTCTATCTACAAGACCCACTACCACCACTAACTATCCACTAAATAATAAACTAAAGATGAGCTGCCCACTCAGAAGCCCACTAACTATCCACTAGCTAATAAACTAAAGATGATCTTCCCACTAAGAAAACCACTAGCTATCCACTAACTAATAAACTAAAGATGATCTTCCCACTAAGCAACCCACTAGCTATCCACTAGCTAATAAACTAAAGATGAGTTGCCCACTAAGTAGCCCACTAGCTATCTACTAGCTAATAAATTAAAGATGAGCTGCCCAATGAGCAGTCCACTAGCTATCCACTAGCAGATTCCCACTAACTACTATGGCAACCTACTTAGCATCCCACTAACTATCCACTAACTAATAGACTAAAAATGAGCTTCCCACTAAGCAGCCCACTAGCTATCCACTAGCAGATTCCCATTCACATTAAATAACAAATATAAATAAATAGCCGATAGGCTATATTGATTTATGTCTTCACCCCTAGGTGGTAGGATGAACTCAAAACTGCTTTATGATTAACACTCCGTCTCAACTAGGGAGAAAACTTCCAGCTGCTCAAGACAAATCACCTCAACATGATGCCCATCACATTGGCTACAACTAGATGTGAAAAGAAGAATATCACCTCAGCGTGATATTAGATATTCCCTCAACACAATATCAACCATAATGGCTACAACCATACTATGGTGTGTACAAGTGTTCATCACTTGTGTGATGTTGTCACCCCAACATGACATTCACAATTACAAGATGTGTCATGGAGTCTCACACATGACATCCACCATGACTCAAGCTCAGAGGGTTGAAACAAGGGCTTACACCTCAAATTCCTCCATCACAGAGGAAAATGCATTAACAAGGGCTTGCACCTCAAATTCCTCCATCTTAGAGGAAATGCATTAACAAGGGCTTGCACCTCAAATTCCTCTGTCTCAGAGGAAAATGCATTAACAAGGGCTTGCACCTCAAATTACTCCGTCTCAGAGGAAAATGCATTGGCAAGGGCTTGCCCCTCAAATTCCTCTGTTTCAAAGGAAAATGCATTAACAAGGGCTTGCACCTCAAATTCCTCTTTCTCAGAGGAATATGCATTAACAAGGGCTTGCACCTCAAATTCCTCCATCTCAGAGGAAAATGCATTAACAAGGGCTTGCACCTCAAATTCCTCTGTCTCAAAGGAAAATACGTTAACAAGGGCTTCAACCTAAAATTCATCCATCTTAGAGGAAAATGCATTAACAAGGGCTTGCACCTCAAATTCCTCTGTCTTAGAGGAAAGTGCATTAACAAGGGCTTGCACCTAAAATTTCTCCATCTTAGAGGAAAATGTATTAACAAGGGCTTGCACCTCAAATTCCTCCGTCTCAGAGGAAAATGCATTAACAAGGGATTTTACCTCGAACATCTCTAAAAGAGAAGAACTCATTAAAAAAGTGCACTTATACTCAGACTCTTTCTCAGTTAACGATGGATTCTCCACCATACCAAGCTTATCTCAAAAGTACACAAACTTTATTCTAGAGAGAGGCTTGGTGAGAATGTCTATTTTTTACTCATCAGTGTTGATATACCTCAATTATATAACCTTCCACAGTACCATATCTCTGATATAGTGGTACTTGATCTCAACATACTTGGTTTTGTCATGGAACACAAGATTGACAAATAGCTTCACACAACTCTGATTATCACAATGAATGATAGTAGGCTGCATTGATTGCCCAAATAATCCTGCAAGGAGCATACGAAGCCACACTGCTTCCCGAGCTGCCATACAAACTACAATATACTCTGCCTCGACTGTACTTAATGCTATAGATGACTGCTTCCTGCTGCACTAGGATATCATAGCAGATCCAAACTAAAGAATATCTCAATCCATATCCAATTGTTCCATGCAAGTATCTCAGGATATGCTTTGCTACAACAAGATTACCATCTTCTTCAAGCTCAGTAGGCTCCCTCTGAATCTTCAAGCACTTGCATCTACCTTTTAACCTCTTCATCCAAGATTGCCTACAACTTTGACTTAATTGTTTTCCAACACACACCTCTGGTACTGTAGAGAGTTAAGGATAGACCTCCTCAACCTCAACCCAGATCTCACTATTTTGAATAGGTTTGTGGATGTACCAATAACAGTCTTTAGCAATTTTGATCTCAGCAGTTGAAGGGATCTTCTAAGGATTTCGCACCTAGCTTTGCAATACATAAATCTTCAATTCTTCTTAGTGAGTTACAAAACTTCCTCTTGACCCCTACTTCAGAGATTGCAAGAAAGACTTCTAGAAGTGAACTCCCTCTAGCCACCAACTCAGTCCCATGGCTACAAGTTGTGACTTCACGCTTGATCATTTCTTTGGTCGGCATGACTTCCTCACAAAATGCCTCAAGCTTTTCATCACTAAGCAATCTCTCAACACCTTATGCTCTTAGATTTTTATAGTATTTTGATATAACTCTTTTTTCCAACTTTTACTCCTCTCGAGAGTGCTAAACTCAGCACAACAAAAGATAATCTGAACAAATGAAAATTTCTTAAATACATTATGCAGTTAGCAAGTAGAGCCAACTCCCTCTGAGAGTCAAGGCTCTAACACATTTCATGTATTAGAGAATTATATCGATGTGATCAACCTATCTCAATGAAAATACAATTCTCTTTTTCATCTCAAAGTCACACTTAGAGATCTACATAATTAGCATGAAACAACTCACAATGAATAATTTGAAATCTTCAAAGGATCTTTATGCTAGAGAGCACAATTCAAGAGAAATTACAATCTCTCTATACTGTTCACACAAGATCCAAATAAATGAAATAACTTATCTCTCGATGGATGTCATGTGTGAGACTCCATGACACATCTTGTACTTGTGAATGTCATGTTGAGGTGACAACATCACGCAAGTGATGAACACTTGTACATACCATAGTATGGTTGTAGCCATTATGGTTGATATCGTGTTGAGGCGATATCTAATATCACACTGAAGTGATATTCTTCTTTTCACATTTGGTTGTAGCCAATGTGATCGACATCTTGTTGAGGTGATTTGTCTTGAGTAGCTGCAAATTCTCTCCCTAGCTGAGAGGAAGGGTTAATGATATATCAGCTTTGCGTTCATCCTTTCAGCCATGAGTGAAGACATAAATCAATATAGCCTATTGGCTATTTATTTATATGTGTTATTTAATGTGAAAGGGCTACTAGTGGATAGGTAGTGGACTGCTTAGTGGACAACTCATTTTTAGTTTATTAGCTAGTAGATAGATAGTGGGCTGCTTAGTGGGAAACTCATCTTTAGTTTATTAGCTAGTGTATAGCTAGTGGGATGCTTAGTGGGAAGCTCATCTTTAGTTTATTAGCTAGTGGATAGCTAGTGGAATGCTTAGTGGGCAGCTCATCTTTATTTTATTAGCTAGTAGATAGCTAGTGGGCTGCTTAGTGGGTATCTCATCTTTAGTTTATTAGCTAGTGGATAGCTATTGGGCTGCTTAGTGGGCAACTCATCTTTAGTTTATTAGCTAGTGGATAGCTAGTGGGCCACTTAGTGGGAAGCTCATCTTTAGTTTATTAGTTAGTGGATAGTTAGTGGGCTGCTTAGATAGTGGCTATAGTATTTCTACCTTCTATATATTGTAATGCTTTCCTTTGATAATAGGCAATTAACCAATTGTTTTCTGAACATAGATTCTAAATTTCTTCAAGGGCAGATTTAGTAATTCAAGGAAGTACATATTATTATCTATCATTGCATGTGGTGTAGGTGTTGAATATTGGCCTTGTGATTGGCCTCATTGTAAAGAGATTTGTTGCCATTATTTATATATAAGAGGAGATCTTTGTTGCTGGGTTTTTCTCCCTAAAGTGGAGGGTTTTCCCAGGGTATATGTTCTGTTATTGTGTCTGATTTGAATTTATTTATGTGCATACAATTTGATGATTAAAATGTGAATGGGAATCTGCTAGTGGATAGCTAGTGGGCTGCTTAGTGGGTAGCTCATTTTTAGTTTATTAGTTAGTGGATAGTTAGTGGGCTACTAAATGGGCTGCTACAATAGTTAGTGGGAATCTTCTAGTGGATAGCTAGTGGACTGCTTAGTGGGAAGCTTATCTTTAGTTTATTAGCTAGTGGATAGCTAGTGGGCTACTTAGTGGGCAGATCATCTTTAGTTTATTAGCTAGTGGATAGCTAGTGGGCTGCTTAGTGGCCAACTCATCTTTAGTTTATTAGCTAGTGGATAGCTAGTGGGCTGCTTAGTGGGCAACTCATCTTTAGTTTATTAGTTGGTGGATAGTTAGTGGTGGTAGTGGGCCTTGTAGATAGTGGCTACAATATTTCTACCTTCTATATATTGTAATGCTTTCCTTTTATAATGGAAATCAGCCAATTCTTTTCTGAACATAGATTGCAAATTTCTTCAAGGGAAGATTTAGTAATTCAAAGAAGTACAAATCATTATCTGTCATTGCATCTAGTGTAGGTGTTGAATATTGCCCTTTTGATTGGCCTCATTGTAAAGATATTTGTTGCCATTATTTATATATAAGAGAATATCTTTGTTGATGGGTTTTTCTCCCTCAAGTGGAGGGTTTTCCCAGGGTATCTGTTGTGTTATTGTGTCTGATTTGAATTTATTTTTGTGCATACAATCTAATCATTAAAATTTAAATCACTAAAATTTAATGATCAGAAAAAAGAACATAGCAGATACCCTTGAAAAACCCTCCACTTGAGGGAGAAAAACCTAGCAACAAAGATCTCTCTATTATATTAAATAATGGTAACAAGTCTCTTTACAATGAGGCCAATGTCAAGGCCAATAATCAGGACCTTCACAAGATGCAATGATAGACAAATAATCTACACTTCCTTGGAACTCAAATCTTCTCTTGATGACTTCACAATCTGCTCTTGATGACTTTACAATCTGCTCTTGATAATTCACAATTTGTGTTCAGAAAAGAATTGACTTCATTGTAAAGAGACTTGTTGCCATTATTTTATATAATAGAGAGATCTTTGTTGTTGGGTTTTTCTCCCTCAAGTGGAGGGTTTTCGCAGGGTATCTGTTGTGTTATTATGTCTTATTTGAATTTATTTCTTAGCATGGAAATCACGGATGTGAGGATGAAAAATGAATACTTCAATATTATTTTTCAAATAACATCATAGGCGTTGCATAATCATGATTGGGTGGTAAAATGTGACAAATGGACAACAAACACTATGATATGATATAGACCAAGGTGTGCAAGGTTGTCCACTTGCAAAAAAAATAGATAGTCGTAGATGAGGAATGTACTAACTCATACTAAATGCCAAGTTGCCCCAGTCTTTTTTTGAAGAAACACCAACAAAAAGGACAAAAAGGATAAATCATGAAATGTCGTTGCTTCTCTAAATCCTATTTTGAGGATATCCTTGAGAAACTAGCAACATGATTGTCAAAATACAACAATAATCTGATCACGATCCTCTGAAACCCACTCTGATTCCATGTTAAATTTTAATGATCAGATTGTATGCACAGAAATAAATTCAAATTAGACACAATAACACAGTAGATACCCTGGGAAAACCCTCCACTTGATGGAGAAAAACACAGCAACAAAGATCTCTTTATTATATAAAATAATGGCAACAAGTCACTTTACAATGAGGCCAATCTCAAGGCCAATAATCAGCACCTTCACAAGATGCAATGATAAAAAAATAATCTGCACTTCCTTGCAACTCAAATATTCTCTTGATAACTTCACAATCTGCTCTTGATGACTTTGCAATCTGCTCTTGATAATTCACAATCTATGTTCAGAAAAGAATTAGCTGATTGCCCCTATCAAAGGAAAGAATTACAATATATAGAAGGTAGAAATACTATAGCCACCATCTACAAGACCCACTACCACCACTAACTAATAAACTAAAGATGAGCTGCCCACTAAGCAGCCCACTAGCTATCCACTAGCTAATAAACTAAATATGAGCTGCCCACTAAGCAGCCCACTAGCTATCCACTGGCTAATAAACGAAAGATGAGCTTCCCACTAAGCAGCCCACTAGCTATCCACTATCTAATAAACTAAAGATGAGCTGTCCACTAAGCAGCCCACTAACTATCCACTAGCTAATAAACTAAAGATGAGCTGCCCACTAAGCAGCCCACTAGCTATCCACTAGCAGCCCATTCACATTAAATAACACATATAAATAAATAGTCAATAGGCTATATTCATTTATGTCTTCACTTGTGGCTAGAAGGGTGAACCTGAAGTTGCTATATCATTAACAACCCAACATATATACAAATTGACATATATTCATCCAGATTACCATACATTGTTGTACTGGAGTACAAATTTGTTGCTTTAGTGGATATAGTCCTACAGTGGGTTCTTATGAATGGTATGATTAGAATTAGATGCAAATTTTTTTCCACCAACCTTAATGATACGACTTTCGATAAGGTCTTGTATCAGGTTTTTTAGTTGTCGACAGGTAGAAGTTTTATGTCCTTTTGCCCGATGATAATAGCAAAATGCATTATCTTCCCACCATGCTGGTTTGAATTGTCCTGGGTCATATGGTTTTGGTTCTTGAAGTGTGATGAGGCCATTCTGGAGGCATTTCTTGAGGACTTCTTCAATGGACTCTCCCAAGGGAGTATATGTGCGACCCCTGGGGAATTTTATTATTTGATGGTATTGTCCTTGATTGTTTTGGCTATCTTGGTTGTTTGAAGAGAAATTGGTAGGGGGCATCAATATCACTGTTGGTTTGTTTTGTGGTTGAACCCCCTTTAGAGCCAATACAGGACCCATAGCATTTATTGCCTTGGCGTCAACAACACCATCATTTGTAACATGTTTATTTTTTACCCAGTATTTATTTTTGTTAGTGGGAGGATTTGTAGTTGTGTTTTTGGGACTATATCTTAGCTCTCCCTTTGTGATAAGGGCTTTCTCAATTTGGACACCTTTTTCAACTAGATCCATGAAGGTCGTGCAACAATGTACATGCAATGCATAGCCATAGCCATAACATAGCCATAGCCTAATAAACTAAAGATGAGCTACCCACTAAGCAGCCCACTAGCTATCAACTAGCTAATAAACTAAAGATGAGCTTCCCACTAAGCAGCCCACTAGCTATCCACTAGCAGCCCATTCAAATTAAATAACACATATAAATAAATAGCCGATAGGCTATATTGATTTATGTTTTCACTCGTGGCTGGAAGGATGAACCTAAAGCTGCTATATCATTATAATAAATCTGATGATAAACCCTCAAATTTTTTACTATAGCCTTTTGAGATGATACACAAGATTCTGTGTAAATCTTGTAGAAAAATTCGCAATTGTGTAGAAGATATGAAAATTTTTGTAAAACCTATGGTTTTGTCCAAAAACTACCAAATCTGCAACAAAATGTCAATAAAACCTACAAAATAACAAGCTATATCAAAGGATTCATGTCAGGTTCACCAAATGTATTAAGGAAAATGTTATTTTGATTAGATTGCAAATAGAATAAAACCATTAAATCGCTAATCAACAATAAAGAACAATGAAAAGCAAGAAAACATGAAAGTATGAAACAAAGTTACCTATTTAGGCAATCTTAACATGGTATCAGATTATTATGGAGGGTAATCCATTAACAAATAATATAGTTTAATAGTAATTCACTAAGCATTATAAACTAATTACCCTAAGCATGTGTAATTAGGATTGCCCACTAATTTAGTGGATAGTGATCAAATTGTATGCACAAAGTACTATAGAGAGTTTAGGATAGACCTCCTCACAATCTGATATAGATTTATATTGGGATGAAGGTGACTAGTATTAGATAGTTGATAGTTAGTGGATAGTTAGTGGGCTCCTTAGATAGTGGCTACATTATTTACAATAACAAATTCTTCCTTTGACATCTTCACATGATGCAATTGATGCTTTAGTGTAAGTACTCGGCTGGTATTGTTGATTTCATACATCTCTTCCAAGGTCTTGAGCATATCTCTCGCTGTCTTCAACTTAGATATGAGAGGAACAATATGGTCCTTAACGAAATCAACCAATATCTTCATTTCTTTAATGTCTTTCTTCAACCACTGCAAATTTTCTTCTTCCTCCTCAGGTTTAGAAGTGCTAAACTCCAAGAACTCACCCAATTCATTTTCACGCAAGGTAAGCATGATCCTAAATCTCCATGAGGTGAAGTTGGATGCACCCTCAAGACTATCATCTATATTTTTCATTAGTAGCTCTGCAAATCTATTCAGAATAGTGAGATCTAGGATGAGGTCGAAGAGGACTATCCTGAACTCTCTACAGTACCATAGGTGTATTACCATCTTCTTCAGGCTCAGCAAGCTCCCTCTAAGATTACTAAAGATAAGCTACCCAGTAAGCAGCCTACTAGCTATCCACTAGCTAATAAACTAAAGATGAGCTGCCCACTAAGTAGCCCACTAGCTATCCACTATCTAATAAACTAAAGATAAGCTGCCCACTAAGCAACCCACTAGATAATAAACTAAAGATGAGATGCCCACTAAGCAGCCCACTAGCTATCCACTAGCTAATAAAGTAAAGATGAGCTGCCCACTAAGCAGCCCACTAGCTATCCACTAGCTAATAAAGTAAAGATGAGCTGCCCACTAAGTAGCCCACTAGCTATCCACTAGCTAATAAACTAAAGATGAGCTACCCACTAAATAGCCCACTAGCTAATAAAATAAAGATGAGCTGCTCACTAAGCAGCCCACTAGCTAATAAACTAAAGATGAGTTGCCCACTAAGCAGCCCACTAGCTATCCTCTAGCTAATAAAATAAAGATGAGATGCCCACTAAGCAGCCCACTAGCTATCCACTATCTAATAACCCAGTATAGCCTTATGCGTAGGAGAGATGCGAAGCAACTCGAGTATAGAAATCTATGCGGGATTTTTTCCAAGTTGATCAATCAGGTTAAACTAACTTTTTGGTTGCCACTGCTTTGTTGTTGAGGAAAATTGTGACTGCTTAGGAGATGGACCAGGTATGGTAATCTTAGGTTGTCTCTATGAATTCGCTATGTAGGCAAGGCCATCTATCAATGAGTCCCCAAGACATTAGGTCAGTCCCTTTAGGTTTGTCAAAATAAAATCATGACGCAAATCTTTGGTCATCAAGACAAAGTCATTGGTTGTGCCGAACTATGTTGTCTCTATGCATTTGCTACGTAGGAAAGGCCATCAGTCAATGTGCCCCCGAGGCCCCCTAGGTACAGTCCCTTAGGGTTTTTCAGGTCAAGTCAAAACATGTCAATTCATCTTCCTAGATCTCAAATTGTTAAAAAATACTAATATAGATTTATGTCAATCTGATATAGATTTATAATGGGTTGTTAATGATAATTTGACATAAATCAAATTGTTTATTTCTTCACAATCTAATATAGATTTATATTGGGCTTCTTTAGTGGATAGTTTGCATCCATCGAGAGATGGGTATTCTTTGTTTCCTGATTTATTTCATTTATTTGGATCTTGTGTGATTAGTGTAGAGAGATTGTAATTTCTCTTGAATTGTGTTCTCTAGCATAAAGATCCTTTGAAGATTTCAAAGTATCCATTGTGAGTTGTTTCATGCTAATTATGTAGATCTCTGAGTGTGACTTTGAGATGAAAAAGAGAATTGCATTTTCATTGTGATAGGTTGATCACATTGATATCATTCTCTAATGCATGAACTATGTTAGAGCCTGGACTCTTGGAGAGAGTTGGTTCTACTTGCTAACTACATAATGCATTCAAGAAATTGTAGTTGTTCAGATTGTCTCTTGTTGTGTTGAGTTTAGCATACTCGAGAGGAGTAAAAGTTGGAAGAAAGAGTTATATCAAATTCAATCACTATAGCCCTTGTTAATGAAGTATGTTAAAATTTTAATGATCAGATTGTATGCACAAAAATAAATTCAAATCAGACACAATAACATAGCAGATACCCTGGGAAAACCCTCCACTTGAGCGAGAAAAACCCAGCAACAAAGATCTCCTCTTCTATATAAATAATGGCAACAAATCTCTTTACAACGAGGCCAATCACAAGCCCAATATTCAGCACCTACAATAGATGCAATGATAGATAATGATCTATACTTCCTTGAATTACTAAATCTTCCCTTGAAGAAATTCACGATCTGTGTTTAGAAAAGAATTGCCTAATTCCACATTATCAAAGGAAAGCATTACAATATATAAAAGGTAGAAATATTGTAGCCACTATCTCAGCAGCCCACTAACTATCCACTAACTAATAAAATGAAGATGAGTTTCCCACTTAGCAGCCCACTAGCTATCCACTAACTAATAAACTAAAGATGAGCTACCCATTAAGTAGCCCACTAGCTATCCACTAGCTAATAAGCTAAAGATGAGCTGCCCACTAATTATCCCACTAGCTATCCACTAGCTAATAAAATAAAGATGAGTTTCCCACTAAGCAGCCCACTAGCTATCCACTAGCTAATAAATTAAAGATTAAATGCCCACTAGCTATCCACTAGCTAATAAACTAAAGATGAGCTGCCCACTAAGCATCCCACTAGCTATCCACTAGCTAATAAAATAAAGATGAGCTACCTACTAAGCAACCCACTAGCTATCTACTAGTAGCCCATTCATGTTAAATAACACATATAAATAAATAGTCGATAGGCTATATTGATTTATGTTTTCACTGGTGGCTGGACGGATGAACCTGAAGCTAAAGTAATTAACAAGGGCTGATCTACACTTCCTTATTATATTGATTATGAGCTTGAAGAAGATGGTAATCTTCTTTCAGCAAAGCATATCATGAGATACTTTTGTGGCACAGTTGGATATGAATTGAGATATTCTTCAGGTTGGATCTACTATGATATCTCAGTGCAACAAGAAGCAATCATCTATAGCATTGAGTACAGCCAAGGTAGAGTATATTGCAGCTTGTATGGCAGCTCAGGAAGAAGTGTGACTTCGTAAGCTCCTTCTAGAATTATTTGGGCATTCAATGGAACCTACTATCATTCATTGTGATAATCAGAGTTACCTGAAGCTATTTATCAATCTTGTGTTCCATGACAGAACCAAGCATGTTGAGATCAAGTACCACTATATCAGAGATATGGTACTGCAGAAGGCTATACAGTTGAGGTATATCAGCACTGATGAGCTAACGAAAGACATTCTCACCAAGCCTCTCTCTAGAATCAAGTTTGTGTACTTTCAAAATAAACTTGGTATGGTGGAGAATCCAGCCTTAACTAAGAAAGAGTCTCAATATGAGTGCACCTGTTTAATGAGTTCTTCTCTATGAGAGAAGTTCGAGGTGAAATCCCTTGTTAATGCATTTTCCTTTGAGACGGAGGAATTTGGCGTGCAAGCCCTTGTTAATGCATTTTCCTTCGAGATAGAGGAATTTGAGGTGCAAGCCCTTGTTAATGCATTTTCCTCTGAGATGGAGGAATTTTAGGTTCAAGCCCATGTTAATGCATTTTCCTCTAAGATGGACGAATTTGTGGTGCACACCCTTGAGAATGCATTTTCCTCTGAGATAGAGGAATTTGAGGTGCAAGCCCTTGTCAATGCATTTTCCTCTGAGACAGAGGAATTTGAGGTGTAAGCCCTTGTTTCCATCCTCTGAGCCTGAGTCATGGTGGATATCATGTGTGAGATTCCATGACACATCTTGTAATTCTGATTGTCATGTTGAGGTAACAACATCACGCAAGTCATGAACACTTGTACATACCATAGTATGGTTGTAGCCATTATGGTTGATATCGTGTTGAGGCGATATCTAATATCACGTTGAGGTGATATTCTTCTTTTCACATCTGGTTGTAGCCAATGTGATGGGCATCATGTTGAGGTGATTTTTCTTGAGCAACAAGAAGTTCTCTCCCTATTTCAGAGGGGGTGTTAATTATATAGTAGCTTTGGGATCATCCTTCTAGCTACAAGTGAAAACATAAATAAATATAGCCTATCGGTTATTTATTTATATGTGTTATTTAATGTGAATGTGCATCTAGTGGATAACTAGTGGGATCCTTAGTGGGCAACTCATCTTTAGTTTATTATCTAGTGGATAGCTAGTGGGTTGCTTAGTCGGCAGCTCATCTTTAGTTTATTAGCTAGTGGATAGCTAGTGGGATGCTTAGTGGGCAACTCATCTTTATTTTATTAGCTAGTGGATAGCTAGTGGGGTGCTTAGTGGGTAGCTCATCTTTAGTTTATTAACAAGTGGATAGCTAGTGGGCTGCTTAGTAGGTAGTTCATCTTTATTTTATTAGCTAGTGGATAGCTAGTGGGCTGCTTAATGGGAAGCTCATCTTTATTTTATTAGCTAGTGGGCTGCTTAGTGGGAAGCTCATCTTTAGTTTATTAGCTAGTGGATAGCTAGTGGAATGCTTAGTGGGTAGCACATCTTTAGTTTATTACATAGTGGATATCTAGTGGACTGCTTAGTGGTCAACTCATCTTTAGTTTATTAGTTAGTTGGCTGCTTAGATAGTGGCTGCAGTATTTCAACATTCTATATATTGTAATGCTTTCCTTTGATAATGGCAATCAGCCAATTCTTTCCTGAACACGAATTCTGAATTTTTTCAAGGGCAGATTTAGTAATTCAAGGAAGTACAAATCATTATCTTTCATTGCATTTTTTGTAGGTTTTGAATATTGGCCTTGTGATTTGCCTCATTGTAAAGAGATTTTTTGCCATTATTTATATATAAGAGGAGATCTTAGTTGCAAAGTTTTTGTCCCTCAAGTGGAGGGTTTTCCCAGGGTATCTATTGTGTAATTGTGTTTGATTTGAATTTATTTCTATGCATACAATCTAATCATTAGAATTTAACATGGTATCAGAACAGGTTTTAGAGGATCATGATCAAATTATTGCCAATCAACATACCTTATTTGTTCACTTATCTACAGCAGTCAAGATGGTGAATGGTTAAAAGGTTGAGGATAGATTTGAGAGTCCATCCAACTTCACCTCATGGATATTTAGGATTATTCTTACCTTGTGTGAAAATGACTTGGGTGAGTTCGTGGAGTCTAGTGCTTCTAAACCTGAGGAGGAAGAAGAAAAGTTGTAGTGGTTGAAGAAATACATTAAAGCAATGAAGATATTGGTTGATTCCGTCAAGGACCATATTGTTCCTATCATCTCTAACTTGAAGACAGCGAGAGATATGCTCAAGACCTTGGAAGATATGTATGAAATCAACAATACCAGCCAAGCACTTGCACTAAAGCATCAATTGCATCATGTGAATATATCAAAGGAAGAATTTGTTATTGCATAATTCATGAGGATATCAGATTTGAGAGATCAGCTCTCAACAATTGGGCATATGGTTGATGACAAGGACTTGACTATGCTCACTCTCACTGGTCTACCTTTTTCTTTGGAATCCTTCATTTAGGGAATTAGCGCAAGATCTAAACTTCCCAAGTTTGATCATTTGAGGGTGGATTGCATTCAAGAAGAGTCTAGGTTGGCTGCAAGAGGTATTGGTCAAAGCCCTACAGATGAAGACATTCATGTTCTTTCCACTCAATCCTCGAAGAAGAAAGGAAAGATGGAAAGAAAGGATATTTCAAGAGGAATAGAGATAAAGGAGCTAATGGTGTTTCTACATTCAAGAAGAAGTGGGACCTCACTAAAGTCCAATGTTTTCATTGTTACAAGTTTGGTCACTATGCAAAGGATTTCCTAACCAGGCCTAATCAGCATGCTTCATTTGTAGATGTGGATGAGTTCTCCCCTCAGAAGGATTCTAGGGAATTTCTATTCTAAGTCATGGGCCTGTGTTCAAGTCGTGAATGTCGTGTGCATATTTGTGCACATGAGCAGTGTTTGCATCCATCAAGAGATAAGTATTCTTTGTTTGTTGAGTTATTTCATTTATTCGGATCTTGTGTGATTAGTATAGAGAGATTGTAATTTCTCTTGAATTGTGCTCTCTAGGATAAAGATCCTTTGAAGATTTCAAATTATTCATTGTGAGTTCTTTCATGTTAATTATGTAGATCTCTGAGTGTGACTTTGAGATGAAAAAGAGAACTACAATTTCATTGTGATAGGTTGATCACATCGATATCATTCTCTAATGCATGAACTATGTTAGAGCCTTGACTCTTGGAGAGAGTTGGTTCTACTTTCTAACTGCATAATGCATTCAAGAAATTATTAGTGGGACCTCACTAAATTCCAATGTTTTCATTGTGACAAGTTTGGTCACTATGCAAAGGATTTCCCAACCAGGCCTAATCGGCATGCTACATTTGTGGATGTGGGTGAGTTCTCCCCTTAGAAGGATTCTACGGAATTTCTATTCTAAGTCATGGGTCTGTGTTCAAGCCGTGAAGGTTGTGTACTGATCTGTGCACATGAGCAGCATTTACATCCATCGAGAGATAAGTATTCTTTGTTTGTTGAGTTATTTCCTTTATTTTGATCTTGTGTGATTAGTATAGAGAGATTGTAATTTCTTTTGAATTGTGCTCTCTAGCATTAAGATCCTTTGAAGATTTCAAATTATTCTTTGTGAGTTGTTTCATGCTAATTATGTAGATCTCTGCGTGTGACTTTGAGATGAAAAAGAGAATTGCATATTCATTGTGATAGGTTGATCATATCGATATCATTCTCTAATGCATGAACTGTGTTAGAGCCTTGACTGTTGTAGAGAGTTGGTTCTACTTGCTAACTGCATAATGCATTAAAGAAATTATAGTTGTTCATATTGTATCTGTTGTGATATTGTGTCTGATTTGAATTTATTTTTGTGCATACAATCTAATCATTAAAATTTAACATGGTATCAGAGCTAGTAATAACATGCTTTGATACCATGTTAAATTTTAATGATCAGATTGTATGCACAGAAATAAATTTAAATCAAACACAATAACACAGTAGATACCCTGGGAAAACCCTCAACTTGAGGGAGAAAAACCCAACAACAAAGATCTCTCTATTATATAAAATAATGGCAACAAGTCTCGTTACAATGAGACCAATCTCAAGGCCAATAATCAATACCTTCACAAGATGCAATGATAGAAAAATAATATGCACTTCCTTGCAACACAAATCTGCTCTTGATGACCTCACAATCTGCTCTTGATGACTTTGCAATCTGCTCTTGATAATTAACAATCTATGTTCAGAAAAGAATTGGTTGATTGTTCCTATGAAAGGAAAGCATTACAATATATAGAAGCTAGAAATATTGTAGCCACTATCTACAAGACCCACTACCACCACTAAAAATCCACTAACTAATAAACTAAAGATGAGCAGCCCACTAGCTATCCACTACCTAATAAACTAAAGATGAGTTTCCCACTAAGCAGCCCACAAGCTATCCACTAGCTAATAAACTAAAGATGAGCTTCCCACTAAGCAGCCCACTACCTATCCACTATCTAATAAACTAAAGATGAGCTACACACTAAACAGCCCACTAGCTATCCACTAGCTGATAAACAAGAGATGAGCTGCCCACTAAGCAGCCAACTAGCTATCCACTAGCTAATAAACTAAAGATGAGCTTCCCACTAAGTATCCCACTAGCTATCCACTAGCAGCCCATTCACATTAAAGATGATTTTCCCTCTAAACAACACATTCACATTAAATAACACATAAATAAATAGCCGATAGGCTATATTCATTTATGTCTTCACTCGTGGCTAGAAGGATGAACTTAAAGCTGCTATATTATTAACACTCCCTCTCAGCTAGGGAGAGAACTTCCAGCTGCTCAAGACAAATCACCTCAACATGATGCCCATCACATTGGTTACAACTAGATGTGAAAATAAGAATATCACCTTAGCGTGATATTACATATCGCCTCAACAACGATATCAACCATAATGGCTACAGCCCTACTATGGTGTGTACAAGTGTTCATCACTTGTGTGATGCTGTCACCTCAGCATGACATTCACAAGTACAATATGTGTCATGGAGTTGAGCACACATGACATCCACCATGACTTAGGCTCAGAAGATGGAAACAAGGGCTTACACCTCAAATTCCTTCGTCTCAGAGGAAAATGCATTAACAAGGGCTTGCACCGCAAATTCCTCCGTCTCAAAGGAAAATGCATTGAAAAGGGCTTCAACCTCAAATTCCTCCATATCAAAGGAAAATGCATTAACAAGGGCTTGCACCTCAAATTTCTCCATCTCAGAGGAAAATGCATCAACAAGGGCTTGCACCTCAGATTCCTCTATCTCTGAGGAAAATGCATTGACAAGGGCTTCAACCTCAAATTCCTCCCTCTCAGAGGAAAATGCATTGACAAGGGCTTCAACCTCAAATTCCTCCATCTTAGAGGAAAATTCATTAACAAGGGCTTGCATCTCGAATTCCTCTGTCTCAGAGGAAAATGCATTAACAAGGGCTTGCACCTCAAATTCCTACATCTCAAAGGAAAATGCATTGATAAGGGCTTCAACCTCACATTCCTCCGTCTCAGAGGAAAATAAATTAACAAGGGCTTGCACCTCAAATTCCTCTGTCTGAGAGGAAAATGCATTAACAAGAGCTCGCACCTCAAATTCCTCCGTCTTAGAGGAAAATGCATTAACAAGGGTTTCAACCTCAAATTCCTTCATCGTAGAGGAAAATATATTAACAAGGGCTTGCACAAACTTGATTCTGATACTGAGACTCTTTCTCAGTTAAGGTTGGATTCTCCACCATACCAAGCTTATCTCAAAAGTACCACAAACTTGATTCTAGAGAGAGGCTTGGTGAGAATGTCTGTCATTAGCTCATTAGTGCTGATATGCCTCAACTCTATAGTCTTTCGCAGTACCATACCTCTGATATAGTGGTACTTGATTTCAACATGCTTGGTTTTTTCATGGAACACAAGATTGACAAATAGCTTCACCCAAATTTGATTATCACAATGAATGATAGTAGGCTCCATTGATTTCCCAAATAATCCTGCAAGGTGCTTACGAAGCAACACTACTTCTCAAGCTGCCATACAAGCTGCAATATACTCTGCCTCAGCTATACTCAATGCTACAGATGGCTACTTCCTACTGCACCAGGATATCATAGCAGATCCAACCTTAAGAATATCTCAATGCATATCCAACTATGCATCCCAAGTATCTCACGATATGCTTTGGTGAAATAAGATTACCATCTTCTTCAGGCTCAGCAGGCTCCCTCTGAATCTTCAAGCACTTGCATCAACCTTCTAACCTCTTCGTCCAAGATACCAAGCTTATCTCAAAAGTACACAAACCTGATTCTAGATAGAGGTTTGGTGAGAATGTCTATCGTTAGCTCATCAGTTCTGATATACCTCAGCTGTATAACCTTCCACAGTACCATATCTTTGATATAGTAGTACTTGATCTTAACATGCTTGGTTCTGTCATCGAACACAAGATTGACAAATAGCTTCACGCAACTCTGATTATCACAATGAATGATAGTAGGCTACATTGATTGCCCAAATAATCTTGCAATGAGCTTAGGAGGCCACACTGCTTCCCGAGCTACCATACAAGCTGCAATATACTCTACCTCAGCTATACTCAATGCTACAGATGATTGCTTCCTACTGCACTAGGATATCATAGCAGATCTAACCTAAAGAATATCTCAATCCATATCCAACTGTGCCACGCAAGTATCTCATGATATGCTTTGTTTAAACAAGGCTACCATCTTCTTCAGGTTGAACAGGCTCCCTCTAAATTTTCAAGCACTTGCATCAACCTTCTGACCTCTTCGTCCAAGATTGCCTACAACACTTTGACTTAGATAAATGTTTTCTAGTGCACACCTCTGGTACTGTAGATAGTTCAAGATAGTCCTCTTCGACCTCATCCCAAATTTCACTATTCTAAATAGATTTTCGGAGCTACCAATGACAAATACAGATGACAGTCTTGAGCAATTCTAATCTCAGCAGCTAAAGGGATCTTCTAAGGATTTAGAACCTAGCTTTGCAATACAATAGTCTTTACTTCTTCTCAGTGAGTTCTAAAACTATCTCTTGACCCCTGCTTTAGAGACTAGAAGGAAGACTTATGGAAGTGAACTCCCTCTAGCCACCAACTCAGTTCCATGGCTGCAAGATGTGACTTCATTGTTGATCATTTCTTTGGTTGGCATGATTTCCTAATGAGATGCCTCAAGTTTTTTTTTTTCATCACTAAGCAATCTCTCAACACCTTCTGGTCTTAGATCTATCCTGGAAGCATTTTAGAGAGAGATTACTAACTGTTTATAACTATCCAAAGAAACAGCAAGGCTAGAATCATACAAATTTTAATATCTTAGGTTATAGTATGAATATGTAAGAATTTATGAACAATATTTAAACATGAATAAGTAAATCAACCTAAAAAAGAAATATATCAAAGAATCATAATGGAGTAAAGAAACTTATCTTTATTGAATTTGATATAACTCTTTCTTCCAACTTTTACTCCTCTCAAGAATGCTAAACTCAACCCAACAAGAGACAATCTCAACAACTGCAATTTTTCTTGAATGCATTATGTAGTTAACAAGTAGAACCAACTCTCTCCAAGAGTCAAGGCTCTAACACAGTTCATGCATTAGAGAATGATATCGATGTGATCAACCTATCACAACGAAAATGCAATTCTCTTTTTTTTCATCTCAAAGTCACCCTCAGAGATCTACATAATTAGCATGAAACAACTCACAATGAATAATTTGATATCTTCAAAGGATCTTTATGCTAGAGAGCACAATTCAACATAAATTACAATCTCTCTATACTAATCACACAAGATCCAAATAAATGAAATAACTCAGCAAACAAAGAATACTTGTGTTTCGATGGATGCAAAGGCTACTCATGTGCACGGATCAGCACACAACCTTCACGGCTTGAACACAGGCCCATGACTTAGAATAGAAATTCCCTAGAATCATTCTGAGGGGAGAACTAATCCGCATCCACAAATAAAGAATTTCGGTTAGGCCTAGTTGTGCAATCCTTTGCATAGTGACCAAACCTATCACAATGAAAACATTGGACTTTAGTGAGGTCCCACTTCTTCTTGAATGCAGAAGCACCATTAGCTCCTTTATCTATATTCCTCTTGAAATATCCTTTCTTTCCATCTTTCCCTATCTTCTTCAAATATTGAGCAGAAAGAACATGAATGTCTTCATCTGTAAGGCTTCGACCAATACCTCTTGCAGCCAACCTAGACTATTCTTGAATGCAATCCACCCTCAAATGACCAAACTTGGGAAGTTTAGATCTTGTGTTGATTCCCTGAATGAAGGATTCCCAAGACAAAGGTAGACCATTGAGAGTGAGCATAGTCAAGTCCTTGTCATCAACCATATGTCCAATTGTTGAGAGCTGATCTCTCAAATCTAAGATCCTCATGAAGTATGCAATAACAGATTCTCCCTTTGACATCTTCACATGATGCAATTGATGCTTTAGTGCAAGTGCTTGGTTGGTATTGTTGATTTTGTACATCTCTTCCAAGGTCTTGAGCATATCTCTCACTATCTTCAACTTAGAGATGATAGGAATAATATGGTCCTTGATGGAATCAACCAATATCTTCATTGCTTTAATGTCTTTCTTCAACCACTGCAACTTTTCTTCTTCTTCCTCAGGTTTAGAAGCGTTAGAATCCATGAACTCACCCAAATCATTTTCATGAAAGGTAAGCATGATCCTAAATCTCGATGAGGTGAAGTTGGATGCACCCTCGAGTCTATCCTCAACCTTCAAACCATTCACAATCTTGACTGATGTAGATAAGTGAACAAATAAGGTATGCTAATTTTTAATAATATGATCACGGTCCTCTCAAACCCATTCTGATACAATGTTACATTTTAATGATCAAATTGTATGCACATAAATAAATTCAAATCAGACACAATAACACAACAAATACCTTGGGAAGACCCTACACTTGAGGGAGAAAAACCTAGAAACAAAGATCTTCTCTTATGTATAAATAATGGCAACAAATCTCTTTACAATGGGGCCAATCACAAGGCCAATATTCAGCACCTACACCAGATGCAATGATAGAGAAATAATCCACACTTCCTTGCAACACAAATCTGCTCTTGATGACTTCACAATATGCTCTTGATGAATTTGCAATCCGCTCTTGATAATTTACAATCTGTGTTCATAAAAGAATTGGCTTATTGCTTATTATCAAAGGAAAGCATTACAATATATAGAAGGTAGAAATAATGTAGCCACTATCTACCAGAACCAGTACCAAACCCACTAACTACTATAGACCCCCACAAAGTATCCCACTAACTATCCAATAACTAATAAACTAAAGATGAGCTACCTACTGAGAATCCCACTAGCTATCCACTAGCTAATAAACTAGAGATGAGTTGCCCACTAAGGTGCCCACTAGCTATCCACTAGCTAATAAACTAAAGATAAGTTGCCCACTAAGCAGCCCATTCACATTAAATATGAGCTCCCTACTAAGCAGCCCACTAGCTAGTAAACTAAAAATGAGCTGCCTACTAAGCAGCCCACTAGCTATCCACTTGCAGCCCATTCATATTAAATATGAGATGCCCACTAAGCAGCCCACTAGCTATCCCCTAGCTAATAAACTAAAGATGATTTTCCCACTAAGTAGCCCACTAGCTATCCACTAGCATCCCACAAATGGAATATTTTGTTAAATAATGGCAACAAATAAACTAATTTATTTTTGATACCAGCCATTATTTGCTAGTGCATTTTCCTCTAACATGGAGGAATTTTAGGTGTAAGCCCTTGTTAATGCATTTTCTTCTAAGACGGAGGAATTTGAGGTTGAAGCCCTTGTTAATGCAGTTTCCTCTAAGATGGAGGAATTTGAGGTGCAATCCCTTGTTAATGCATTTTGCTCTGAGACGGAGGAATTTGAGGTGCAAACCCTTGTTAATGCATTTTCCTTTGAGACAGAGGAATTTGAGGTGCAAGCCCTTATTAATGCATTTTCATCTGAGACAGAGGAATTTGAGGTTGAAGCCCTTGTTAATGCATTTTCCTTTGAGATGGAGGAATTTGAGGTGCAAGTCCTTGTTAATGCATTTTCCTTTGAGACGAAGGAATTTTAGGTGCAAGCCCTTGTTAATGCATTTTCTCACTAAGCAGCCCCCTAAAATGCATTACCTATCCACTAGCTAATGGGTTGCTTAGTGGGCAGCTCATCTTTATTTTATTAGCTAGTGGAGAGCTAGTGGGCTACTTAGTGGGCAGCTCATCTTTAGTTTATTAGCTAGTGGATAACTAGTGGGCTGCTTAATGGGTAGCTCATCTTTAGTTTATTAGCTAGTGGATAGCTAATGGGCAGCTCATCTTTAGTTTATTAGTTATTTGATAGTTAGTGGGCTACTTAGATAGTGGCTACGGTATTTCTACCTTCTATATATTGTAATGCTTTCTTTTGATAATAGCAATTGGCCAATTCTTTTCTTAACACAGATTTTGAATTATCAAGAGAAAATTGCAAAGTCATCAAGAGAAGATTGTGAAATCATCAAGAGCAAATTTGAGTTGCAAGGAAGTGCAAATTATTTGTCTATCATTGCATGTTGTGAAGGTGTTGATTTTTTGCCTTGAGATTGGCCTCATTGTAAAGAGACTTGTTGCCATTATTTTATTTAATAGAGAGATCTTTGGTGTTGGGTTTTTCCCCCTCAAATGGATGGTTTTCCCAGGGTATCTATTGTGTTATTGTGTTTGATTTGAATTTATTTCTTTGCATACTAGGTAAATTTTAATTATTGAAAGTGGAGGGCTTTTATTAGGGCATCTGAAGAGGTCTTTATCAAGTACAAATGCTAAATTTTGAATACAAATTATTACAAGATTAGATAGTGATCATATTACTATCTAAATAATCATTATATCAACCATAATGATGAGCTGCCATACAATGATATAATTTGATATCATTCGCTGGAGGAATGAACACACTCTTTAGTTTACTAAAATTTATTTTTGTGCATACAAGTCTAAATTAGTTAGCCCACTATTTAGAACCTACAGTAGATGCAATGACAGATAATGATCTATACTTCCTTGAATTACTAAATCTTCCCTTGAAGAAAACTCACGATCTGTGTTCAGAAAAGAATTTGTCGATTGCCCATTATCAAAGGAAAGCATTAAAATATATAGTAGGTAGAAATAATGTAGCCAGTATCTAAGCAGCCCACTAACTATCCACTAACTAATAAACTAAAGATGAGTTTCCCACTAAGCAGCCCACTAACTATCCACTAGCTAATAAATTAAAGATGTGTTGCCTACTAAGCAGTCCACTAGTTATCCACTAACTAATAAACTAAAGATGAGTTGCCCACTAAGTAGCCCACTAGCTATCCACTAGCTAATAAACTAAAGATGAGTTGCCAAGTAAGCAACCCACTAGCTATCCACTAGCTAATAAACTAAAGATGAGTTTCTCACTAAGCAGCCCACTAGCTATCCACTAGCTAATAAACTAAAGATGAGCTGCCCACTAAGCAACCCACTAGCTATCCACTAGTAATAAACTAAAGATGAACTGTCCACTAAGCATTCCACTAGCTATCCACTAGATAATAAACTAAAGATGAGCTACCCACTATGCAGCCCACTAGCTATCCACTAGCATCCCATTCACATTAAATAACACATAAATAAATAGCTGATAGGCTATATTGATTTATGTCTTCACTCTAATGAATTGAGACAGATGGTAATTCCAACTCTCAAAAAATAGTGAAGTACTAAATAATCTTGCACTGAGATAGGAATTTAAGTGGGCTAATGCCATTATGTTAAATTAAGATACTCATGTGTTCAGAAAAGAATTGGTTGATTACAACTATCAAACGAAAGCATTACAATATATAGAAGGTAGAAATATTGTAGCCACTATCTACAAGACCCACTACCACCACTAACTATCCACTAACTAATAAACTAAAGATGAGCTGCCCACTAAGCAGCCCTCTAACTATCCACTAGCTAATAAACTAAAGATGAGTTGCCCACTAAGCAACCCATTAGCTATCAACTAGCTAATAAACTAAAGATGAGCTTCCCACTAAATAGCCCACTAGCTATCCACTATCTAATAAACTAAAGATGAGCTACCCACTAAGCAGCCCACTAGCTATGCACTAGCTAATAAACTAGAGATGAGTTTCCCACTAAGCAGCCTACTAGCTATCCACTAGCTAATAAACTAAAGATGAGCTGCCCACTAAGCAGCCCACTAGCTATCCACTAGCTAATAAACTAGAGATGAGCTGCCCACTAAGCAGCCCACTAGCTATCCACCAGCTAATAAACTAACGATGAGTTGCCCACTAACCAACTCACTAGCTATCCAATAGCAGCTCATTCACATTAAAGATGAGCTGCCCACTAAGCAGCCCATTCACATTAAATAACACACATGAATAAATAGCCAATGGGCTATATTGATTTATACTGATGCCTAGCGGACAAAAAATATGGATTCAAGAAGAGTCTAGGTTAATGAATTTATATTAATATTGATACTAAATTAAATCAGACACAATAATACAGCACATACCCTGGGAAAACCCTCGACTTGAGGGAGAAAAACCAAGCAACAAAGATCTTCTCTTATATATAAATAATGGCAACAAATCTCTTTACAATGAGGTCAATCACAAGGCCAATATTCAGTACCAACACCAGATACAATGATGGATAATGATCTATACTTCTTTCAATAACTAAATCTACCCTTGAACAAATTTGCAATCTATGTTCAGAAAAGAATTAGCTGATTGTCATTATCAAAGGAAAGCATTACAATATATAGAAGGTATAAATACTATAGCCACTATCTACAAGACCCACTACCACCACTAACTATCCACTAACTAATAAAATAAAGATGAGCTGCCCACTAAGTAGCCCATTAGCTATCCACTAGCCAATAAACTAAAGATGAGCTTCCCACTAAGCAGCCCACTAGCTATCCACTAGCTAATAAACTAAAGATGAGCTGCCCACTAAGTAGCCCACTAGCTATCCACTAGCTAATAAACTAAAGATGAGCTACCCACTAAGCAGTCCACTAGGTATCCACTAGCAGATTCCCACTAACTACTGTAGCAGCCCACTTAGCAGCCCACTAACTATACACTAACAAATAAACTAAAGATGAGCTACCCACTAAGCAGCCCATTAGCTATCCACTAGTAGATTCCCATTCACATTAAATAACACATATAAATAAATAACCGATAGGCTATCTTGATTTGTGTCTTCACTCATGGCTGGAAGGATCAACCTGAAGCTGCTATACCATTAACACTCCCTCTCAGCTAGGGAGAAAACTTTTAAGCTTCTCAAGACAAATCACCTCAACATGATGCCCATCACATTGGCTACAACTAGATGTGAAAAGAAGAATATCACCTCAGCGTGATATTAGATATTGCCTCAACACGATATCAACCATAATGGCTACAACCATACTATGGTGTGTACAAGTGTTCATCACTTGCATGATGTTCTCACCTCAACATGGCATTCACAAATATAAGATGTGTCATGGAATCTCACACATGACATCCACCATGGCTCTCCTAGAGG
Source organism: Sequoia sempervirens (assembly GCA_007258455.2). NCBI lineage: Eukaryota > Viridiplantae > Streptophyta > Pinopsida > Cupressales > Cupressaceae > Sequoia > Sequoia sempervirens. The sequence continues at coordinate 12,037,041 of VDFB02072274.1, read as the reverse complement.
GTGGAAACAAGGGCTTTCACCTCAAATCTCTCTCAAAGAAAAATGCATTAACAAGGGCTGACACCTCAAATCTCTCTCACAGAGAGAAATGAATTAACAAGGGCTAAAACCTCAAATCTCTCTTGCAGAGAAAAATGCATTAAATAGAGCTGACACCTCAAATCTCTCTCATAGAGAGAAATGCATTAACAAGGGCTGACACCTCAAATCTCTCTCATAGAGAGAAATGCATTAACAAGGGCTGATACCTCAAATTCCTCCATCTCAGAGAAAAATGCATTAACAAGGGATAATACCTCAAATTCCTCCGTCTCAGAGGAAAATGCATTAACAAGGGCTAATACCTCAAATTCCTCCGTTTCAGAGGAAAATGCATTAACAAGGGCTTTCACCTCAAATTCCTCCATCTCAGAGGAAAATGTATTAACAACACATCTCCATGATGATGAAACTCCCTCTAAAACTCCATGTAGTTGCATCAATCTTCTGACCTCCTCATCCAAGGTTGCTTTTGATGAATTGCCAAACTCCCTCTGAATGTAAATCCCTCCTCTTTGAAGAAACTGATCTCAAAGATAACCTGAATAGATTCCTCCTCTTTGAGAGATGTCTTCAGTCACCAACTCAGTCCCATGGCTACAAGCTATGACTCCACACTTGATCATTTCTCCGGTTGGAATGAGTTCCTTATAGGATGCCTCAAGTTCTTCTTCTCTAGGCAATCTCTCATCACCCACTTGCTCCTTGATCCATCCCTTTTTTTATTTGCATAATGAGAGGAGAGAGCATGAATGTCTTCATTCTTTGAACTTTGACCAACGCCTCTTGCCACCAACCTTGATTCTTCTTGAATGCAATTAGATCTTAGGCGATCAAACTTAGGAAATTTTGATCTTGCACTGATTCCCTAAATGAAGGATTCCCAAGATAAAGGTACACCATTGAGAACAAGCATAGTCAAGTCCTTGTCATCAACCATATGCCCAATTGTTGAGAGCCGATCTCTCAAATCTAAGATCCTCATGAAGTATGCAATAACAGATTCTCCCTTTGACATCTTCACATGATGCAATTGATGCTTTAGTACAATTGCTCGGCTAGTATAGTTGATTTTGTACATCTCTTCCAAGGTCTTGAGGATATCTCTTGTTGTCTTCAACTTAGAGATGATAGGAACAATATGGTCCTTGATAGAATCAACCAATATCTTCATTTCTTTAATGTTTTCCTTCAACCATTGCAACTTTTCTTCTTCCTCCTCAGGCTTAGAAGCGCTAGACTCGACGATCTCGCCCAAGTCATTTTCATGCAAGGTAAGCATGATCTTCAATCTCCATGAGGTGAAGTTGGATGCACGCTCGAGTCTGTCCTCAACCTTCAAATTGTTTGAACCATCTTGACTGATCTAGATAAGTGAACAAATAAGGTATGTTAGTTGGCAATAATTTGATCATGATCCTCTCAAACCCTGCTCTGATACCATGTTAAATCATAATGATAATATTGTATGCACAAAAATAAATTCAAATCAGACACAATAACACAGTAGATACCCTGGGAAAACCCTCCACTTGAGGGAGAAAAACCAAGCAACAAAGATCTTCTCTTATATATAAATAATGGCAACAAATCTCTTTACAATGAGGACAATCACAAGGCCAATATTCAGCACCTACACCAAATGCAATGACAGATAATGATCTGTACTTCCTTGAATTACTAAATCTGCAATTGAAGAAATTTGCAATCTATGTTCAAAAAAGAATTGGCTGATTGTCATTATCAAAAGAAAGCATTACAATATATAGAAGGTAGAAATATTGTAGCCACTATCTATAAGACCCACTACCACTGCTAACTATCCACTAACTAATAAACTAAAGATGAGTTGCCCACTAAGAAACCCACTAGCTATCCACTAGCTAATAAACTAAAGATGAGTTGCCCACTAAGTAACCCACTAGCTATCCACTAGCTAATAAACTAAAAATGAGCTGCCCACTAAGCAGCCCACTAGCTATCCACTAGCTAATAAACTAAAGATGAGTTGCCCACTAAGCAGTCCACTAGCTATCCACTAGCAGATTCCCACTAACTACTGTAGCAGCCCACTTAGGGGCCCACTAACTATCCACTAACTTAGCAACACACTTAGCAGCCCACAATAACACAACAGATACCATATCGTGAGATACTTAGAAGATCTCTTAACTATCAAAAAATACTAAGGTAGAAATACTATAGCTACTATCTAAGCAGCCCACTAACTATCCACTAACTAATAAACTAAAGATGAGCTACCCACTAAGTAGCCCACTAGCTATCTACTAGCTAATAACCTAAAGATGAGTTGCCCAATAAGCAGCCCACTAGCTATCAACTAGCTAATAAACAAAAGATGAGCTACCCACTAAGTAGCCCACTAGCTATCCACTAGCTAATAAACTAAAAATGAGCTGCCCACTAAGCATCCCACTAGCTATCCACTAGCTAATAAACTAAAGATGAGTTTCCCACTAAGGAGCCCCCTAGTTATCCACTAGCTAATAAAATAAAGATGAGTTGCCCACTAAGCAGCTCACTAGCTATCCACTAGCTAATAAACTAAAGATGAGCTGCCCACTAAGTAGCCCACTAGCTATCCACTAGCTATCCACTAGCTAATAAAATAAAGATGAGCAGCCCACTAGCTATCAACTAGCTAATAAACTAAAGATGAGTTGACCACTAAGCATCCCACTAGCTATCCACTAGCTAATAAACTAAAGATGAGCTTCCCACTAAACAGCCCACTAGCTATCCACTAGTAGCCCATTCACATTAAATATCACATAAATAAATAGCTGATAGGCTATATTGATTCATGTCTTCCCTCCCAACTGGAAGATAGTATGATCATTTTGGGTCATTGATTGGCTATAGTATTTCTACCTTCTATATTAGTTGGAATAAATTACCACTAGCTATGCACTAGAATAAATTCCCATTAGCTCATTTGTAATTTCTTAGCTAGTGGATAGCTAAAGGGCTATTTATGTGTTATTTAATGTGAATGGGAAATTGCTAGTGGATAGGTAGTGGGTTGTTTAGTGGGAAACTAATTTTTATTTTATTAGTTAGTGGATATTTAGTGGGCTACTACAATAGTTAGTGGGAATCTACTAGTGGATAGCTAGTGGGCTGCTTAGTGGGCTGCCCATATTTAGTTTATTAGCTAGTAGATAGCTAGTGGGCTGCTTAGTGGTCAGCTCACTAAGACTCTATGACACATCTTATTTAATGATATAAACTAGTGGGTTGCTTTGTAGGCAGCTCATCTTTAGTTTATTAGTTAGTGGATAGTTAGTGGGCTGCTAAGTGGGATGCTACAGTAGTTAGTGGGAATCTGCTAGTGGATAGCTAGTGGGCTTCTTAATGGGTAGCTCATCTTTAGTTTATTAGCTAGTTCATAGCTAGTGGGCTGATTAGTGCATAGCTCATCTCTAGTTTATTAGCTAGTGGATAGCTAGTGGGCTGCTTAGTGGGCTGCTCATCTTTAGTTTATTAGCTAGTGAATAGCTAGTAGGCTACTTAGTGGGCAGCTCATATTTAGTTTATTAGTTAGTGGATAGTTAGTGGGCTGCTTAGTGGGAAGCTCATCTTTAGATTATTAGCTAGTGGATAGCTAGTGGCTTGCTTAGTGGGAAGCTCATCTTTATTTTATTAGCTAGTGGATAGATAGTGGGCTGCTTAGTGCGAAGCTCATCTTTAGTTTATTACCTAGTGGAAAGCTAGTGGGTTGCTTAGTGGGCAGCTCAATTTTAATTTATTAGCTAGTGGATAGCTAGTGGGCTGCTTAGTGGGAAACTCATCTTTAGTTTATTAGTTAGTGGTGGTAGTCAGTCTTGTAGATAGTTGCTACAGTATTTCTACCTTCTATATATTGTAATATTCTCCTTTCATAGGTGCAATCAGTCAATTCTTTTCTGAACACAGATTGCAAATTTATTCAAGGAGAGATTTAGAAATTCAAGGAAGTACAGATCATTATCTGTCATTGCATCCGGTGTAGGTGCTGAATATTGGCCTTGTGATTGCCCTCATTGTAAAAATATTTGTTGCCATTATTTATGCATAAGAGAAGATCTTTGTTGCTGGGGTTTTTCTATTAGAGTAAAGTAAATAATTAACTTTATTCTCCTCTTAAGACTTCACTTTATGCACATATATTAGTCATTTAATAATTAATATTAATTATTAAATGCACTCACCTTTAGGGTTAGGGTTTCCTTTCATTTAGATCTCCTTTTATAAGGATTGATCTCTTGTATTCTATTCTCTTGATGTTTATTTTTCAGTCTGATAATGCATTTTTGCATATTGTCAGAGCAAAACACTTGTTTTGTTTCCTACAAATTTCTTCCTTGTGATAGGTTTTTGCATGCATGGATCCCTTGGGTACTCGCCATGTCATGCCTACCTTTGAGGTGTTTTGTGATCATCTGGCTTGTGAGCAAGCCAAGCTCAGGCAGATGGATTCACTTTCAGGTTCACAGAACCAATCATTGGTAGCCTAGACCTCCAAGGGAAAATAGAAGCAAAAACCGAAGCCCAAGAAAGATTTAGCTAGCAGTGAGACTTCCTCCAAGCCACCTCCTAAACCTGATTCAAACCCACAGTTCAATTCTAAATAGGGAAAATCTTTGAGTCTGGTGAGTCTTCCTCCCAGACTAAGAAGAAATCTAGAGATCCTTGTAGTTTTTGTGGCAAGGAAGGACATCCAGTTTCTAGGTGTTGGAAATGTTTAGAAGCTTTAGAGGAAGCCATGCAACAGCATAATATCACTACACTTCAGCCTCCTTCACAACCCATAGGGAAAGGTCATGCTCTTTTTGCATGAGCATTGTCCTCATAATCCACTTGGATTCTAGATTCTAGTGCCTCTCACCATATGACACACACAGAGGATTTGGTCACCGCTCTTGCCCCTATAGGCACTAGACATATTGCAGTTGGTGACTCAGCACAACTTTCAGTTTAGGGTTTAGGTACTATTTCATTGGATGGTGGTTGTCTTCAGGATGTGCTTCTGGTTCCTGAAATTTCAACAAACCTTCTATCCGTTTATCATATTTTCCACTCTGACTTTGGTAAGACAATTGAGTTCTCACCACATGATGTGGTTATTCGAGACCTTCATGATCCTGACTTGGTTGTGGCTACTGGGAGTGTGGATTCTGCATCACGCTTATACATATTTGAGGGCTTTGAGAGTTCAAACATTGTTGGTTCCTCTCTTATAGCCCATGCAAATTCAGTGAGTAGGCTTTGGCATGAGCGTTTTGGCCATGTCAATTACAGATATCTACAGTAGATGAGTACATAGGAACTTGTGATTGGGATCTCATAGATTTCTTGTACTGATGGTGTATGTCAAGGTTGTGCCCTTGGAAAACATCATCGAGATCCTTTTCCTAAGGGTCGAGCCACTCATGCTAGGGCACCCCTAGAGTTGGTACATAGTGATCTTATGTCTTTTCTGACTCCTTCCTTTTCAGGGGCCCGCTACGTGCTCACTTTTATGTTAGTGTAATTAATTAATTATTATACTAGCATAAGTTAACTTAGGTCTTTCATTTAATTAATTAAGTCCTAGGTTGCATTATTAGATAAATCATTTAATAAATGGGATAATATTCCCTTCCTTGTTTGGTGGGATAAGATTCCTTCTAGAAGATGAGTTGTCCTTCTAGAACTTATCTCAACATTTAATGATCATCTAGATATGGTTCACATGTTGTCACGTGTTGTTAGATCAAGACACATGGCAACATCTCATGCTTATTAGGGTTTACCTATTGCCTATATAATTAGGCATCTTGTTCATTTGTAAATATCCAATATCCAATATCATATCATATGAATAGAATCTTTAATCAACATTCCATTGTTGCAACACTTTCTTTGTGGTTGATCATCTTTCCTGTTTCAAAGGTCCTCCATCAAAGACTATAGCTTCAAGGACTGAGCATCCATAATCTCAACATGGTATCAAAGCTTATCCAATGAAACATCAACCCAGGATCAAGAAAGTTGGTGTGTGAGATTCTCCTCAGGCTTGTAGGTTTCCATTGCAGGCTACTTGTTTCCACCCAGGGACCAAGTTGATTTCTGAAGTAGATAGAGTCATATCCAAGCTCGCCATTTTCTTCAGAAGGCCTCGAAACCTTAGGATCACCTACCCATTCATCAAATTCGGATACATCATCACGGAAGCTTCAGAAGTATTTTGGTTTGCAAAATCAACTGGTACGATCTGTACAAATTTGCAATAAAAAAAATCAATTCTGTCAGTTGTCCTCTGAGGAAATTTTTTTTTATAAGCAGGCCATTTTTTGTTTCAGAAAAATCAGGCATTTATATTATTTGTTTGGCAAAAAAATCATATTTTCTATAGTTGCAAAAAAATATTTCGGGTGATCTACATTTTAAATCATCATCGGCATCAAATATTTTATTGGGCATATTATTTCCTTTATTGGCCGGCATGTTTAAGGTTTTATTTTTTATGGATATCAGCATTTAAATTTTGAATTGCGCATAATTAGCAATATTCAAAATTTATTTTGATTGTAATGTCTACAGAATACGTTGTTGTCGGTTACATTTAGTATTTGTGCAGGAGGAAGGTACCACCATCGCTGTCACATCTGGCCTGTGCTCACTGGTGTCGGATTTCTTTCTGGCCGGCGATCATTTTACCGCTCATCTCCTGCCGATATCCTTCTGGCCTATTCCCAGCCGACAGACTTCATTCCACCTGCTGCCCACTCATCTACTCACTGACCCGGTGTCTATGCCGATGACAACTTACCACCGGCCGATCCTGCTCCCACCGACGACCGTGGGTTCCGCTTATACAGTGGCGCTGCCCCAACTCCAGCCACAGCTGCTCCACCGCCGCTTCACCCAACAGTGTTCATTTTCTTTGCCAGTGCCCGACCCCTAGTCATATCAACAACCAGGGGATTTTTTTAGCCCAGGGGCCAAATTTTTGACCCTATTTAGCCTACAAAGTGCCTAATCAGGGTATTTTTTTCATTTGATCACAACTTTCACCTAGGATATCAAATTTTGGCAAATGATATACCGTCGGAAAGGGAATTTCACATACTTTCTAGTGGTGACATCAGTTCTGTAAAATTTTGCTTGCATAAAATTCTACATCCAACTGCAGGAAAAACCCTAATTTGGACATAAAGGCTTGTATCTTCACAACCGCTCACCAAATTTCAATGATTCTAGTGGCATCAGGAAGCATTTTCAAATTTTTTTCATTAGTATAGATCCCTTGATCAGTTTTAGCTCCAGTTACTCTTGCATTGATTTTTTCAGTTTGGTGCAATTGTTCAATAACCTGGACATCCTGAAGCTTGGGAAAATATTTTTTATCCAATTTGCATCACTTCAATTGTACATCATATTTGGAAGTCTTTATTTTTTGTTGAAGGTCATTTGTCTTTTTTTTTTGTGGAGAAATTTCATTATGGGACTTGCATATACTTCTTCTCTAGTTAAGTTGCACGAGGGTAACTATTCACAATGGCGAGATGGGATCAGCCACCATCTCCAATCACTTGATCTATTTACTCATCTGTATGGTATAGTTCCTCATCCGAGTGAAGGTATTCATGAACTTGCTTGGAGTTGTTGCAGATACACTATTTTGGAGATCATTTCTATGCAAGTTGATTGTGATATTTTGAATGCTATTAATCATTGTGATTGTCCACACATTCTTTGGACTAAGCTTTGGGAGCTATATGGAGATTCAGATACTCAACTATTCCCCGATGATCATGCTTCAGAATGTCATTCTTCAAATTAGGTTCACCACGATGATATTGTTGTACATGAGGTTGATTGCCTTGATCTTTCTGAAGAGGTTGACAAGGTTGCTTCAGGTGCTTCTTCTTCATCAGAGATAGTTGGTATCCCTTCACATTCAGTGATTCCTTGTCCAGAGTCACTGATTAAGGCTTCCACCATCATCATCCATCAGGACACATTCAGTTTTTCTGACTTGGCATCACAGGATGGCTTTGTTTCAGGCATCATTGACTTGGCTACTTCTACAGGTTTGGAGAACATTCTTGAAGGGGTATCACTCCTCTTTTCAGAGATTTCATATCTGAGACTTCTTCCCTATCATTCAATTCAGGACTTGAAGTTTCTTCAGCATCTACCATTGTATTTGCTTCAGCCTTCCTTCAGTGGTTTTGAGGACACTTCATTCAGGGGGGCTATCAAGTCTCCATCATATTCATTCCATCTCGATCTTTGGATATTGTTCAACATCTATTTCCACATCATCTTGGTTTTTCACCCTCTTCATTGATTGTGGCATCTTCATCATCAGGCAAGGAGACATTTTAGCATATTTCAGAGACACCATCAACATCCTTTTTCAATTCCTATCCGGAATGGGAAGCATCTCTCCACTTGCAGTTTGTTTTGTTTCTTTCGAAAGGGAGACAAGTTGTTTGTCGACATTGGATCTTGTTTTGTCTTCAGACACTTACCTTTTTTGCAGGTGATATCATCTTCTGGGGGTGCATTAATTGTATTGTATCCATGTGACAGATGGTGTACTTGGGGGGTATTTGGGAGTCCTCCATCCTTTCCATCCTATCTCATATTTCTGCATTTTCATCTCCTTTTTGGAGAGGGGTTTTGTTCCTATTGGTTTTTCCCCTTTTCTCCGGTTGTGGGATATTTTCTGCATCTTCATGTACATGGGTACCTAACATGGCCTCGTAGCCGGGACCCATCATCGATCATCATCTCTTGCATAATCATTGCATTTTCCTCCCTAAGTTGCACTTATGGGGGGTGTTAGTGTAATTAATTAATTATTACACTAGCATAAGTTAACTTAGGTCTTGCATTTAATTAATTAAGTCCTAGGTTGCATTATTAGATAAATCATTTAATAAATGGGATAATATTCCCTTCCTTATTTGGTGGGATAAAATTCCTTCTAGAAGATGAGTTGTCCTTCTAGAACTTATCTCAACATTTAATGATCATCTAGATAGGGTTCACATGTTGTCACATGTTAGATCAAGACACATGGCAACATCTCATGCATATTAGGGTTTACCTATTGCCTATATAATCAGGCATCTTGTTCATTTGTAAATATCCAATATCATATCATATCATATCAATAGAATCTTTAATCAGCATTCCATTGTTGCAACACTTTCTTTATGGTTGATCATCTTTCTTGGATCAAAGGTCCTCCATCAAAGACTGCAGCTTCAAGGACTGTGCATCCATAATCTCAACATTTTATTGATGACTTCTCCAGATGTACATGGGTGTACTTTCTTAAGTACAAGCCCGATGTCTTTGACTCATACAAGACTTTTAAGACATTTGTGGAGAAGCAATCTGGACTTTCTATCAGGAGGATATGCACAGATAATGGGGGGAATATGTTAATTAGGCTTTTATAGATTTTTGCACTGAGCATGGTTTACAACATCAATTTACAATCCCTTACACCCCTCAGCAGAATGGTGTCACTAAGAGAAAGAACAGAACCTTACAGGAGATGACAAATTGTATGATACAGTCTCAAGCTATGAGTTCTTCATTTTGGGCTGAGGCAGTCAATTGTGCCAATTATATTCAGAATTTGATGCCTCATAAGGCATTGTGACATATGACTCCTAAGGAGGCTTGGACCCATGTCAAGCCTGATGTTTCTACATTCCAAGTTTTTGGTAGTGAGGCTTTAGCATTTATTCTTGATGCTCAGTGGAAAGCCATGGAGAGGAAGATCTAACCACTCATATTTGTTGGCTACTGTGAGGATGTTAAGGCATACAAGTTGTTTGATCTTGTTTCAGTGGGATGTCTAGTTTGATGAGTGCTATCCTCAGATGGATTCTCCATCACCAGCTTCTCCCTCATTGCCTACTCCTCCCTCTTCATCTCTTGAGGATTACTTATCTCTTGAGGATGATGTAGATGATGATCCACCATCTCCACCACCACCAGTTGCTCCATCTTTACCTAGGTGGGCCCGTGTCACTGTTGATGCAGTTGGTTCTTTGGTAGGTGATCCTTCAAATACTCATCGTACTCGTGCTCAGACATTTGGTTCTAGTCTTTTGAGTCATGCCATTTTGAATGATCCTCAAAAAATTTCAGAGGCGATAGGTCACCTTGAGTGGGATAGGGCCATGGATGAGGAGTATTCTTCTTTGATGAAGAATCATACTTGGATCTTTGTCCTCTTCCTAAGGGAAGAAAGTTGGTTTGGTGCAAGTGGGTGTACCGTACCAAGTATGTTGCAGATGGTTCTATTGATAAGTATAAGGCACGTCTTGTTGCTAAGGGGCTTTCTCAGGTAGAGGGTATTGACTACTCTGACACCTTTGCTCCTATTGCCAAGATGAACTCTATACACCTTGTACTTTCACTTGCAGCTTCACAGGGATGGACAGTGTTTCAGATGGATGCGAAGAGTGCTTTCTTGCATGGAGACCTACATGAAGAGATCTATATGCAGCAGCCTCAGGGATTTGTGCAAGACACTTCTTTGGTTTGCAGACTTCGGCATTCATTGTATGGTCTCAAACAAGCCCCTCAGGCTTGGTATGAGAAGATGGACTCTTTCTTGCTTTCCTCTCACTTCACACAGTCATTCTGATCACACAGTGTATATTCAACGTTAGGAGGGTGACCTTTTGATTCTTGTGCTATATGTAGATGATCTCATTCTTGCAGGTAGCTCATCCTCCATGATTCAGAGTGTTTAGAGAGCTTTGATGGAGCAGTTTGAGATGACATATCTCAATCTTCTACACTTCTTTCTGGGTCTTCAGGTTATTTAGTCTTCAGATGGGATTTCCATATTTTAGGAGAAGTATGCTCTTGATATGCTTCAGAAATTTGTCATGCTTGATTGCAAGTCTTCCCCCACTCCATTTCAGTCAGGTGTTGTTTTGTCCTCCACTTGTTCTACTCCTTCAGTGGATCCCACTTTATATAGGCAGTTGGTTGGCAGTTTGTTGTACCTGATGCATTATCATCCTGATCTTTCCTTTGCAGTTGGCCTTGTCTCTTGGTTCTCCCATGATCCTCATGAGAGCTATTGGCAAGCGACCAAATGTATTTTGAGGTACATTCGGGGCACCACTCATTATGGCATTCACTACACTTCAGGATTCCCTCACATCATTGGTTTCATTGATTTTGATTGGGCTGGTGATGTCAATGATCGGAAGTCTACATCTGGCTTTGTTTTTTGCCTTGGTTCTGGTCCTATCACATGTTCTTGCAAGAAGCAGTCTGCTATTGCATTATCATCTACAGAGGCTAAGTACTGAGCAACAATATTAGACAGTCATGAGGTTTTATGGCTTTGGCAGTTGATGACAGAGTTTGGGGTTCCTCCAGATAGTCCCACTATTCTTTGGTCTGACAATCAGAGTGCCATTCACATTTCTCGCAACCCAGTGGAGCATCAACGGACAAAGCACATTGAAATCCATATGTACTTCATCAGGCAGTTGATTCAGGATGGTTCTCTCATCTCATAGTACATTCCTATAGAGAAGCAGGTTGCAGAAATCTTCACTAAACCTTTGGCATCTCCACACTATCTTCAGTTGCGCTCCATGCTTGGGGTGAAGGAATTTGTACTTGGGGGGTCTCAGTGAGGCCTTCCTTCCTTCATGTTTTTTCTTTCAGCATGTTTCTTTATCTCCTTTTGGAGAGGAGTTTTTTCCCAATGGGTTTTTTCCTTTACTCCACTTTATAGAGATTTTGTTGTATTCGGGTTCCTGATCTGGCCATGTTGTCGGGACCCATAGTTGCATTGTAGTTCTTTTTCTTTCTTTGCATTGTTTGTAGCTGCATTGTAGCTCATCTTAAGGGGGGTGTTAGAGTAAAGTAATTAATTAACTTTACTCTCCTCTTAAGACTTCACTTTATGCACATATATTAGTCATTTAATAATTAATATTAATTATTAAATGCACTCACCTTTAGGGTTAGGGTTTCCTTTCATTTAGATCTCCTTTTATAAGAATTAATCTCTTGTATTCTATTCTCTTGATGTTCATTTTTCAGTCTGATAATACATTCTTGCATATTGTCAGAGAAAAACCCTTGTTTTGTTTCCTACAGATTTCTTCCTTGTGACAGGTTTTTGCATGAAGGTTTCTTGGGCTCAATAGATTTTTTTTCATCAAATCTTACATTTTCTCCCTCAAGTGGAGGGTTTTCCTAGGGTATCTACTGTGTTATTGTGTCTGATTTGCATTTACTTCTATGTAGATAACACAGTAGATACCCTAGGAAAACCCTCCACTTGAGGGAGAAAAACCCAACAACAAAGATATTCTATTATATATAAATAATGGCAACAAATCTCTTTACAATGAGGCCAATCACAAGGCCAATGGTCAGCACCTACACCAGATGCAATAACTGATAATGATCTCTACTTCATTGAATTACTAAATCTTCCCTTGAACAAATTTGCAATCTATATTTAGAAAAAAATTGGCTGATTGCCATTATCAAAGGAAAGCATTACAATATATAGAAGGTATAAATATTGTAGCTACTATCTAAGCATTCCACTAACTATCAACTAACTAATAAACTAAAGAAGAGATGCCCACTAAGTAGCCCACTAGCTATCCACTAGCTAATAAACTAAAGATGAGCTGCCCACTAAATAGCCCACTAGCTATCCACTAACTAATAAACTAAAGATGAGCTGCCCACTAAGCAGCCCACTAGCTATCCACTAGCTAATAAACTAAAGATGAGCTACCCACTAGGAATTCCACTAGCTATCCACTAGCAGATTCCCACTAACTACTGTAGTAGCCCACTTAGCTGCCCACTAACTATCCACTAACTAATAAACTAAAAATGAGTTGCCCACTAAGAAACCCACTAGCTATCCACTAGTAGATTCTCATTCACATTAAATAACACATATAAATAAATAGCCGATAGGCTATATTGATTTATGTCTTCACTCGTGGCTGGAAGGATGAACCCTAAGCTACTATATCATTAACACTCACTCTTAGCTAGGGAAAGAACTTCCAGTTGCTCAAGACAAATCACCTCAACATGATGCCCATAACATTTGCTACAACCAGATGTGGAAAGAAGAATATCACCCCAACGTGATATTAGATATCACCTCAACATGATATCAACCATAATGGCTACAACCATACTTTGGTGTGTAAAAGTGTTCATGAATTGCGCAATGTTGTCACCCCAACATGACATTCACAAGCACAATATGTGTCATCGAGTCTCACACATGACATCATCCATGACTCAGGCTCAGAGGGTGGAAACAAGGGCTTACACCTCAAATTCCTCCGTCTCAGAGGAAAATGCATTAACAAGGGCTTGCACCTCAATTTCCTCTGTCTCAGAGGAAAATGCATTAACAAGGGCTTGCACCTCAAATTCCTCTGTCTCAGAGGAAAATGCGTTAACAAGGGTTTTCACCTCAAATTCCTCCATCTCAGAGGAAAATGCATTAACAAGGGCTTCCACCTCAAATTCCTCCATCTCAAAGAAAAATGCATTAACAAGGGATTTCACCTCGAATTCCTCTGTCTCAAAGGAAAATGCATTAACAATGGCTTGCACCTCAAATTCCTCCCTCTCAGAGGAAAATGCATTAACAAGGGATTTCACCTCAAACTTCTCTCATAGAGAAGGACTCATTAAATAGGTGCACTGATACTGAGACTCTTTCTTAGTTTAGGCTAGATTCCCCACCATACCAAGCTTTTCTTGAAAGTACACAAACTTGATTCTAAAGAGAGGCTTGGTGAAAATATCTATCATTAGCTCACCAGTGCTGATATACCTCAACTGTATAGCCTTTCACAGTACCATATCTCTAATATAGTGGTACTTGAGCTCAACATGCTTGGTTCTATCACAATATTTAAAAATAGCATCACGCAACTCTGATTATCACAATGAATGACAGTAGGCTCCATTGATTGGACAAATAATCATGCAAGGAGCTCACAAAGCCACACTACTTTCTGAGCTGCCATACAAACTACAATATACTCTGCCTCAGTTGTACTCAATGCTACAAAGGACTACTTCCTGGTGCATATGGATATCATAGCAGATCCAACCTGAAGAATATCTCAATCCATATCTAACTGTGCCACACAAGTATCTCAAGATATGCTTTGCTACAACAAGATTACCATCTTCTTTAAGCTCAGTAGGCTCCCTCTGAATCTTCAAGCACTTGCATCAACCTTCTGACCTCTTCATCCAACATTGTCTACAACTTTGACTTAGATAATTTTTTTCCATCGCACACCGCTGGTACTATAGAGAGTTTAGGATAGACCTCCTCGACCTCAACCCAGATCTCACTATTTTGAATAGGTTTGCGGAGGTACCAATGACAGTCTTGAGAAATTTTGATCTCAGCAGCTGAAGGGATCTTCTAAGGATTTAGCACCTAGCTTTGCAATACAATAATCTTCACTTCTTCTCAGTGAGTTACAAAACTCTGTGTTGATCCCTGCTTCAGAGATTGCAAGGAAGACTTCTAGAAGTGAACTCCCTCTAACCACCAACTCAGTCCCATGGCTGCAAGTTGTGACTTCACGCTTGATCATTTCTTTGGTTGGCATGACTTCCTCACAAAATGCCTCAAGCGTTTCATCACTAAAAAATCTCTCAACACCTTCTGCTCTTAGATCTATCCTAGAAGCATTTTAGAGAGAGATTACTAACTATTTATAACTCTCCAAAGAAATATCAAGGCTAGAATCACACATAGTTTACTATCTTAGGTTATAGCATGAATACATAAGAATTTATGAAAAATATTTAAACATGAATAAGTAAATCAACCTATAAAATAAATATATCAAAGAACCATAAAGAAGGAATAAAGAAACTTATCTTTATTGAATTTTGATATAACTCTTTCTTCCAAATATTACTCCTCTCGAGAATGCTAATCTCAAGACAACAAGAGACAATCTGAACAACTACAATTTCTTGAATGCATTATGTAGTTAGCAAGTAGAACCAACTCTCTCCAAGAGTCAAGGCTCTAACACAGTTCATGCATTAGAGAATGATATCGATGTGATCAACCTATCACAACAAAAATGAAATAGTCTTTTGCATCTCAAAGTCACACTCAGAGATCTACATAATTAGCACAAAATAACTCACAATGAAAAATTTCAAATCTTCAAAGGATCTTTATGCTACAGAGCACAATTCAAGAGAAATTACAATTCTCAATACTAATCACACAAGATCCAAATAAGTGAAATAACTCAGCAAACAAAGAATACTTATCTCTCGATGGATGCAAACACTGCTCATGTGGACAAATCAGCACACAACCTTCACAGCTTTAACACAGGCCCGTGACTTAGAATAGAAATTCCCTAGAATCCTTTGAGGGAAGAACTCATCCACATTCCCAAATGAAGCATGTTGATTAGGCCTAGTTGGGCAATCCTTTGCATAGTGACCAAACTTGTCACAATGAAAACATTGCACTTTAGTGAGGTCCCACTTCTTCTTGAATGCAGAAGCACCATCAGCTCCTTTATCTTTATTCCTCTTGAAATATCATTTCTTTCCATCTTTCCCTTTCTTCTTCGACAATTGAGTGAAAATAACATGAATGTCTTCATCTGTAGGGCTTCGACCAATACCTCTTGCAGCCAACCTAGACTCTTCTTGAATGCAATCCGCCCTCAAACGATCAAACTTCAGAAGTTTAGATCTTGTGGTGATTCCCTGAATGAAGGATTCCTAGGACAAAGGTAGACCATTGAGAATGAGCATAGTCAAGTCCTTGTCATCAAACATATGCCCAATTTTTCAAACCTGATCTCTCAAATCTGAGATCCTCATGAAGTATGCAATAACAGATTCTCCCTTTGACATCTTCACATGATGCAATTGATGCTTTAGTGCAAGTGCTCAGCTGGTATTGTTGATTTCATACATCTCTTCCAAGGTCTTGAGCATATCTCTCACTGTCTTCAACTTAGAGATGATAGGAACAATATGGTCCTTGATGGAATCAACCAATATCTTCAATTCTTTAATGTCTTTCTTCAACCACTGCAACTTTTCTTCTTCCTCCTCAGGTTTAGAAGTGCTAGACTCCACGAACTCACTCACGTCATTTTTAGGCAAGGTAAGCATGATCCTAAATCTCCCTAAGGTGATGTTGGGTCCAGCCTCGAGTCTGCCCTCAACCTTCAAACTGTTCACCATCTTGACTGATGTAGATAAGTGAACAAATAGGTATGTTGATTGGCCATAATCTAATCACGATCCTCTCAAACCCGCTCTGATACGATGTTAAATTTTAATGATCAGATTGAATGCCCAGAAATAAATTCAAATCACACAAAATAAAATAGTAGATACCCTAAGAAAACCCTCCACTTGAGGGAGAAAAACCCAGCAACAAAGATCTTCTCTTATATATAAATAATGGCAGTAAATCTCTTTACAATGAGGCCAATCACAATGCCAATATTCTACACGTACACCAGATGTACTGATAGATAATGATCTGTACTTCCTTGAATTACTAAATCTTCCCTTGAAGAAATTTGCAATCTATGTTCAGAAAAGAATTGGTTGATTTCCATTATCAAAGGAAAGTATAACAATATATAGAAGGTAGAAATATTGTAGCCACTATCTAAGCAGCCCACTAACTATCCACTAACTAATAAATAAAAGATGATTGTCCCACTAAGTATCCCACTAGCTATCCACTAGCTAATAAACTAAAGATGAGTTGCCCACTAAGCAGCCCACTAGCTATCCACTAGCTAATAAACTAAAGATGAGTTGCCCACTAAACAGCCCACTAAAGATTTAGTAATTCAAGGAAGTACAGATCATTATCTGTCATTGCATCTGATGTAGGTGTTGAATATTGGCCTTGTCATTGGCCTCATTGTAAAAATATTTGTTTCCATTATTTATATATAAGAGAAGATCTTTGTTGTTGGGTTTTTCACCCTCAAGTGGAGGGTTTTCCCAGCGTATCTGTTGTGTTATTGTGTCTGATTTGAATTTATTTTTGTGCATACAAGCTGATCATTAAAAATCATAGACCAAGGTATCTTCTAGTGCGGTAAGATAGTAGGCTAAACTCATCTTTAGTTTATTAGCTAGTTGTGTGTTGATCTTTGCACATGAGCAGTGTTTGCATCCATCTAGAGATAAGTATTCTTTGTTTGCTGAGTTATTTCATTTATTTGGATCTTGTGTGATTATTATGGAGAGATTTTAATTTCCCTTGACTTGTGCTTTCTAGCATAAAGATCCTTTGAAGATTTCAAATTATTCATTGTGAGTTGTTTCATGCTAATTATGTAAATCTCTGAGTGTGACTTTGAGATGAAAAAAAAGAAGAGAGAATTGCATTTTCATTGTGATAGGTTGATCACATCGATATCATTCTCTAATGCATGAACTGTGTTAGAGCCTTGACTCTTGGAGAGAGTTGGTTCTACTTGTTAACTACATAATGCATTCAAGAAATTTGTAGTTGTTCAGATTGTCTTTTGTTGTGCTAAGTTTAGCACTCTCAAGAGTAGTAAAAGTTGGAAGAAAGAGTTATATCAAAATTCAATAAAGATAAGTTTTGCTATTCCTTCATTATGATTCTTTTATATATTTCTTTTATAGGTTGATTTACTTATTCATGTTTAAATATTGTTCCTAATTTCTTATGTATTCATGCTATAACCTAAGATATTAAACTTTGTATGATTCTAGCCTTGATATTTCTCTGGATAGTTATATACAGTTAGTAATCTCTCTCTAAAATGCTTCCAAGACAGATCTAAAAGTCATGTTGACCAAAGAAATGATCAAGCATGAAGTCACAACTTGTAGCCATCAGACTGATTTGGTGGCTAGAAGGAGTTCACTTCCAAAATTATTCCTTGCAATCTCTGAAGCAGGGGTCAAGAGGGAGTTTTGTAACTCATTGAGAAGAAGTGAAGATTATTGTATTGCAAAACTAGGTGCTAAAATCATTAGAAGATCCCTTCAGCTACTAAGATCAAAATTGCTCAAGACTGTCATCTAGATATTTCATTAGTAGCTCCACAAACCAATTCAGAATAGTGAGATCAGGGTTGAGGTCGAGGAGGTCTATCTTGAACTCTCTACAGTACCAGAGGTGTGTGCTGGAAAACAATTATCTAAGTCAAAGTTGTAGGCAATCTTGGACGAAGAGTTCAGAAGGTTGATGCAAGTACTTGAAGATTTAGAGGGAGCATGTTGAGCTTGAAGAAGATGGTAATCTTGCTATAGCAAAGCATATCCTGAAATACTTGCATGGCACAGCTGGATATGGATTGAGATATTCTTCAGGTTGGATTTGCTATGATATCCTAGTGCAGTAGGAAGTAGTCATCATCTGTAGCATTTAATACAGTCAAGGCAAAGTATATTGCAGCTTGTATGGGAGCTCAGGAAGTAGTGTGGCTTCGTAAGCTCCTTGTAGGATTATTTGGGAAATCAATGGAGCCTACTATCATTCATTGTGATAATCAGAGTTGCGTGAAGCTATTTATCAATCTTGTGTTCCATGACAAAACTAAGCATGTTGAGATCAAGTACCACTATATCAGAGATATGGTACTGCGAAAGACTATATAGTTGAGGTATATCATCACTGATGAGCTAACAACAAACATTTTCACCAAGCCTGTCTCCAGAATAAATTTTGTGTACTTTTGAGATAAGCTTGGTATGCTAGAGAATCCAATCTTAATAGAGAAAGAGTCTCACTATCAGTGCACCTATTTAATGAGTTCTTCTCGTGAGAGAAGTTTGAGGTGAAATCCCTTGTTAATGCATTTTCCTCTGAGGCGGAGGAATTTGAGGTGCAAGCCCTTGTCAATGCATTTTCCTCTGAGATAGAGGAATTTGAGGTGCAAGCCCTTGTTAATGCATTTTATTCTAAGACAGAGGAATTTGAGGTGCAAGCCCTTATTAATGCATTTTCCTCTAAGACAGAGAAATTTGAGGAGCAAGCCCTTGTTAATGTATTTTCCTCTAAGACGGAGGAATTTGAGGTGCAAGCCCTTGTTAATGCATTTTCCTCTGAGACGGAGGAATTTGAGCTACAAGTCCCTATTAATGCATTTTCCTCTGAGATGGAGGAATTGGAGGTGCAAGCCCTTGTTAATGCATTTTCCTCTGAGATGGAGGAATTTGAGGTGTAAGCCCATGTTTCCATCCTCTGAACCTAAGTCATGGTGGATGTCATGTGTGAGATTTCATGACACATCTTGTACTTATGAATGTCATGATGAGGTGACAACATCATGCAAGTGATGAACACTTGTACATACCATAGTATGGTTATAGCCATTATGGTTGATATCTTGTTGGGGCGATATCTAATATCATGCTGAGGTGATATTCTTCTTTTCACGTCTAGTTGTAGCCAATGTGATGGGCATAATGTTGAGATGATTTGTCTTGAGCAGCTGGAAGTTCTCTCCCTAGCTGAGAGGGAGTGTTAATGATATAGCAGCTTCGGGTTCATCCTTCCAGCCATGATTGAAGACATAAATCAATATAGCCTATTGGCTATATATTTATATGTGATATGTAATGTGAATGGGTTGCTAGTGGATAGCTAGTGTGATGCTTAGTGGGCAGCTCATCTTTAATTTATTAGCTAGTGGATAGCTAATGGGCTACTTAGTGGGCAACTCATATTTAATGTGAATGGGCTGCTAGTGGCTAGCTAGTAGGTTGCTTAATGGGTAGCTCATCTTTAGTTTATTAGCTAGTGGATACCTAGTGGGTTGCTTAGTAGGTAGCCCATCTTTAGTTTATTGGCTAGTGGATAGCTAGTGGGCTGCTTAGTGGGAAGCTCATATTTAATGTGAATGGGCTACTACTGGATAGCTAGTGGGCTGCTTAGTGGGCAGCTAATCTTTAGTTTATTAGCTAGTGGATAGCTAGTGGGTTGCTTAGTTGGCAGCTCATCTCTAGTTTATTAGCTAGTGGATAGCTAGTGGGCTGCTTAGTGTGAAGCTCATCTTTAGCTTATTAGTTAGTGGATAGTTAGTGGGCTGCTTAGTGGGCTACTACAGTAGTTAGTGGGTTTGGTAGTGGGTCTGGTAGATAGTGGCTACAGTATTTCTACCTTCTATATATTGTAATGCTTTCCTTTGATAATGACAATCAACTAATTCTTTTCTGAACACAGATTGAGAATTTCTTCAAGGGTAGATTTAATAATTCAAGTAAGTAAAAATCATGGAGATCTATTTTTAATGCATTTCCCTTTGAGACATAAATAAATATATAACAATACTAATCTAGGTATTGCTAATGCAATTCTCTTTTTCATCTCAAAGTCACACTCAGAGATCTACATAATTAGCATTAAACAACTCACAATAAATAATTTTAAATCTTCAAAGCATCTTTATGCTAGAGAGCACAATTCAAAAGATATTTGCAATCTATGTTCAGAAAAGAATTGGCTAATTTCCATTATCAAAGGAAAGCATTACAATATATAGAAATCTCTCAACACCTTCTAATGTGTTAGTAGATTTTTATTAATCATGATCTATATTGATTTATGTGCACACAATTTGATTTGAATTTAATAAACTAAGGTATCTTTAGTTTATTAGCTAGTGGATAGCTAGTGGGTTGCTCAGTGGGTAGCTCATCTTTAGTTTATTAGCTAGTGGATAGCTAGTGGGCTGCTTAGTGGGCAGCTCATCTTTAGTTTATTAGCTAGTGGATAGCTAGTGGGCTGCTTAGTGGGCAGCTCATCTTTAGTTTATTAGATAGTGGATAGCTAGTGGGCTGCTTAGTGGGCAGTTCATCTTTAGTTTATTAGCTAGTGGATAGCTAGTGAGTTGTTTAGTGGGCAGCTCATCTTTAGTTTATTAGCTAGTGGATAGCTAGTGGGATGCTTAGTAGGTAGCTCATCTTTATTTTATTAGCTAGTGGATAGCTAGTGGGCTGCTTAGTGGGCAGCTCATCTTTAGTTTATTAGCTAGTGGATAGCTAGTGGGATTCTTAGTGGACAGTTCATCTTTAGTTTATTAGCTAGTGGATAGCTAGTGGGTTGCTAAGTGGGCAGCTCATCTTTAGTTTATTAGTTAGTGGATTGTTAGTGGGCTACTTAGATAGTGGCTACAGTATTTCTACCTTCTATATATTGTAATGCTTTCCTTTGATAATGTCCAATCAGCCAATTCTTTTCTGAACATAGATTACAAATTTTTTCAAGGGTAGATCTAGTAATTCAAAGAAGTACATATCATTATTTGGGAATTCAATGGAGCCTACTATAATTCATTGTGATAATCAGAGTTGCGTGAAGCTATTTTTCAATCTTGTGTTCCATGACAGAACCAAGCATGTTGAGATCAAGTACCACTATATCAGACATATGGATCTACAAAAGACTATATAGTTGAGGTATATCAACACTGATGAGCTAACGACAGACATTCTCACCAAGCCTCTCTCTAGAATCAAGTTTGTGTACTTTTGAGATAAGCTTGGTATGGTGGAGAATACAGCCTTAACTGAGAAAATATTCTTAGTATCAGTGCACCATTTTAATGAGTTCTTCTCTGTGAGAGAAGTTTGAGGTGAAATCACTTTTTAAGGTGTCAGCCCTTGTTAATGCATTTCTCTTTGAGAGATATTTGAGGTGAAAGTCGTTGTTTCCACCCTCTGGGAGATCCATGGTGGATGTCATGTGTGAGACTCCATGACACACCTTGTACTTGTGAATGTGATGTTGAGGTGACAACATCACGCAAGTCATGAACACTTGTACACACCATAGTATGGTTGTAGCCATTATGGTTGATATCGTGTTGAGGCGATATCTAATATCACACTGAAGTGATATTCTTCTTTTCACATCTGGTTGTAGCCAATGCTATGGGCATCATGTTGAGGTGATTTGTCTTGAGCAGCTGGAAGTTCTCTCCCTAGCTGAGAGGGAGTGTTAATGATATAGCAGCTTCGTGTTCATCCTTCCAACCACAAGTGAAGACAAATCAATATAGCCTATCGGCTACTTATTTATATGTGTTATTTAATGTGAATGGAAATCTACTAGTGGATAGCTAGTGGGTTGCTTAGTGGGCAACTCATCTTTAGTTTATTAGTTAGTGGATAGTTAGTGGGCTACTACAGTAGTTAGTGGGAATCTGCTAGTGGATAGCTAGTGGACTGCTTAGTGGGAAACTCATCTTTAGTTTATTAGCTAGTGGATAGCTAGTGGCCTGCTTAGTGGGCAGCTCATCTCTAGTTTATTAGCTAGTGGATAGCTAGTGGGCTACTTAGTGGGCTGCTAATCTTTAGTTTATTAGCTAGTGGATAGCTAGTGGGCTACTTAGTGGGTGGCTCATCTTTAGTTTATTAGTTAGTGGATAGTTAGTGGGCTGCTTAGATAGTGGCTACAGTATTTCTACCTTCTATATATTGGAATGCTTTCCTTTGATAATGGCAAACATCCAATTATTTTCTGAACATAGATCATGAATTTCTGCAAAGGCAGATTTAGTAATTCAAGGAAGTACAGATCATTATCTGTCATTGCATCTGGTGTAGGTGCTTAATATTGGCCTTGTGATTGGCCTCATTGTAAAGAGATTTGTTTCCATTATTTATATATAAGAGGAGATTTTTGTTGCTGGGTTTTTCTCCCTCAAGTGGACAGTTTTTCCCAGGATATCTATTGTGTTATTGTGTCTGATTTCAATTTATTTCTATGCATACAATATGATCATTAAATTTATTGTAATGCTATTGTTTATCATATAATAACTAGTTTATTATTATTGGATAGCTAGTGTTAATGATAATAATGGTTGAATAGTGTATCTTGCACTGATTACCATGAGATACTGTAGAGAGTTCAGGATAGTCCTCTTCAACCTCATGCCAGATCTCACTATTCTGAATAGGTTTAAGGAGCTACCAATGACAAATCCAGATGACAGTCTTCAGTTATTCTAATCTTAGCAACTGAAGGGATCTTCTAAGGATTTAACACCTAGCTTTGAAATACAGTAATCTTTACTTCTTCTCAGTGAGTTATAAAACTCCCTCTTGACCCTTGCTTCAGAGATTGCAAGGAAGACTTATGGAAGTGGACTCCCTCTAGCCACCAACTCAGTTCCATGGCTGCAAGATGTGACTTCATTCTTGATCATTTCCTTGGTTGGCATGACTTCCTCATGAGATGCCTCAAGCTTTTTCATCACTATGCAATCTCTCAACACCTTCTACTCTTAGATCTATCCTGGAAGCATTTTAGAGAGAGATTACTAACTGTTTATAAGTATCCAAAGCAATACCAAGGCTAGAATCAAACAAAGTTTACTATATCAGGTTATAGCATGAATACATAAGAATTTATGAACAATATTTGAACATGAATAATTAAATCAACCTATAAAAGAAATATATCAAAGAATCATAATGAAGGAATAAAGAAACTTATCTTTATTGAATTTTATATAACTCTTTCTTCCAACTTTTACTCCTCTCAACACAACAAGAGACAATCTGAACAACTACAATTTCTTGAATGAATTATGCAGTTAGCAAGTAGAACCAACTCTCTCCAAGAGTCAAGGCTCTAACACAATTCATGCATTAGAGAATGATATCGATGTGATCAACCTATCACAACAAAAATGCAATTCTCTTTTTTCCTTTGAGTCTATCCTCAACCTTCCAACTATTCACCATCTTGACTGATGTAGATAAGTGAACAAATAAATCAATATAGCCTATCGACTATTTATTTATATGTGTTATTTAATGTGAATGGGCTGCTTAGTGGGTAGCTCATCTTTAATGTGAATGGGCTGCTAGTGGATAGCTAGTGAGCTACTTAGTGAGCAGCTCATCTTTAGTTTATTAGCTAGTGGATAGCTAGTGGGCTGCTTAGTGGGTAGCTCATCTCTAATTTATTAGTTAGTGGATAGTTAGTAGCAGTAGTGGGTCTTGTAGATAGTGGCTATAGTATATCTACCTTCTATATATTGTAATGCTTTCCTTTGATAATTAGCAATCAACCAATTCTTTTCTGAACACAGATTTCAAATTTCTTCAAGGGCAGATTTAGTAATTAAAAGAAGTAGAGATCATTATCTGTCATTGCATCTGGTCTAGGTGTTGAATATTGACCTTGTGATTGGCCCCATTGTAAAGAGATTTGTTGCCATTATTTATATATAAGAGAAGATCTTTATTGTTGGGTTTTTCTCCCTCAAGTGGAGGGTTATCCTAGGGTATCTAATGTTTTATTGTGTATGATTTCAATTTATTTCTGTGCATACAATCTAACCATTAAAATTTAACATCGTATAAGAGTGGGTTTGAGAGGATTGTTATCAGATTATTGCCAATCAGCATACCTTATTTGTTCACTTATCTACATCAGTCAAGATGGTGAACAGTTTGAAAGTTGAGGACAGACTCGTGGGTGCATCCAACTTCACCTCATGGAGATTTAGGATCATGCTAATTATGTAGATCTTTGAGTGTGACTTTGAGATGAAAATGAGAA
The DNA here is from genome assembly GCA_007258455.2 of Sequoia sempervirens. Taxonomy (NCBI): domain Eukaryota; kingdom Viridiplantae; phylum Streptophyta; class Pinopsida; order Cupressales; family Cupressaceae; genus Sequoia; species Sequoia sempervirens. The sequence continues at coordinate 12,012,386 of VDFB02072274.1, read as the reverse complement.
TTGTATTTTCATTGTGATAGGTTGATCACATCGATATCATTCTCTAATACATGAACAAAAATAAATTTAGATCAGACACAATAACACAGCATACAATATAGCCACTATCTAAGCAGCCCATTAACTATCCACTAACTAATAAACTAAAGATGAGCTTCCCACTAAGCAGCCCACTAGCTATCCACTACTTAATAAACTAAAGATGAGCTACCCACTAAGTAGCCCACTAGCTATCCACTAGCTAATAAAATAAAGATGAGTTGCCCACTAAGCAGCCCACTAACTATCCACTAGCTAATAAACTAAAGATGAGTTTCCCAGTAAGCATCCCACTAGCTATCCACTAGCTAATAAACTAAAGATGAGCTGCCCACTAAGCAGCCCACTAGCTATCCACTAGCTAATAAACTAAAGATGAGCTTCCCACTAAGCAACCCACTAACTATCCAGTAGCTAGTGAACTAAAGATGATTTTCCCACTAAGCAGCCCACTAACTACCCACTAGTAGCCCATTCACATTAATGAACCTGAAGCTACTATATCATTAACACTCCCTCTCAACTAGGGAGAGAACTTTCAGCTGCTCAAGATAAATCACATAAACATGATGCCCCTCACATTGGCTACAACCATATGTGAAAAGAAGAATCTCACGTCAATGTGATATTAGATATCGGCTCAACATGATATCAACCATAATGGTTACAACCATAATATGGTATATTCAAGTGTTCATCACTTGTGTGATGTCACCTCAACATAACATTCACAAGTACAAGATGTGTCATTGAGTCTCACATATGACATCCACCATGACTCAGGCTCAGAGGATGGAAACAAGGATTTGCACATCAAATTCCTCCGTCTCAGAGGAAAATTTATTAATAAGGGCTTGCAGCTCAAATTCCTCCATCTCAGAGGAAAATGCATTAACAAGGGCTTGCATCTCAAATTCCTCCGTCTCAGAGGAAAATGCATTGAAAGGGCTTGCACCTCAAATTCCTCCATCTCAAAGGAAAATGCATTAAAAAGGGCTTGCACCTCAAATTCCTCCATCTCAGAGGAAAATGCATTAAGGGATTGCACCTCAAATTCCTCTGTCTTAGAGGAAAATGTATTAACAAGGGATTTCACCACGAACTTCTCTCACAGAGAAGAACTCATTAAACAGGTGCACTAACACTGAGACTCTTTCTTAGTTAGGGCTAGATTCAACACCATACCAAGCTTATCTCAAAAGTACACAAACTTGATTCTAGAGAGACGCTTGGTGAGAATGTCTATCGTTAGCTCATCAATGATGATATACCTCAACTGTATAGCCTTCCGCAGTACCATATCTCTAATATAGTGGTACTTGATATCAACATGCTTGGTTCTGTCATGGAACACAAGATTGACAAATAGCTTCACGCAACTCTAATTATCACAATGAATGATAGTAGACTCCATTGATTGCCCAAATAATCCTGCAAGGAGCTTACGAAGCAACATTGCTTCTCGAGCTGCCATACAAGCTACAATATATTGTGCCTCAGCTATACTCAATGTTATAGATTACTGCTTCATGTTGCACTAGGATATCATAGCAGATCAAACTTGAAGAATATCCCAATCCATATCCAACTGTGCCATGTAAGTATCTTTATGCTAGAGAGCACAATTCAAGAGAAATTACAATCTCTCTATACTAATCACACAAGATCCAAATAAATGAAATAACTCAGCAAACAAAGAATACTTATCTCTTGATGGATGCAAACACTGCTCATGTGCATAGATCAGCACACAACCTTCATGGTTTGTGTATACGCATAAAAATGGTCATGTCTATAATCCTGGCAATTAATTAAATATTTATTATTTAATTAGTTTTCTAAAATCCTCTATATATGATTAAATTTAATTAATTTAATTATATTGTTCATTCATCTTATTCTTCCTTCATAATTAAATAGATTTATTTTATTTAATTATTTTCATATGTCCACTTAATTAATTAAATAAATACATTTTATTTATTTAAATTAATTATCATTGTTTGAATTTAAATTAAATATTTTTATTTAATTAAGTTTAAATATCTCTTTTTCTTCTATTTTAATTTCTTCTTCTAATTAATTAAATATTTCATTTAATTAATTTCATAAATGTGATTTAATTAAATAAACCTTATTTAATTAAATATCTTATGCTTTCTTTCTAAATCACAACTAGATATTTTATTATCTTCTGTTTTCTTCTCATATCATAATTAAATATTTTATTTAATATGAGATCTTCTACTTTCTTCAAAAATCCTGATTAAAGCTTTCTTCTTATCACAAAATTTTTTCTGCTTTAAAAGCTTAATTAAATATTTCATTTAATTAAGAAAAAGCTGCATGTCACCCACAAGTAAATAATTGAATTTTTAATTCATTATTTATCATCTTTAAATATTTCTAATATCTTCTAAAAAAAAGATTATTTTCTATCATCTTATCTTATCTTTCTTTGAAAAAGAACACAAAGCTTGTTTTCTGTTTTTCTTCTATCTTTTTCTTCAGTTTCATCCATCTTCAACCGTTTGATCTGTCAAGAATTATCATAGTCATTGATCGTATCATCCAATCATAAGCTTTTGAAAACTCTATAAATACAACCTCTCACAATTCATTTAGGGGGTTGATTCTTAAGTATCCTCACTCTGTCAAAATTATTCTTCAAATATTCTATCTTTCATCCATCATTCTCCTTCAAACCTTTATCACATCGTTATGCTACAGAATTGAGCAACCAACATTCCTCCAACAATCAACCTTTGAAATCTTGCATCCTTGTGCAGGTGGAGAAGAGCCATGGAGATCAATCAACACTAGTTTGAAAATCGGTTTGCATGTTATTTGTTTATTATTCTTATTTTTCATTCTAGTTTGTACTTCATGGTGCGTGATAGGATTTAATTTTTTTATTGTCTTCAACGTATTTAAAATCTTATTGATTATTTCCCTATCTACATTTTGGTGCCCACCGCGGGGCACATGTTCCCATTTTAGACTTCTTTCTTGCAGGTTTTCTTGCAGGTTTTCTGACATTTGGCAGTGCATCTGGAGATTCAAAAAATTTCCATTTTTTCAGGTACTTTAGCGTATATGAAGACTATTTTTGGTGCATATGTGAATTTCTGAAGAGCATTTAGGAAACAGAATAGCGCATCCGGGTTTTGTTCTTGCACATCTGGGTTCTGTTCTTGTGCATCCAGGTTCTGTTCTTGTGCATTCGGGTTCTGTTCCTATGCATTTGGTCTCTGTTCTTGTGCATTTGGTTTCTATTCTTGCGCATCTGGGTTCTGTTCTTGCACATCTGGGTTCTGTTCTTGCGCATCTGGGACTTCTTTTAGCACATCTGGGACTTCTTTTAGTGCATATGAGGTCTGTTTTAGCGCATACACTTCTATTTCAACATTTTTTCAGTCAATCTTAAAATGGTCGTATCTTGGTCATTTTTTGGTCTTTTTCAGTGCTTTTTTTTATTTGGGGTATAATTTCATAAGCTATCCAATGGTGTTGGTTTTTATCAATGTTTAAAGAGTTAAAGTTCTCAAATTTTCATATATTCTTCAGCACATATGACTTTTGTTCTAACATATTTTTAATTTGTTTCTTTTGTCCTTGTGACTTGTTGGTGAATCATACGGAGCTAGAAAAGTGTTGGAATCAGTCACAACATCAATTTGGAAAGCGAAAATAACCAGGTGCACTTGTTTCATCCTTCATCTCTTAATCTTGTTTGTCACATCTTTCAATTTGGGACATAAAATCAAATCTTGTTTGATCACATCATTGCAATTGGATTAAAAAAAATCTTGTCTTCAATCACATTTCAAAATTTGGGTCTAAAATTAATCATTGTCTTCCATCACATCTTGATTTGGGATCTAAAAAGAATGAGTACTTCATTGTTTTCTTCTAAACATTTCAATTTTCTAAAGGGAAATTAATCACTGTGATCGTGAATCAAGTGTGTCTTCCAAAACACCTCACTTGGTTCACTTTTGTCATACCCTTTTTAGGATGCCTGCTTGGAGCACACACCCCTCCAAGGGACGACCTCAATAAAAGTGTGAATCGAAAGACACACTTGTTTGGAAGTTGGAATCTTGTCACTCTGAGCTAAGCCCCAAAGAACTTTATACCTTTGGGAAGTGAAGGTGAAGGGTGGGTTACCCCTTTCTCTTGGCTTATTGGCAGAATTTTTCTTTCAAATCATTCCTTAGTCAACCTTGTGCAAACTAGCTTGAGACCTAATTGGCCATACCCCACTTGACTAGTCATAGAGCTTGTTGTGTATTCAAGTGTTTGCTTAATCATAACATTTAATCTTCAAAGACAAATTTCTTATTGTGTTTGGTGTGTGTGTTCATGCATTTACATGTGAAATATTGTGTTTGATAGTGCCCAAGTCAAACTTCCAATAAACTCTTGCCACATCATCCAAATCATACAATCTTGTCATTCCATATCATATCCTAATCATCATCATCTTTTTAAACCAATCAACATCATTTTACACCATGAAAACATTGGAAGATCTAGCACAAGATGTTGTTAACATGCTTGACACAGCTAAAACAATTCAAACACCTTTGCCCCAACAAATCATTCATGAAGTCCATGACATAATACAAAAACTTCAAGCACCCAAGTCACCTCAAATCCAACACCTCCTAGATCACACCCAATACCTTATAGCCACATGTCAAATCCAGCAACCACCACATCATCCCCTATCTATTTATTATCACCCTTCCACCTCATACCAATCTAATCCATCCACTTCTTCGTGTGTCAGTACCACATCAACCTATCAATCCACATCACGACAAAAACATGTGAATTTAAGTCCACCTAGGCAACAAAATGAAGATCCTTTAAGTTCTAATGCAACCATTCACAAGGGGAACACTGATCTAGGTTATGTACTCTTGAAGTATATCATACCACTATACAGTAAAAATAAAAATCCTAAGCCAACGCCTTCCACCCCTACACCTCCAAAGGATCTGACCCAAGGGCTACAAGCAAGGAATCAATTGTCGCCATGTCATTCAACACATATACTTGAACATACAAAAGAGTCCTCAAATGCCATGCCAAGTCCTTCAAGTCAACCGTGTCATCCACAACCCCTTGAGCCAATTCAAGAGTCTTTTGTCGTAAGTTCAAGTCACCCTCTTTCATGCTCCTATGTTGTTGATCATAAAGAACATGTCAAGTCTCTCCATGAGAAATTCCCTTCCACTTCCATTCAAGAAACTCAAGAGTTATATCAAGAGTCTACTCCCAAGCATGTGGAAACATCAAGCCCTAGTCCTAATCAAGATCAAATCATTTTCATCCAACCTATCCATAATCTATATCATTTTTATGATCAAGATGATATCCATAATGATGAAGAGCCTATCCATGAGCAACTTGATCCTATACCCATCCAAGAGAAAGATATTCCAAATTCACCTCCACCTAGTCCTATCCATGATCTATCAACATCCACTTCCCTTGATGAGACACATGCCTCCCAAGCCAACATAGAAGATAAAACAAACACCTTGGATCTAAGTGAACACAATTCTAATCAAGATCCTAATGATCCTCCATCACCCACTATCGACCCCATTGCAAGTCCTCCATCATATCCTATTGGTCTTTCCACCCTCATTCATGAGTGTTCCTCCTTAGAACAACAAAAACCATTATCTTCCCTTGCTTCATCTTCTCCATCCAATAAGGAACTCATCTAGTGTTCCACCTACACCTAGTCTCATTGTCCATTGCACACTCCAAAACATGAACCACAAAGGTAAAGGTCTAGACATTCATGAACAAGATATTTTGGAGCCCGTCCATGTCAAAGTCCCTCCACGCTCTTATGGCCTTGGACCTACACCCCAAGGACAACAACCTAAAGATGTTGGTACTTCCTCCATGCGTCCTAAGTCCACTTTCCATCATAAAACCTATCGTATCCCTAAAACATATGTTGACATTCCCCCTCCATCATCCTACAAATGTCAAAAGCATGTGACTATACACCTTCCACCATCTAATTTACCCCCACTTCTTCCAAATCCGCATATTCCTCCATCCACTTTGCCACCATTACTTCCAACTCCTAATATCCCTCCATCTAATCTACCTCCACTTCTCCCAACACCTAATATCCCCATTGTCCAATCCCCTTATCCCTCCATCCATAAATACCCTGACATTCCTAATCATGACCAACAAATGCACACAATGTATAAACATAAAGCTTCCACCCATTCCACCATACCCATGGGATTCAAAAAAAAGAATTTCAATGCCTCTACCTATAAAGTACAAAATTCTAAGGGTTCTCATGCCTTAGGACATCAATACAAAAAGTCAAAGAAAAATCCATCTAAAAAGTTATATAAGCCCATACCTCCAAAAGTAAAGGCCAAAACTAAAATGGTTTGGGTACCTAAGAAAAAATAAATCAAGTCAAATGAGGCATTCACATCACAAAAATCCCAACCATCCACTTCCATCCAAAACACACATTCCCACTCTATTCAAAAGTCTCAAATTCCTAAAACCCACAAGCCAAACAAAAATCATAAAAATACTAAGTCTATGTGGGTACCTAAAGCACTACATCCTCCACCTCCTGAGCAAACAACTCCATTGCTTCCTACACCCCATCCACATCAAAAGTTTCAACGTTTATCATAGTGTGTGCAACCATTGGTCATTATTCCCTTCCATTTCACAACAATTCCACCTACCTACATCTCCTCATCCTTCAACTACTATCATACATATCTTCCCAATCACCTCCCTATGGTCCATGCTTTTGCATAAATCTTTCATCCATCCTTTTGTATAAGTCCTATACAATCCACATCATAATCCACTATTCCCCATCCATTCTTGCATAATCTTTTCATAATCTTCCATCTACCTAATCCATCCCTTTCATATCATCCCTTACCAACATCTATGAGCATAATGGCACTTGACATGGTCCATGCAAGGACATCCATATCTAGTGAGACTACCACCTTTCATGGGACTAGAAACTTGAGTCCCTCCTATCCATATTCCCTTTCTATCCAAAATAAAATAAAAATAAAAAGTAAAGAGAAATCCCTTCATCCAATGGTGAAAACCTGGTAAACAGGTGCCCTGGATAAGTACCATGATGAAAACCTAGCAAATAGGCATCATGTGTAGGTTGATCTTCTATGTCACTTACACTTGGGGGCACAATGTCTTATTTATCCAACCTATCATTTTCATGTCATATCATTTCCATCCTACCTACCATCTTTAGCCATCATACATGCCTCTCATATTGAGTCCATTCATCCACCCTTATCCTTTTGATCTTGATGAAGATATAGGGGCAAAATGTTGAAACATGCTTGGGATATCTGTTGACATACCTCATCCTATCTAAACCAATCATATCATTATCCTATTGCCATAAGCTTTGTCATAAAAATCCTAAGTCTTGTACCTAGAATGGGGCATGTTATTCCTATGCAACATAGTCTTTGGAAATCACATTCTTCCTCTCTTATGATGCATACATCCATTTCATTCACTATGACTTATCCTTTCCATCCATCCATATATCATGAGCCTTTTATCCCTTATCCCATCACCCACCCTTTCATCCATCAATCCCTTTATCTCCTTACACCTAGCCTTGGTTTTCCCCTTGTCATTGGTATCTAGCACAAAGGCTACTCAAATTTTCATCCTTTGACACCTCCAAATATTCTCAAAAATCCAAAAAATCAAAACATCTCAAAACTCCAAAAAAAATCAAAACATTTCAAAAAAAAATCAAAATTTCAAAATACAAAAACAACAGAAAAAGTCTGAGAGAAATACAAAAAATCAGAAAAGTCACGAGAAGAAATACAAAAAAATAAGAAAAAGTCCTGAAGAAATACAAAAAAATCAGAAAAAGTCGTGAAGTAATACAAAAAAAATCAGAAAAAGTCCTGAAAAAATACAAAAAAAATCAAATATCCAACAAAAATCCAAGCAATAAAATCATTTCAATCACATCAATTCTTCTATCCAATCATTCAACTATTCCACCAAATAAATCATCTTCATCAAAACCATTGCAACCAATCCACTCAATCACAATCATTCCAATCAAATCAATTCTTCAATTCAATCAATCGATTATCTAATCAAATCACTTCAACCTAAATCATTCCAATCACATCAATTCTTCTATTCAATTCATCACAACCTATCATCCAATAAATCATCATATCATTACAAACAATTTCTTCAAATCAATCAAATCATCTTCAATCATTCCGAGCAATAATCCAAATGCAAGTCAATCTTGTCAAATTATCCAATCACATCCTTTGGTCTTGATCCTAATGTTATCGTAAACCAAATCAACCAATCAACCAATCAATTATCATCATCCTTGTGTTGTTCTATGGATATATTGCTTCCCAACAATGACAACACTATCATCATCATCAATCAATCAATCAATCAATGGTTTACAGCTTGACGGGAGCACTTCCTTGTTTGTTTTTGTATCATTGGCGAATGCTTTCTTCCTTGTTTGTGTGTGTTATCATTTTATCTTGCATTTGTATCAAATCCATATCATTCCAGCTAATATTCATATCTTGTGTGTGTTGGAATATCTTTTTGCATTATCCTTTGCATCTAAGGTTACATAATACCTTTTGTGCATTAGGACTTTAATGCTCTAAGTTTACTTCCTCATACATCTAGACAAGATTGTATTACACTGGGGCACAAGACACATCATCACCTTGGTCCTTATACCTTGGTGCATAACATCTAGTGCTATATCAAACATCATGGTTGCTCACTTTCATTGTAGCATAGCACATCCTTTCATCTCCTTCATCAACATTCTCTCTTGCATCATTCAACTTATCCATCCTTTATCATTTCATTTCATTTTGAGAGAATACCTGTGTTTGTCCAACCCACCTATCCTCTTGAGGGGGAATCATCAATATAAAAAATCAGAAACATATCAGGGGCAAAAATTTTATTTTCTTTGAAGCAATGTGTTTCACACATCACTTCAAAGAGGGGCAAAATGTATATGCATAAAAATGGTCATGTCTCTAATCCTGGCAATTAATTAAATATTTATTATTTAATTAGTTTTCTAAAATCTCTACATATGATTAAGTTTAATTAATTTAATTATATTGTTCATTCATCTTATTCTTCCTTCATAATTAAATAAATTTATTTTATTTAATTATTTTCATATGTCCACTTAATTAATTAAATAAATACATTTTATTTATTTAAATTAATTATCATTGTTTAATTTAAATTAAATCTTTTGATTTAATTAAGTTTAAATATCTCTTTTTCTTCTATTTTAATTTCTTCTTCTAATTAATTAAATATTTCATTTAATTAATTTCATAAATGTGATTTAATTAAATAAACCTTATTTAATTAAATATCTTATGCTTTCTTTCTAAATCACAACTAGATATTTTATTATCTTACTGTTTTCTTCTCATATCATAATTAAATATTTTATTTAATATGAGATCTTCTGCTTTCTTCAAAAATCCTGATTAAAGCTTTCTTCGTATCACAAACTTTCTTCTGCTTTAAAAGCTTAATTAAATATTTCATTTAATTAAGAAAAAGCTGCATGTCACCCACAAGTAAATAATTGAATTTTTAATTCATTATTTATCATCTTTAAATATTTCTAATATCTTCTAAAAAATATATTATTTTCTATCATCTTATCTTATCTTTCTTTGAAAAAGAAAACAAAGCTTGATTTTTGTTTTTCTTCTATCTTTTTCTTCAGTTTCATCCATCTTCGACCGTTTGATCTGTCAAGAATTATCATAGCCATTGATCATATCATCCAATCAGAAACTTTTGAAAACTCTATAAATACAACCTCTCACAATTCATTTAGGGGGTTGATTCTTAAGTATCCTCACTCTGTCAAAATTATTCTTCAAATATTCTATCTTTCATCCATCATTCTCCTTCAAACCTTTATCACATCATTATGCTGCAGAATTGAGCAACCAACATTCCTCCAACAATCAACCTTCGAAATCTTGCATCCTTGTGCAGGTGGAGAAGAGCCATGGAGATCAATCAACACTAGTTTGAAAATCGGTTTGCATGTTATTTTTTTATTATTCTTATTTTTCATTCTAGTTTGTACTTCATGGTGCTTGATAGGATTTAATTTGTTTATTGTCTTCAATGTATTTAAACTCTTATTGATTATTTCCCTATCTACAGTTTGAACATAGGCCCATGACTTAGAATATAAATTCCCTAGAATCCTTCTAAGGGGAGAACTCATCCACATCCATAAATGAAGCATGTTGATTAGGCCTGGTTGGGCAATCCTTTGCATAGTGACCAAACTTGTCACAATGAAAATATTGGACTTTAGTGAGGTCCCACTTCTTGAATGTAGAAGCACCATCAGCTCCTTTATCTCTATTCCTCTTGAAATATCCTTTCTTTCCATCTTTCCTTTTCTTCTTCGAGGATTGAGCGGAAAGAACATGAATGTCTTCATCTATAGGGCTTCAACCAATACCTCTTGCAGCCAACCTAGACTCTTCTTGAATGCAATCCGCCCTCAAATGATCAAATTTGGGAAGTTTAGATCTTGCGCTGATTCCCTAATTGAAGGATTCCCAAGACAAAGGTAGACCATTGATAGCGAGCATAGTCAAGTCCTTGTCATCAACCATATGCCCAATTGTTGAGAGTTGATTTCTCAAATATGAGATCCTCATGAAGTATGAAATAATAGATTCTTCCTTTGACATCTTCACATGATGCAATTGATGCTTTAGTGCAATTGCTCGGCTGGTATTGTTGATTTCGTACATCTCTTCCAAGGTCTTGAGCATATATCTCGTTGTCTTCAATTTAGAGATGATAGGAACAATATGGTCCTTGATGGAATCAACCATTATCTTCATTGCTTTAATGTCTTTCTTCAACCACTACAACTTTTCTTCTTCCTCCTTAGGTTCAAAAGTGCTAGACTCCATGAACTCACCCAAGTCATTTTCACGCAAGGTAAGCATGATCCTAAATCTCCATGAGGTGAAGTTGGATGCACCCTTGAGTCTATCCTCAACCTTCAAACCGAACTTCAAACCATTCACCATCTTGACTGATGTAGATAAGTGAACAAATAAGGTATGTTGATTGCATACAAGCTGATCATTAAAATTTAACATGGTATCAGAGCGGATTTGAGAGGATCATGATCATCCTTCTAACCACGAGTGAAGACATAAATCAATATATCCTATCGGGTATTTATTTATATGTGTTATTTAATGTGAATGGGAATCTGCTAATGGATAGCTAGTGGGTTGCTTAGTGGGTAGCTCATCTTTAGTTTATTAGTTAGTGGATAGTTAGTGGGCTGCTAAGTGGGCTGCTATAGTAGCTAGTGGGAATCTACTAGTGGATAGCTAGTGGGTTGCTTAGTGGGTAGCTCATCTTTAGTTTATTAGCTAGTGGATAGCTAGTGGGCTACTTAGTGAGCAACTCATCTTTAGTTTATTAGCTACTGGATAGCTAGTGGGCTGCTTAGTGGGCATCTCATCTTTAATTTATGAGCTACTGGATAGCTAGTGGGTTGCTTAGTGGGCAACTCATCTTTAGTTTATTAGTTAGTGGATAGTTAGTTGTGGTAGTGGGTCTTTTAGATAGTGGCTACAGTATTTCTACCTTCTATATATTGTATCAGAGTGGGTTTGAGAGGATCGTGGTCAAATTATTGCCAATCAACATACCTTATTTGTTCACTTATCTACATCAGTCAAGATGGTGAACGGTATTAACATAGTCATTTAAATAAGCTAAATCCTAAGAAATGTTTCTTCGGTGTCACATCGGGTAAACTCTTGGGATACATAGTTTCTTGAAGAGACATTGAGGTTGATCCAATGAAAGTCAAAGCCATCATAGACATGCCTCCACCCAGAGAAATAAGTTCGCAAAATAGCTATCCCTTATGGATGGTTTCTATACCTGGTTGATGATGAGATGAGAATCCCCATAGAGATAAATCAACCAATACATGTCAGGATTAGACCCAGAATTGGTTCTACACCATCTACCACTATTTCCTAATGCCAAGACAGTCAAATAGAAGTTACGCAAAATGCACCCTCAAGTCACTGTATTGGTCAAGGTCGAGTTAAAGAAACTTCTAGATGCTGGATTCATACGGTCTGTTGACTATGTTGAATGGATATCTAACCTGGTGCTAGTAACAAAGCCAAATGGGCTGATCCGCATTTGTATAGATTTTAGAGACCTAAATAAAGAATGTCCAAAAGATGACTTTCCTTTACCAAATATTGATATCATAGTTGACATCATAGCAGGATATGAGAGATGTCCCTTATGGATGGTTTCTCCGGCTATAATCAAATTCACATTTCCCCTGAAGACCAGCACAAAACAACATTTACTTGCCCATGGGGTACATAATGTTGGAATGTCATACCATTCAGTCTCAAAAATGTAGGCACCACATATCAAAGGGCTATGACCACAATCTTCCACGACATGATATATTGTATGGTACCACTATATACTAAGGGTTTTCTGGTGACTTAGTATGGGGTCTATGTTTATTTGCAAATCGATATCTACTCTATTAATGATCCATGTATCCGAAAAGGAATCCTATACAATTGGCGAGTACAACAGCTGATTACCCATGTATCTCAGTGGATGGAATTCTTTTTATATGGACTCAATAATCAATTTTGATGCAGGTACAGATGGAGAAAAGCCTAGAGTGATGATAATTTGTGGAGTCATGAGTATGTCGGAAAACCACTTGTTGAGAGGTTGTGAGTTTGTGGTCATTTGAAACTACTTGTATGCATGGTTTGAGGCTATCAGAGTCTAGTAGGATTCTCGAGCACTTGTAGTGTGACTCTATGGGAGGCGTTGAAGAAAAACAAAGATTTCATACTTGAACTGATGATGGATTAGTTATCAAGAAGACCACAGCTCATGGTTAGAGCATCCCAAAAGAAAATCATGGGATTTCCTAGGTTCGATGTCCAAAAACTGGAAGATCTGCAACAAAATGTCAATAAAACCTGCAAAATAGCAGGCTAGATCGAAGGATTCACGTTGGGTTCACCAAATGTATTAAGGAAAATGTTATTTTGATTAGATTGCAAATAGAAAAAAACCATTAAATCCCTAATCAACAATAGAGAACAATGAAAAGCAAGAAACATGAAAGTATGAAACAAAGTCACCTATCTAGGCAATCTTAACATGGTATCAAATTGCTGTGGAGGGTAATACATTAAAAAATTATATATTTTATTAGTAATTCACTAAGCATTATAAACTATTACCCTAAGCATGTGTAATTAGGATTGCTCACTAATTACAAGACTATTTATAGCTTGTATGCCAATAAATTAGCTTACCTTCTATATATATTAGTGCTAGTGGTCTGTTGGGTTTTTCTCCCTCAAGTGGAGGGTTTTCCTAGGGTATTTGCTATGTTACGTGTTATTTAATGTGAATGGGAATCTACTATAATAGCTAGTGGGCTGCTTAGTGGACAGCTCATCTTTAGTTTATTAGCTAGTGGATAGCTAGTGGGCTACTTAGTGGGCTGCTCATCTTTAGTTTATTAGCTAGTGGATAGCTAGTGGGCTGCTTAGTGGGTAGCTCATCTTTAGTTTATTAGCTAGTGGATAGCTAGTGGGATGCTTAGTGGGCAGCTCATCTTTATTTATTAGTTAGTGGATAGTTAGTGGGCTGCTTTGATAGTGGCTATAGTATTTCTACCTTCTATATATTGTAATTTTTTCCTTTGATAATGTGCAATCAGCCAATTCTTTTCTGAACACATATTGTGAATTATCAAGAGCAGATTGCAAAGTCATCAAGAGTAGATTGAAGTCATTGAGAGCAGATTTGAGTTGCAAGGAACTGCAGATTATTTGTCTATCATTGCATCTTGTGAAGGTGTTGATTATTGGCCTTGAGATTGGCCTAATTGTAAAGAGACTTGTTGCCATTATTTTATATAATAGAGAGATCTTTGTTGCTGGGTTTTTCTCCCTCAAGTGGAGGGTTTTCGTAGGGTATTTGTTGTGTTATTGTGTCAAATTTGAATTTATTTCTGTGCATACAATCTAATCATTAAAATTTAGTAGTTAGGGGATGACAATATATAATAATAATAGTAATAACAAGAACAATAACAATAATGTATAGTGAAACTCAAATTTTTACAAGTTTATTTGTTACCTCATCTTTAGTTTATTAGCCACCAACTCATTTCCATGGCTACAAGATGTGACTTCATTCTTGATCATTTCTTTGGTTGGAATGACTTCCTCATAAGATGCCTCAAGCTTTTTCATCACTAAGCAATCTCTCAACACCTTCTGCTCTTAGATCTATCTTCGAAGCACTTTAGAGAGAGATTACTAATTGTTTATAACTATCCAAAGAAACATCAAGGCTAGAATCATACAAAGTTACTATCTTAGGTTATAGCATGAATACATAAGAATTTATGAACAATATTTGAATATGAATAAGTAAATCAATCTATAAAAGAAATATATCAAAGAATCATAATGAAGGAATAAAGAAACTTATCTTTATTGAATTTGATATAACTCTTTCTTCCATTTTTTACTCCTCTCAAGAATGCTAAACTCAACACAACAAGAGACAATCTAAACAACTGCAATTTCTTGAATGCATTATGCAGTTAGCAAGTAGAACCAACTCTCTCCAAGAGTCAAGGATCTAACACAGTTCATGCATTAGAGAATGATATCAATGTGATCAACCTATCACAATGAAAATGTAGTTCTCTTTTTCATCTCAAAGTCACACTCAGAGATCTACATAATTAGCATAAAACAACTCACAATGAATAATTTGAAATCTTCAAAAGATATTTATGCTAGAGAGAAGAATTCAAGAGAAATTACAATCTCTTTATACCAATCACACAAGATCCAAATAAATGAAATAATTCAGCAAACAAATAATACTTATCTCTCGATCGATGCAAATGCTGCTCATGTGCACAGATCAGCACACAACCTTCACGGCTTGAACACAGGCCCATGACTTAGAATAGAAATTCCCTAGAATCCTTCTGAGGAGAGAACTCATCCACATCCACAAATGAAGCATGTTGATTAGGCCTAGCTGAGCAATCCTTTGCATAGTGACCAAACTTGTCACAATGAAAATATTGGACTTTAGTGAGGTCCCACTTCTTCTTGAATGCAGAAGCACCATCAGCTCCTTTATCTCTATTCCTCTTGAATATCCTTTCCTTCCATCTTTCCCTTTCTTCTTCAAGGATTGAGCGAAAAGAACATTAATTTCTTCATCTATAGGGCTTCAACCAATACCTCTTGCAGCCAACCTAGACTCTTCTTGAATGCAATCTGCCCTCAAAAAATCAAACTTGGGAATTTTAGATCTTGCATTGATTCCCTAAATGAAGGATTCCCAAGAAAAAGGTAAACCATTGAGAGTGAGCATAGTCAAGTCCTTGTCATCAACCATATGCCCAATTATTGAGAGTTGATCTCTCAAATCTGAGATCCTTATGAAGTATGCAATACCAAATTCTTCCTTTAAAATCTTCACATGATGCAATTGATGCTTTAGTGCAATTGCTCAGCTAGTATTGTTAATTTCGTACATGTCTTCCAAGGTCTTGAGCATATCTCTCACTGTCTTCAACTTAGAGATGATAGGAACAATATGGTCTTTGATGGAATCAACCAATATCTTCATTGCTTTAATGTCTTTCTTCAACCACTACAACTTTTCTTCTTCCTCCTTAGGTTTAGAAGCGCTAGACTCGATGAACTCACCCAAGTCATTTTCACGCAAGGTAAGCATGATCCTAAAGCTCCATGAGGTGAATTTGGATGCACCCTTGAGTTTATCCTCAACCTTCAAATCGTTCACCATCTTGTCTAATGTATATAAGTGAACAAATAAGGTATGTTGATTGGCAATAATTTGATCACAATCCTCTCAAACCTACTTTGATACCATTTTAATTTTAATGATCAGATTGTATTCATAGAAATAAATTCAAATTAGACACAATAACACAGCAGATACCCTGGGAAAACCCTCCACTTGAGGGAGAAAAACCCAGCAACAAAGATCTCTCTATTATATAAAATAATGGCAACAAGTCTCTTTCTAATGAGGCCAATCTCAAGGCCAATAATCAGCACCTTCACAAGATGCAGTGATAGGCAAATA
This sequence comes from Sequoia sempervirens, assembly GCA_007258455.2. NCBI lineage: Eukaryota > Viridiplantae > Streptophyta > Pinopsida > Cupressales > Cupressaceae > Sequoia > Sequoia sempervirens. The sequence continues at coordinate 11,996,036 of VDFB02072274.1, read as the reverse complement.
ATCTGCACTTCCTTGCAACTCAAATCTGCTCTTGATGACTTCACAATCTTCTCTTGATGACTTTGCAATCTTCTCTTGATAATTCGCAATCTGTGTTCAAAAAAGAATTGGCTGATTGCTATTATCAAAGGAAAGCATTACAATATATAGAAGTTAGAAATATTGTAGCCACTATCTAAGAAGCCCACTAACTATCCACTAACTAATAAACTAAAGATGAGTTGCCCGCTAAGCAGCCCACTAGCTATCCACTAGCTAATAAACTAAAGATAAGCTGCCCACTAATCAGCCCACTAGCTATCCACTAACTGATAAAATAAAGATGAGTTTCCCACTAAGCAAGCCACTAGCTATCCACTAGCTAATAATCTAAAGATGAGCTACCCACTAAGCAACCCACTAGCTATCCACTAGCTAATAAACTAAAGATGAGTTGCCCACTAAGCAGCCGACTAGTGGAAGGATGAAGCTGCTATATCACAATATAGCCACATATAAATAAATAGCCAATAAGGTATTTGTTGTGTTATTCTATCTAATTTGAATGTATTTGCAGTTGAGCTGCCCAAGACTAGATGCTAGGTTCAAAAAAGAATTGGCTGATTGCCATTATCAAAGGAAAGCATTACAATAATATTGATCAGATTGCATTAATATATATAAAAAATATAAATATTGTACCCACTATCTAAAAGACCCACTACCACTACTAACTATCCACTAACTAATAAACTAAAGATGAGTTTCCCACTAAGTAGCCCACTAGCTAATAAACTAAAGATGAGCTACCCACTAAGCAGCCCACTAGCTATCCACTAGCTAATAAACTAAAGATGAGTTGCCCACTAAGAATCCCTCTAGCTATGCACTAACTAATAAACTAAAGATGGGCTACCCACTAAGCATCCCACTAGTTATCCACTAGCTAATAAAATAAAGATGAGTTGCCCACTAAGCAGCCCACTAGCTATCCACTAGCTAATAAACTAAAGATGAGCTACCTACTAAGTAGCCCACTAGCTATCCACTAAGCAGCCCACTAGCTAGTGGGTTGAGGCATGTGTATGATGGCTTTGAATTTTGTTGGATCAACCTCAATGCCTCTTCGAGAAACTATGTATCCCAAGAGTTTACCCAATGTGACACCAAAGACACATTTCTTAGGATTTAGCCAGACTTTGTATTCCTCCAGTTTTTTGAAAATTGTGTCTAAAACCCTGAGATGATCCTCCTAGTTACTGCTTTAGCCAATAGGTCATCTACATAATCTTTCATTATTTTATGCATCATGTCATGGAATATTGTGGTCATAGCCCTTCTATATGTGGCACCTGTATTTTTGAGACCGAATGGCATGACATTCCAACAGTATGTACCCAATGGGCAAGTAAATGTTGTTTTGTGCTAGTCTTCAAGGGAAATGTGAATCTGATTATAGCCAGAAAAACCATCCATAAGGGACAACATCTCATATCCTGCTCTAAGGTCAACTATGATATCAATATTCGGTAAAGGAAATTCATCTTTTGGGCATGCTTTATTTAGGTCTCTAAAATCTATACATACGCGGATCAGCCCATTTGGCTTCGTTACTAGCACTAGGTTAGATATTCATTCAGCATAGTCAATAGACTATATGAATCCAGCATCCAAAAGTTTCTTTAACTCGGCCTTGACCAACAGAGCAACTTGAAGGTGCATTTTGTGTAACTTCTGTTTGACTGGCTTGGCATTAGGCGATAGTGGCAAATGGTGTAGAACCAATTTTGTGTCTAATCCTGACATGTCAGGATAGGACCATGCAAAGTTGATTTTACGTTCTGCAAAGAAATAAATTCAAATCCAAATGGTAATCTTGTTTTAGCAAAGCATATAAAGTATGATTCTTATGGGTTTTACGATTTTTTTGGATGAGGTCGGATGAAGCCATTATTAAGCCATATTCATCCTTGTGTAAGAATGGTTATAGTATGTCAGTATAGAGTAATTCTTAGTGTATATAGTATGATTCTTATTGGTTTTATGATTTTTTTGGACAAGGTCAGATGAATCTTACCCATGAGGTCGAGTCCCCATTGAGTGAAGGGGCAAGGAGAAGTGATTGGATGAAGTTCCTTTGTTGGAGCATGAATCAAATTGCTATGAATCTGGCATTTGCGACAAGTCCTGACATATTCTATTGCATCATTTTCAACAGTCGGCCAATAGTACCCAAGTCTCGTTACTTTTTTAGCTAGGGTAGGACCACTCGAATGAGACCCACATATACCATCATGTACTTCGCATAAGGTTGTATGTGCTTCATTAGTGTCGAGACATCTAAGGAGGGTGTCGTCAAAGCTATGGCGGTAAAGGGTGTCACTGATAATGGCATACCTTGCGGATTTTCAGATGGACTTCCTCTAGTTATTGGACAAGTTAGGTGGAAGAGTTTGAGATTTAAGGTAGTCATAAATATCTTGGTACCAGGGAGAGTCAAGACCAACAAGTTCGCAGACCATCTCTGACTCTGGAATGTCATAGGCAGGGACCAACAATTGCCCTATTAGGAATTCCAACTAAGGAAGATTTTTTGGTATGTCAAGAAGAGAGCCTATTGTAATTAACAAGGGTAGCTCACAAGACATAAATCACTAAGCAGCCCACTAGGTATCCACTAGCTAATAAACTAAAGATGAGCTACCCACTAAGTAGCCCACTAGTTATCCACTAGCTAATAAACTAAAGATGAGCTGCCCACTAAGCAACCCACTAGCTATCCACTAGCTAATAAAATAAAGATGAGATGCCCACTAAGTAGCCAACTCACTATCCACTAGTAGCCCATTCACATTAAATAACACATATAAATAAATAGCCGATAGGCTATATTGATATACAAGGGCTGACACCTCAAATCTCTATCACAAAGAGAAATGCATTAACAAGGGATGATACCTCAAATTCCTCTGTCTCAAAGAAAAATGCATTAACAAGGGCTGATACCTCAAATTCCTCCGTCTCAAAGGAAAATGCATTAAGAACGGCTGATACCTCAAATTCCTATGTCTCAGAGGAAAATGCATTAACAAGAGCTAATACCTACATCTCTTCCAAGGTCTTGAGCATATCTCTCGCTGTCTTCAACTTAGAGATGATAGGAACAATATGGTCCTTGACAGAATCAACCAATATCTTCATTGCTTTAATGTCTTTCTTCAACCACTACAACTTTTATTCTTCCTCTTCAGGTTCAGAAGAGCTAGACTCCACGAACTCACCCAAGTCATTTTCACGCAAGCTAAGCATGATCCTAAACCTCCATGAGGTGAAGTTGGATGCACCCTCGAGTCTATCCTCAACCTTCAAACCATTCACCATCTTGTCTGATGTAGATAAGTGAAGAAATAAGGTATGCTAATTGGCAATAACCTGATCAAGATCCTCTCATACTCATGGCTGGTATCTCTAGTTATTAAAATTTATGCTTTCCTAAAATCAAACAATTTGATTATATAGTGTTGAATATTGGCCTTGTGATTAGCCTCATTGTAATATTAATTTGATTTGTCTTGTAGATAATTAATAAGCATTTTAATATCAGATTATATGCACAGAAATAAATTCAAATCAAACACAATAACACAGTAGATACCCTGGGAAAACCCTCCACTTGAGGGACAAAAACCCAACAACAAAGATCTCCTCTTATATATAAATAATGGCAACAAATCTCTTTACAATAAGGCCAATCACAAGGCCAATATTCAGCACCTACACCAGATGCAATGACAGATAATGACCTATACTTCCTTGAATTACTAAATCTGCCCCTGAAGAAATTCATGATCTGTGTTCAGAAAAGAATTAAATTCCCACTAAGCAATCCACTAGCTATCCACTAGCAGTGCAAGTGCTCAACTGGTATTGTTGATTTCGTACATCTCTTCCAAGGTCTTGAGCATATCTCTCATTGTCTTCAACTTAGAGATGATAGGAACAATATGGTCCTTGATGGAATCAACCAGTATCTTCATTGCTTTAATGTCTTTCTTCAACCACTACAACCTTTCTTCTTCCTCCTCAGGTTTAGAAGCACTAGACTCCACAAACTCACAAAGGTCATTTTCATGCAAGGTAAGCATGATCCTAAATCTCCATGAGGTGAAGTTGGTTGCACCCTCGAGTCTGTCCTCAACCTTCAAACCATTCACCATCTTGACTGATGTAGATAAGTGAACAAATAAGGTATGCTGACTAGAAATAATCTGATCACAATCCTCTCAAACCATCCTCTGATACCATGTTAAATTTTAATGATCAAATTGTATGCACAGAAATAAATTCAAATCAGACACAATAACATAGCAGATACCCTGGGAAAACCCTCCACTTGAGGGAGAAAAACCCAGAAAAAAAAATCTCCTCTTATATATAAATAATTGCAACAAATCTCTTTACAATGAGGCCAATCACAAGGCCAATATTTAGCACCTACACCAGATGCAATGAAAGATAATGATTTGTACTTCCTTGAATAACTAAATCTGCCCTTGAAAAAATTCACAATCTGTGGTCAGAAAAGAATTGGCTGATTGTTATTATCAAAGGAAAGCATTACAATATATAGAAGGTAGAAATATTGTAGCCACTATCTAAGCAGCCCACTAACTATCCACTAACTAATAAACTAAAGATGAGATTCCCACTAAGCAACCCACTCGCTATCCACTAGCTAATATACTACAGATGAGTTGCCCACTAAGCAGCCCACTCGCTATCCACTAGCTAATAAACTAAAGATGAGCTGCCCACTAAGTATCCCGCTAGCTATACACTAGCTAATAAACTAAAGATGAGCTTCCCACTAAGCAGCCCACTAGCTATCCACTAGCTAATAAAATAAAGATGAGCTTCCCACTAAGCAGCCCACTAGCTATCCACTAGCTAATAAACTAAAGATGAGTTGCCCACTAAGTAACCCTCTAGCTATCTACTAGCTAATAAACTAAAGATGAGCTGCCCACTAAGTAGCCCTGTAGCTATCCACTAACTAATAAACTAAAGATGAGTTATCCACTAAGCAGCCCACTAGCTATCCTCTAGCTAATAAACTAAGATGAGCTGCCCACTGAGCAGCCCACTAGCTATCCACTAGCTAATAAACTAAAGATGAGCTACCCACTAAGCAGCCCACTAGCTATCCACTAGCAACCAATTCACATTAAATAACACATATAAATAAATAGTTGATAGGCTATATTGATTTCTTTCTTCACTCATGGCTAGAAGGATGAAGCCAAAGCTGCTATATCATTAACACTCCTTCTCATCTAGGGAGAGAACTTCCAGCTGCTCAAGAAAAATTGCCTCAACATGATGCCCATCACATTGGCTACAACCAGATGTGAAAAGAAGAATATCACCTCAGCAGATGGTATGTACAAGTGTTCATCACTTGCATGATGTTGTCACCTCAACATGACATTCACAAGTACAAGATGTGTCATGGAGTCTCACACATGAAATCCACCATGACTCAAGCTTAAAGGATGGAAACAAGGGCTTACACCTCAAATTCCTCTGTCTAAGAGGAAAATGTATTAAAAAGGGCTTGCACCTCAAATTCCTCTATCTCAGAGGAAAATGCATTAACAAGGGATTGCACCTCAATTTCCTCTGTCTTAGAGGAAAATGCATTAACAAGGGCTTCAACATCAAAAATCTCTGTCTAAGAGGAAAATGCATTAACAAGGGCTTGCACCTCAAATTCCTCCATCTCATAGGAAAATGCATTAACAAGGGATTCCATGTCAAATTCCTCTGTCTTAGAGGAATTTGAAGACAGCAAGAGATATTCTCAAGACCTTGGAAGAGATGTATGAAATCAACAATACCAGTCGAGCACTTGCAATAAAGCATCAATTGCATCATGTGAAGATGTCAAAGGAAGAATTTGTTATTGCATACTTCATCAGGATCTCAGATTTGAGAGATCAACTCTCAACAATTGGGCATATGGTTGATGACAAGAACTTGACTATGCTCACTCTCAATGGTCTACCTTTGTCTTGGGAATCCTTCATTCAAGGAATCAGCACAAGATCTAAACTTCCCAAGTTTGATCATTTGAGGGCGGATTGCATTCAAGAAGATTCTAGGTTGGTGCAAGAGGTATTGGTCGAAGCCCTATAGATGAAGACATTCATGTTCTCTCCACTCAATCCTCGAAGGAAAAAGGGAAAGATGGAAAGAAAGGATATTTCAAGAGGAATAGAGATAAAGGAACCGATGGTGCTTCTACATTCAAGAAGAAGTGGGACCTCACTAAAGCCTAATGTTTTCATTGTGACAAGTTTGGTCTCTATGCAAAGGATTGCTCAACTAGGCCTAATCAGCATGCTTCATTTGGAGATGTGGATGAGTTCTCCTCTGAGAAGGATTCTAGGGAATTTCTATTCTAAGTCATGGGCCTGTGTTCAAGCCGTGAAAGTTATGTGTTGATCTATGCACATGAGCAACGTTTGCATCCATCGAGAGATAAGTATTCTTTGTTTGCTGAGTTATTTCATTTATTTGGATCTTGTGTGATTAGTATAGAGAGATTGTAATTTCTCTTGAATTGTGCTCTCTAGCATAAAGATCCTTTGAAGATTTCAAATTATTCATTGTGAGTTATTTCATGCTAATTATGTAGATCTTTGAGCGTGACTTTGAGATGAAAAAAAAGAGAATTTCATTTTCATTGTGATAGGTTGATCACATCGATATCATTCTCTAATGCATGAACTGTGTTAGAGCCTTGACTCTTGGAGAGAGTTGGTTCTACTTGCTAACTGGATAATGCATTCAGGAAATTGCGGTTGTTTAGATTGTCTCTTGTTGTGTTGAGTTTAGCATTCTCGAGAGGAGTAAAAGTTGGAAGAAAGAGTTATATCAAATTCAATAAAGATAAGTTTCTTTATTCCTTCATTATGATTCTTTGATATATTTCTTTATAGGTTGATTTATTTATTCATGTTCAAATATTGTTTGTAGGCTTAGAGGATGGAAACAAGGGCTTACACCTCAAATTCCTCTGTCTCAGAGGAAAATGCATTAACAAGGGCTTGCACCTCAAATTCCTCCTTCTTAGAGGAAAATGCATTAACAAGGGCTTGCACCTCAAATTCCTCCTTCTCAGAGGAAAATGCATTAACACGGGCTTCAGCGTCAAATTCCTTTGTCTCAGAGGAAAATGCAATAACAAGGGCTTGCACCTCAAATTCCTCTATCCCAAAGGAAAATGGATTAACAAGGGATTACACCTCATATTCCTCCGTCTCAGAGGAAAATGCATTAACAAAGGCTTGCACCTCAAATTCCTCTGTCTCAGAGGAACATGCATTAACAAGGGCTTGCACCTCAAATTCCTCTATCTAAGAGGAAAATGCATTAACAAGGGCTTGCACCTCAAATTCCTTTGTCTCAGAGGAAAATGCATTAACAAGGCCTTGCACCTCAAATTCCTCTGTCTTAGAGTAAAATGCATTAACAAGGGCTTGCACCTCAAATTCCTTTATCTCAGAGGAAAATGCGTTAACAAGGGCTTGCACCTCAAATTCCTCCATCCTAGAGGAAAATGGATCAACAAGGTCTTGTACCTCAAATTCCTCCATCTCAGAGGAAAATGTATTAACAAGGGCTTTCTCCTCAAATTCCTCCATCTCAGAGGAAAATGCATTAACAATGGATTTCACCTCGAACTTCTCTCACAGAGAATAACTCATTAAACAGGTGCACTAATATTGAAACTCTTTCTTAGTTAAGGTTGGATTCTTCACCATACCAAGCTTATCTCAAAAGTACACAAACTTGATTCTGGAGAGATTCTTGGTTAAAATGTTTGTCGTTAGCACATTAGTGCTGATATACCTCAACTGTATAGCCTTTCATAGTACCATATTTTTGATATAGTGGTACTTGATCTCAACATGCTTTGTTCTATCACAAGATTCACAAATAGCTTCACACAACTCTAATTATCACAATGAATGATAGTAGGCTCCATTGATTAACCAAATAATCCTGCAAGGAGATTACGAAGCCACACTGCTTCCTAAGCTGCCATACAAACTGCAATATACTCTGCCTTGGCTGCACTCAATGCTATAGATGACTGCTTCTTGCAGCACTGGGATATCATAGCAGATCCAACCTGAAGAATATCTCAATCCATATCCAATTTTGCCATGCAAGTATCTCAGGATATGCTTTGCTACGAAAAGATTACCATCTTCTGCAAGCTCTAATTGGCAATAATCTGATCATGATCCTCTAAAACCCGCTCTGATACCATGTTAATCTTGAAGAAGATGGTAATCTTGTTTCAGCAAAGCATATCGTGAAATACTTGTGTGGCACAGTTGGATAAGGATTGAGATATTCTTTAGGTTGGATCTACTATGATATCGTGGTGTAGCAGGAAGCAGTCATCTATAGCATTGAGCAGTCGAGGCAGAGTATATTACAGCTTGTATGGCAGCTTGGGAAATAGTGTGGCTTCATAAGCTCCTTGCAGGATTATTTGGGCAATCAGCGGATCCTACTATCATTCATTGTGATAATCAGATTTGTGTGAAGCTATTTGTCAATCTTGTGTTCCATGATAGAACCAAGCATCTTGAGATCAAGTACCACTATATAAGAGATATGGTACTGCGGAAGGCTATACAGTTGAGGTTATCAGCACTGATGAGCTAATGACAGACATTCTCACCAAGCCTTTCTCCAGAATCAAGTTTGTGTACTTTTGAGATAAGCTTGGTATGGTGGAAAATCCAACCTTAACTAAGAAACAGTCTCAATACCAGTGCACCTATTTAATGAGTTCTTCTCTTTGAGAGAAGTTTGAGGTGAAATTCCATGTTAATGCATTTTCCTCTAAGATGGAGGAATTTGAGGTGCAAGCCCTTCTTAATGCATTTTCCTATGAGATGGAGGAATTTGAGGTACAAGCCCTTGTTAATGCATTTTCCTCTGAGATGGAAAAATTTGAGGTTCAAGCCCTTGTTAATGCATTTTCCTCTAAGATGTAGGAATTTGAGGTGCAAGCCCTTGTTAATGCATTTTCCTTTGAGATGGAGGAATTTTAGGTGCAAGCCCTTGTTAATGCATTTTCCTCAGAGACAGGGGAATTTCAAGTGTAAGCCCTTGTTTATATCCTCTGAACCTGAGCCATGGTGGATGTCATCTGTGAGACTCCATGACACATCTTGTACTTTTGAATGATATATTGAGGTGACAACATCACGCAAGTGATGAACACTTGTACATACAATAGTATGGTTGTAGCCATTATGGCTGATATCATTTTGAGGCAATATCTAATATCACCATGAGGTGATATTCTTCTTTTCACATCTACTTGTAGCCAACCTAATGGGCATCATGTTTAGATGATTTGTCTTGAGTAGCTAGAAGTTATCTCCCTAGCTAAGAGGGAGTGTTAATGATATAGCAGCTTCGGGTTCATCCTTCCAGCCATGAGTGAAGACATAAATCAATATAGCCTATCAACTATTTATTTATATGTGTTATTTAATGTGAATGGGCTGCTAGTGGATAGCTAGTGGACTGCTTAGTGGGCAGCTCATCTTTAGTTTCTTAGCTAGTGGATAGCTAGTGGGCTTCTTAGTGGGAAGCTCATCTTTAGTTTATTAGCTAAAGGATAGCTAGTGGGCAGCTGATCTTTAGCTTATTAGCTGGTTGATAGCTAGTGGATTGCTTAGTGGGCAGCTCATCTTTAGTTTATTAGCTAGTGGATAGCTAGTAGGCTGCTTAGTGGGAAGCTCATCTTTATTTTATTAGCTAGTGCATAGCTAGTGGGTTGCTTAGTGGGCAGCTCATCTTTAGATTATTAGCTAGTGGACAGCTAGTGGGCTGCTTAGTGGGTAGCTCATCTTTAGTTTATTAGCTAGTGGATAGCTAGTGGGCTGCTTAGTGGGAAGCTCATCTTTAGTTTATAAGTTATTGGATAGTTAGTGGGGTGCTTTGATAGTGGCTACAGTATTTCTACCCTCTATATATTGTAATGCTTTCTTTTGATAATGAGCAATCGGCCAATTCTTTTCTAAACACATATTACGAATTATCAAGAGCAGATTGCAAAGTTATCAAGAGCGGATTGTAAAGTCATCAAGAGCAGATTGTGAAGTCACCAAGAGCATATTTGAGTTGCAAGGAAGTGTAGATTATTTTTCTATCATTGCATCTTGTGAAGGTGTTGATTATTGGCCTTGAGATTGGCCTCATTGTAAAGAGACTTGATGCCATTATTTTATATAATAGAGAGATCTTTGTTGCTGGGTTTTTCTCCCTCAAGTGGAAGGTTTTCCAAGAGTATCTGTTGTCTTATTGTGTCTAATTTGAATTTCTTTTTGTGCATACAATCTAATCATTAAAATTTAAAATGGTATCAGAGTAGGTTTGAGAGGATTGTGATCAGATTATTGCCAATCAGCATAACTTATTTGTTAACTTATCTACATCAATCAAGATGGTGAACGGTTGAAGGTTGAGGACAGAATCGAGGGTGCATCCAACTTCACCTCATGGAGATTTAGGATCATGCTTACCTTGTGTGAAAATGACTTGGGTGAATTTGTGGAGTCTAGCACTTCTAAACCTAAGGAGGAAGAAGAAAAGTTGGAGTGGTTTAAGAAAGACATTAAAGCAATGAATATATTGGTTGATTCCATCAAGGACCATATTGTTGCTATCATCTCTAAGTTGAAGATAGTGAGAGATATGCTCAAGACCTTGGAAGAGATGTACGAAATCAACAATACCAGCCAAGCAATTGCACTAAAGTATCAATTGCATCATGTGAAGATGTCAAAGGAAGAATCTATTATTACATACTTCATCAGGATCTCATATTTTAGAGATCAGCTATCAACAATTGGGCATATGGTTGATGACAAGGACTTGACTATGCTCGCTCTCAATGGTCTACCTTTGTCTTGGGAATCCTTCATTCAGGGAATCAGTGCAAGATCTAAACTTCCCAAGTTTGATAATTTGAGGGCGGATTGCATTCAAGAAGAGTCTAGGTTGGCTGCAAAAGGTATTGGTCGAAGCCCTACAGATGAAGACATTCATGTTCTTTCCACTCAATCCTCGAAGAAGAAATGGAAAGATGGAAAGAAAGGATATTTCAAGAGGAATAGAGATAAAGGAGCTAATGGTGCTTTTGCATTCAAGAAGAAATGGGACCTCACTAAAGTCCAATGTTTTTCTTGTGACAAGTTTGGTCACTATGCAAAGGATTTCCCAATGAGGCCTTATCAGCATGCTTCATTTACGGATGTGGATGATTTCTCCCCTTAGAAGGATTCTAGGGAATTTCTATTCTAATTCATACTGCTATGTTCAAGCCGTGAAGGTTGTGTGCTGATCTGTGCACATGAGCAACATTTGCATCCATCAAGAGATAAGTATTCTCTGTTTGCTGAGTTATTTCATTTATTTGGATCTTGTGTGATTAGTATAGATAGATTGTAATTTCTCTTGAATTGTTCTCTCTAGCATAAAGATCCTTTGAAGATTTCAAATTATTCATTGTGAGTTGTTTCATGCTAATTATGTAGATCTCTGAGTGTGACTTTGAGATGAAAAAGAGAATTGTATTTTCGTTGTGATAGGTTGATCACATTGATATCATTCTCTAATGCATGAATTCTGTTAGAGCCTTGACTCTTGGAGAGAGTTGGTTCTACTCGCTAACTACATAATGCATTGAAGAAATTGCAGTTGTTTAGATTGTCTCTTATTGTGTTGAGTTTAGCATTCTCGAGAGGAGTAAAAGTTGGAAGAAAGAGTTATATCAAATTCAATAAAGATAAGTTTCTTAATTCCTTCATTATGATTCTTTGATATATTTCTCTTATAGGTTGATTTACTTATTCATGTTCAAATATTGTTAATAGGCTTAGAGGATGGAAACAAAGGCTTACAACTCGAATTCCTCTGTCTTAGAGGAAAATGCATTAAGAAGGGCTTGCACCTCAAATTCCTCCATCTCAAAGGAAAATGCATTAACAAGGGCTTGCATGTCAAATTCCTCCATCTCAGAGGAAAATGCATTAACAACAGCTTCAACCTAAAATTCCTCTGTCTCAGAGGAAAATGCATTAACAAGGGCTTGCACCTCAAATTCCTCTGTCTTAAAGGAAAATGCATTAACAAGGGCTTGCACTTCAAATTTCTCCGTCTCAGAGGAAAATGAATTAACAAGGGCTTGCACCTGAAATTCCTCTGGCTCAGAGGAAAATGCATTAACAAGGGATTTCACCTTAAACTTATCTCACAGTGAAGAACTCATTAAACAGGAGCACTGATACTGAGACTCTTCCTTAGTTAAGGCTAGATTCTCCACCATACCAAGCTTATCTTGAATGTACACAAACTTGATTCTAGAGAGAGGCTTGGTGAGAATGTCTATCATTAGCTCATCAGTGCTGATATACATCAACTGTATAGCCTTCCATAGTACCATATCTCTGATATAGTGGTACTTGATGTCAACATGCTTGGTTCTGTCATGGAACACAAGATTGACAAATACCTTCACACAACATTGATTATCACAATGAATGATAGTAGGCTCCATTGATTGCCCAAATAATCATGGAAGGAGCTTACAAAGATACACTACTTCCCGAGCTGCCATACAAGCTGCAATATACTCTGCCTCGGTTGTACTTAATGCTACAGATGACTGCTTCCTGCTACACCAGGATATCATAGCAGATCCAACCTAAAGAATATCTCAATCCATATCCAACTGTGCCACACAAGTATCTCACAATATTCTTTTTTGAAACAAGATTACCATCTTCTTCAGGCTCAGTACGCTCCCATGAATCTTCTAACACTTGCATGAACCTTCTGACCTCTTCGTCCAAGATTTCCTACAACACTTTGACTTAGATAAATGTTTTCCAATGCACACCTCTAGTATTGTAGAGAGTTCAGGATAGTCCTCTTCGACCTCATCCCAGATCTCACTATTCTGAATAGGTTTGCGGAGCTATCAATGAAAAATCCAGATGACAATCTTGAGCAATTCTAATCTCAATAGCTGAAGGGATCTTCTAAGGATTTAGCACCTAGCTTTGCAATACAGTAATCTTTACTTCTTCTCAATGAGTTATAAAACTCCCTCTTGACCCCTACTTCAGAGATTGCAAGGAAGAATTCTGGAAGTGAACTCCCTCTAGCCACCAACTCAGTCCCATGGCTGCAAGTTGTGACTTCATGCTTGATCATTTCTTTGGTCGGCATGACTTCCTCACAAAATGCCTCAAGCTTTTCATCACTAAGCAATCTCTCAACACCTTTTGCTCTTAGATCTGTCCTAGAAGCATTTTAGAAAGAGATTACTAATTGTTTATAACTATCCAAAGAAATATCAAGGCTAGAATCATACAAAGTTTACTATCTTAGGTTATAGCATGAATACATAAGAATTTATGAACAATATTTGAACATGAATAATTAAATCAACCTATAATAGAAATATATCAAAGAATCATAATGAAGGAATAAATAAACTTATCTTTATTGAATTTGATATAACTCTTTCTTCCAACTTTTACTCCTCTCAAGAATGCTAAACTCAACACAACAATAGACAATCTGAACAACTGCAATTTCTTGAATGCATTATGCAGTTAGCAAGTAGAGCCAACTCTCTCCAAGAGACATGGCTCTAACACAGTTCATGCATTAGAGAATGATATCAATGTGATCAACCTATCACAACGAAAATGCAATTCTCTTTTTCATTTCAAAGTCACACTCAAAGATCTACATAATTATCATGAAACAACTCACAATGAATAATTTTAAATCTTCAAACGATCTTTATGCTAGAGAGCACAATTCAAGAGAAATTACAATCTCTCTATACTAATCACACAAGATCCAAATAAATGAAATAACTCAGCAAACAAAGAATACTTATCTCTCGATGGATGCAAATGTTGCTCATGTGCACAGATCAACACACAACCTTCACGGCTTGAACACAGGCCCATGACTTAGAATAGAAATTCCCTAGAATCCTTTTGAGGGGAGAACTCATCCACATCCGCATATGAAACATGTTTATTAGGCCTGGTTGGGAAATCCTTTGCATAGTGACCAAACTTGTCACAACGAAAACATTGGACTTTACTGAGGTCCCACTTCTTCTTGAATACAGAAGCACCATCAGCTCCTTTATCTCTATTCCTCTTGAAATATCCTTCCTTTCCATCTTTCCCTTTCTTCTTCAAGGATTGAGTGGAAAGAACATGAATGTCTTCATCTATAGGGCTTCAACCAATACCTCTTGTAGCCAACCTAGACGCTTCTTGAATGTAATCCACCCTCAAATGATCAAACTTGGGAAGTTTGGATCTTACGTTGATTCCCTGAATGAAGGATTCCCAAGACAAAGGTAGACCATTAAGAGCAAGCATAGTCAAGTCCTTGTCATCAACCATATGCCCAATTGTTGAGATTTGATCTCTCAAATATGAGATCCTGATGAATTATGCAATAACAAATTCTTCCTTTGACATCTTCACATCATGCAATTGATGCTTTAGTGCAAGTGATCGGCTGGTATTGTTGATTTTGTACATCTCTTCCAATGTCCTGAGCATATCTCTCGTTGTCTTCAACTTAGAGATGATAAGAACAATATGATCCTTGACAGAATCAACCAATATCTTCATTGCTTTAATGTCTTTCTTGAACCACTCCAACTTTTATTCTTCCTCCTCAGGTTTAGAAGCGCTAGACTCGATGAACTCACCCAAGTCCTTTTCACGCAAGGTAAGCATGATCCTAAATCTCCATGAGGTGAATTTGGATGCACCCTCGATTCTTTCCTCAACGTTCAAACCATTCACCATGTTGACTGATGTAGATAAGTTAACAAATAAGGTATGTTGATTGGCAATAATCTGATCATGATCCTCTCAAACCTGCTCTGATACCATTTTAAATTTTAATGATCAAATTGTATGTATAGAAATAAATTCAAATTAGACACAATAACACAATAGATACCCTGGGAAAACCCTTCACTTGAGGGAGAAAAACCCAGCAACAAAGATCTCTCTATTATATAAAATAATGGCAACAAGTCTCTGTACAATGAGGCCAATCTCAAGGCCAATAATCAACACCTTTGTAAGATGCAATGATAGACAAATAATCTACACTTCCTTGCAACTCAAATCTGCTCTCTATGACTTCACAATCTGCTCTTGATGACTTTGCAATCTGCTCTTGATAACTTTGCAATATGCTCTTGATAATTCGTAATATGTGTTTAGAAAAGAATTGGTTGATTGCTCATTATCAAAGGAAAGCACTACAATATATAGAAGGTAGAAATACTATAGCCACTATCTAAGCAGCCCACTAACTATCCACTAACTAATAAACTAAAGATGAGCTGCCCACTAAGCAGCCCACTAGCTATCCACTAGCTAATAAACTAAAGATGAGCTGCCCACTAAGCCGTCCACTAGCTATCCACTAGCTAATAAAATAAAGATGAGCTGCCCACTAAGCAGCCCACTAGCTATCCACTAGCTAATAAATTAAAGATGAGTTTCCCACTAAGCAGCCCACTAGCTATCCACTAGCTAATAAACTAAAGATGAGTTGCCCACTAAGCAGCCCACTAGCTATCCACTAGCTAATAAAATAAAGATGAGCTTCCCACTAAGCAGCCCACTAGCTATCCACTAGCAGCCTATTCACATTAAATAACACATAAATAAATAACCGATAGGCTATATTGACTTATGTCTTCACTCATGGCTGGAAGGATGAACCCGAAGCTGCTATATCATTATAAAGTTTCAGTGGATTTCAGCTCTAATAGAAAAGGATAGAAAAATATAGATGTTCATATGTAACCATCACCACACACAAGCCATTTATCAAAAAATTTCCAAGGTGGAACTTCTCAAACCAACTAATACACATTTTGCTTCTTATTTTATTTGTCTTGACCGTTTTTGTGAAGTGAAAGGAGCTTTGTGTCCCACAGTAGCTAGTGATGCATGGGTAGCTTGGAGGCAATATACATCAGATGATGTAGTTGAGGTGAGAGGTATGGTCCTTGATGACCGTTTTTGGGCTGATGTTAAATTTCTTGTGGACTTTATTAAGTTCATATGTGAGGAGATCAAATTTTCAGATTTAGACAAGCTATATTTAGGAGAAATTTATGAAGATATAGATTTCATGTGTGAAAGAATCAAGAAGATAATAGATGCAAAAGATCTTTCTCTATATCTTTTTATAGAAGAAAATTTACATGGAAGATGGAACAAACTTAACACACCCCTTCATTGTGATGTCTATGCCTTAAATCCTAAATGGCATAATATACAAGTGACCAATAAGAGGGCTCCATATGAGGATAGAGAAGTAATGAAGGGATTTTGGGCTGCAATAAAAAATATTTATAGCCGAGGTGAGAAAGCTTCAAATATGAGGAGTCAATGGTATAAGTTTTCACGTGGGCATGGTGACTTTTCTTTCGTAGAAGCTTTATATGATATGCAAGCAATTAAAGACCCTATAGAATGGTGGTGGAACCATGGAGGTGAAACCCCTGAATTGCCATTATTTGCAATAAGATTACTCTCACAAGTAGCCAACTCTTCATCTTGTGAGAGAAATTGGAATACTTATGGCTTTATTCATTCACTAAAGAGGAACCGATTAGGGTCAAAGAAAGTAGAGAATATAGTGTACATTCATAGCTCACTTTGTCTTCTCTCTCATGTAGATCTTGGGTACAAGGAGGGTCCTGTTGACATATTTCATGCCACCCTTGGATGCCCATCATTTATATATGATCTGGGAGATCCTATGTGTGCATCCTATTGCAATCCATGTTTATTTTGATGAATTTGGGCCTTGAGGGTTTCAGGTTCCTCAATTGTACCCAATTTAGGGTTTTTAATCTGCAAGTTAGGACTTCCAAAACCCTCATATGCTTAAACCCTAAACTCCATGGTCTTTCCAGACACTTTTGTTATATTCCTTTGTTGACTCTTTGTAGCCGGTTCTTAGTCATTTAGTTATAACTTATGTCTGTCGAAGTCATGTTTTGATCAGCCCCTTCATCCTAGTATTCTCGGTCATCATCTGTTGAGTCACTATGAATATTGCTTCATATTATGTGGGTCATAAATTGTTTGATATTTGCTTAAAGCCTTTGTAATATTAGGCGGGTCCCACAGGACACACTCTATTGGTTCCTTGCTAGTCCATGGGATTAAAATAATAAAGTTAAAAAAGTAGAGGGATGGTGAGCAGGTGACACCTATCTACCTTCAAAATGAGCACTACCATTGTTTGAAGGCGCTAATAGCCAAGGGCAACCAAATCAACAGTTAAGATGTGTTGTAACAAATGAATCTTTATCATTCCTCACTAGCCCATGGGGGACCCATTGTCATATTTGGGCTTGTGGAGGGATAGCGGGCATGAGTGACATGGTGTCATCACTGCTGTCCACTAAAATATTGGAGGCATAGAAATATTTAATGAAATATTTCTCGGTGACTATGGAGGGTTCAAAAGTGTGCTACTAAGAGGATGTATATGCACGTGCAAAATGGTTCATCTTGATGTTTTAATCTTAGCCATCTATTGCTAAAGGAGGATGTTGATTATAATTGCTAGCCAAATGGTTAAGGAGGATGCATGTTGGTGATTGTCACGTTGATCTGGGTTGTTGCCCGCCAGCCAATGACCATAGATCTGAAATGTGCAAATCTCAAAGGGCTAGTAGGTAGGTGACATGTGTCATGGTAGGGCCCGTTTCTTTGGTTGTTGGTGTGTGAGATGAAGATCGATGACTGTGTTTTAAACTTTGTTTGATGTTTGATTTGAGCCCTTCATCTCCAATCTAATGGTCCACATTCAAACTTCAATGGCTAATTGATCCTGTTCGTGGTAGATTTGTAGAAGTTATTTTTCAGTGACATCCTCAGTTGCCAAATCAAATCTAATCAATTATGGATCATTTTTTACGCATTTCTTCAATTTTGTATTGATTGCAAGATGTCGCCATTACTCCTTTATGTGCTACATACTTTATTCTCTGTCAGGGTGTATTGGTTGAAGGGTTCTTCAACAGTTTTCATGGAAGTTCCATCCCTACATTCATGATATTCATTATCTAGGGCTTATTTGAGATGTCAGAACCCATATGGTTTGGCAGTTGTTTTGTAATGAGTGCAATTTAGATCTTTCTAGACCTAATCAAAATTCATCTTTTTGTAACTTTAGTTAGGTTAGGGTTTGGGATTTGAACTCAACCCTCAGTTATGCCTGAACTATAAAGGAAATTTTTCTATCTTTTTGAAGGGTTTTTCCTTTGGCCTCTCTGGGATTTTTCTTTTGCAGACCTGCAACTCTTGCATTCTTCTATTGTAAAAGTTACTTCAAGCTTTATGTTAATAAAATCCAACTATTATCACTGTTATCCCTTGCATGTTTGAGTAAAATCCATTTACCTTCATGTTTAAGTAAATGTTTTAGTTGTTTCTTTGACATATTATGTCCCAACGACCGATGTATTTCAAACAAATAGAACGCACTGCTAGTCGGCAAGACAACAGGAGGGTCTCGCCAACTTTCTTCTCTGAGGAGTTTTGTGCCAACTCTGATTGAGGCATGCTTTCCAACAGACTTCCTTGTGAAATATCATCGGGTGTATGATTTAATCTTGCACAACAATGTCCCCATTTGGCCTTCATGAACACTTGAAACATAGATTGCCCTACCTGGTTGAGCCCGTAGGTGAAAATCAGGTAACACTTACCTTACATTGATTATGTTGTTATGCATACTTCTTGTGTATGGATTTGATTTTTAAAATGTTAGTAATTGTTGGTATGAGATTGGGCATGACAATGAAACTTGACTTTTATTTGATAGACTTGATATAAGGTGGGTATTAATGTTAGTTGAGCTAAATGTAAATGCATATTCAACCTTGTATTTTATTTGCATTAGTTTGGGATGATAGATAATCATCATATATAATGCAATTGATAAATGCAACCTTTCATACTTGGGAGTTAATCTAAAAGGGGTTGTAGAGATCTAGTCTATATTTGTATTATCTTAATGGGTCTATGTGAAAACTTGAACTAGTGGCTACTTTGGTTTTGTAAACATTAAGAGTTTTATGAAGTGGTCATTATATGCTTGTGCAAACAAAGAGAATGTATTATTGATAAATATTCAACTCAGCCTTTGTGTTAACAAGACAAACCTCTAAGAGATTCTAGGATATTTGAGTTGGACCATGAATAATAATGGGGTGAGTTTTAAATTGAGATCTTGATGCTTGTGGATGGAAATGCTTTACGATAAATTTGTTAAATTAGGAACTTGGATGGCTTTCCCTACATATGGTTAAGCATTAGTAATTATTGGAAATCATTTGATGGAACCTTGTTGGGGTATGAAATTGTATTCTAGAAATTTGGAATTTTATTATTAATCAATAAACTTTATGAGTTGCAGCATTGTTTTGGAAAGGGTATTCATAAATAGTGATCTATTATACTATTTTGTCTTAATACCTTTTATGGTTTTCCTCCTATAGTGTTATTTTTGTTTCACTTCTAGGAGGAAATTTATTTGACTGGTTAGGAAACCTTGGGTATAGGAACATATGTTTATGTTCCTTGAGAGATTAAGGTGAGGAGAACTACATGTGACCTTAATCCGATTTGAAAGTAGGTATGTAGGTAGTCTTTGGGTGAAGGGTGCCCTTGGACCCATGTTAGTAGGGAGGTTTTAGATAATAGCTCTAGGGTTGGGTTTGTTAGTAACTTTGATTCCCTCACTCTTAGTATGCTTCAACTTGAGGCTAATATATGCATTAGATGGTAGTCAACTCACCTTTCAAATTAGTTTGTCCCAATTATAGAAGACCAAGGAAATAAAAGGCAACCCATCATCATCAATCTTATCTAATTTGAGGTTGTTGTGTTGTTTTCCCATATCTACTCCAATTTTGGATAAAGTTTTAGAGTCACCATGAACTTTTAGAGTCATCGTCTTCATGGCTTGTTTCTGATGTGAATGTACAAGAATGCCTCTAGATTTTTCTAAGCTAAAATTATTAGAGTTTTATGTGCTAAGCACTAAGGCATTATGTCTTGGATCAGTGGTAAGTATAAGATTGTATTGATTAGCCTCAAAACATTAGTGGATTATATTCTTCCAAGAAATAAGGGCATGATAAACTTGGCCATGACATGCCATAAATGAATTAAGAAGTCTTAGTAACTTTGTATCTAATGATCATGTTGAATTAAAGGCCATTATGATATGAGGGTCTAAACACCTCTTAATTATTATGGAGGATCTACTTGCTCTAAATATGTGTTGGGTTTAGATTGGAGATCCTCATCATTGCCTTTGCCAACTGTAGGAAATTTATGACAAATGTTACCAAATATAGTACTAGATGTTTTTCCTTTATATCTATCTGGTGGATAATTATGTAAAGATTTATAATTCGTAATTCACAAAATTCTTATGCCCTAATAAGTAAAATATTGTATAATAATACTATCATAGGTTTAATTTCTATCGAATAAATATTGTGTTTTTTTTATAATAATTCAATGAATTGAACAACCTTTGAGATTACTTTATGGGTTGCACCTTTTGTGTATTTGTGACTAGATAGAAGCCATCTCACGTGGGTTTAGTTTGTTACAAGTGTGGTAGTTTTTTTGACCCCAAGACTTATAGGACCATGTTTATGGGTTAATAAGTCCCTCTATGTGGCATTATTGTAGAATTAACGAGTCTAAGGATTAAAATATTAGGACAATAGATTTTAGAACAATATTCTTGTACCTTTAAAATGTTAGAATATTTAACTAAGATTGATACATGAGTTGACTTCTTGGCATCACAACTAAGGTTGAGAAATTGACTCATTGAGGGTATAGGTAGAGGGTAATTCTTCTTTTAGTGTAACTTGTTCTACTCATATTGAGGTGATCACCAAAATTGTAAAATATATGATTCAATTATATATAATCTTATCATTGCTCCAACATGACAGGGGTCAAGGGGTGTGACCTCTTAAAAATAATTATTTAGCCATATCATAGGGTTGTTTTTCTTTCACAAGTAGCATGCATGGGATAGACACTACGAGATACCCAATTTCATAAGGATTATATAGGTTTTGCTTGTAGCATGTAGGCAATAGATGCTATGATTAGATCAACTTTCACTAGTGGCATGTAGGAGATGGATGTTGTTCTAGCCATCTTGGGAGTTCAATACTGGCATCGGTGTATTAGAAGGAATGTCTTCCTGAGGTATGGTTCTCAAGATTTTGATTATTAAATCAATTTGGGTGATTTATAGTACAAACACAAGTCTTAGGTGAGGTGTAACCATAAGACCTCTTGATTATGTAGCTTATTTGGTTATAGGATGACTTAGATTATTAGTGAGCTATGAAAAGTTATCAATTATGGCTCGTGTTGTGTGTTGTTAAAATTATGCCCTTGTTGGTTCTGATATAAGTAGTATGGGATGCTTGTCTCACCATCACCATTAGTAGTGAATATGGAGAAAATATGGGGCCCATGATATAGTATGGGATGCATAGAAATTCTTTTTTTTAGTTGGGGTGTATTTAAGGGATTATGTACCAATGAAACAGGTAAAGGGGAATATGTGTGAAGTAAGCTTGCTACCACTTCCTATTTTCCCACTAGTCATTATGTGTACCTATGAGGTTGTCGAGTGATTCACATTGTGTATATGTTTTGTATGCATGAGCTTATCAGATTATGTATATGTAATGTACTTGAGCTAGCCACATGGTTTATATGTGATGCATGCTTGAGCCAGTCATTGTGTTCATGTGATGTGTGAATGAGCTAGTCACATGATTTATCTATGATGTATCCATGAGCTAGTCACATTGTGTAAATGAGGCATATGCTTGAGCTAGTCACTATGTGAACATGTACTGTTTGTAAGAATTGGTCCCTATGTAGTTTTGTATGTTTGCACACTATAAGTTGGCATGGAGCTAACACTTGATTGGAATGTGTTTGCTATCATACTGTTGTAATTGGATTAAATTGAAAGCATAGAGTCAATTAATAGTTGTGATTTAAATGAGAGGTCAAAGATCTCATCTCGAGATGTAAGGATGAAGTTTCTCTATTGTTGGTGTACAAACTACTGAGCCTTCGATTCCCAAAAAGGGCTATGTAGGAAAAGATATTATGAATGAACCCTCAAGGTATAGATTTGGGTCTAGGGATGACCCTTATATCTTGGGAGCTTTCCATATTTAGTGTGAGTATACAAGATTGTGGCATTGAGTTGCTACCATGGTTATGGTTGATAGGTTATGGAGTTGATAATTCTAACATTTTTGTGCCACTTTGACCCAAAATGTTATTTAGAGGTCTTAATTTAAGACTAAGTTTTTGAAGATCTTAAATTATGAACATGCAAAATTATTTGCAAATGATAATAGGCATTCCAAAAAAAGTGAAAAATAAGTTTTTAATGCATTCCCACACCACTCATCAAGGAGATAAAAAAGTAGATATTTTTAATTTTCCTTTGATCCATGTTGAATGAGGAGCTTTTAGGGTTTCTTTTTTGTTGTGTTGAAGGAATCTTCTATGTTTGGTGTGGAAACCAGTCTTCTACCTTGTTGCACCAGGAAAAATAGGGCACGTTGAAGGAATCATGGAGGAGATGTGGCATGTAGCTTGGAAGAAAGAGAGGTTTCAAGAGTTTGCAACATGTCATACCCATGTTTTCAAAGGCCTTGTAGGTGCAGTTTCAATGTTGGAGTTCATCATGGGCAGTCACAGGTCATTTCCAAGTATGTTTGCTCAGTTTATCATACACATATGATACAGGCATAGTATATAAAATCTTTTAAGTCATGAAGAGTAGCTTCTTGTTTTTGTTCTCTTTTCAAAACCTAGATGATAGTCTTAAGCAATCCTAAACAAGTTAATAGAGGATAGTTTGAGGTGAAAAGGGCCAAAATAACAAAGAACAAGGGCAGTTATAGCAATGGTATTAAAAGGAAATGAGAAAGTTTAAGGGGCTAGATTCTTAAAAGGAATCTACCAATAGCAGGGAGGTTTTGAAGAGTAGAATACAATGCTTTAATAGAGATAAGGGTATGGCATAGCCTAACATTTGAATTTGTTAAAGAACCTACTCAAGTTGAAGCCTTTGTTTATTGCCTAAACCTTAAGCATGGACACTAGTCAACAGTAATAGTAACCCAACGAATATGATAGTTGAAGTAGAATGAAGCCTTCATAGTAGATAGTGACAATCTAAAGGACAAAATATGAAAGGACAGGGATCTTTAAGGCACTGCATAGGGTTTTTCATGGGGTGTGAAGAAGTTTTATATTAGCCCTGTGTGTGTGTTTCAAATGTTATTTGAAGGTGCTAGAAGGGGATACTTAGGATTGACTGTTAGAAAGTAAGAAGTTGCATCAGATCATTTTTCTTACCCACTTTGTTGGATGATATAAAATCTTGTGAAAACTTTTGTCAAATCCTTATCACTGTCCTCTTGGAAGCACAAAGACAAGGTTTCCCATCCTTAGTGAATGTTCAAGTCTAAATTTCTATAAGGGTCTGTCATTGGAGGCAAGTGTATAATGCTAAAATCCTATTCAATAGTGTGAAAGGAGAGATAAAATACCTTATCGATAGAGGTTCTATATAAAGAAATGATAGAGATCTCATTGTTTGTTTCACTTTTAATGCTCATGTTTGTTGATGTGTGTTTTGTGACCTACACCAAATAGTAGAATAAAGTGTCCAAGGGATACTCTATTCTCTCTTGATCAAAGTATCCCATATGCTAAGATTGTGAGAGAGATCATATATTCAACTCCAAGGTTCCCTTTGCAATGGAGTACACAATTGGTTCATTGTGAGATGTTGTTCTCACAAGGGGACTTACACAATTGTAAACAAGTTCATAATGCAGTAGACAATAGACTAATGATGAAAGGGGATTTCACGTGGTGCGGATGATTTGGAAATAAGGTATGAATTTCCTAATACTAATCAGAAAAGTACCAAATTGAATGGCTACAGGGATTAGAAAATTTGAGTCCTATCTAAGAGCGAGACGTGGGATCAACTTCAGCAGGCTTCAACTAGACTTTACTTTGCCTCACGTTGGATAGCTTCTACAAATTTGGTGCAATCTTCAAAGGAGTAGTGAGAAGTTTTCAAATCACAATTCAACAAGATAACACCATCACAACAATGCATGCCAACACATGAATCATGATTGAAGATAAGCTTAAAAGGTATTCCAGTTGACCACACAAGATAAACTTACCATCAACAAGCTCGCTAGTGGTATGGATTAAATGAAGTTGCTTTAATCAATCACCACAATCCACAACTATCTATGTGCATGAAAATGAAAATTACTCTACTTTAAGTCCTACTTGAAGTAGAAGGACGAAGAAACCTTGCTAGCTACTCACAACAAAAGATGAAACCATCATCAATGATAACTCTTTATATTGGGAGAGTGTTCACAATAAATTCTTGCAAAGCTTTCAAAGGAAAACTTTCCTTCTTCAAACTATGCTAACAAACTAATGCTAAGCTATCTCTCTACTCTATCAGAATGTCTACTTTGTCTGTCTATCTATGACCTAATGAATTACAAATGAGGGGGAGTACCCCTTATATAGCTGGCCAATCTCAATGGACAGTTTAGATTGAATTACAATGGACAGCTCAGATTGAGCCACATCAGCCCTAGACTAGATTTTTCCCTAGTAACCACTAGAAGGTGGAGGAGTGGTGCAATTAATGAGCACAAAATGACAGATTCCTCCTTTGACCACTATGCACAATTAATGCCTACTACCCTTCTAGAAGATTCTCATCTAGGATCTTGTTCCCATTGTTCTTCTCTCTAACTGCGAAAGCAACAAATTAGGCCAGCACTACATCAACTTCCTGCTTAGAAATGGTTGGAGTGAGATTAAGCTAAAACTCGAGGATATTGTTTGCTCTTGCCTGATACAAAACTTTCTCCATGTCTCGTTAGATTCTTGAGTGCTCTGAACAATGGTGGAGAAAGTGGAAACATTTTCAAAATCCACTTGAGCAAACATCCTTGCTTCGGAGAAGAATGGGTGTAGTCTGCCCTTCAAGCCATCCACTGTCACCTCTTCAGGGGCTAGCTGTCTTGTGAACAATGCCTCTAGTGTGTTGAAGACGCCTTCTCCAATGTTCCCCATGCCCTTCTTGACTTTGGTTGATTTTTCTCATGCCATTTCAAAGAAACCTCGACCGGTGAATGCTGCAGAATACTAGCTGAGAAAATCATACCTATCTCTAGCCTGAATTACCGCTCCCTCAATCAAAGCCTGCATTGGCATATGCATCAGAGCAACTAGGCATGGAATAGTTTTGTCTTGAAAAATGTGAGTATCATTCCATGCCTATTCAATGTTTCCCATACGAGTGAGGATGTTGAAGGCATGCTGGAAAGAGGAGACAAGATCCTCAATGAATCTCTCAGTCTCAACACAAACACCACCAACCCACTTATCTACTTCCTGAATTGCTTTCTTCATTTCTTTGAGCCCGCTAACTGACTCTCGTGGAAGCTCGGTTGGAAGTTCTACCATTGGATTTTCTAGATCACATGGGCGTGCTAGATGTTGTACATAGCCAATTAATGCCTTATGCTCCTTCTTTAGCCTCTTGTATTTTTCTCCTTCCTGAAGCAGTCTATCCTTCAATGCCTGAAAGGAGTTTTCAGCTTCCTCAATCACTTGTGTTCCAGTAGGACGTCCTAGTTCAACTATAGTGATCATGTAATTCTTAGGCATTGCTTCATCTCAATCACATTCTTCCCTTGGAACCACAACATGAAGAGTGTGGGAACCAAACTCATCTATTTCAAACCTAAAGTATTTTTTGGCTCTTTTCTTCTTAGGCAACCCACTTATTCTATTAAGGAGCTCCTCCATCTCTATTGTTGGGTCAGTGTCATCCTCTTGATCTCTCCTTATTGCATTTGTGAGCCAATTTGGAACATCCTACTGAGTGTTGCAGACAACAAGTGGTTGCTCCTCTATTGCTTCTACTTCATGAACTTCTTCTCTAATAACAACATTTTTTCAGGGCTCTTCCGTCTCCATGTGTTGTATATCTTCCTCCAACTGTAGTACATCCTCCTCCAAACCTTGGGCTTCAGGCTCCGTAGAATTCTCATCTTCAAAGGCTACCTCAATCACATGCTCCAATTGAGTGTCAGTTCTTGTTTCTTCTTCCTCATCCTCCAGCTGACCATCACTCCTGGGAGCATTAGCACTTTAACTATCCAGCCCCCCAGGCAATGGCTAAGTGACCTCCTCCATTTCTTGCCTCTAATTCACAAATAATGAAACTTCTTAGATGCTTGAAGAGTGAATTAGCAGCTATGTAGGTGATTCTTCTTCTATTCTCTGAGGCTCTGGTTGAACTGGAGTCTTCTTCCATGGCTCTATTGTTTGCATAGCCTATTTTCTCTTCCTTGATGTAGGTGGCCTCTGATCTCCCATGAGGTTGTATGTGAGAGGGGTTGATTTGCTCTTGATCCTGTGAACATTTCTATCCACCCAGCGTTAAGACTAGCATAGAAAACATGTCCAAGTCTGTGATCTCTGGTTCTGCCCAATCAAGTGGTGGGATCAGTGTTTCCTTTATTGACTCATAATCTAGGTGAATAATGTTGGTATCCTCATCCACTTGGTTCAGAACTTGAATAACTTCACATTCTATGATCAATTTCAGGGGTATCCTAGAGAACATTCTTCTTCTGATTTCAACTTCGTCTTTTGCATTCGCCCAAAAATCTTTAACATGAGCCTTGTGTCAATATTCTTCACCTTGTACTACTCTGATCTTTCTATGAGGATCAAAGTCTTGTCTACTGCTATGGAGAGTGAGGTGAAAAAATTGTAGTTCATCCTTGCTTCTTTAGCTGCCTAGAAAGATGGACACTCTTCAATTGAATTCCCCATAACAATAGGGAAATTCAGCCCTCCTTTCTTCCTTTCTTTATGATTTTGTCATAGGAAATGAGTTGCTTAGACACTTCCAGCATCACCATTCTATCCGTGGGGTACCTTGGCAATCTATAAGCATAAGAAGTAAACCCCTACAACCTGATATAAGTGAACTTTGGGAATTGGATAAAGCAATATCCGTACTCCTCAATTAACTTTTGGGCATCCTTGGATATCCTTTGTTGTGTTCTCCATTGAAGAGTCCTGGTGATGTGCATAGTAAAAGTGTCATTCACTCTCTTGAAGCTGGAGGTATTTGTCAAATGCAGCTACTTGCAAGCTTCATGGATTTTAAATTGATCAGGACCGCTTCCGATTGGCTCTTGGTATGTCAATCCTCTGTATTTTTTCATTCAAGCCCGCATATAGATGACATATGAACTCATATAAAATGTCCTTGTTCTCCTCAAATTTCTGAACTGCTCATCTATATTGTCATTGATCATTCTTGCCTAGTCAATGTACTCCTTGCCCTCCAACACTACACTGATATAGAAGAACATCCAAGGTCCAAATGCATATACTTATGGGCTACCATTGACCCAGCTAAGCATCATGATTAACTCATAGTACTCCTACTTCAGCTCCTCTGAGATAATTTGCTTAGGCAACTTGGCGCCAGGAGGTTTTTTCTTCCTCATCCATGATGTATTAATCCTCTTTTCACACCTTTCAAAAGACGAGGCATACATTTTGTCAACTCTTTCCTTTGTCTTATACAACATCTTCTCAAAGATTGGAATCCCAAACACCTCTCCAATAGCACTGGGCGTGAAGTTGGAAAACAACTGGTTGTCCAAGGAGGCAATTGTTCTGTGGTCAAGCTTATAATAATTCATGCACTCCATAATCAGCTTAGGACACGAACTGCTGGTGGGAAACCAGTAGCTACATAGAGTCTGATCTTCACAATATTGTGCAATGTCACTAATGGATGATGGCCACCCTGCCTATATATTCTCCTCTTGAGTGCTTCAAGGTTGAATGAACCAAGGTTGGTGTCAGTCAACCCTGCCAACTTCGAGACAAACTTTGACTCAGGAAGAAAAGATTTCTTCAACAACTTGATGATCGCCTACTTGGAGGCATTTTCTTTATTCACCTTTGAATTTCCAGCTCTGCTTGCAGCTTTGCTCATTCCAGCAACCTCTCCCCTTTTCACTTTAGCCATCTGCAAAAATAAAATATGAATATTACAATTCAGATTTAAAAATGAAATTACCACGAGATGGTTGGAAAATATGGAGTTAGCCTCAAAATAAAACGTCTTCAGCACTAAACTTCTAACTCCAAACCTCAGGAATTCTAACTTCGAATTCAAACTTCAAACTTCAAGACTCAAAATTTCAACAATATCACTTTCAGCACTTAGAAAAATTTACTCAACTCACTTTAGAATTTCTCCAACACTCACTTCAACTTCAGCATTCTCACAATTTCACTTCAAGAAATGGTGAGGAAGAATGAATAGCTTCAACGTTTATATAATTGAGAGATGGCGCCCAACTTAGCAATTGCATTTAATCTACTTCTCCACTACTTAGAAATTTTCCAATTCAGGAGGGATGACTAGCGAGTTGTCACAAAGATTATGCACAATCATCATTGAGTCGTCATAGGATTTTACTATTGTTGGAGATTCCTTCTTGTTTCAAAATCAAACTTTCCCAGCTTGAATGCATATAACTTGCAGTTGACTCCAACGTTGATGGAAAATTTATTAAAATAACTCTAGCATTTAAAAAAAAAAATCATCTTTGAACAAGGGCATACTTCAATGCTTTGAATTTAATTTCAAACGTCTTAGGAAAAGTTTTATCCACCCTCATACTTATGCATATTTTATTTCCTTAGGAAAATTTCTCTAGCATTTAAAATCACAAGGCAAAGTCATTTTTCCCTCAAAACATTTTTCAAGACCCCACGGACTTTAAGAAAAAATATTTCCCTTAGAAAATATTTCTCAACTTGATTAATTCAAGTGTCTATGCGAAGGGGTTCATTTAATTTTTCACCTTTAGAAAATATTTTTTTTATCAATGTTTATTCCCCTTCTCCAGCCTTGGGCGTAATTGCTAGATCAAATTCTCATTTCCAATGCCGCTAAAAAAAAATTGTCATCCATTCATCAACTTGAGCGCATTTGCCACCTCATAATTTCATTTTACACGCCTTAGGAATTTTCTCAACCCATCCTCTTCATTCTCTCTCGAGGGCGTATTTGGCACTATGTGCTTTCATTTTTGGTGCCTTAGATAAATTTCCAACTACTTCTCAAGCTTGGTGCATTTCACCCTCCAGACTTCTATTTTACTTGCCTTAGAAAAATCTCCACACTCTGTCATGCTGGGCGCATATGAGGGGGGCTACTTCTAATTTCAATGACTTAGAAAATTTATCAACTCACCCCCCTTTGGCACTTGGGTGCACTTGACCCCCTCTACTTCCATTTTGCATGACTTAGTCAAATTTGTAAGTTTCTCCACTCGACTTAGGCGCATTTGGACCCCTTAACTTTCATTTTACACAGTTAGAAATTCCCCAACCTCTTCTCCAAGTCAAGGCGCATTCTAGGGGTCAAGCTTCTAGTTTCCAGACTTAGAAAAATTTCTAGGCTCCTCCTTTGACTTTGGCGCATTTACCATGGCCTACTTCAAGTTTCAATACTTAAAACATTTTCTCCCTAGCCATCCTCATCTTAGGCTCCTTGAAGAGGGCGAACTTCCAACTTCAATGCCTTAGAAAAATTTCAAGGCTTATCTCCTAGCTAAGACACATTTAAGGGTAGGAGCTTCTAGTTTCAATACTTGGAAAAACTTCATGCTATATCTCCTCAAGGTTTGGGTGCACATAGAGGTCCATACTTCCATTTTGTGGCACATTTCACTAGGAAAGCTTCCACTTTAACAAGGTGGGTGCATTCAAAGGGTGGTACTTCAACTTTCAATGCCTTAGAAAAATTCTATCAATTTCCTCTTGTTGGGCGCATATGCTAGGCTTAGCTTCAAATTTCATCCATCTATTTGCTCTTGGGCACATCTGGGGGTAGCTACTTCAAGTTTTCTTGCCTTAGAAAATTTTCAACACTCATCATTCAAGTTTGGGTGCATATGATGGGTAAAGTTTTTAATTTGCTAGACTTAAGACATTTTATCAACCCTCCTTTCTACTCTAGGCCCATTTAGGGGGGTCCACTTCAAGTTGAAGGTGCATTTGCTAGGTTAGGCTTTCAATTCTCCAAGATGGGCGCATTCAAAGGGTGGTATTCAACTTTCAATGCCTTAGAAAAATTATATCAATTTCCTCTTGTTGGGTACATCTGGGGGTAGCTACTTCAAGTTTTCTTGCCTTAGAAAATTTTCAACTCCTCCACTTCAATCTAGGGCACATTTGATGCCTTGAGCTTCCATTTTCCAACACTTAGTGAATTTTTTTATGGCTCTTCAAGTTTCCTAAGGCGCATTTGACCTATGGAAATTCTATTTTTCCAGACTTACACAAATTTCAAGCTCCTCCAGGTTGCTAGGCCATATTTTAGGAGTCTGACTTCCATTTTTACCAGACTTAGATGATTTTCAAGTTTTTTGTCAGACTTAGGGCGGATTGTTCATGATGCCCTCATCTTGCCTTAACCTACTATTTTTAGAAAGTTTCACATTCTTCACATTTTAAGTTGATTTCTAGCTTCGGAAGGCTTGATTTTCATTTTGCCTTGATCCTCGTGACGTGACCGAGCTATTGGCACCTGATGTTTGCATGCACCTGCTATTTTTAGTAACTTACTAAAAATAGTAATTGCTAAGAATGAGCTCAGATTTTGCGAGTAGATTGCCTAAAGGATGTTGGTCATGACTGGATGCTGGTCACGACTGGATGTTGCTTCTGCGTGACTCTCGCACTTTTCCCTACTTTTTAGGAAAACCTAATTCCCCCTGCATGGACCTGCTAAAAATAGTAAGTGCCTAATTTTCAAACTTCTGTAACTCCGTTTGATCTAAAATTCGCTCCATGGGATCCTCGTGGGTTAATTGACCTGTTTGCTGGTGCCTCGTGCTGACCTGCTATTTATAGCCTTCTTTAGAAGCGACTTAAAATAATAAGTGCTCAGATTGCCTTCAAATTTTACCAGCCGATTGCTTGAAGGATGTTGATCGTGGTGGGATAAGTCAATTTTTAGACTTCTCAAGATTTACCCCTTCTTTTTAGGCACGAAAGTAGGAAACCCTAATCTAACTTACATGTGTCCCAAATGACCTTCGTTTGACCCCGTTTCTATTGCATGCCACTGTGTTTGTGATTCTGAAGTGTTGGGTAGCTACTGGAGTGAACCTGCTAAAAATAGTAAGCACTTGGAAAAGTGGCCAATCAGCTGCCGGATGAGTTTGCATGTCACACTTCCCGAGAGATCTCAAAAAACCCTAAAAAATTATCAACATGCGAGCATTGGCTAAAAATAGCAAGTCCCTAAAAAGTGATCAACTTTGCTTGCATGTTACCTCATTGCGTAGCTCTCGAAAAACCCATAAAGAATATCCTAACATGCGCTAAGAAATCCTGCATGCAAACCCTAAAAATAGCCTCTGAAGCCTGAATCATTGAAATTTATAATCTTTTTTTGCATGTTACATCACTGTGAAGGTCTCAAAAAACCCACAACGAATCTCTAGACATGCATCTGAAAGTCCAACATGCAAACTGAAAAAATGGCCTTCGAAGGCAGAACTGCTAAAAATAGTAAGTTGTCTATTTGCGCTTAAAATATACAAGTGATGAGTTCTAAGTGTTCTAAGTGCAATGCAGTTGTCAGAATTTGAAAATCCCAAGAAAATAGGCCCCAAATTGGCAATTACTAAAAATAGCAAGTTGTCAGAATTCAGTGAAAATTTGGTGGGAGCTTGCTTGAAGCATCCTAACAGCAATGCTAAGCTTAGAATTCAATTAGCCAACTCAATTTGACCTCAAAGTAGCCTGAAGATTGTAAACCCTAATTCATCAAAAAGCCCTCCAGACTTAGCCAAAATTCAAATCTAGGTCAAATGGCAAGTACATCACTAGACAGAAAGAACCGACGGAGAGAAATAGACCCAAAACCAAAGCCAAAAGATCTTAATGGAGCAAAAATTAGGGGGACCCCATTTTGAATGGGGTGATGTGTGAAAAGGTCACAACAATGTTGTTTGCTATGTTATGAAAGCACTTGACACTAAGAATAGCCCCTATAATGGCGGAGTAATGGTATTGTTTGACTTCAAGGTCACTATCCAAGTTAAAAGGAAAAGAGCATAAGGGTTCATGAGATCTAGCAAGTTGTAAGCATTCAAGAATGGTCCCGGATGTATCTTTTATTCAATGCACTCATTGGAACTGCCAAAGTGTTTGTAAAATATTTATCAAGGGCAATACCTTAAGATTAGTTGCAGACATCATAACAACATGGTGTTATGATGATGCCTAAAGTGAAATCACAAAGCTTTTTAGAGAAAAGAGTATGCACAGGTGAACGGTAAGTTTTAAGACTCCAATTTGCAGCCCAAAGGTAGACACCACAGTGTCTGGCTTTCAAACAACAGTGAAGAGAGATACTCGCTAAAATCATATAATAAAAGGCTATTCAAATGGCAGCACTGTCTATATGGATCAGTGTTAATGGTCTGTTTAGTAGCAAAGATGATTTTGAGGGATAAAAGGAAAACAGAATACAAACACAAAGCCAAAGAATGACAGTCTTCACAAGTAACAAAGACGGTCAAGGAAGGTGAAGAGTATAATTAAGTTCAAAAGAATCATTAAAGAGGCAAAGACATAGTAGACTTAATGCTAGAAGATCGCCACTAATCAACACTAGAATGCATAGAAAGGATAGTCAACAGACCTTATTGACAGGTAAAACATAAAGCAAAGGAAAAGACATTTGGCAAGTTTGGAGGGAAATCCATGTCCCAAATCCTGTGGAGACCTAGTGAATGGTAAGAGTACAGTACAGAGCACGAAAAGAGAGAGATACATTGAGCAAAGATCACATGACAATCAAACACAGTGGCAAACACATCAAAAATATATGCTAGTCAAAAGGGACTTGAAGACTCATATACCATAGACAAGTCAAGAAACCTCATTGAATGCATGAAATACAGAGACCTCAAAGGGCAGATCTAAGGCCATGGAGAGACAGTGTGTAGATTCACTGCGATAGCCTTGGGCAGGTTTATTTGAGAAATGGGTGACAGTGACTGTGACAACAGTGAGCAGACCGAGGAGAAATACACAGTAGACAGAGAGACCACTCCAGAGAAAGTAATTTTGACTACAAAGCACAATGATGACAAACAATACATCTACAAATTCAGGTCAGAGTAGCACCATCCATATTTTAGACTGGTGATGCATGATGGAGAGATACCTCAAGATGGAAGGTGTGAAGATATCCTACAGAGTGCTACATATTTTAAGAGTTTATCAGTGCACAGTATCAAGCTTTGCATACTTTTGGAAAATCAGAGAAAGTTAGAGTGCTAATTCCACAATAAGATGCTAGGAAAAGATTCTGCAATGCCCTGGAAAATGAACTCAAATAATTGCATCAAAATGAAGCTGCAAGAGATCAAGTACCAAGAAACAATGATAATAATTTACAACATATTGTGCATAAATAATAACGAGAAGCAATGGAGATTCAGTATATCGATGCTCAAAAGGAATTGTCAGGTAAAGAGTCTCAAGAAATAAAACTGGAAAGGCAAAAATTTGGCAGAGAAAAGCAAGAAATAGTTACAACCTAAGAGCACATAGACAGATACTGATCTCAGATGAAAAAGGATATTGAAGAATTGGAAATCCGAAGAAAGAAGCTTATGCATGCACTTCAAGGAGCTCCTGATGCTTTTGGATTATTAGGTCTGCTTAGTGTCATAAGAATGAGAGATGCTGATTTGACAATGTTAGCATTGGCAGTAGATCTCACAACTCTAGGATTAAATTTAAACTCGAGGGATAATCTATACAATTCATTTGCCTCCCCTTGGGTTGACAGGCCTGCAAAAGGAGCCTGAGTATACATTGCCATAGTGCTATTATCAGCCAGTTCTTAGATTGCAGCTAAGCTAAATGAAGATTAGGGAACTGCCTATGTGGAGTTTTCTATGCCAATGACATTAAGGTGATTAGAAGATTTATATGGAAAACAACAGATCAATTATACTCTCATGATTAGGATGATAGATATTATGATCCACGATCCTATGTGAAAGCCAATGACAGTCATAGTCTACTGTTAGATTGAATGACAATCTATAGTCAGCAGTCAAATGACAGAATCTAGTGAAGACTATGTTATAATAGTGTTAGCATACATGAAGATTATTGTTTCAAGTGCATGTATTACAGTTTTGGGACAAAGGCATAACAAATCACAGTCAACCATGAAAGTATAAGGCAGATATCGTAGTAAATGACAATGAAACAAGGGTTTAACAGATACTTAAGCACAGAGAGCAAGGATACGGAAGAGATAATTGCAGATCACAGTCCTGTAGATGATGAAGATGTGAAGATAAGGAAGCCTTAATGGAATGGGACATGTAACAATTATTCCCTAAAAGTTCTCCTACGTCTCTAGGAGGCTTTTGCCAGTTTTTACCACTTTGTCACATGTCATCAAAGCAAGCTTGATGGAGGTTGCAGCAGTTAAGATGTAATGGAAAATTATGATCAGGTTGCAAACATATAGGACAGTTTGGGTGACTTGGACAGCAGTTGAGGGTATCTAGGAGGCAGTTGAACAAGTCATAACACATTCCCAAGCATCTAGAAGCCTTCTTGGGTGGATAAAGTCAAAAGCAATCAAGGAAGTCTTCAACCAACAGCATCACGGAACCTTTTGAGGAGCTAAAAAGGTGGAGCAGCAGCTGGGTGCCCAAGAGAGGTTTTGACTAAGTCAACAAGGCAAGACACATGTCTTTCTTCCCTTCACGACAAGCTGCAAAACTCAAGGAAGCTGTTGAACAGCTATTAGGGGACGCCTAGGAGCAGTTAGAAGTTAGTTCTTGCATTTTTGAAACATCGTTGTAACTGGAAAATGTTCATTTCTGTCAAATATAGCACTGTAACTCAAACAACCAGTCATAATGAGCAAATGCCCATCATAATGAATCCGGAAATGTATTGATGATGAGGATACAATGCAGCTTGGGTAGTAAAATCTTGTGCTATGAATGCATAGGCAGGTAAAGAATACATGTGTTGAGCTACCAAGGAAGTAACAACTCCCAAAGAAGCTAAAGCAAGACCTAATTGAAAGTGAAGAGAATTATTGATTGTGTTGTAAAGACCTTTATGCCCATGTCCTAATAAGCCTCCCAGAGGAATATGTGCTTCTAAAATATCTTTTATACTGTGTCCAATGCCAAAGTTGGTTCTATACATATGACCAGCAATGAAAAACACAAATGCAATAGCTAAATGATGATGAGCGATATCAGTTAGCAACAAACTTTGAGTTTGTGGGTGGAATCCTCTGAGAAGAGTTAGAATAGTAGTTCCCGCCTTGAGAGGTACCAAATAAATGACTAATGGAATCAGGATTTTGAGCATAAAGACTCCACTGAAAATCAATGTAAATTTCATCTTTCAAAACAATATCAGTTCATTTTCAAACTTTGTACTCTTGTTACAGCACTATACTATCAATAAAATCAGCATTTTGGCCTTAAAACAATGTGTTATAATGTGTATAATCAGATAATTGATGATCATTTTTGGATTTCATGGCATAAATTCTCAAATGCATGTCTTATCATTATCACCTTTAAACATAAAATCATGTTTCTATGTAGGTTATAGTCCGTGTTACTGTGCAAATAAGTATTAACTGTGAAGATTACTACATTCTCCTCCTCCTACAACTGTTAAACATAGACCTTTCTATAAAACACTGATACATGAACATGTTAAATATCGGAGTTGTGCATGAACAGCTGGGCAATTGAATGTTTGTGTGAGAAAACAGCAGTCTAAGCCTTAGTACACATCTAGTGCATCACCTCAGTAGAGCTTAGGTTCCATCTTCAAGTCATTTCTCTATCCTTTACTTCTATAAAATAGTAGTTTAGTTCAGTTTAGGTGATTGCAACAAGGGAACCGACCCTCTTTAGAGGCTGACTTCAACTCACCAAAGCCCACAGTTTGAGAAGTCTTCCAATGTTTCAGTAGGTAGCCGAGTTTATAGCTCAGCAAGGGTGCATACCTCATTGATAACACTAAGGTGGATAGATGTTGCTTGATTGATTATGATATTTTTTATAATATTTTTGGTAACTTAGGGGTATCCCTGTAATGAGCCTTGCTCAAACTGATCACAATTTGCCTAATTTTGCAGCTTGTAATTTTGTCAAACAATTCATATGCAAACTTGTAACTTGCTGGTATGATTGTTTCAGTCTGATATAAATGTTTTCCCCAATGATATCCAATGCATATACTACTTGCAAAAGACTTCTATGATGATTAGACAAGGTCCTAGATGCAATGCAGATTTCTTTTTGTATTTTCAAATGCAATAGATGAAGTTTCATGAGCTAAATATGCAGCTACAGCCCTTAGTCATTATGTCGAACAGTTGGCATACATCCTCTTACACAATTCAAATGAACTAGATTCAAATAGAGAACTCCCAACCTCAATGTATTATTGATAATGCAAACTTCTTACAATGCCAATGGAGATGAAAAATGCCAAGACTCTTGGGTTACATACATATGACAAAATGCTTGAATCTGATATGAACTTTCACCTACAGCAGTACCATCTAAAATGCATCTAAATGACATGAAATAGCATGAAACAACACAAAGGAACCTAAAGCTTGATGGCGCCTTGAATCCCCAAGGAGGAAGCAATCAATATCTTGTGAGTTGAAGGCCTTGAGAAACCAAATAGAATTTTTGAAGAAGTCGCCCCTGTTCTGATATGAATGAAGAAATAAAATAATTCACAATGATTCCAAGCCCCCAATGACTCCAAACACAATCAGCAATCACCTAGAAATGGAGTGCTCCAATCTCCAAGAGAAATCGATTCATATATGGGCTCCAATGAATTCAAATGTGTCTCCAATGGTGTCCCGGTTTGCTTCAGATTTAGCTTCAGATATTCTTCAATAAAAATCTGATCCTTCTCTTCAAAATAATCGGTGCCACAAAATGATAATCTTCAATGCAAATTGTCTCCAAAATTATAGTCTTCAAAATTGGCCCTTGGCCACAAATTTTTCCCAATGAAGTGACTGAAGTATAACCTCCAATTTGCAACCGTTCAAGAGATATTTCACTCCCTCAGTTATGCAATCAATGGGAGTTATTGTTCCCAAAGATCAATTGATTATATGCAGACCACTTGGCTCCACAAATGCTCAAAAAGAAATCACCAATCATCAACATCAAATCTGGATGGTGAAGAATGAAACCTTAATGTCTATTTATGCATTTCCTCTAGAGGTCGGCCCAAAAATAATATTAAATTTTGACTTCTAGAAGATTCCAATATATTTTTAATTATTTGCACTTTATAAAATATAAAAATATAATATAATTAATAAAGTGCATCTCAACATCAAATTATAATATACGGTTTCCATAAATAGAAATAATAATGATATCTAATGGAAAACCTTACTCCAATCAAATACTGAGCCAAATAATCACCAAATGACTGCTAGATGACTCTCTCACCATGCCTCATTAGCCTACAAGAGCCACTAATAGGCTAATCCTGCCGATATGTCAATGTCAATTAGAAGGGGACATTACAATCCCTGTAACCCAACCCAGCACCCAACCAGCCTTGCCTTGGTCTTATTATGCCAAGTTGGGGATCAGAAGGGGTGAGCTGGGGTGAGACTCGTACCCTAAGGATGCACACAACCACTCACAAACCACATGCATCGGGTATGTCTAGGCCTCAGAGTCTGTAATGTCCCCACTCTCAGAGTGACATCATGGTGGCTCAACTCTAGCCCATCCAAGCATTCTCGTGGGTTAGAAGGCATGAAAAGGGAATGAATTTTGGCAATAGGAAACAAATTTTGGTAGTGTATGAGAATTAGGAAGGTGTTAACCTTAAGCCAAGCAAAGCATAATGCTAATCTTCTTCCCACTTGTTGGTCAAAGCACACAAGGAGGTGAAAGCAAGCAAGGAGGTCTACTTGTTGGTCAAAGCAAGCAAGAAGGTCTATGTTGAGTCAAAGTAGGCAAGGAGGTCTCTTTGCCACACCAAGCAAACAAGGAGGACAAGCAAGCAAGGAGGTGAGTCACCTCACCCAAATTTGATCAGATTCTAGAAACCTCCCTCTTCCTATGGCGGTTTAGGTAACTTAAGGGAGAAGCCATCATAAATTACTATTTTAAGACCAAGTCTGATCTCCTCCTTGGGGCGGCTGTAGGAAGCTTCCAAGAAACATTTTCTAATCTCCAAAAAAGGAAAAAAGACAAACACAATCAAATTCTTCTAGAAGGCTTGGGGAAACTTAGCCTTGAAGCAAAAGTAATTGAATATTTTAAAAGGAGAAAATCTGATCTTCTTGGGGGACGACTTGAGTAGTGCCTTAGCCTTGAAGCAATGTGAATATTTTAATAAAAGACAATTTAATTCAACCCTAGGGCGGCCTTGCCTTAAGGTCTTATTTAAATGAGGCTGGGGTAATAGGAAGAGCAGACTATTTGGTGATTTTATCTTATTTGCTAATATATCTCTTGACAGAAAGTGATTTCAGCCAATTCAAGGTGCTGCTCCCTTGAATTCAATGGTTTGGTGTTGTTGCCTTACTACCTTGTGAGGTGATTTCAAATAGAAACTCACCACTGAGCTCAACCATATTGCGTTTAGCACAACTCTAGTTGCAAATTAGGACTTTGATTTGTGGAAGAAGAGATTTCAAGAAGGTTAAGTGACATAGAAGGCATTTTGGGTGATTTCTACCTTCAAACATATTCAAATTTTCATTGCAGCAGATTTCAAGTTAACTTCATCACCATATCCATGGAGATTTTGGCAGCTACATCCTCTGGAAGGCTGCAACAACATTTTACCAGACATTTCCAGCTAGGTTTATCATTCCAAATGCTCAACTCATTCTCTTTTCTAGTAGCTAGGGTTTTATCTAGTGCTTTGAGCACAAATTGGGTATCATTGAAGGTCTAGAACTTAAAATAAGACGTACAGATTGTAATTTTCAGTATTTACTGTTCTAACCAGCTTCTGGTCAAATAAAGAGGATATGCTATCTTGCTAGGTATGTTCTTGTTTATGTTCATCTTGATTGTTTGCAAAGAAAAATCTGTATTCAAGTTCATTTTCTGTCATTATTGCTTTCAATCTACATGATATAAAAGTTCTTATTGAAGGCATAAGTTAAACACAATTCAGAAACTTTCAGACCAGCAAATTGAAAGAAAAAGTTTCTAGTTTGAACCTATAAGGGTTCATCTCAAAGTCGAACCCAAGACCTTGGGGAGCAAACCCAAGACTCAAGTCAACTACGCAACTTGTGCAGGCTTTGATCGATTATGATATTACTTGAGGTGTAATGATATGAAAAAAAGAGTAGCATCCAACATGGTTATTGCAGATTATCATTAACAAAATAAAAAATATACACATCATCACCCTTATTCCTTTTACCCTCTACTGAGAAAAAACCTCCAATGTATTTCTATTCCAAAAACTCCTTCCAAATCTAAAAAGTAACTCCCCACATATGTATTCCTCTAGAAAATAGTAACATGTTGAAGAGTAATTCCAAAGCACAATGCATCTCTAGTTTTTTTAGAAAAAAAATCTCTACGAATGAAAGAAATCCCTCTAACTTAGGAACACCATGTATTATAATTGCCATAAATAAATTGGGCAACCATGATATACCTATTGTTGACAGTTAGAAATAGAGATTGCATTCATAGTAACTGCAAGAGAAATCTATCAAGTAACTACCTCATTACTGTTGTGGTGGAGTTTTAAATGCCCCTTTTGTAATCATTCACCGCTCCATTAAAGAATTCTCATTTAGATACCTTTGTAATTGTTGTTGACTATTCCGTTAGCCTCTAGTTTGGTGGTGAATCATCAATTTGACTTATATTATTTTACCCTTCTTTTCAAAATTTTGAACCTCTCGGTTCAAAGCTAGTTTATTAACAAACAATGTACAACAAAACTAAAATGCCAAGAAGCTTTAGAATTCAACTATTATTATTATTTTTATTATTCAATGTAGGATTGATTTTACCCCAAGATGCCACTTCAGTAAACATCTAGGTAATAATTTAGGTTAGATGGTAGAACCCTCATTTTGAACCAAATAAGGCCACAACTTGCCCTTCCACTAGGTTATATACCTTTGTGAATTTTCACTTTTTTTCTTCATCTGCTCCCAACTATTTGTTGGACCATAACTTGTTATCCTCTACTAGTTTGTCTTGTTTCTCTTTTCCCAACTTCTTGTGGGTTTATACCCACTTCTAGTGGTCCTCCACTAAAAGCCATGATGGCTCTTCTCATTGCTTGTCCAACCTTCTATGACACCTACACATAAACCATTAGAAATAAAAATCAAGAGAATCAAAATTTCCCATAGGTTCTTCCTCCTTTAGCTAAGTTAACGGGTTCTTCTCTTTTTCCCCCATACCTGTGTGGGTACGGTTGTGGTCCTGGTTCTTCTCTAGGTTCTCCTAGGGTCCCTTCCGGACTGAACCCAGCCAAACCCAAGGGGACCCCAAAAAAAAGCAGAAAAAAAAGTAATTTTTTAAAACATTTCTATAAACAAAAAATGCTTGCATGCATAATTTCACCCTTAAGTGACAAAATTGTGAAAATGGCATGCGTATTGATTGTAATTTTCATTGTGTATTGGTATTTGACAAATCATTGAATTATGAATGCATGAGTATTTTCATTTTTGCAAATTATGAGGTATTAAAAATTTTATTGGCCATTATGAATATCATTGTTTAATATTAAATAATTTGAAATTTTGTACTACATACATACATGATACATACATACATACATATTCCCATACCCATACCCAAGGAAAAAAAAATTGTCGTATCATCGTATCCGTACCTGGATTTGCACCCATGCCCGAACTGGTAGTCCTAAATGTAAAGATCATGCAATTGAAAAGGGAGCTAAATGACAAAAAGGAATCAAAAGAGAAAGCAAAGAAGGATAGAAAGGAAAAGCTTTCTGAAGTGGTTGACAACATTTTTGGGCATAGGTTGTCATTTATTTTGAGCCTTCTAGAGGGGACATGGAATGGGTGTAATGAAGTAAAGACAACCCATATTACTCATTATTTTGAAAAACAAACTACAAGGTATTATTGATACTTGGAGTCCTAGGAGGGAAGTAATTGGGATGGTTGTCAGAGAAAATTTTGACTTTTATGCTTCAGGATAATTAGAAATCATTTCTGATGTTTTAGAAGCAATTGAGGATAACATGGTTGTGCATCAAAATTTTCAATTAGCCATGGAGAAATTTTTAGAAGACTTTGATGACTTCAAATATGGTCTCATGCCCAACATCATAAATGAGGAGGGAGAGTTAAAGGAGTATAAAGCATGGAGGGCTAAGTTTAGCAATATATTACCTCCCATCATAAATTCTATTCTTGTTGATGATACTTTAGATGCAGACTAGATGAATACTGCTTTAGACAAGTTGTTAAAGCTAGATATGAGTCTAGAAAAGTTTGTTAAGGATGTACAGAAATGGACTGATGGGGGATATTTCAATCATTTGCTCCACATCAGATCAATTTTGGCACATCCTTGGCCTTCAAAAGAAGTTTTTGCAACATGGATGGAGAAGCATGTCATGTCCCCTTCTCAGTGACATCTCTCGGAGTACAGGATTGGCCTATCACACGACCCTCGTAGGCCGATAGACTGGATAGAGGGTCACTTCGGAGCTTGGCTCAGCTTCAGTTGGCAGAGTTTGATCAGTAGGCTTTTGTTTGGGCTCGATCGAAGACTTCTTGCAAAGTTGCTATTTTTAGCAGTTCCTGGCAGTCAGCGTGGGACCCCTGCTATTTTTAGCAGTATGGCTTTGGCAGCATTCAGAATCACTTCAGTGTTCGTCAGCTTCAGACGGAACAGTCATCGGATGAGTAACGAGAGAAATATTAATATTTAATTGTATTAATTAAATATTAATTATTTAATGATTATAATATAAAGTTATAATATTAAATTATAACTTAAGTGATTCTTCTTGAGGGGTGCGCCATCATCAAAAGGGGCCAAAATTGATCATTAAATTATAATAAAATATTTTGTCTGAGACTATGGAAGAATTAAAAGAATTAAAAGTGAATATTTTATTAAAACCCTATTATTGAGGAAATCGCACTTTTGAGCATTATAGTGCATTTGCCTTGGGTTTTGGGCCATTTTATGTGATTATTGATTTTGAGAAACTGATCAACTTGATCTGAGCAAGAGACTTTAGGGTTTCAAGTTCGAATTCCTTGGGGAACGAGCCATCTCCATCGGAAGCAATTCAGAGGGTGTGAAATACCAATTGATTTATTGCAGCAGAGGTTTCTTCATTCAGGAGGAATCATTGATCTTCAGAGAATATTTTATCTTCAGAGTTCTTTCAGTGTTTGCATTCAGAAAACATCTATTCATCTGGGCGCACCATACTCAGAGGCTTGGACATTGATATCAGAGGAGGTCGTACATTCTTGTTGCTGTTTCTGACAGGCCGTACTTCTGTACAGCAGGCCGTACTTCTATCCTTGGGTCGTACTTCTCACATCAAAAGAAACGCCTTCTTCTTAGGTTTCCAGTTGGCATCATTTGGGGCGCTGGGGTTTCAGAAGGCAGTAGAGGTCATCAGACACGAGGAGAAGTTCTTATTTGCTGCAGCCGTACCATTTCTAAACATTTACCAGCAAGCTGCAAATTCCAGGTTTTCAATAAAAATTGTTATTTTTTATTATTGCCAGTTATCAGATTCATGTTGTATTGAGCCCATATGAGCAATAGATAAATCGCCTTCAATATATCTTGTATTTTCCATGCATGTTGGCTATTTAGCATTTTTTATAGAATTTATTATTCTTTCAAGAAAAATCGCATTCTTTCAATTACATGCAAAAAAACTCAAAAACGTCAAAAAAATCAAAAACCTTCAGAAAAACCTAAAAATAGTCAGATACAGAGATTTTGGGGAAACTAGGGTTTCTACAGTGGTATCAGAGCTAAATCCTGCCATCCTGAGGGTTTAGCCATCTTATGCAGCCAGAGGAGTTTGAAACATACAGGTATTATACTCGCAGACGTGCCTTGATTGAAAGGCAACGCAGTTTGAGCAGGCAGCCAGAAAACATGGCTGACAGGAATGACAGGGCTGACAGAACAGATATACCTAGGACAGAGATCCCACAGAATAACAGAGATCAGGACGATCCAGAGGTCTTGCATGCACTCAGAGATCTTCGTGCAGGACAATGGCGTTCCGATGATGTATTACAGCAGGTGGCAGTGGCACTACAGAGATTGGGTACTTCGAGGAGACCGTCACCTCATCGTGATGATGACAGGAGTGATGCAGGGTCACGGAGAGCTCCTAGGATAGTGTCACAGATAGCAGATAGGCCTACTAGGCCTACATTTGTGAGACAGGAGGCTGAGGAGGTCGAGGCAGATGAGGATCATGAGGAGTTGTTCGCTGATACGCTTATGGCAGCGAACGAGGAATGGGAGTTGGTACCTCCTGCAGTCAGAGAAAGGCTTTCTTT
This sequence comes from Sequoia sempervirens, assembly GCA_007258455.2. Taxonomy (NCBI): domain Eukaryota; kingdom Viridiplantae; phylum Streptophyta; class Pinopsida; order Cupressales; family Cupressaceae; genus Sequoia; species Sequoia sempervirens. Next base: position 11,952,065 of record VDFB02072274.1, on the reverse strand, counting down.
CAACCGTTTTGTCACTCAGAGACGAGAGCATCATAGAGGTCGACAGGATTGGAGGCCTAGATACCAGAACAGTGATTTGAAACATGCAACAAACAGGCTTAATTTGGTGATGTTCGATGGAAGTGGTAAGATGACAGCCCAAGCATTGATTAGCAAACTAGATACATTCCTCACACTATGCCCGATGGCTGAGAGAGATGCCATTCGTTATGCGACACTACATCTGGAGGGAGTTGCTTATGATTGGTGGCACCACGGTATGGTGACGCTACAGCATGACAGGATCACTTCATACCAGGAGTTCGTAGACAGATTGGTTGAGAGGTTTGATAGGAAGGATCCGGAAACCTACTTCAGAGACTTGGCACAGTTGAAGCAGAGTGGAAGTCTAGAGACTTATATCAGTGACTTTCAGAGGCTATCCGTCATGGTTCCGAACATATCAGAGAGGCGTTTGGTAGTACTCTTCATGGAAGGTTTGACTAAGCCACTGAGAGGCTGGATCAAATCCTTTGATCCTCTGTCATTATAGGAGGCGATGAAGAAGGCATGAAACATGGAGTTAGCAGCACCTTCCAGTAGATTTAACTCCAGAGGTTCTTCATCATTCAGGGATAACAAGGGCTTTAACAGAAATAAGGACAAATCTGATTTTAACAAAGAAAAATCAGACTTTAAAAATGATTCAAAAGGTAAATCAGAGTTCCCACCTTTGGATCGTGAGGCCCTAAATGACCTACGCAGGAAGAAGCTTTGCTTCTACTGCAAAGGACCATATGACGCCAGTCACGATTGTCCTCTAAGACCTAAGGGCAAGGCAAATCGTGTGATGTGGGCGTATTATGAGGACTCCGAATCAGAAAATTCCGAACAGCAAGAGCATTCCGATGATTCAGAGTCAGAGGCTCCAGAGCCTAGAGCAGAGACAGAGCCCGAACTTCAGGTACAGGAGGCCCGTTTATCTAGCATTCAGCAGGAGGGTTCTTTCCAGCTTCGTGGTGTGTTAGCAGGACAGAGGGTCATTACCCTACTTGATACAGGAGCCACGCATAATTTCATAGATGCTAGATTCGTGGAGAAATGTGGACTCATCACTAAGGAGTTCGAGGGCATTAGAGTCAAAGTGGCAGATGGTTCACTTTGAGATGCGAACGCATGATTAAGGATCTCCCTTTACGCTTGAACAATTATGAGTTCAAGGCTGATTATTACATTGTTAATATGGGGGATATTGATTTGGTCTTGGGAATGAAGTGGTTACATTCATTGGAGGAGGTCACACTTCGTCTCAAGGACATGGAGATCCGTTTTGAGGTCGACGGGAAGACTCACATACTTAAGGCAATTCGGGACAGCGACCTTAAAACAATTTCTTTTCGCCGAATGGAGCGGCTCATGCGTCATGACATGGTAGAGTGGGCTGCCGAGTGTCATTTAGCACCTATACAGGAGGGACAGCAAAAAGAGCCAGTATCCATAGGACATTGAAGTTGAGAATAAGCATGACAAGGTGTTGATGATATTCCACGGGTAGACCTCGAGGCCGGGGCATAGAGCACATCATTGAGATCGGGAAGGTGCCGAAACCACGTTATGATTGCTCCTTGGGCATCCTAAAAGATTAAAGGATGAGATGAAGACAATAAAGAGTTACTTATAGGTCACATTCGACCAAGCAAATCTGGGTTTACTTCTTCTGTTGTTTTGGTGAAGAAGGATGGAACGTTGCGTATGTGCATTGATTACAGGGTCCTGAATAAGAGGACAATCAAGAACAGATACCCAATACCGAGGATTGATGAGCTTATTGATGAGCTCCATGGGGCATGTTAGCTACTTCTAAAATTGATTCTGGTCGAGGGTATCATGATTGGAGTCCGTGGGCGGGGACATAGGCTGCTGAGATGTCATTATGGAGCAC
>VDFB02072274.1:11926625-11950124 GCA_007258455.2 Sequoia sempervirens | reverse complement strand
CAAGCCAAATAATTCCAAGGGGTAGAAGCACTTGCTGTTTCACATTGAGCACGGCCAGGCGGTAGCTTATCACAGAGCCAGTTCAGAGATCAGCTCAGAGCCCGCCAGTACCTGAGGTTCAGCCTCAAGCTCCTACATCAGTTTCAGAGCCGTCACCGGTCCCGATTCACATTGAATTGGACTTGGACTCTCCACCTCGCAGTGGGTCTTCTACACACTCACTCTCATCAGTACCTCCTGTCGCTAGTGCAGACCCTTCTAGTAGCATTAGCAGAGATTCATCTTGGATCGAGACTCAGCTAGGAAGGAAGAGGAGGCAGCCATCTTATGTTCTCAATCATTCCGATTCCGATGACATTTATCAAGATGCGCCAGATAAGAGAGTTAAGAACATGGTTCACGTAGAGAGAAACACTGATATGGAGGTTGTTATCGAGACTGCTGTACCTCCGCAGGGAAAGAGCTTGGCTGATTTAGAGTCTCAGGATTTTGAAGTTATCACAGTCAACCTTGGTCGCAGCACACGCCAGACTCAGGTTGATCTTCTTCACGTTGCTACAGATAGTGCCAAGGACAGAATACTAAAGGACGGAGAGGATAAAGCAGCCCTCAAGGCTGAAATCAGACAGCTTCGTCAGTACATTTCTAGTCTTGTGCACAGACCAGAAGCCATTAACACACTCCCACCGATGCTTGAGCCACCAGCAGAGCAAAGTCAGCTCAATCATTTAGTTGCATATGGCAAGCGTTTGGAGGAATGGGAGGAGGACTTCGTTGCTAGAGGCCGTACCATGCTTACAGAATTATATCAGTTGCGGTACAATGCACGAGAGCTCCGTATTCATCTTCAGGATGAGGAACGGGATATGGCTATCAACAAACCGGGGATGAAGGGTACGATTTACTCACGAGTTTGGCTTATGACCACCGACCCGCGGATCACGAGGAAGGCGAAGGCTATCTACTCTTGGAGAACCGCGATTGGTTTTGAGCAAAGATAGAAGAAACCGGTTTAGCGCGCCGAGTTGGGCTGAGAGTAGAAACCGTCACCGGTGCACTCCGGTTTTGTGAGGGCTACGTATCTAAACTGCAGGTATGGATGCTCCAGTTGAGGGTGGTGCCTCACGTGGAACTTCTGATGTTCAATGGAACTCGGGCACTCCATTCATAATCATTTTTGATGGGAGAGCAGGTTAGGTAAGGTTACTTTCGGCTACGATCATGTATCCAGCACACCGATGAAACGAGGAGGCGAGAGGAACTGATCTCCGGATCACAGGCGGTGAGGACATCTTTGCATCGACATAGCATTCTTCGTCAGAGTCTCATCGCTACAGACGGTGATACAGTCAACAATCTCATTGAGGGGTTGATTGCTCGAGATCACACATAGTGAACTTCAGTTCCCACTTCTCAGAATAGACATTACACACACGAGTTGAACTGGATGTTACCCTTTTCAGTTAACTCGGGGTTGTCATCACATGCATACCTATTCTGAGAATCGCCTTGTTCACTTGGAGTTGTATTTAGGGTTTTCGTTAACTGATGATAGTCTTCCAGTTAACTTGTTTTAATAAGGACGTGCATGCTCGCACAATTGTCCATTTTAGATTAGATGTTTCAGTTAAACTGAGGGTAGTTGCCCAGTTAACTGTATAGTTTGCTTAATTAGGGTTGGGCGCATTGCTTGCATGCATTGCAGGAACTATAGATAACACAAGGTGATTTTAGGGTTCCCTACACCTTGATGTATATAAATAAGAGCTTAAGCTCATTTGTAAATAACTTTTGCTTGAGAGAGGAATATATGCTGTGCCCACCTTGCCCTCAACATTACTCTTTTTCGTATTTGTTCATGTGTCTTCACTATTGCAATTGATTGTTATACCACCTAGGGTTTCGAAAGATTGTGATGCTGAATTCTTTCCATAGATTAGATATATCTGTTTGAACATCTTTATCATTGAAATCAATTGTTATACCACCTAGGGTTCCAAAAGATTGAAGTGATAAGGCTGTTTTGTGTTAATGTATCATTGTGATCGATCGTTATACCACTTAGGGTTTCGAGAAGTTGCAGCGGTAAATCTGTTTTGTGAATCTTTATCGATATAGTTGAAGGTTATACCACATAGGGTTTCACGAGATTATAAAGATAAAGGCTGTTTTGTGAAGGCTTTGCTGATTAGATTAAGTGTTATACCACCTAGGGTTTCATAAGATCGTCTTAGTAAATTCTTAAATCTGTTGTGCTCAATAAGCTGGTTTAGATTGAGATGATAGTTGTGCCCACCTTGCCTTCAAGTAGAGAGTCTAAACCCGCTTATCGTCAGATAGTCAAACCTTGCTCCGTTTCCTCTTGCTCTGTTTTCCTGAGGAGATTGGATAGATATAAGTTGTAGTTTAGTTGATTTGCAAAACCAGAGAAAACTCAGCTGCAACGTAAAAGTTCTTTCAAGAAAGTCTTGTGCCTCTAGCAGCTGAAACAAAAAAGACAGGAAGTAGTTTTAGCTTATTTTTCCTTTGCAAAGTATATTTGTCAAAGTACATCGAGGGAGCTTCCCCTCCATAATTCGAAGAGCACTCATTGCGTAGTGTGCATAGGCTGTTCATAACAACTTGTACTCCAGAGGTGTTAGTTGTTGCGTAACAACCCAAATGAGGAGGTGAGAATGAGGAGTGCTTTATATGCAAACTGTGCCCTGTATAGAAAGACCTGAAAGTCGGAGCAACTGCTCTCCAATGCTAACATAACAGTGATGATAAAATTATTAAGTATCCATTGCATATGCACTTATATATGACTCAAATGCTACATCTCAACATTCATCTACACCATGAAACATTGCCAATCAATAGAAAGATCTAGAAAAAAACTTTTCATTGCAACAAATAGCACTGAATTCCTAGCAGCGGATAGATACTTATGGTCATTTGAGTCAAATGGAATCGCAATAGTGAAGTATCTTTAGAGTAGGGCCAGACAGCCAATGAAAAGGCATTAATACCACTTTATTTCACATATAAACCAATGGTATGAAATCTTATGGAAATGACTTCGTGGATGCATGACTGTGAATTAGGAAATCAAAGAACAAGGAAGCTTGGCAATGGAATTCCTCTATTTGTATTAAAGATTTATTTTCTACAAAATGGTATAATGAAAACTAATTAAGGTTACACAGTAATGCACTGTATAAATAAAGACAGAAGCCAAATGAGTCTTTTCCTTCCAAATGAGAAAATCCTGGAAAACAATCATGTGAATTACATGGTTCTAATGTAGAGATAAGGTGGACAGATTTTAATGACAAGGAGCAAGTCACTTCAATGGCAAAATAAAATAAGATGTATGCCATGTCCATGGAACTGTGATGTACATATAGAAGAAGTGTGGCTCTTCTAGAGGTAAAAGAAAAACAAATTAGAAGAGGAACTTAAAAATAAAAAGATATCTATATCTATTAATTTTCTATGTCCATGTATTGTAAGCCTGTGAGCAATATAAAGTGCAGCAGCCTAACTCATGCACTTTAAAGTTTAAACAGTTACTTCAAGTTACAATAAAACCTATCTTCCATAGAGTCTCAGGAGTGGGGGATGCCGGGATGGGTCTTGAGGATGGGGGAGATGTCATGTCCCTTCGGTGACATCTCGAGGTCTGGGGATTGGCCTATCCACCCACGACCCTGCGTAGAAATTTGGAAACAAGCCCCGGATAAGAGAGGTCGCCGGGCTTGGCTCCAGCCGGTTAGGGGGTTGATCAATATGACTTTCGTTTGGGCTCGTCGAGACTTCTTACTGAGTTGCTATTTTTAGCGGTTCTGGCGGTCGTGATAGGACCCACTGCTATTTTAGCGGTATGGCTTTTATGGCGTTCAGAATCACTTCAATGTTAAATGCGACCTCGGGCCAGGCAGTCATCGGATGAAATGGCGAAATATTAATATTTAATTGTAGTAAGGTAAATGATTAATTATTAATGATTATATAATAAAAGTTATAATATTAGAAATTATAACCGTGATTCTTCAAGAAGTCTTCATCATCGAAGGGCAAATTGATCATTAGAATTATAATAAAATATTTTGGCTAAGGACTATGGAAATTAAAATTAAAAGTGAATATTTTATTAAAAACCCTAGTATTAGAAATGTACTTTTAAGGCAGTACTGATGCATTTGCCTTGGGAATTGTGCCATTATATGATTATTGATTTTGAGAAACTGATCAACTTGATCTGAGCAACAGACTTTAGGGTTTCAAGTTCGAATTCCTTGGGGAACGAGCCATCTCCATCGGAAGCAATTCAGAGGGTGTGAAATACCACTTGATTTATTGCAGCAGAGGTTTCTTCATTCAGGAGGAATCATTGATCTTCAGAGAATATTTTATCTTCAGAGTTCTTTCAGTGTTTGCACTCAGAAAACATCTATTCATCTGGGCGCACCATACTCAGAGGCTTGGACATTGATATCAGAGGAGGCCGTACATTCTTGTTGCTGTTTCTGACAGGCCGTACTTCTGTACAGCAGGCCGTACTTCTGTCCTTGGGCCGTACTTCTCACATCAAAAGAAACGCCTTCTTCTTAGGTTTCCAGTTGGCATCATTTGGGGCACTGGGGTTTCAGAAGGCAGTAGAGGTCATCAGACACGAGGAGAAGTTCTTATTTGCTGCAGCCGTACCATTTCTAAACATTTACCAGCAAGCTGCAAATTCCAGGTTTTCAATAAAAATTGTTATTTTTTATTATTGCCAGTTATCAGATTCATGTTGTATTGAGCCCATATGAGCAATAGATAAATCGCCTTCAATATATCTTGTATTTTCCATGCATGTTGGCTATTTAGCATTTTTTATAGAATTTATTATTCTTTCAAGAAAAATCGCATTCTTTCAATTACATGCAAAAAAACTCAAAAACGTCAAAAAAATCAAAAACCTTCAGAAAAACCTAAAAACAATCAGATACAGAGATTTTGGGGAAACTAGGGTTTCTACAAAGCACAATTAACAGAGTGCACGAGTTTTCCCCTTGTTTCATCATGCTTATAAGAAATATCTCCATGCAGTTTTTAACTGTTTTGTCCTCTAGCAATACGTCTTTTGTCCCTTGCTAGTTGGTTGTAATCTTTTTGTCTAATCCTAGGATATGATTGTCAAATGAAAATGAGACATTTGTCCATGGCCTGAAGCTTGTTGCCCCTTTGTTTCTATAAAAGGGAATTCAGGGCCATTTGGAAAGGATCTCAGATTTTAGGAAGCAAAGTTTATTTTCTCAAATCTGTATTTGTTAGGTCAAGGCACTCTAGAGGAGAATTGTATGTGTAATTGTCATTTTTGTATAACAAATACGAGTTCTGAACATATGAGCAAACTGTGGTAAAGTTCACAATCAACTGTCTCCTAAATTGTATACATTGACTACAAATTGATCAAGGATAATTTCTGTTCATCTTTGTCGTTTCCTACAATGAATGTTTCTCTTTAGCTTCTAGTCAAACAATAGATTAAGTGTTGTATTAGAGATATTGAGGGTATGAATGCTTGCTGGGATTGTTAAGTAGAATGGGTTGTGAATTTCTTGAGATTATTACTGTAAGGCAGTAATATAATAGCTTTTATAGAACTTGGTTAAGGTTTGTTATACAAAATCACTTGCATCTCTTTTTGACTCTGTAGCCCTAGGCTTAAGGCATCAGTCTGGAATATGAATGGTGTTACTCGTCCTTGGTCATTATTTTCAAAATCATGTTTCCCTTAACGTTGTGATTTATTTCTTAACATTATTATATGTTCTCAGAGCCAATAAGCAGAAATTTCCAAGAATCTAGCCAATCAAGTCTGTCTTATCTATAATTCTTGGTTATCTTAAGAGAACATATCTGTTTTAAGACAATCTTGATATGAATTGTGTGAAATTCCATTAGATATTGTGAAGGACCACCCTCCTAGGTCTTACTAAATCCCCTGAAGCATTTGAGTATTCGTTGGCCAACCCCCTGAAGCATTTGAGTATAAGAGCTGGCTACTTCTTTAGATAGTTTTAGGAATCTGTTGGAGTCACAAAAACAAACCAACACATTCTTTCTCCGCATTCTCATTTTATGTTTAGACTAAGGTTTTCCAGAGCTAACATACTGCTTCTAGCTTCATTCTTGTTTACTAAGCTTATTTGGATTCTGGTTTTGGAATCTTTAAACTGCATAAGCTATTCAGATTTTCAGGAGTTTCAAGGAAGGTGTATAACTTGTAAACTCAGTCTCTAGTAGGATTAACTTCATTACAAGAATTCAATGTTTAGTAAATTAAATGCTTCCTACCTTTCATCTAGTCAACCAGTCCTTGAAGCCAGGGAAATGAATTACTTGATTTCACACAGTTCCTCTGATATTAGGATTTAATCCACTTGCTAATGCCGTCCAGTCTCACTAGATTAGTTGCTTTAGAATTTTCAGTTATTGTGTATGCATCTCTGAATTTCTTGAAGGGAGTTAATATTTATACTCATTGTACTTGCAAATGTGTCTGTCTTCATAAAGGATTTGGGGATCTGCTTTAGCAATTCATTCCACTGGGATATGAGAAAGACACAAAAAGAGCCCATAACTGTGAGACTATTATATGCCTTGATGGGGTACTGACAATATCGGCAGTTTACAAGTTTGTAAACTTCATGATTATGACTTTTCCTTTCTATTTCGTTTATGAAGTTCCTTGTTGGAATGATTTTTTGAAAGAATTCAAGAGATTGTTTAGCATTGAATCCTAAAGGCAGTAAGATACACACATACCAAGTGCATTTAGTCTCCACATTGTCATTTTACATTTAGACTAAAGTTTGCCAGAGCCAACATACTGCTCGTAGCTCCATTCTTGTTTACCAATGTTTTTTGGATTCTGGTTTTGGATCCTTTAAACTACAGAAGCTATTCATCTTTTCGGGAGTTTAGATGAATCTGCTTAACTAGCAAATTCAGTATCTGATAGGATTAAAACTTAAGTTCATTACAAGAATTCAATGTTTTATCTAGTCAATCAGTCCTTGAAGCCAGGAAAATGATTTACTTTGATTTCTTACCGTTCCTCTGATATTAGGCTTTAATCCACCTGCCAATGCCCTCAAGTCTCATTAGATTGGTTGCTTCAGAATTCTCAGTTATTGCGTATGCATCATTGCGTCTCTGAATTTCTTAAAGGTAATTAAAATTTATGCTCATTGTATGTGTAGATGTGTCTTTCTTCATACATGGATTTGGGGGTCCGTTCCAGCAATTCTTCCCACTGGGATAATGAGAAAGACTAAAAAATAGCCCTCAACTGTGAGACTGTTGTGTGCCTTGACAGGGGATTGGCAATATTGGCAATTTACAAGCTTGTAAATTTCATTATTAAGACTTTCCCTTTCTATTTTGTTTTTTTATGAAATTCCTTGTTTGGATTTGTTCTTGAAAAAATTCAAGAGGCTTTTTATCTTTTAATCCTAAAGGCAATAAAATACACAAATTCCAAGCATTCAGTCTCCACATTTTCATTTTATGTTTAGACCGAGGTTTTCCAGTACTAACATACTGCTTCTAGCTCCATTCTTGTTTACTAAGGTTCCTTGGTTTCTGGTTTTAGAATCTTTAAACTGCAAAAGCCATTCAAATTTTCGGGAGTTTCAAGGAAGCTGTATAACTAGAAAACTAAGTCTCTGATAGGATTAACTTCATTACAAGAATATGATGTTCAACAATCAAATGTTTCCTATATTTCATGAAGTCAATCGGTCCTTCAAGCCAAGAAATTGAATTACTTGATTTCTTACTGTCATTCTGATATTGGGATTTAATCTACCTGCTAATTCTCCCAAGACTCACTAGATTGGCTGCTTTAGAAATTTCCGTTATTGCATATGCATCTCTGAACTTCTTAAAGGTAATTAATATTTATGCTCATTGTATGTGTAATTCTGTCCACATGCAGGTAACCTTTTTTAAATGTGGAGGAGTGTGTTTAGGTGTGGGAGTGGAACATCATGTGGCTGATGGTTATGCTGCTTTACACTTCATCAACACCTGGTCAGATGTGGCTCGTGGGCTAGATGTTACTCTGCCACCATACATAGATAGAACTCTTTTAAGAGCCAGAGATCCTCCAACTCCAAAGTTTCATCATGTTGAGTATCAACCACCTCCAACGTTAAAGAACCAAAATGGTATCCTAAATGGAAAGAAAAATGATTTCTCAGATGCCATCTTTAAAATCACCAGAGAACAGTTGGATATACTAAAGGGCATGGCCAAAGAAAATGGAAACAAAGTAACCTACAGCAACTATGTTACATCCCTAACTTTACTATGTTTTTCTTTTTACTTTTGAAGTAAATATTAGATTCTTACACATGACTCAATGATTTGATGTTAAGGAAAATGTTAGGAAAAATCAATGTTTTCATGAGTTAGGTTTATTTGACTAAAATCGACATGTGTTTAAAAGTTGTCAAGATGTGATGATTTCATAAGGATTATGAAATGATTAATGATACATTAATCTCAAGTTGGTGTTGTAAGTTGTATTCAGGAAATAGGTTTCCGCCCTCCAAGAAAGGGAGGGAGAGCATCATCAAAGAGAGGAGTATAGATATAAGGTAAAGAACAAGTTGTCACCATCTTAGGTCTAATGTTGGGTGAAATGGTGAACCCAGTTGAGTTGGGTAAGGGATACTTGACCCTTTAGTCTAAGTTTATTTTCCAACTCGACAAGTTGTCAATGAAGTAAATGAGTTTATGCTGATGCAATTTCTAATCTATTAAAATATTCATTGCATGTTATATGCGAAGGTTATAAACTTATGCTAACTAATAGTAGCTTTCCTATAATGCATGATAGAGGAAAATGATATTATGAGAGTCATTTTTGTGAAATATTAATAAATGCCAATATAGTGGAATAGATCAGTCTAACCCACACCCCTAACCCACACCCCTAAGTTTTGTCGTGATACAATATCATGTATGCTTGACTACCTATAGGTATGTGAAGTCGTTTGGAAATGCTTGATGGCTTTTCTTAAACCATTTTTGGCCACATGTTGAAGCCACAAAGGTGGCGGAAGTCACTTGTTTGAAATGCCAAATCTTGCAAGTCTTCCAGGGTAGTTCGTGCCTTGGTAACCCATCCTTAACGAATTGTTTTAACCGGTCCATGTCTTACTTGTTGTGGAGGCGATAACGAAGGACATAATGGATGGTAGTTGGCAGTAGTAGGAAAACAGTTGGACGTGGTAACAATTTGGAGAAAGTAACGAATTGGAGACTTACCGGTTGATCGTCTGCATGCTTTGGGGAAAACATCGACATTTAGTTTACACTAAGATGGAGTCAATAGCTCTGAGATCCGCATCTTGCCACTCAAGAACATCATGACCGGTGGTTGTGAAGATAATAAGGCTTACGTGTTCACTCAAGTGAAGGCCGACACACAGTTGGATAACAGATTCTTGCAGAGGGTATTTCGGAGGATACATCCATTCTAATTGAGGAACCACCTTGGTAGTGGGGAATATAACGGATTCTGGTGGAGCTCGGTAGCGTGGGCGGGGTGCTTGTAAACCAAGTGAGGACTACAACTTCCTGGATAAAAAGCGCTAGCAAAGTGTTGGAGGGAGGTCTGCAACATTCCAGTCTCATTCTTTGTGGATTGGAAAACATTGAATCTCACCTAGAAATGGGAGAAGGGCGCGACATAGAATAGTGTGATGCTATTAGACAAAAATAATATAGATCCGCATCAAAGCACCTTTGGAAGGAAGTTCTGTACTTAACAACAGTGAGAGGCATACATGGAGAAAGCAGAAGCTTAGAGAATACGTGAATGATTAAAATATATAACCTTGAGGAGATGTCCTCTCACAAAATGCAAGGATTGAACGTTATGCATTGATAAAAGGTTTCCAAAAGAAAATGCAAATGCACATGAAATCCCAAACTCATGTCTTTGAGAGCTTTCTCCTGATCGTGATATACAATAACTCTGTTGTCAAATAGGAAGCGATGAACCAACACTACGACTTGGTGTGGAAATTCCAAGAATTGCCGACGATAGGTGCTGAGAGATAAGGTGTGCCAAAGTTAGACCCTTGCCTTGGTCCGATGAAAAGATAGAAGAGGTTATTATTCAAATTCTTTTTCACAAGCTTGGTGTTCGCATCGTTGATAAAAGAGTGCAGATTGGCATCACTATGCAGGCATGTTCTCTCTATCCTTAATGTATGATATCTTTGCATGAAAAGAGTTTAATATCGGTGTTTCAGATAAAATATTATGATGTAGTCTGAAATAGAAAAACATTATATTGGAGTTATATTAACCAATTTGATTACAAGAAAGAAATGATGAATCTATGTAATATTTTGCTCAGTTTATTGAACATGCAACCTCAAAAAGGGAAAACAGTACAAATGCTAGAGATTGGAAAGACCAAATCGGTATTCCTTTTTAAAAAAAGGGGTCAATAAAGGTTAAATGGTATATTATTGTTGTTTATTCAATGCAACCTTGTGATGGGTATGATGATAAGCCGCTCAAATTCTTTTAGAAGCATTTCTCTGTTATTTATTTGAAATAGAGGTTTCAATGATGATAATATCCTTTTGATATTGAAGCGACAATGTTGCACTATGGATAAAGAATACCTTTTACGAAATTGAGTCTTTCACGACATTTGTTTTGTAAAACAAACCCAGGAGAATAGGTGATCCAAGGATGTGGAAATTTAGATAGCCTTTCTATTAACCAGTAGTACTTGTGCTATGTTGTCTCAAGAGAGAGAATAAACTAGGCAATGCAACAATATAGGTCTCATAGTTCTTGTTCAATAGAACTTATTTTAGTGCTAAGTGCACATAAGACATAGGTAGCCAAGATTGGGTATCACTGGAATGATTTACCCCAAGGTGGGACATGAGGAGAGATTCGTAACTAAATTCAATATGACAGTGGTAAAGTATTAAGAACGAAAAAGGTTTAAGAAATAGAGGAAGTTATATATGAGTTCATAACTTAACCTAGGTTGAAAGTCAGTAGACTCAGATAGACCAAAGGGTCGAAGACAAATTATTATCTTTTAAAATCAAACCTTTTAAGGGTTAAAAGATTGACTTAGATCAAGACTATTGATATGAAATGATACCTTGAATTATATGTTTATTCATGTACGTAAAATGTGAATTCAAACAATGTCAAGTGGCCTAGGAGAGACTAGAGGCATTTTGTTCTTATGGTTAATTACACTTATGTTATTACCCTTGGAAAATCAAGGATGTTGATATTTCCATGTGTTGGGTTAGAGAAGCTAAACCCTAGTATTGAAACAAGGAGGATGTAGGGAGTCTATAACTCTTATGTCGGATATGACATTGTACATATATATATTGAGTGATAGTGAAAGGTTGAGAAAACCATAGAACAAGACAGGAAGTCTTTATAATACCTTAAGAGATTCTACGATAATGTCGAAACTCGATTTAATGCATCAAGATGTTGGGTATTGAATCTTAAGAGTAAAATGACAGGTAGTCATAAACCCTAGATATTGCAAGGATGCAATAAGGGACTTTAAAAGGGGTTGAAATACCTAAATCTTTACATTGAATGAATATCCTAGATTAAGGATTAGTTCTAAGTCATATTGGCTATAATGGATTTTCTATAATGACTAGTTTGAGTCTAGAGTACCAAATAAAGTAAGAAAAACTATAGGATGAGATAGTTTCTAAGACGAGTCGGAGGTGTGTATCTAGATGGTACGACCAATCAGAATGATCATACTTAGCTAGAAGGGATCTAGAGTTGTATGGTCGATTGAGTTTTGTAGTACACATCACTAGGACTCAGATGGTGAAACTTGGCAGTTCCTTATATCTATACTCTTCGAGAAGGGCCGGGTTACTTCCAGTTTGGAAGTACGCGGGGGACCACTTGAGTCCGTGGTTGGAGGAAACACACTTGGATGATGCTCTCCCTCTATAGCAATAGACTCTCTGAGGCTTGTGAAGAAAGAGATCCACATTCCAGATGCAATGAACTCCATGTTTTGGCTTATGATAGAAAAACCTATGAGGTAAAACTATTCTTTATGCCAAATTTATTTTATGTGATATAAATGAATTCTGTAAGGAATTAGCTTGATTCTAGTTATGATTACATGTGAATTCAAGTTTGAATTCATCTAGAAAAGTTGTACTTTATTCTTGTGCTTATGCAAATGTTTTCACTTTTAAAAAAAAATTCTCTCTCATGTTTACTAAGTTTATTTACCTTCTAGTAAATTCTTGAGATTACTTGAGTATTAAGTGGATGGTTGTTACAAACTATGAAATACTTTCTGGACACATTTGGAGATGTGCTTGTAAAGCAAGAAATCTAACAGATGACCAAGAAACCAAATTGTATATTGGAACAGGTGGTCGAAGCAGACTCCAACCACCTCTTCCCCCTGGTTATTTTGGCAATGTTCTTTTCACTACCACACCCATGGCTGTTTCAGTGGAGCTAGTTTCAAAGCCTCTTTATTATTCTGCAAGCAGAATTCATGAAGCCTTGGGCCGGATGGATGACGAATACTTGCGATCTGCTTTAGACTACTTGGAGCTGCAACCTGATCCGACTGCTTTAGCTAGAAGTGCTAATAATTATAGGTGTCCTAATATTGGCATCACAAGCTGGGTCCATTTACCCATCCGTGATACAGATTTTGGTTGGGGCAGACCAATATTTATGGGACCTGCAAATATTGTGTTTGAAGGCCTTGTTTATATTTTGCCCAGTCCTACAAACGATGGAAGTTTTTCAGTTGCATTGAAATTGCAGACAGATCATATGATCCTTTTTGAAAAATTTATCTATGAATTTCTAATGCCCTCACGCTTATGACAGAAAACCTAGTTAATTGAATTAGCGTAAATTTTATTGTATAATAGACGTGGCATGAAGTATATTTTGATTTAGTGAAACCGAATTCATGGTGATGGGTTTATCCACCATCATAGAACCCTCGCTTTCAATGTCAATTCTTCATTCGCTCGGATGCCTGATATATTTATTCAATTCAAGATTAGACTAGATTAGTGAGGGAGTTGTTCCAAAAGATACATGATTTATGTACTTGTTGGCAGTACATACTTAAGATGTGTTCGTTGTGAATGAGAATTTTCTTGAAGAGGGTTTAATTGGTGAATGAGAATCGAGGATTTTCCACCGGATGCAAACATACAATTTGTTTGTACTTAGTGTGCATGGAATCAATGAAGTAAAATAGTAATTGGTGGAAGTTAAGTGTAATGGGGAAACTTGTATATACATATTATTTTTTATTCAAATTTAATTTTGTATTTATTTTGGAAAATGTCTTGATAAATTTTTATTTTTTTTGGTTGGTAATGCAAGATATTTTATTGTTTGAAAAAACAGATTACAAAGCTAATTCCAATGCAATTCCAAAGACAAACTCTACTAGACCTCAATAAGTTCTATAGAAAGAACCCAAGAGCTACCCCCAAATCCAAATTTAAACCATCCCATACAAAGATAAAGAATAGATAACAACTAACTACAAAGATTAAATTCCAAATCCTTGAGACCTTTTAACAGGTCAAAAGTTTGAAGCTTGTTATAGTCTTCCTTTAGTCTGGGATTGCAGGACCATAGCAAAAGTTTTCTTCTTCTCCTTCTTTGCTTTCTTCCCCATGACCGTTTGCCATCCATCCTCGACCCTTGCAGCCTCCTTCTGCCAATCCAGAGATGTAGCCCGAGGACTCCTCCAAGCTCCACTCCCATATCTATCTTGCTGATGCTGATCATTAGCCTTCCGTTTTCCAGCATCCTTTGATTGAGGCCTCACACCACTCTTCTTTTCCCTTACTTCTGGTGTTGCAGCCCCGGTTTTGAAGTTAACTTCCCTGATTGTAGTTGAATTCCCTTCTTGAAATGGGGTCATCTGAACCTATTGCAGCTCATCACTTCGAGCTTCTTGCATCAGCGGCTTCACAACCCGATTTGGCTTCTCTAAAGCCCAAATCTCCTCAGAACCTCTTAGTTGAGAGCTCTCATGATTCTCATCCCGTTTCTCCATAGTGTAGTGCTGGGTGGATGCATCTTTCCACCAAGAGACACCTTTGTTAGATATGCTTTTCGCACATTCAACTGCCAAGTGCCTCGTTTGATGAAAAATTTTGCACCTAAAGGGCAAGCCCTTCCTAGTCCAGGGGTTGTACCCAACAACCCTTTGAAGATTTTAACCGAATCTCCTTCAGGGGTACCTTGGACACCTTCATTTCTACCAAAATCTGAACATAAGTCAACTGTAGTAAATTTGAGGACTTTTTATCCACCATTACAAATTTTTCTAAAGAGTTCTCTATAGCCTCCAGGCATGCATCAAACTAGAACTACAGGGGGGGGTTAGGAAGTCTCACCCAAAGGGGAACTCTTTGAAAAAAATTTGTGGCTAGGTTGAAAGCCGGATTCCATGGCTTTAGCAACAACACATGTTTTTCTTCCCAATCCCAGTGATAATTACAAAGGATCTTATTTCTATCCTATTTTTTTTCAAAAACAACAATAAAAAAACCTTTTTCCATTGGATAAATTTGGACATAGCCTTCTAGCAGAGGCTTCCAGCTGTTTGAGATCCACTTGTGGAGATCAGGCAGGGTTGGCTAGAAACCCCTGAACCTCCCAATTAGGTCCAACCCAAAAAAAAATTCTTCATTGAAGATTATTTCTTTCTCCAGCTCTCCATTTATTTCCAAAGTGATTGACTCAGAAGAGGCAGGGGTAATAGGGTCCCTTCCATTCCCCCAACGAATCTTCCACTTGAGTTTTTGGTTGCCCTACCGTGCCTCAATTTGTTTCCCTCAAGCCTCGACTTTTCGCAGTCCTTGAAGGCTCTAACTTCATCAGGCTTGGCATCGCCTTGCTGCATCTGAAGCTGGCCTCCATCTTCACCAGTGGACTCTCCACCATGGTGCACAGGCGACTACTTTGTGGGACCCTTTTGGTTGTCTCGTCCTATACTAATGCTACTTCCATTTGGAGTGGAGGCCCTAAGCACACCCTACGCAACAATGTTACTTTGCTTAGGTTGAACCCTAGTCTCCTCTACGAAAATCAGACCGTTGGCGGCCATTCTTCAACTTAACCTAAGAAGAAAGTATTCTCTCGATACATATATTGATAAAGTGAAGTTGAGTTTATTTTCTTTATCTTTACTTATATCTATAAATATATTCACATTTATCTCCTACCTATTCTTATATACACTTACTCCAATAATTTCAGCTTATCTATTCATTTATTAAATTTACTATGCCCATCTATATCAACATAACCATTGCCTATCTAGATATGATCATTTGGCCATCTAGGGTCATTTCCACTATCTCAAGATCAAGCCTATGATCATGGAACTGACCCTCACGTTTCTAGAATTCAAATTAAAACAATGGCCAATTAGCTTCTTTCATTTTTCTACATTGAATTGATTGAGTACATATTTTGAGAAATTTAGTGCCATTTAAAGCCATTCATCAAAATTTATTTATCAACCAAAGATCTCTCAACTCTCAAATATCTCTCATCTTAGAGCATTAAAGTAGCAACGACTATTAAAACATTTGTATTTGGTGTGTTAAAGGGACTAATGAATTTATATACATTCATTAAAGGATGCTTTCCTATTGTCTTCAATCGTTCACATATTTTCAATGGTTGACATAGGAAAACACATCTTGTGATATAACAAATCTTCCATTGCAATACCCTATTTTTTGTTTCTAAGGTTTGGTAAGTATAATAATCCTTAGCTAAAATATTTATATAAATTGTTAAGATTTGAAACAATGTAATGAACATTAACCAAAACATTCACATGTAAAATACTTATATTTAAAATTCTTACATATATAAACTCATTGGAACATAGTATTTCATTTACACATTTTATTCAAATGATTACATGGATTTGTTGCTACAAATATTTGGTGATAATAAAATTGTAATGATTGCAAAGATAATTTGAAAATGATCAAACTATTGAAATATCAAACTATTTTTGAAATCCTCTTGGTTGAAGTGTTGACATAACCTCTATATGAAGCTACCCTCTAGAAACCAAAGAATTTTCATCCTTTAAACTTCAAATCCAAGTGGTCTCACTCTTAGATCTGATCACTGAATACAAGTGCTCAAATTGGGGTTTGGGATTGTTAATGTCATGAAAATATTCCAATTGATATAGTTGCTCAATTTATATAGGAGTTCAAAGCCTAACATGGCCCAAATGCATTGAGAGTTGTTTGAGAGTTTTGTGCCATCGTACATACAAGTTTAGGCCCATTAATGGCATCCTTGGTTAGTCTTGAAGATTAGTGAGTTTCTCTATTCAAATGGCGGGTTTTCATGAGAGTGCATGTCAAATGGCGGGGGTTTGGAGAAATTTTTACCAAGTTTAGCAAATAATAATTTGTAGGCTTAATGTTAGGGTTTTGGGGAATGGAATTTTGTCATGCCAAGGTGCAATACAGTGGGGCTTTGGGGTTTTGCATGTTGACATGAGCAATGGGGCGGGGTTTGGGGGTTTTCTTGTCGAAGGATATAATGGTGGGAGGGAGTGACAATTAGGTGTTGAAAACATTGACTCCTTAGGGAAATGGAAGTCCATAGGTCCACAAGAAATA
The DNA here is from genome assembly GCA_007258455.2 of Sequoia sempervirens. NCBI lineage: Eukaryota > Viridiplantae > Streptophyta > Pinopsida > Cupressales > Cupressaceae > Sequoia > Sequoia sempervirens. The sequence continues at coordinate 11,933,400 of VDFB02072274.1, read as the reverse complement.
AGGAAGCAAGGTTTTGGGATATCCAATACCGACAAGGAAACGAGAAATGGGAAAAAGGTATGACAATATATGGAAGTCTAAAGTCTTGTCAAGCATTGGGAAGTAACTTCAACATTCTCATACTTAGGATAAGGGATATTACAAGTACACCCTTCCTAAAATTAGTTTTCTTCAAGCAATAAAAATTTGGATGCTTTAAGATCTTTGGACCTTCTCAAGTAGCATCTTTAATAGGCAGATTTTTCCAATGAGCTATGTATTTTTGTAATGCTTATGTTCCTAATATTATTACCCTAGTATCAATAATGGAATTAGGTTCCAATATATGTTTTTTTTATCATCCAAAAGTGGAAAATCCATTGATGGTGTGATATGTTGTTGAAGGGACCTATGAGACTAGACACATGGAAACATTATGAACCCTATTATCTTTTGTCACTTTCAATTCATATGCAACTTCACCAACTCTCATCAAAATGTTTTAAAGCTCGTAAAAGTGAGGGTTGAGATTTTTATCTCCACTAATTTTAATGAAAGTTTTCTTATAAGGTTGCAATCTCAAAAAAGCAAATCTTCAATTTCAAATGACCACTTTGTACAATTTTGACCTACATAATTTTTTTGTCAATTTTAGGCTAGCTAGAGATGATCGTCAAGTGAGTTCAATATGTCTTGGCTATGCTTCACCATGTCACTAGCTATGAGTACTCTACTATCTTTGAACAATAAATTAATAAATTTTAAATTGTCATAATTATATAATGTCACAAATAGAGACATCAATTGACATATGGAGGGTAGTGTTATAGTACTACTCTCCTAAATGTAACTATTTAACCCAAGCTAGTTGTTGATTTGAAATATAGTTCTTTAGAGAGCCTTCAACCATTTTGTTCACTATCTTTACTTTTTATTAGTTTAAGGATGATAGCTTGTACTAGGAGTCAGTTTTGTATCTCTTAGATACAATAACTCCTAGTAGAAAGATTTGAACAATTTACTATCTTTGTCACTAACAATATTTCTAGGAAAATTAGTCAGTTGATGTGCTTTGAGTTATGAAGAAATATCAAAGAAGTGTACATACATCATTGGAATATCGACCACAACATAAATGCACATTTTCCTCGTAACTTGTGAAGACATGTGATGAAATCCATGGATATGCTTTTCCACTTCTAATTTAGGATAGGTAGTGGTTGAAGTAAACCTACTAAAAAACCATGTTATTATTTAATTTTCTAGTAGAGCATGTATTATTTGATTTGTTTAATGACATCTTTTCTTAAGGCCCTTCCAAGAGAATATTTCCCTAATTTTTTGTAGGTATTATAAATCTTGGGTGTCTTACTAGTGGTGCATTGAATGAAAAACACTTAAGATTCTCTCCTTCATTATGGATCCAAGAGCTAGGTAGATTCTGTTTTTATAAATAATAAGATCATCTGCTATTATAAGTCCATCTATCCTTCCATTCACATCAAGAAGATCAATAACAAATGTACTTTTAACACATTATGCCATAATAGTACCTTCTAATTGACATAAATAGTAGAAATAAAACAAAGAGAAAATTTTCTAGAAAGAGCATTAGCAACTGCATTCTTTTTTCATTTGATATACTTTATGTCAAAATCATAACCTTGAGCTTACTCACACATTTTTTCTGCTTATCATTCAAGTCACATCGACCAAGGAGGAATTTCAAGATATTGTGATTTTCCTTCATCACAAATCTTTTACAAACAAAAAATTATTGAAACTTGTCCAAAAAACATGTATGACATACCAACATCTCTTTATCATAGATAGAGAGTCCCTTTTCTGATTCTTTCAATTTATTTCTTTTGAATGCTATGGAATGTCTCTTCTCTACCAAGAAAACTCTAGATCTCTCTCTCAAAGCATCACACTCAACAACAAATGGTTTTGAGAAATATGGGATGGCAAGAATGTTACTATAGGTTTTTATTTTCCTAGTGGGTTAATTTATTTTCCCTTAGTCATAGGTTTTCCTATACTTTTATTAATTTTTCTTAGGTTAATAAAGTAAGTTTAATTATTTAATAACTAGAAGATAAGGTGTTGAGGTGCCACCATCTTAAAAGGGTGGAGCATTTATAAACTACTTGGTACTCACTCTCTATTGGTTGGATTTTCCACCTCCATCCTCTCCCTAGTTCTATATAAACTCACTACCTAGCTTGTATACTCATTCATTCATTGCTGCATATTTGACATACATGCACATTGATGCATGTGGTCATTATTCTATAGCTTTGCTTTGAGCTCCTAATGAAATTTTTTCATCTTAAAATTTGCACATCTCTTGAAATTCCAAGTCTGTAATTGTGCTATTTCATTTACAATTTATAGCTTCACTCTCATAAAAAATCTTGGTTATTCACCTATTTTAGATTTCTAACATGATATTAGAGCATTGATTTTTAGAGTTTTCAATACTTGTATTCTTGTTTAAGAGATTTATTTTTTTGTATGATCTTGTAAATTCCCATATGCTCTTCTTTTTTGTTTCAATATGATATGGAGAATCAAAAAATAATTGTGAATATATAATTTGCATGTTTTTTTTTTGGCGATATTTGGTGATTACAACTATTTTATCTAAAGTGAACATTTTTTACTATAACATTGCATTTGGGAGGCTTGAGAAAGTTAGAGTTGGTTTTTGTTTCACTCAATTTGGCCATCGCTTGACATTGTAGCAAACAAGGGTTTGAAGCTTAGATTTTGTGAACAACATTTTATTGGAGAATTTTCTAACCAATGAACCTTGCCATTATGCTCAAGAGGTGGACCAGATGAATTTTGATAATAATTTTGCTTATATTATGTGTCAAGAGTTTTTGAGGCAAGTCTGTATGGTGTACGATTCATAAAAATAAAAAAATAAAAAATAGAGTGCTTATAGTGCTATAGAGCCTACAAAGGGCCACATGTTGAGTCCAAGAGCCATGACTATTAATCCACCCATGGACTCCTTGGATCATCATTGGCTGCATATTTAAGTTGCTCACTAGCGGCTACTACAAAACTTCCAATAGTCAACTCCTAACCGTCGATGCTGATCAAACTGCTAAACATCAAATCACCAACCATCACCCCTAGTGTTTCAAAATGATCACCACTACCGACGACACCACCCAGGGGCCACCAGGGCCCTCGTATAGGGAAAATTGGTCCCTTTTTTCAAACTTGTACAATGTTTGCCTTGATTATTGAATTTTGGTGAACAATGTTGGGAAAATGTGTCTTAACCTAGCAAATACATAAGGTATTGGTAATACATCAGCGTAAGGGTGTGCAGGGGTAACCCCCTATAGGGGTTCAGGGGCAATGCCCCTGAAAGCCACATTTTATGTATATTTTATTATTGTAAATTTAGATTGTTCATCATTAGGTTTTATATCTAACGATCGATATTTTTTTGGCTTGAATTGCCCTAGAAGGCAACCCTATTTTATGAGGGAATTGTATTACGACTGCACATTGTGATGTGTTATGAGAGTCTAATAGTGGTCATGTTGCCTCTAGATCTCTGGTTGGTGATACTCCTGTGAAAAGCTTGCTTTGCAAGTATATTGTAATCTTTGTGATTTCTGAATAATATATTGGGTGGCTTTTGGAGTGTGGGGTTTTTCTCCCAAAAGGGTTTTCCCCACATAAATCACTGTGTTTTGGTATGCATGACATTTGTGTTTATTTGTGTTTAAGTTTTTGTAACTATTAAATATCTATAAATTTTTTGCATTATTCTCCTCTCAAGATTAGTGTTCTGCTACCTTAGCTCCCTTACAAGTTGTATCAGAGGCTGATCACCTTTGATTTTAGTTGTGGGTTGTTGGGTTTTTTGAACTAATCTAGATTTGAGTGGGAGCTTGTGCAAAAGAAACTTTGTGATCTTGTTGCAAGAATTTTCAAATGACATGTTCATTAGGGAGAATAGAGGTGGATAATTTTTTCAGAAATAATTTTGAGATGTGGAAGTTGAAGATGGAGGATTTGTTGATAGATCGAGATTTGTGGAATGTTGTTGATGATAATGTTTCAAGGCCTACAAATCCTACACAGGGTGCTCAATATGATGTTATGGACCATACATCCAAGGGTCTATTCAAATTGTGCTTGGCAGACTCTGTTTTAATCAATGTCCATGAAGAGACCTCTACACATAAACTATGTAAGAAGCTTGGTGAGATGTATCAAGCCAAATCTTTAGTGAACAATATTTTCTCAAGGAAGAAATTGTATTCCTTGAGAATTGAAGAGGGTGGATGGATTACATACCACCTGGAAGCATTCAATATGTTGGTGGATCAATTGGCATCAGTTGGAGTCAAAATGGATGAGGAGGAGAAATGTCAGATTGTGCTTTGTTCTTTGCTTGATTCAAGATATTTTCTTGTTATGGCTATTGGGAGTGCTTCTGTTATATTGAAGACTGAAGATGTGGTGGATTCTTTGCTTTCTGAAGAGATGAGGAGGAAGGTATCCATCAGTGCCAAGGAGGCCCTGATGTTCATGGAAGACCTAAGGAAAAAGGAAAGAAGAATGAGAAGCATGATAAATCCAAGTCCAACGGGAGATCAAAATATCATAAAAAGTCCAAAGTTATTTGTTGGAATTGTGATAAACCTGGACATGTTCGTAAGGAATGCAACGAAGAAAAGAAGAAGAAAAATAAGAGATTCAATTCTTATTCTAAGTGTAGAGTCTAAATTAATGTATTGTAAACTTGGAAGAAGCTACACAATTCAAAGGTATATCTGGCTGAACAGTCCACTCAATATTTTTAAGGCTACATTAAAGTGCCAACCCAATGCTTGTAAACTTGTGATGGTGCTACACTGTATGTGCCTTCAAAGACTTGAGATTTCCTAAGTTATCCTATTCAAGTTGTTCTACTTGCTATGAATTCATAGAGTTGTAAAACACTAAAAGAAACAAACTAACACTAATGGCTATAGGTGCCTATAGCTTAACCTGTAACTAAACTGCTACTAATAAAGTATTACTGCATCAACTCAAAGCTGATCAAAACTAACAACTAAATTTTTTCTAACCTATAGAGTACTACTAATCAACTAATTACATGCATTCCCATGAACATTCATTACTAATAATCAAAGTATGAGATTCTAATTTAACTTGCATGCAATTCATGAAGTAATGATAAACATAAACAATTACTAAACAAAAATAAACAACTATAAATGAAGTAAAGAACAGTTACCTTGAGTGGCCTACTCAAGTGGTTGTCCTCACTTAACTAGAACCAAATATAACTATCAGATTCTACACATCCATGTGAAATTAAACTCTAAACTCATTACGTAATACAAAAGATTATACAAAATATTCTTCAGAAATTGTATTCAATAAAATCATTCGAAATACTTAACATGTCTGTAATTAATAACTGAAATTGAAAAACAACTAATAACAAATTACTATAATCAACTAACTATTCTAAAGACTCATTTACCAACTATATACAAGCATGGGGGAGTCTTATTCTAAGAAACAAATAATTGCATTCATTAACTACAACTCCTAGATATTAGATTATCGTTAAGATTGAATTCTTCAAACCATAATTGAAAAGAAAGAAGAGTTCTAATAGAACTAAAAAACTATGAAATAGATTTGCATGTAAAACACAAACAGTTATTTAGAATCCTATCAACAAAATAAGTCTTCTTCTCCAACACTTTATTAACTTTTCATAATGATTCAAGTTCAAATCCATCAGTTGTCTTCATACAATAGTTATTGCATTCAACTTAATCTGGCACTTTCCCTATTTCGTTGTCCCAGTCTTCCTTTTGTTGTGGGTTACATCTTCGGTTGCTACGTGCTACAGTTTCTCCTTGGCTGCAAAAAGGTTAATCTGAAAAACATGTGCACAAAGCTAACTACTATAATTAAACACAAAATTCCATCCACATTTCATACATACTTACATATAAACCATGCAATACTAGTATATCATAATCATATTTCCATGGATAGAATTTAGGTCCAAGGATGTATAATAAGTATGAAAAGATAGCATAATATAGGAGTATGGTTTGAAAATACCATCTAATAGTGTCTGAAAGTATGCATAAAAACAACAGAAAAGAGGCTAATAAAGGAACCCATCATCCCCCCCAACTATACTTTTGCTTGTCCTCAAGCAAAACACTAGGGGTAGAGATTATATCGCAGGGTGATCTTCTTGAGGTCCATAACAACATCAACCCCCTTGATTTGCTTCAAGTAGAAACCTCTATAAGTTGTAAGTTGTTTCATTATGATAATCCAAAATTTCTCACATTCCTCACTATTTTAACCTATCCTATGTGGGACTAGATAAAGTAGCATAGGTGTGTCAAATTTTAGTGGTACCCAATGAATCCTTATGTCAGCACCAATTCTCATGTATCTGTGTACCCTTTCAAGAATGGTTGTGAAATTGTACATGGAATGAGGTTCCTTTCTTTGCAACTTTGGGGTCAAGCTATTCCATCTGCTTTACATATAACTATAACATTGTTGTCCTAATCCTATAGCTAATGTTTGCATCCTTTTGTAATCCTCTATCCTTAGTTTCATAATTTTCCTTCCTACACCCTTATGATCCAAGAGCTTTAACCATTTATCTAGAACTACATCAGGGTCTTTAGATTCTTTCCTTATGTGGAGAGCAACTAATTTCTCCCTCTCCTCATATTCTTCCATTATTTCTCCCTTGAATTGTTCATTCCTATAA
>VDFB02072274.1:11754419-11926525 GCA_007258455.2 Sequoia sempervirens | reverse complement strand
CTTTTGAATATCAACATTAAGAAGACTATAGAAGATTTGTGAGTAAAGCAATTGATATCATCAAATAAAGTCTATTATATTTTCCTTAAGTCCTTGTTTACAATGCACAGTCATTTAACATCACTTGAGGACTAATGTTTTCTTGAAAATGTTGGATCTAAACACACTAACAAGTTGGGTGAATAAATCTATGGAGTTATTTGACAATAAGAAAAACCATTCCAAGGCCATATCTTTTAGTGACCTAAGAAGGATTTTAGCTAGGAGATTGTATTTAAAGATGAAATCACTACATAATGCAATAAAAGCTAGTACATGGTTGTTAAAATCTCTCTTACCATTGTATTTCTAAAATTGTGGTATCGAGTAATATTTTGGGGTATAGGCATTTTCAGGATAGAAATTGACAAAGGATTACATGCAATATATTTTGGAGTTTTACCATTTTATTTTGATTCAATGTTGAATTTATTTGTGAAATCAATGTGACATTTTGTAAAAGTTGGTTTATCATGGGATCATTTTGGTGACATGTTTTGAGAGTTTATTGAATAAGGTGAGCTAGAGTGAGTGACCAATGGGTTATTATGTTGTATGTTTATGAAAGGTGATGAACATGGTGGTGTTAAAGGTGATGTGAAAAAACTATAAGGAGTCACATTTGGAAGCGCTAATCATGTGTTTATTCCATTGGTGTATTGTATGGTTGATCCTATTGTTGGTGGTGTAAATGTGGGAATAGAAGGTATGGTTGTTGGATAGGAAACTTGTTTTCATCCTTGGATTTGAGCGTTTGTAAATGATTAAGCGTAAATAGCTATCGTAGGTGTCAACATAGAAAAAGTATCCCTTTGTCCTTGCTTGATTTGGGAATAATTGATGATAAATTGGACTTAATATTGCCTTGATTTAGTGTTGTGAGGTGTTTTACACATCCACATTAGGTCTTGTACCCTTGTAAATTGAATAAAATGCATGTCTTGTAAAGGTGTTGTAAAGAATTGTAAATGACTTTCACACTTTTCTAGACTTTTATTAAGAATTTAAGTCTAATGGTCCTTTCCCCCACTTTTGAATAAAATATTATTTTAATTCGAAACTTAGTTTATCCCTCTTCTTCTCTAATCAAATAAATATTTTAATTATTTAATTATTCATTAGTCTTTTCTCTCTATAATTAAATAAATGTTATATTTATTTAATTATTTATCCTTACTTTATCTCCCCAATTAAATAATTATTTTTAATTATTTAATTATATAATTTGTTCTCACCTTTCTTTTTAAATAAATAAAATTAATATTTTATTTATTTCTCCTATGTTGGCCACCCAAATTAAATAATCTTTATTATTTAAGTTAGACTCTTATCACCTCTTTTTTTGTGCCAATCTTATCTTCCACCTCAATTCTTTATCTATCCATGTCTTTCTTCTCTCAATTAACCTCCATGCTTGATTAAATTATTTTTTAATTTAATCTTGGCCCTTGATCATGATCCTTGTTCTAGGAATTCACTTAACTCTCCTCTATAAAAGGAGACCTTTAACCCTAATTCAATAATCTAATAACTCATTCATCATTCATTCATCATTTATTCTCCATCACAAGTCAAGCAAGCTAGGGTTTTAGCATTCTAAGTCATCTAGATAACTTTCTAAGGAATTTAAGAGCAAGATTCTTCATCCATTGTTGCAACAATCCAAGGTCCATCATCATGGAAAGTTTCCAATTGCATTGTTTCATGTTTCATGCTTCATTACTTTATTTCACCATTTTGATTTAATTACCTAAACGGGGTTTGACCAAGGCAAACCCCCAATCCCTAACAATCAACATTTTCTCTCTCTTCCTTTGTGTGATTGTAGATTTAGGTGCTTGGATGGATTGAACATGATTAAATATTAGGATTCAAAATTGTTGGAGTCATTTCCCTATTGGAAAGGTCAAAATCTACACAAAAAGTCACTTACAACCTCATAAATCAGGGTTTTAGAACCGAACACCTATAGGAGAACAAAGTGCAGACCAAGAGCTTCTGAATCCACTTTCGGATTTATAGAAAAGCCAAAGTGGACTAAGTCACTAACAATGGTGAAAGTCCCACTACACTTATTTTTCAGAGGTTTTTGCAGTTCTGAATACCCATTTGGCAGAAACAAACTTCATAGCAATTTCCTAGATCTAGGACTAAGTTGCTTAGCTTGGCGTAAGTGTCCTAGTTGGCTAGAAAAAATAGATTTTCTAGAATTTCAAAGGCATTTTCAATCTTCATTTCAGCCTTTATCAATTTCCAGGTGCACAATTTTTTTTAGCATCTTTATCTTACAAGTTCTTTATTGCTTTTAATCTATCATTCCACATATATATCACAATGTGTTTTCAAACAACTTACATTTCTTAGGTTTTATATTAACAACTCATTTCTTTAATCATTTTATTGCATTAGGAAATTGAATTAAGACATACTTCATCCATCCTTTCATTGATTTGAGTGTAGACATTGCCCATTTTGGCTCATCTTTCTCCTTTTAGGTGAAAAACCCTAGAAGTGTAAGAAAGCCATTGGAAGCCAAAATATTTGTTTAAATTTTGGTGAACCTACCTTTAGAATACTTTCTATTCTAATTTAGAGTCCATCATCATCCTAGAATTAGCTTCCATTTTTCATTAGTTAAGTTGCATTCTATGGTTTCAAATTTTACATTAGTGAAAGTGCATATAGGTTGCATTTTTAGCATCATTGATTTTTTTTAAAATTCTACATTTTTAACTTAGGTCTGCATCATAGAACTCAGAAAAAACAAAAAATAATCCAGAAAATCTAAAAATTCTCAAAAAAATCCCTACTAGGACTAATTCGTCACCTTGGGCGACTTGTCTCTGTTCAACCCTAAAATTGTCATTTACAACACTAAAAACCCTATTTTTAAGCTTCTATTTTCTTCCCTTACCCATTTGTATCAATTGGTTGAGTTTTTGTAACATGCATTTAATTAGATCTAGCTTAAATTAGCTCATTTCATGCATTGCTTAAATTGCATAGCATAATCAATCAATTATCATTTGCAAATTGCATTTCATTTCAGCTTTTTACATTGCATTTTGAGTTTGCATAGATTGTTATTTCAAAATTTTAGTATCTATCCTTCCAAGTTTGCAATGAAAAAGTTAGTTAAAAAGAATTCTAGACATTCATTCAATGCATTCCCTAGTTATGATATAGTCTCTTAGCACAAGAGAATGACAATGTTAACGCTTGCCTTAAACTTACACCCCCTCCTATCTCTCCTATTTGTGAGGATGATGTGTTAGAAGGGAATACAAACATAGATAACCATGATGATCATAATTGTACTTCTCCCAATATCTCTCCTTTAAGCGACAAAAGTATCTTGGAAAAAGAAGGTACAATCATTGAGCATCATGAAGGTCTTGTTTGTTCTTCTCCTCATTCCCCTTGGGAAGATAATATAACAATACAAGATGAATTCATTGCCACCACTTTACCTAGTCTCCATTCATCTCCCAACACCTCCCCTATTTGTGACAATGCTTTTATGAATGATCATGACAAACACATTTGTGATGAGGATATGTTGGTATCAAGAAACCCAATGATTGAGAGTTATAGTATTATTTATCTCCTTCCTAATGTTCCTAACAATTGGAAGGGTCTATTTGAACAAGAAGATCCAATCATTGGAACAAATGAAAATCCTAGTTGTCCTCCCCTTAATGTCTCCCCTCTTTGTGATGACGCTTCTTTACAACATCTAACCATGAAATGTGATGAACCTATTGAAAGCTCTCCTACTAGGGTAGATATTATGGCACAAGACAATGAGATTATGGACAAAAATTAAATTTTCCCATGTCCTAATTTCTCTCCTATTAGTGAAGACGATATTATGGTGTTACAAGATCCAATTGATGAGAATCATGAGAATCTTATGGAACAAGACACTTCAACCATTGCTGTCTCCCCTAATTGCAGTGAAGTCATTTTGAAAGAACCAATCCTTGAAAGTGAAGAAAATTTGGATTGTTGTTCTCCTACAAATTTTCCTCCTAGAAAGATTATTATGGTGCAAGAAAATGATATGTCTTCCTTAGGGATACATCAAACCAAGACCACTGAGGTTATGAATGTGCAAGTGTCCATTACACCCCCCTTGATCAATGAACCTCATACATACCCCATGGGACATCCAAAGAATCCTTTAATTCTTTACCCACCATAACACAAGAAACAAGCTCACAACACACCTAAACTCATCCTTTACCCACCTAAGAGAAATGTTTTTCACCAACCAAATTAAACTGACATTGCTCACATATATGACAAAGTGTATACAATCAAGGCCAACCTAAAACCTAAAAGACTTAGGAAGCAACTTGAGAAAGGATGTGATGATAGAACAAGGTATCCATACCCCTATAGAGTCTACAACACAAGAATCAAATCATGGTCTTAGTGATTGTCCTTTCATAGAAATCACACCATCAAAAAAACCCTCACTCAACATCAATACTATTGCCAAAGATTCTTCCAAGACAACCTTAACCTTGGTATATCCTAAACTGATATATATCTCACTAAATATGTATCAAGTAGAAACTTTGTTTACTTATCAACATAAATAACATTATTTGCTGCTCCTTGCCATATAATAGTTGTAGGATCATAGCATACTCACTATTGCAAGGAGCAACATATCACAATCCATTCTAGGATCACCTTTGTCCTGCAATAAATGGGGGAAAGGGGCCAAGTAGCCTTGTACTCCTGTATGTCACTTGTTGTTGTCTCTTTTGATTAATCGTTAACCTTTCATGAACATATAAGATCAAGCTTGCGATGTGTATGACATGCCTTAAGTTGAATCGCATGTGACATACTATCTTATTCATGATGTAGCTCAATTCAAGAACATATGTCTTGGCATAGGGCTTTCCAAGTTGGCTCTCATGTATTCTTTCATTTATCATAGGCTACTTTAAAGCAATTTCTCATAGTGTTGGTGTAGCAACCACTTTAAAGTGGGGGAATACATAGACGACATCTTTTTACAAAATTCATTTAGTGATTTTTCTTTTTCTTGTGATGTGTCATTTTCTTGGTGGTGTCATTGGGTTTGATGTTGTTCAAGAGTGTATGATCAACTAGCATGGCATGATGTGAATGAGGCATCCCATGGGCAACGATTTGACACCCTGACTTGTCCTCTCTTGGAGACATTAGGCACAATGTTTCCTAAGAAGAAGACCTTACATGAACAAAGCAAAATCTCTTTTAAACAGATTTTTTATATAAGATTCAAAAACATTTACAAAAAAACAAACAAAGCATTTTCATTGTGGTACCTTATCAAAGTTATCAAGAGGATAACTTTGGTATAGTTAGTATAATAGGAAGCCGACACACTGTCATGACTTTCTCATTATATGGTGGGAAGTTGACACACTAGCATGACTTTCTCACTAAACCACTTCTTTGGGAAAACTCACCCTGTGGAGGACCTAAAGTTGCGTGGCCCCAGAGTGAGCGCATATTTGATCCAACTCATTTTTCTTTCGTTTAGTTCTTTTCATTACATGATTGCATATCTTGTTTTCCTGCAAATCATTCACCCTTGTGTGCGTGTTCTTTTGTGCTCATGTTGGTTTGATTAGGATCTTGGATCCTGGGGGCTTGTGCAACCTCCTTTGATCTTTTTCATCCTTTTCCATTTGCATTGGTATGATTGGATCCTTCTTGAATGTCTACTTTAGTGTGAGTTTGAAGCAGGTTCATCCTCTCACTAAGTGGGGGCTAACTGTGGACACGAAAATAGTATCCCTTTGTCCTTGCTTGATTTTTGAATAATTGATGATAAATTAGACTTAATATTGCCTTGATTTAGTATTGTGAGGTGTTTTCCACATCCACATTAGGTCTTGGACCCACGTGCAAATTGAATAAAATGCATTTCTTGTAAAGGTGTTGTAAAGATTTGTAAATGAATTTCACACTTTTCTAAACTTTTATTAAGCATTTAAATCTAATGGTCCTTTCCCCCTCACTTTTGAATTAAATATTATTTTAATTCAAAAATTAGTTTTTCCCTCTTCTTATCTAATTAAATAATTATTTTAATTATTTAATTATTCATTAGCCTTTTCTCTCTATAATTAAATAACTATTATATTTATTTAATTATTATCCTTTCTTTATCTCCCCAATTAAATAATATTTTTAATTATTTAATTATATAATTTGTTCTCACCTTTCTTTTTACATAAATAAAATTAATATTTTATTTTTTTCTCCTATGTTGGCCACCCAAATTAAATAATATTTATTATTTAATTTCTTTTATCACCTATTTTTTTTGTGCCAATATTATCTTCCACCTCAAGTATTTATCTATCCATGTCTTTCTTCTCTCAATTAACCTCCACCCTTGATTAAATTATTTTTTAATTTAATCTTGGTCCTTGATCACGATCCTTATTCTAGCCATTCAATTAACTCTCCTCTATAAAATGATACCTTTAACTCATTCATCATTCATTCCTCATTTATTCTCCATCACAAGTCAAGCAAGCTAGGGTTTTAGCATTCTAACTCATCTAGATAGCTTTCTAAGGCATTCAAGAGCAAGATTCTTCATCCATTGTTGCAACAATCCAAGATCCATCATCATGGAAAGTTTCTAATTGCATTGTTTCATGTTTCATACTTCATTAATTTATTTCATCATTTTGTTTTAATTACCTAAACGGGGTTTGACCAAGGCAAACCCCCAATTCCTAACAATTAACATTTTCTCTCTCTTCCTTTGTGTGATTGCATATTTAGGTGCTTGGATGGCTTGAACATGATTGAAGATTAGGTTTCAAACTTGTTGGAATCATTTCCCTATTGGCAAGGTCAAAATCTACACAAAAATTCACTTACAACCTCATAAATTAGGGTTTTAGAACCGGACACCTATAGGAGAAAAAAGTGCAGACCGAGAGCTTCTGACTCCACCTTTAGATTTTCAAAAAAGCCAAAGTGGACTAAGTCATCAACAGTGGTGACCTAGTTCCACTACAGTTGTTTGTCAGAGGGTTTTGTAGTTCTAGATACCCATTTGGCAGAAATAGACTTTAGAGCAGTTTCCTAGATTTGGGACTAAGTTGCCCAACTTGGCATAAATGTCCTAGTTGGATAGAAAAATAGATTTTCCAAAATTTCGAAGGCATCTGCAATCTTCATTTCAGCCTTCATCAGTTTCTAGGTGCACAATTTCTATTTAGCATCTTTATCTTGTTCTTTGTTGCATTTAATCTATCATTTTTCATATCACAATGTGTTTTCAAACAACTTGCATTTCTTAGGTTTTACATTGATAAATCATTTCTTTTATCAGTGTATTGCATTAGGACATTGCATTTAGACATACTTCATCCATCCTTGTATTGATTTTGAGTGTAGACATTTCCCATTTTGGCCCATCTGTCTCCTTTTAGGTAAAAAACCCTAAAAGTGTAAGAAAGCCATTAGAAGCCAAAATATTTGTTTACAGTAGGAAGTTAGCATCTACAATGTGAGCTAGACTACATAAGAATTCTATTCCTTGAGAATCATTTATCAACATCCTATGGCTATCTACAATAGGTACTGTCTCTCCCACTGAGGATTCAATACTTAAATAATATTTAAAACCTTCCATATCCTTTTCTATTTTTTTAGCTTATCTCCAGGAACATGTGCAATAGCAATCTCTAAGTCCACATAAATGTTAGGTTGTGAGGTGGTAATAGGTAATATGTGGTGAGGTATGGAACCCAAAATGGATTGGATTGAAGCCATACCTTGTGTGAAAGAGTTAGAGGACTTATGCTCCACAATGAATGTAGTTACAAAATGGGATGCCATAAGTTTGGAACTTTTTCTCATAAGGGGTATTAGCAGTAGGGCACTGGGTCATAAGGCTCATATGATTTTCACAATGCCTGAGTAATCCTACTATATAGGAAAGGTATAGGCCACCCATATCAAACTACACAAAGTGAAAAATAAAAAAGCAAAGCCACATAGAAGACACAAAAATAGGTTCGTGATCCAATTTTGAGCTAAATCTGACTAGTCTAGGGCATAGTATTCCCTAGAAGTCTAGAAAAGTTCTTTTACTAAAATCAAAGTTTGGATGTGTTCTATAGTATTTAAGTGTTCTTTTATGTGACCATTTAGGTGTGATGGTAAATAATTTTTTAAAATTTAATAGATTTGTGATTTTACAATATGAAACACCATTATGTAGGAAATTTCCAAAATATTTAATGATTAATGCAACTTGGAAGTGTAATTTTTAGAATGTAAAGAACAAATATTAGCTAGTGACAATTCTAAAAAT
Organism: Sequoia sempervirens; assembly: GCA_007258455.2. NCBI lineage: Eukaryota > Viridiplantae > Streptophyta > Pinopsida > Cupressales > Cupressaceae > Sequoia > Sequoia sempervirens. Next base: position 11,918,139 of record VDFB02072274.1, on the reverse strand, counting down.
TGAAATCTTGTATGATTTGCAAAAATAACAATTCACTTTTCCACTTTTTCAGTACATACAAATTCCTAAATGAATGTTTTGAACACTTTTAGATTTGATTTCAATCCTATTGGAAGTTTATCAATGCAAACATGGACTAGGCCTATTTTGTAAAGACTGAATTTAACCCTAGATGCAAATGTAATGTAAATTTTTCTAATTCTCAATATATTTTGTGATGAATATACAAGCCTAAATGACGAATGTAAGCACTCTAAGATCTATTTTAGATTTTGGAATTGATAGCTTCAAATTTTAGAGGTGATAAAGTGTTTAAAACAAGTAGGTTAACCAAATCTGTTTGGTTGGGAAAAGGATTTGAGACCCTCTTCCCAATTTTGTGATATGAATTAGATTAAATATGACCTCAAGAAGCACTTGGCTACAAACCTCTTAAGGAGAGCCAAAATGATGAATCAGAGCTTTAATCCAATTGTGTGGTGATGAATGTGTGTGTGTGGATTGATGATGTGAATTTGAATATGAGTAATTTTATAAATGTAATGATGTAATTATAAAAACTATGTAAATGTAGCATTCTTTACGATTTATGAAAAATTGGATGCAGATCTAGACAAATTTCAATTCCAAAAATATAGAGGGAAGACATAGAGGAACTTGGGATTTATATTTGGTTCAAATCTAACTACTTTTTTTTTGAAAACTAAAAATGTAGGCTTCAAGGTATCAATCTGTAACTTTTATCTTATGTGTCTTGTTGTCGAAACTTCATCTGTTGATGAGAAAATACAAATTTTGTGACTTGTCAACTTGTAGGATTTGAGTGCATGAATGAAAAAGTATCCTTGAATCTTCCTTCAACTCACTTATGATCTACAATCTACACACATGGGAGGAGAGGAAGGGTTGTGTCATATAGGGGCTTTCCTCAATCAAACCCCATGTTGGTATTTCTACTTCCACAATGAAAAATTACGATAAAATAGACTGTATCCTTCAATGGATAGAGGTTAATTAAAAATAGGTAATGAATTGACAACTTTGCTTCTACTCACCACTCAAATATGATTCCCTTGATGGACTAAAGTCACACTCATCACCTTCAAGGATTAATTGTTGCTTGAATTGATTTGATTTGGTGACCTACAAGTGTTAGTACACATAAAAAAATGCATGTAAACATGAATCCAAACTCACATAACATATGAAATTATGCTTGAATGATGAAATGTTGCAATAATCTTGATAATTCTACTCTTCACTTCTCTTGAATTCTTTTAAGACACTTGATTTGCTCAATTGAAATTGATAGGATTCTTGTTAAGATTACAATGGTGAAAAATACTTTGTATTTATATGCAATTCTTCTAATTTACCAAAAATCAAATACTAATAGCTGAAATTTTAAATTGGAAATTCAAATAATAAATTACTAACACCGACATATTCGAATTTGGGGCCAAATTAGGGGGTCTAGGGCACAACTTTCCCTAGACCAAATTCTTTCTTTTTAGGAATCAAAAGTGTCAAGAGAAAAATATTAAATGTATGATTTAATTTCTCATGTTTGATTTTCCAATAATGTTTATAAAATGAACAATTAATGTATAATAAGTCCAAACACATAGGGGGATCAAAACCTAGTGTGAAATTTTCAAGGATGACAATTTTTGACACCACAGTTATTACTTTTCCTAAATTGTTTCTAAATATCCTTCTAAAGCATCAACCCAAAAATTGACACTGCTAGAAACAAAAAAAAATGAAAACAAAGAAATGGAATACTTTTTTAATTGATTTATGATTTCTTGCAGAGCTGAATTCTCTTGCATTGCTTTTATATATGTTTCCAACCCCATATGCCTACTCACATCACATTCACTGAATATTTCTCTCCCCCTAATAATGAAGCTATATATTGGATCATATTTTGATTATTTAAAAACCTCAATATGTATGTATATGATAAGTTATCACTTTAGAGGTGAATCTTTGGGACGAGCATCTAATTTGCATTCTATATTCAATTATGAATCGCTAATCATATCATGTTAACAAATAAATTTTTGTTTATATTAAAATATATTACAATGTTATGTGATTAATTTTGAAGTTTATATAAGATTTGTGACATAAATTAGATTAATTTAATTTAATTATATATAATGATGCCCAATATAAAGACCTCAAATATACATACCCTTTAATTCAATGATTTGAGATTATATAGGTCAAACATGCCATAATAAAAGTTTATAGATTGCCACAAGTTGAACAATATAGAAATTAAATAAATCAACAGGCTGCATTGTGGTACAATAACTAAAAAAATTAACTAATTTCTATTGTTGAAAACACATGCTTGTAAATAGTCTTCACGAAGCTATGAACCGGTGATGTCACAAAAGGGGGAACTCATCCCCAATATAAATTCTCAACAATTACACCCCAATGGGGTTTGAACTTTGATGGCATGAAGAACAACACAACAATTTCACCATCACACCATGCCAATATTGACAACAATTACATCCTAGTGGAGTTTGAACCTTGATGACAAGAATAACAAAACAACATAACCATCGCACCCTGCCACCATTGACTATTTCCATTTCAATTCTAATGGTTAACATTACTGAATTTTTTTTATGGTTCCATAAGTGCCTTACCAATCTCCCGTATTCCTATTTTCTTTAAATTAATGAACCCTTCAACATGTGTTATGACAATCATTTTCACAATTAATAATTTGATCTTGAAGCCAATCAAGGCCTGAAAAAGCGTTTGGTTTCACCACAGCCCATTATAGATGTGTGAAGCCTTGAGATTCTATCCACTCCCTCTGCAAAAACAACTGACATACCCATAAAGAAATGAGGCTTTATATGACAGTGGAACTGCCACACTCTCGGATTGTCAGCTCTGAATCTTATAGCCGTCCAACCATATCGAAACAAAGGCACAGTGTTCTTTACTGGAGGATTTATCAGGTTAAATTTGTCTGTGTCTTTCAAGGGATCAAATGCCCCTTCTCCGTGAGCCAGAACCCAGAAATCATGGCCATGAAGATGCCACGGATGTATCTCACTTGCATTGTTGGCTAGAATGTTGGCGTTCTGCAAAACCACATCTACTGTGGAATTAAACTGCAATTTATATATTCGGTTACCAAATGTTGCATTTTGATTTTTTTGAGGGTTGAATATGTTATAAGGCTGGTAATTTTCTGGGGCGGGGGTTTGATCGAAGGCCTTACTTAGATTGTACTTGAGAGCTATCAGATATGGCGTTTGGGGTGGCACAAGCGAGATGTTATTGATTGCCCACTTCACATAGCCATCAATTTTATTCTGTGTATTTAGAAGTATTAAACGCCTGGTGGATTGAAGCGGAGGGGGTGCTTCATATCCTGCTCTGGCTTTCAATAATTTAGCTTGGTTCAAGGTGTATTGAGAATCGTTCCAGAGGGGTCCAGTTGGAGTTATAGAAGGAGGAAACATGGTAGCAGAGTTCGGAATGTAATTAAAAATAGCACGCCCTGTGGGTGTTTTGGGTTCACGCCCACGTATATTAAGAGCTGCCCAGTAATTTCTAGAAGGGTCTTGATCTGCCTTTATAAGAACTGAATATGTTTCGCCAGAATATATGTTGAGATCTTGTACCACAAATGGCTCCACATAGTGCCCGTCTGCCTCAACCAGTGTCATGTTGTGCCCCTGTATTGTATTTCATCAACATAATCAAAATCAGCAATAGCATAATTAACGTACAGAAGGTTTTCACGGTTTATTAGATCCAACATGAGTTTTTCCTGGGCAAAAACTATATGAATTAACATGGTCTTTGTAATTAACAAAAACAATAGTGGTATATTATGGTCAATTCACCAACGCACCAACTATGTCTAAAGAAATAAAAATAAAAGTTGGCCTTAGCAGCATACTTGGTTTACTTTAAACAAGGACAACAAGCGAGAAATTTACGTAAAATCTGGATGAAGGTAAACGAAATTTACCTCAATTAGAAAATTGAAGGAAGATACAGAAGCTACGCTAGTAATGCGCAGACGGTAAGTTTTGCCGGGTTTAACAGATAGAATATGTGGAGAACACTGTGGATTCGAGGAGTTGCAGATACTGCCATCCCCTGCTGAATTGCTCATTGATTTTGCAAGGGAACAGTCAAAAGATCCACGCCCTTGAATAAGCAATGACTGTTAACAGCAAACCAATGTCAACAAAAATTCTGTATTTTTTTCAGCGCAAAACTGCAGCAATACTATCATTGCGTAAAATCCATTTTCTTTTCTTCTTTTACCTGTGGTGCGTTTACCCATTTGAAGGGGATGGAAGACAAGCCTTGTGCTATCTCCTGGTGACTTTTGTGCCACCAATCGTCCAATAGAACACTGAGCTCGTCGTCATAAGAAAAGGGCTCCTCTTTTCCTTTACCAACGGCTACATGAATAGGTCCATATAAACCTGCAGACCTTTGCATCCCGTAATGGGCATGGTAGAAATATGTACCCGGCTACATTACAACACATACACAACATACGAATCTCAATCCAAATTTTCAAATAGTTAAGATGTGATCAGAATTCAAAAGGAATAGGTACTCACTCTATCCACTGTAAATTTGTAAATGAAAGTCTGTCCAGGTAAAATGGCGCATTGTGTGATTGCTTCAGCTCCATCATTCCATGGAGTCTCAATCTGTAAGCAATCCCTTAGACGGTTCGGTCATTTTGCAGCAAAAACTATGACAAACATGAAAGTTATTGACAATCCATGATTATATGTATGATAGTTTTTGGAAATAATTATGGGGTTGATCTGTTGAGATTCGTTCTGTCTATTTATTTATTTATTTTTGAGATTTGAGTCTAAACAAGTTTCACGTCTGTAAATTACTCTTGATTTATCGGAAAACAAGTTTTAGCTGTTATTTAATGGTAAATGAGCTGCGGTTTAATGATAAAAGACTTCAAATAAATATCATAAAAGTCAAATAAATATTGATCTAACAACTGGATGGGAACATTCTATTTTATTCAATTTGATGACAACTTTCTTTTTTCATTTGCATTGCTTTATATTTTAAATCTGTATGCAAATATTTTATAATCACATATTACTTAATTTCTTTATGGAAAAAATCTAGATTTATATTAGTTTATTTCATTCCATTATTTAACACTTATTATAAATTCTTTAATCTAGTCACATGCATCAAGAATTTGCAGCCCATCCACGCACAAAAACATATCTAACATATTAACAAAAATCCTCATAACAAATAAGTTAAAACACCACACAATTTTTTCCAAAAAAATCCAGATATATTTAGGAATTTCTTTTGAATACCTGGCGAATTCCGTGCCAATGAATGGCGACGTTCTTAGTGGGTAAATTGTTAGTGAGCTTGACATAGATGAGGTCTCCTTCCTGAGCAAGAATAGCTGGACCTGGGAACTCGCCATTCATGGTAAGCACCATCTTCTCATAACAATCGGGGGATTTATACTCGTACCTTACATTTCATCTATAATGCCGAATTCTTGAAGCGTGTATACAGAGTGGCACCGTCACAAGCAATGTAAATGTACACCATACAAACAAATTACGCATGCATTCTCCTGGCCTATTCATGTCTCAGCAATATAACTAGAAACAGAAGCTCAGCAGGAGGCCCTTTGATTTAAGCAGGTAGGAAAAATAGGTGAGATGTAATCGACAAAGATCTTGATATATTTAAAGTTTTGAGGAAATTTACACAAGTATTATTTAGTTTAATGATTCAGTTTAATGGTCAAACAAGTCAATCACAATTTTAGTCTCGTCCACATTATTTTCTTATCGTTATTGACGAGAATATATAATCATTTAAAATTGAATTGGTCCAGAGTGAAATTTTTGAATAGGTCTACAGCGGAAAAGTTGGAACTGTTCTTCACCAATAGATACGTTTTTCCAAAACCACCCCTTTCAACTGCGTGACGAAGCATCCTCGAAATAAATTCATCAAAGATCTGAACATTTTAAATTTTAAGCCTGTGAATTTGTTTGAGAGCTAGGGAAGCTACCTCCTTTCAACATAGCATTTATTGAAAGACTATAATAGCTAACAAAAATCACTTGACTAGAAGTAAAAAATAAACGCGTGGATAGTTCAATTTATAAGCATAATAAAGAGATAATATGACTGAACGCGTGGATAGTTCAATTTATAAGCATAATAAAGAGATAATATGACTGAAAGTGATTGGTATAAGGTTTGGTCGTTTTGTAGATTGGTTTATGTTCACTAAATTTTTAGTAGAAGGTTAATTGTTTGAAATTTTGCCTTTCCATTGTTTTTTTGGTTTAAATAATTTAAGTTTATCTAGATATGGTATGGTAGGGTTATATAGTTGGTTTCAAAAGTTTTTAAGAAGTTTTCAAAGATTTCGTAGAAAATATAATTTCAAGTTGTTTAGTTGTATTCAAAGACTTTGGAGAAGTTGTTTTTAGTGAATTTGGAGAAGATGTAGTTTTTACAATTCATTTAATCAATCTTATATCATTTGGAAGATTTGGTCTTTGGTAACATATATAGTTTAGTATGATCTTTATGCCATCAGGGTGGTGTCACAATAGAAGCAGTTTTCTTACTTAAACAATGGTTTGTTAGTTATAGATGACTATGTTTACTTATATTCTTGACTATTTCTTTCATTTTCTTGATAGTTGAATTTACAAGCATAATGACAAAGATAACATGATTGAAAGTGATTGTAATAAAGTTTGGTTGTTAGGTAGATTGGTTTATGTTGAGTATTTTTTAATAGAAGGTTAGTTGTTTGAAATTTGGGCTTTTTCGTTGTTTTTTGGTTTAAATAATTTAGGTTTATTTAGATGTGGTAGGGTTATATGGTTGGTTAGAAAAGTTTTGGAGAAGTTTTCAAAGATTTTGTAGAGAATATAATCTAGATATGTGTAAGTTGCTTGGCTATATTCAAAGACCTTAGAGAGGTTGCTTTCAATGACTTTGGAGAAGATGTAACTAGTTATTTACAATTCATTTAATCAACCTTATATCATTTGAAATATTTGGTCTTTGGTAACATATAAAGCTTAATATGATCTTGATGCCATTATAGTGTTGTCACAATAGAAGTGGCTTTCTTACTTAAACAATGGTTGATTAGTTTTAGATAACTATGTTTACTTTCTTGCTTGATTACCACTTTCCTCTTCTTAATTGAAAATCCTAGAAACTTTACATCCTTCAAACTTTTAATATAATATATTTTCTCTCAATTCAAATACACATAAATATTTGTCTTAAAATTATCATTACAATTAAAAAATCTTCATTTAACAAATTTCTTTTAATTTAAAATATATTTAAACCTTTAAATACAAAATAGCTTTTAGGACATTTACTTATTAGCTCTTCAAATGTTAATAAGAAATTTAAAACAAAAATGTTCTAAAAGAATAAGTCATTTATGCATGCATCTAAAATTGACACCATGTCAGTTTTGATTTATTGCCTCTATAGTTGACCATTTGAATTAAAGATCAATTATCTAGTTCTAACTCTATTACGAATTAAATAATATTATTATTTAGTGAAAATATCCACTATTCTCTTGATACCATTTATAATATACAATTGCTAAATTTTCCCCTCTTCAATGGTCTAATCTTCATAAATAAATATGATTTTTTTTATATATCTAGACCTCTATCCTCTCTCCATCTCAAAAATTAGATAAACACCCATATTTCTTAATTGGCTATTTTGTGCAATTTTGTTTAGTTCCCTAATCACATTACCTAATTCTTATGTATATATTTGCACATGCCCAAACAATGATTAATCAAGGCTTTATTTGACCAATTTTCCACATGGATACATTTTCATAAATTTTACATCACCTAATTCTTTTCTCTATATATTATCTCTATCCTTGTAACATATTATCTATGTTCTTGTATTAGACTATTTCTATAACAAAACTCTTCTTGTAGTCGATTGTAAGATAAGATTATAGTTTTCCATAATTTAACTTTTAGGATAAAAATGTATTTCATTTTACTCAAATTACTACATTTGTTCATCAAGAAAAGAACCACTACACCTTTCATAAGTTTGCATCCCAAATTGACATAGGAACAAAATTTAACTAGGACTTGAATCAAACCATTGAAATAAATTTATTATCTTTAATTTTTTCTCAACAATATCAAATAATCAAAAAATTATTTATTGTTCTCAATATTAATTTTGGAAATGATCTTCTGGTGTAAGTGCTCTTCTAGGTTTGCTTGCACCAACTAGTTAGGAAGACTTCTCTCTGTCTCCACCCAAGAACGTGATAGACTCTAGGTCCTGATTAGGCTTAGGTCATTAACTAAGCCTTGTTTCAACTCTATTACAAGAGTATCACTCCTTGTGCTTCACCTTGGAGGACTTGACACCATTTGAATTTGTAAACTAACTCCTACACTTAGAAGGATCTAAGTGTCAACTTCACTCTCAACCTTGAACTGCACCTATTGTTAGCGTTCACCGACTACTGACATAATTTCGAAGGGATACAAGTTATACCGCACCTATTATATTGTAGTGTACAGACATTGTGCCGAAGCAGCTTACCTGTCGAATGCCATGCCAGTGAATGACCACGTTCTCCGTCGGCAATAGATTCTCCACTTCCACTACGATGGTGTCTCCCACTTTGGCTTTGATCGCCGGTCCTGGGTACTGCCCGTTTATGGAGATCAGCGTCTCTTTCACACAGTCAGGTGACCACTCCAGGTAATTGATCTTCCGCTTATAGCTGTGCACTGAATATGCTTCACTACCCCTCGCTGATATAAATAAGATCACCTGCAATCCCATAATCATAAACCATCCCATACCCAAATCCATATTCAATTTTCACGGCGTGGCCGATAGCTAGTTCCGCTTCCAGCAGCTCACTACGGACCACCCGCCTAGGTACCTCATTTCTATTAATTCAAACATCCAACTCCTTTTATAGGCCTCGTACAACTAACATGACATATTTACAGGCAGTCGACTGGGAGAATCTTAGTAATGTGCCTGCCTTGTATCGGACATCTACCACTTCCAGCTGTGCGCATCGTTCCCCCTCTTTTGTCTCACCTTACAAACAAACTGGAACGATTAATGATTTGCCCACTTCAAAAGCCCCCCCGAAGGGAATCGCTCCGTTTGTGCATTTCTGCTCCCGTGTTCCAACGATTTCTCTTGACCCGCAAGCTAGAGCATTGGCTTCTTAAAACTTTCTTTTGTTCTTCTGTGAGGTTGTTGTGCCATGTGGCACTGCGCATTAACCAGTGCGCACCATCCACACCGTTTCTAAGTTGTGTCGTGCCATATGCGTTTGCCATGAATCTTACCACTTTTTATTGATCCTGTCGAAATTTCCTGAAATTTATTCGAAACACCGGTAATCGTTACTTTTAAAGAGACAAGAACGTTCTCGTTCCTAATTTGGGTTTAGACACGGCCAGCGAGTCCCTAATCAAAGTGGCTTCCGCGGTTCTCTATTAAACTTTTTAATCGGGAAAGGATTCACGGTAGAGTTTGTTAATTTAAATTTATACCTTTCGAAAGTTTCTGAAGATCGTTTGTCATTTTTATTTTATTTTAAAAAGAGAATATTATTATATATTCAATGAAAATGATCACAGCTCGAGGTTTAAACGGTTTCTGGTCCGAAACAATCAATAAAGTCAAAGCTGATAAGTAGCAAGAGCTATAACACTCGGGGATGGAATGGGGTGTCCCCATCGTTTGGTTTTCTTTGGAAATTAACATGTTCAAGGTCATCTAGGGGCCCTCCAACTTAAAACAACACCTCTTATTTATTATAAACTCGTGCTTAAGAGTTTGAATATTACTTTGATATTAATCATATAAAGTAATATACTATCATCATATGCATGTCGTTTTCCTAAATAGTTGTTAAAATATGACTCAATATATCACTTCAATTTCGAGGGGAAAAGAGATTATTTGATTTATATCATTTTTGTAGATATTGGGAGTTGTATAGCATGTGGTGAATGGGGTTGTTTGTATGAGTTTGGTATTTTTGAGTAAATATTGGTAAAATGATGGAGTCTAACTTGAGTGAATCTTTAGCCATCTCAAGAGTATGGACTCAACATATGTCTTACCATTTTTCTTAGTTGGATCAAATCTTCGTACACAAAAACCAACTTGATCTGAATATATAGTACAAAAATTATCCTAGGATCATTGATTAAAAATCTTCGAAAGGTATTTGTAAACACTATTATTTTTAGACACAATTTCAATATATCAAGGTGAATAAGTTGTTGGTCGCACCACAAATATACAAATTCATGCCTTATTATTTGCCCTTAAGCTTTGCTTGAAGTTCAAAATTTCTAACTAATTAGAAAAATCTTGATGTAGTGGGATCCACTAACACCCCAATCATGCTCGAGTCATGTCATTGACCCTATGTATTTTCCAAGCTTTTATGTTTTCAACTGAGCTTTAATTTTACAAGGCATTGCAACTTTCTTATTTTCAATTGAACACACACATATTATCTTTGATAATAATAGTTTAGTAGAAATTGTCATACCTTCATATTTAATTTATCATTAATTTATATACTAGATTTGGGGAGTGTAAAAGACACACTATAAGCTTTTGTAATCTCTCGAAGGGTAAAATAATTGCATCCAACTATAGTTTTCAAAATTCTTGGTAAATTCTATTTTTCATATTGATCGTCTTCATTAGTATAAATCTTGCAAAAAGGCTTGAATTAGGAGAATTCATTGCTTACCAAATTTACAATCTCCTAAAGCTATTCATCAATAATATTTTAACGAAATTCAAATGCTTTTTATTAGACAAGTAGGGGAAGGGCCTTGACCCATTACAAAATGAGAAATAGAACCTAGCAACTCAGCAAAACAGAGCGAAACAACTCAAAAAAATAGACTAAAAAAATACAAAAAACTAGAGAGAAATAGCTAGTCAGAACAAGCAACACAAAACTATTCAAGGAGTAGCACTTGAACCAAGTAAAGCCAGTAAGGGCGAGTTAAACAAGACCGTGACCTTCTTATTAGGATGTTTCTTCTTCCTATGAACCATATTCCAAGGAGAATTAGAAACTAAAACTGGGAAATTTTGATCAAAAGGGGAAGAATCCCCTCTAGAGTAGCAAATGAGAGGAACAAATGAAACATCAGGTACAAAATCTAAAACCAAGCCTAAATTTGCAAGACTTACTACAGCATTTTCCAATACATTAGCCTTAGATGAGGCAACACAAACAACATTAGGGATAGCCAAATCCAAAGGCCGAACAACAGTATCCACAAAAGGAATAACATCCACCACAACTGAGTCAAGTGGAGCAGAAACTGGCATTATTAAGCCTCACAGAAGGGGAAGCATGCCTAGATTCATTAGAAGAAGAAGCAGAGTCAACTATAGGGCGAACTATTAAGTGTTCACTAAGTGAATTATTCCACTGTGTAGAAGAAGAAACAGGGTGAGAGCTTTTAGAGCAGTCACGAGCCAAGTAGCCAATAGGAAAACAACGTTTGCATCGAAAAGGAAGACCCTTATAGTCCACAAGATGGCACCAAGACCAACCATTAATCTACAACATAACCTCTCCAAGTAAAGCCTTTGATAGATCAACCTCCACCAGAATCCTAGCAAAGGAAGTATGAGTGAAATTCTTGGAAGCCCTATCCACTTTCAAAAAATTTCCAATAGCATTATCAATTCGCTCATAGGCAAAGGAACACCAGAACTGTAAGGGAAGATATGGCAATCTTACCCAAACATGCATCACATCCAAAGGGTTAAAATAAAAAAAACTAAGGTCTCAAGGAAAGGGGATGAGAATCCCACATCCACAGACCATGAGCTAAAACAATTTGTCTATCTTTAGGAGAATTAAAACTCACCACAAAAAAACCCCTTGTAGAAGGGTAAATCTCCATCATGACATCCACCAAAGGAGACTAGTGATTCATAATCCAAAGGTGCAAGTCAAGAAAACAAGCAACAAAATTTGCAAATAAGAGCATTTTTAGAATAGAAATCTATATTATCATAAACTTCCTTACCAAGATAAACAACAGGAGCAACCACAACACAACGAATAGGCTGCACAACACCCTCCCGAGGTCTCTTAGACTTCACAACATCAACATAAGCAAGCTACCCCTCTTGAGAGGATGGGGACGACCTAGAAACAGTAGCTCTAGCAACCTCCTCAACCCCAGGAGGTGAATAAAATGCAGCATCATTAGGGACCCCAGAAACTCCCATAAAAGCACTAGCCCCCACATTAACCATCAGAGGAGAAGGGGCCCCTACAACATCCACAGAGAGATCCATAATGAGCTCATAGCCAAGTGAAGAAAAGGGCTTGTTAACACCAGGACGAGAGCAAAGAATAGAGTGGCCAAGAGAAAGCACAACCACAAAGTTATTCAGAGACATGCCTAGGTGGGAATTGGAGAGGGTGGGAGTGGAAACAGCCATAGAGCAGTTCAAAATCATGCCTAGGTGGGAACTGGAAATAACTGAAGCGGACACAAACATTGTGTTAAGAGTAGCTTCTATTACTTGTTTGTTCATTTCCCACTAAATTCAAATGTTGAAGGAGTGAAGTTAAGAATATTCTTAGACATGTATTTACATAAATTGATTCCATGAGAAAATACTTAAATCCATTCATAATTTCATTTCTATGATAGTAGAGATGAAACTTATTATAGTCTCAAGATTGAAGCATTGAAAAGTGTGAGATTGTGTAACATTTTTTACATTAGAAGAATATACTTTTTAATAGTGATAACTTGACTTAAGAAAGAAATTTGTATTATTTCTCCATTATGAATTTAAGAGCTAAATATTATTATTCTTACTATTTAATTTGTCTATATTTATCACAATTAGTAAGCTAATTTTATTTAATCTAAGTTAATATGATTTGTTGATCATACTATTTTAATTACCCTTAGATTTATTATGTAGTATAATTGTGTTCATTTCATATGTTAATCCTCCAATAAATAGAATATTATATGATTGATTAAATTACTCCTCCAATTTAATTACACTAGCTTGTGTTTATAGAAAAGAGAGCAACAAATGAAAAGTGAAAGTAGCTGCACAAAATTTAGATAAGGTTCCAATAAATTGGAGAATCCATTGTCTATGATTGTAGGTAAAATAGTATAATACCAAGTGATAAGGACACATGGTGATAGAGGATATTATTTTTTGTAGTCTCAATGTGAAGGTAAGTACAATTTGGCAGTTCATCCTTGTTAGTATGAAAGGGGTACTTTATCTAACTAGTTCATTCTTAGCTAGTTCTCCACTAAACTCCTCTTCACACTAGCTTAACTTTACATAGGGATAAGGTGGTTGAGCATTTAATGACATGAGTTGTCACACCTTATAGGATGCCAACACTTGTCATAATTTGGTTGCATCCATCTCTCCCCTTGGCCTATATAACACATGCATTTCCTTTGTAATAACATATTGTTGGCTACGTGATGAACCTTTGTCTCAGGATGGGAATCTCAGTAGATGGGTGGATTATTGTAAAGACACTGTTGGTCTTTTTGTCAAAGAATATTGGCGAGATGGTAAGTGGATCAATCTCCCCTTGATTGACCCTGTGTTGATCCCTGTTTACTCCTCCTTGAATGCTGTCAGACTTTGCTTTAATCAGGAGGATAGACTTATTTGGAGATTTGAGCCGTCTGGAAGCTTTTCTATCTCTTCTACCTTTGCCAGGTTTTCCCAGGCTCTTAACCCCCCCCTATGTTCACAAGCCTAGACTAAGCATCTCCTTCCTAAGGTTAACATTTTTTTCTGGTCCCTGTTGCAAAACAAAGTTCTTACTGTGGATAACCTTAGGAAAAGAGGATTTATGATCCCTAATAGATGCTACCTCTACAAAAGTAATGCTGAATCGACTAATCACCTCTTTATTCATTACCCTTTCCCCTCCTTGGTTTGGGACAAACTTCTAAAATGCTGGCATTTCTCTTGGACCCCTCTGGAGTCTGTTGAGGATTTTTTTGTTCAATGGAAACCCCCCTCTTTCAACCCATTTATTAAAAAACTTTGGGCCTTCTCGTTCCCCCATTTGGCTTGGGGAATTTAGAAAGAGAGAAACAACCGGATTTTCAGGGATAAGGAATCTTTAGAGGAAATTATGTTTGAGAGAATTCTTAGAATGATCAATGAAAATTTTTCTATTGTCCCCTTCAGGGAAGATAAGATTGATACTGTGGCTTGCTCCCCTTATGATAGCCTGATTGCTAGGGAATGGAGAATTAGTTGGGATATTTCCATCGCCCCTAATTCTTCCAAAAATTCCAGGGTTGGAATTTGCTGGTGTTTTCCAATGGAAGGATGGGCTAAAGCCAACTTTGACGGGGAGGCCAAGGGAAATTCAGGAAAGGCTGGGTGTGGTGGGGTCTTAAGGGATTCGACAAGTAACTTTATGGGTGCTGTTTCCTCTCCCTTGGGAATCCAAACCAATCACGTGGCGGAAGCGGTGGGGGCTTATTACATAATCAACTTGGCGGTGGGAATTAAATGCAAAAATCTATGGATTGAAGGTGACTCGAAAAATATTATTGACAGCCTTTGTGGTAGATCTCAGCCTGCATGGTTGATAAAAAATTGGATTGAAGATTCTAAGGCCTTACTTAGTAACTTCGATAATATAAAAATAACTCATGCCTACTGTGAGGCGAATGCGGTTGCTGATTTTTTTGCCAATGAGGGAGTTAAGAGTGACACTTTCCTTACGTGGCATAAGAAGACCGAACTCCACTCCAATGTTCAAGCTCTTTTGGAGTTTGATATGGTGAATGGAAAAAAGGCGGCGTCATGTCATAATGAGAAAGGTACGATTCATGAATAGCAATATCCGAAGATATAATGGGGCTGAGTGGATCTGGATGATTAATTATCTTCTTTGGCACGTTTTGTGGGTCCTGAGAAACAAAGGAACTTTATGGAACAAGACTTCTGTCTGTAACAATATTCACACTAACCTGTCTACTATGGGTGGGGAACTGAGGAGGGTGGAGCCTACCAGCTTTGAATCACACACCAAGAATGCTAAAGCCTGGAGTAAAATCATAAGGGGTGGATTACATCCGTTCATTGAGAAACTCCATGGCCCTAAGGAGGAGATTACTGACTTCTTTGAGAAGAACTGGAATGATGGGGAGGTCTTCCTTTTTGGGAGGAAAGTCCAAATTGATGAAGCCCGGATTGTGGAGGTCACGAGCATTCCGATGGAAGAGCACAAATTCTTCAGAGATAGGAAATTCTCTGACAAAGCTGTTTTGAAATTTCCCAAATCTGAAACGGAGAAACAAAATCTGGTCAAGATGACGAATAGCTACTATGAAGTGGACACTATAAAAGCTCTGTGGAGAAAAGTTCTAAGGGTTATCATGGAGTACATCACGCTCGACGGCCGCTTCACAAGGGTCTATGGCTATCACTTCGTGTTGCTCAATCACTTTCGGCATAAGGTGCGTATCTCTATCCCCTTCTTCTTTCTCTATTCTTTGAGAAACAACTTTTCTGATCATAGAAGAAGCCCTAAAAGATACCCGATTCTTCACGCGGGTCTTTTAAGACTTATTTTTGAGCACTTTTAGAATATGTCCGCCCTTCCTAACCCTATTGCCCCGCTGGAGCTTGACGAAGATGATACTGAGCCTAGTTTGTCTGAAACCAAAGCTTCTCCCGACCGTGTCCTGAGCCCTTCGCCTCCTTTGGCCCCTCCTACTTTTGGCCCCCCCTTCAACCTTCTGGAGCTTGCTCTGTTTCGGCCTCTGGCCACACTAACCCTAATTCCAATACGGCTCGCTCTTGCTCCCCGGTTAATAAGCTTGTGTCCTACCCTGATGACTCCCCTGCTGTTTCTACTAAGACAGCTGGGGCCAGCCTTGAGGAACTTCATGCCCCCCAGAATATTCAACAGGAAAACTTGAGCCCCCCAAGAGGTGCAGAGTCGGTGTTCTTTGGGGTCAATCCTGAAAGTGACCCCCCTTTTGACTTTGTTGGTAATGCCAAAAGCTACTCCCAGGACCAACTCAATTCTGCCAAATGGGTTTTTCATGAGATGAGTGAGTTGAAAACAAAAAATTTGTCTCTTCATAGCAAACTGGGGGAAATTGAAGTTAAAGTCGCTGGGCTTATTCAGTTTGAAGTGGAGAAGAACAACAATATGAAGAATATTCCTCAAAAGGACAGTACTATCGAACATGAACTTGAGAAAATCAAAGGAACCTTGAAAAAGATTACCGAGCAAAATTGCAGAATTGCCAGACATAACTCTGTTATCATCAAGGCTATGTCTGAAAGACTGGAGAAAATCCAGAAGAGAGCTCTAATTGTCGACCTTGATTAGGAGAAAGACCAGGACGAGGAAGCTGGGATATCCAAACGTACCAGATCTAGCACAAAAAGGAAAGTCCAGACTACCCCTAGTATGGCTCAGATCTTTATGGAGGGGGCTCAGGAAATGGCATACTTGGAGGAGGTTGCGGATGAGCTCCTGAACTCTATGAACTAGTGGTGGTCGGGCCCTGTTTCTTCTGTTTGCTGGCTGTTTGCTGGCTTCCTTTAGGCTTTTTGTTGCTACCTGCAGATGCTGGTCTTATTTTCTTTGGCAATTTTTTTGTTTTTAGGACCGCTGTTTCAGTCTTCTCCTGTGCTGTTACTTTGTGGTTTCGAGTCCCTGTAAAACCCGTTTATCCCCCTTTTATCAAAAACATACCATTTCATTCCAATTCTCAAGCTGAATATAGCTTTGCATTCTTGAGAGGAATACAGTTTAGTCCTCATATTTTTGGTTTTCCTTTCCTTCAATCACTAGATTCTTGGTAGGCTAGTTAACAAATCTAAAACAAGGAAAAAAATTTATTGAGCATCTTGCTACCTAATATTCTCTTGCTTGAGAGAGAAATCCATTTTCCTTAGGTTGATTTTGTGGTCTATGGTGACTTGTACAATTATCAGCAATCTTAATCTTTTATATTAATTTTACTACATTCTAAGAAATAAAGCTGAACATGATTTTTTCTATTTTAAGATATTTTATCATAAATGGAGTAGATACATTTCACGTTCATCTAATAATACTCAAAGATATTTTTTCTATATATATTTGAATGATATAATTATATAAATTTTGGAAAGTGAATGTCATTTCTAATGTGTTTGTTAATAACTTTGTAATAATAATAGCATAGAATTTCAAGAATTACTAACTTATATTATTAATTTCATGAGATTCAAATGGAATGTCGATGAGTTACATGGTTTTTTATATTCCACCTATTATTAAATGTTTTCCATCAATTTATACTAATACGTGTAATGCACAAATTAATCCGTGAAATGAAATCTCAAGTGCACATATCAAATGATTTATATAGCATAAATAGTTATACAAATGTGTGAAATAATGAAGCATTGTTCTTCCATACCACTACAAAAAATATGCATGAAAGGTAAAACCTATTGAAAGCAAACTGGATTAAAGGAGTTATTTACGTCAACAATAATAAGATTTATTTTATTTTTTACGTAAGTATTTTTAATAGAAAAATTATATATTTATCCATTATATTTTATACTAAAATTAGATTTTGGAAGAAACAGAAATAATATGTTTTCAGTCATTTCTATAAACATCTTATACATATTAATTTCGTCACTATCGCTACCATTTGTGAAAGAATATTTGGTTTGATATTTCTTTAAATATCTTAGGGAAATTACATGTACACCAACACTACCATTTAAAATCCATTTGTAAGTTATGACAACGTTTCTTATATTAACTATGTTTTTTTATTCAAACATGAATATTGTCTTCAATAGATATAGTTTACATTTTGAATACAATATTATAGTGTGTTAGTGTATTTAAGTTTAAATTAGGTTAATCTCTCAGGTGGTTTTTTCCCATGTCTGTAGTTTTCCCACTTGTCATATATTTTATTTCCTTTATAAGACACTATTTTACATTGTGTAATATATCGCATCTTAATTCATT
The DNA here is from genome assembly GCA_007258455.2 of Sequoia sempervirens. NCBI lineage: Eukaryota > Viridiplantae > Streptophyta > Pinopsida > Cupressales > Cupressaceae > Sequoia > Sequoia sempervirens. The sequence continues at coordinate 11,900,003 of VDFB02072274.1, read as the reverse complement.
CTCTCTTTTGGTGAAATAGAATAGTGCTTCTCTCTATCTCATGAAGGTGTTTTGTTGCAGATGGTGCTCCTAGGTGGTGGATGACACCAACATGGTATCAGATCCAACCATTCTACAATCCTTCCTTTGAGATTTTTCATCAGAGGTTGTTTGAGATTGTTTATTTTGTTTAATTGACATTTTCAATTTTCAAATTTCAAAATTGCCTTATTTTTTATTATTTCATTTTTCTGTTGTTTGTGATTGCTCGGAAAGATTTTCATGGCTGTACTGGCATGATTTTCTCGCAGCAAAAGGCATTTTTTGGTTGTGAAAAGTTTGCTGCTAGCGTTATTTTCTTTGGAAGGTAGAATTATTTTGCAAAAACCCATATTTTCCTCCACAATTTCCACATTGGAGGCTTGATTGGAGGTAGAGATTTTCTTTTCTTGATTGGAGGCAGCAATTTCCCTTGCAGACATAATTCATTTGCATAAAGGTGTGATTTACACTTCAGTTGAGGGTGTTTTTCTTCCTTTTGTGGACTGAAGGGTGCACACTTCTCTTCACAAGGCATTTCAAGATCAAGTTGGGCATGATTTGTTCGAAGCCTTGCAACATGAGCATGAAGTATGGATGGTTTGTGTTGGTTGTTCCTATGTTGTCATTGATGTCAACATGGTGATAACTATATGGGAAGACCGCTTGGTTTACTGGAAGTTGTTCTCTGCAAGTAATACCCTTTTTGTGATTGATTTATGTGTTGGTATTTGAGTATGGAATTTACTGTAAGATCTAATATGACTCTAATCTCTTAACCATGTTTTCTTGACTCATTTAGACAACTATATCCTGGATCTTGAGATATCTTTTGTTGTGAGCAAAAAGTTATCTCTAACAAAGTTTAACTCTATATTTTACTACTATTTTTTGAATGGCTTACTATGTAGGAGACTCCACATTCTACTAAGGTGAATATTCCTATGCTGCGGTTTTGATTGATAGTCTCCTTGCTGGTGGTATGATGGGAAATTAATGTGCTCTCAGATTCAGAAGGTGTTTTCTTTGGGAATTATTTTTTGGTTTAGATAATTTTTTTTGGTCTTGGCCAACTCAGCGTATATAATATATTATGAAGACTAGTTATGCTTTATGGATGTTAGCCGACTTGGTATAATGTTTAAATCATATATGGTGTCGACCTAATTGATGATCAAGATATTCTTGTATATATATAAGATATTTTGAGGAATGAATGTATGGCGGATGAGAAAGAGCAAGGAGAAGTAAGAAGTGTGTGTGCGCAAAGGAGAAGAAAAGTGAGAGAGCCTAAATTCTTTATCAATTGTGATCAGTATAGTTTTATTGAGTGATTACTGTGTGGGGTAGTACTTCATATTTTGAGCTTCAGTGGAACTGAACCCTACACATTTAAGGTGTATTCTATTAGTTCAATGTTTTGGCTAGGAGCCACCATCATTGTATCTTGGTAGTTAGCCATATTTTGTACTCAAGTTGAGATCCTTTTTAAGGAAAATGAGTCCTGGTAGTGAGCACTATAATATTTTCTATCTAGATATAATATATTGTGAGTTAAGCATCACTGTGGTTTTTCCCTTTTTGGGTTTTCCACATAAAAATCCTAGTGTTCTTGTGTATGGTTGCATTAACTTGTTTCTGTGATCTCTCTTGTTGATTAAGTTAGAATTAGAATAATTTTTAGATCATGTATTTTATTATGGTTTTATTGAATAGTGATTAACCCCCCCTCTTAGTATTCTAGATGTTCAACAATTGGTATTAGAGCTTGGCCACTCGGATGAAGCCTAATAGCTTGAGGGAGTCCTAGAATTTGAGTACAAGATTTTTTTTCTCTTAGAAGTAGTCTCTATGAATGTTCAGAAGAAATAGAAGATCTGAAGGACATGTTGATAAAAGCACATGAGTATATTGAAAAGTTGCAAAGTAAAAGTATTGAAGCATGTGATCTATTGGTTGAAGGAGAAGAAATTATCTCTATCCTGATACAACAATTGGATGAGAAGAAAAGAGCTGAAGAATGTTAGGAAATTAAAATTCAAAGGAAGATGGATGAATGCTTAAAGCTAGAGCAATCTAAGAATTTTTTTTGAGATCTAATCTGGAAAAGGTAAGAATTTTTAAAGAAAAATTTAAGATAAGCTCAATGATGCTTGATGAATTGATTACTTCTAAAAGATAGGAAATGGATAAGAGTGGTTTAGGGTTTGAGAAAGGTCAAAATTTTAACGCGAAGCAATCTACTAGTAAAAAGACTCGGTACAAAGATAGACAAACCAAGGATCCTAGAAGCAATCCAAGAAAAAATCTTGTCAAGTGTTATGATAATAAAAGGTACTTATCTTTCAATGTTATTTGTTACTTCTACAAGAAGTTTTATCATAAAGAAAAGGACTACAAAAATAAAATGAATGATTCTTTATCACGAAAAATTTCTAAGTGCAATTTCAGACTGGATATAAGGTTGGTGCATTGAATAAAAAGAAAAATGCGAAGAAGAATAATGTTTTCTATAAGTGCAAGAATCTAGAAGGAATAAATTCAGATAATTCTAAAGGCTTATGTATCTTTGTCGAAGAATGCAAAGGAAGTTTAGAAGGAAATTCAAAGTTTCAGAGTTTGAAGAAAAAGTCAAGCATAGTCAAAGTGAGCTCTAGAAGCAAGATATCTACATATTTCTTGTTGGAATTTTCAGAGGTATTCCTGTTTGCACAATCTCTCATTTTTACTATTATGAATAATTCAAAGGTTGTGAATACTATGGATAAAGTGCAAGTCAATTTGAGAAGATATTTGAAGGATTTGTCAAAAGAGTATGTTGGTGCATTCTCTTGCATCTCTCTGAGAGTGTTTCCCACATAAGATATGTATGCATTTTTTTTCAGTACAATAGAAGAGATGTCATTAGTTTAGTTGAGCATGCTTTGGGAAAGTGAATTGAAAGAAAGCCATGATGCCTACAAAGTGTTAGTTAAGAAAAAAATTAATGTTTGGAGGAAAGTTACCTTGTTTGAATTTGAGAAGAAGTACATTTGAATATTGTTGTGCAGAATCCATGATGAATCTTTGTGGATTAATGAAGCATATTTGATTACTAGAGAAGCTATTAGAGATGTAACTAGTTTTTGTTCCTCTGGACCAATTCCCAAATGGAAAGCTATGTATGAGAAAGAGATATGTGAGGTTATTGGTGTGAATCTTGGAGGAAAAGAGATTGATTGTTGATCTGGTAATACAGTACACTGCTATAGTCATTGGTCACAAAGTTTGCATCCCTAACAATGACCTTACAATTTCTATTGTTGTTGTGCATATATTGATATTGGTATGGTTAAAAGAGGTATGGAATATGAATTGTGTGAATTACTTCATATACATCTTTTGAAGAACTTAAGGGAAATCAAGAAGAATACATTTTGGTATGGAAATTTAGCTATATTTTTACTCTTTTACTTTTTAAAAGAGTTTTTAATAATAAGAATGTTAGAATGGTCAAATTTAGAGCATATTGCCTATCAAATTAGGAAGTTCATGATAAATATTGATAGTTTGGATGCGCAAGAGTTTGCCCTTCTTGCATTCTTTGGAACATTTCAGATGAGGATTAATAGAAGGTTTAGGATTCTAGTACGTGTTGTTGAAATGTAATTCAAAAACATAAATTTTCTTGTGTCTACAATTTTTTGTCACATGGAAGTAGTTGAATCAAGGTTAGTTTGGATATTTGAATTGAACTATGAAGTGTCAGAGGCTGAAGTTGATATCTATGCTAAAATTATTTTGGAAAGCCCTAAGAATATTGATATAGAAGGCACGTCTTGTAGTTTGACTGGAATAGGGAATAAGAGGAAGAATGTTGATAAGTAAGAAGTTGCAGAAGGAATTGATCTTGAACATGAGCATGAAAGAATAAACATTTAGAGAGCTTTGGAAGAATTGCAGAATATTATTCCCAGTACTAATTTTGATTCATCTATTTCTGTTGTGGAAAATCTCTGTGGCATGATTGGTTCTTTAAAGGTTTACATTTCTTGAATTGAAGTGTCTGCTAGAATCAGCTCTAATGAAGGAACTTGGAAGATATAAAAGATAAATGTGCAATTGCACGCAATCGAGTGATGAAGGAATTGGAGTGTGTACAAGGTTAGTGAAGAAGAGACACATAAATTACTCTATTTTTTCCTATTTAATGTAGATGTACACTAGATATAAGAAATGAGATACGGGTGAGTGAGTCCTGGTTGAGCACTCAAGAAGATACATACAGGTTGGTAGAAGATAAAGATAATCAGAGGTGGTTCTACATTGTTTAGCTTCACGATAAATTATTTTCTCTACAGGATTAGAGGGAAAATGTTATCAAGAATTTTGTGGCACTCAGAGACATGATTAAACTGAAACATACTACTATTTCTTGTGCTCTTGGTTGCATTAGCGAGTTATCAGAGATCAATATTAGTCCTAATACTTTAGCAGATGGTGTAAAGTATTTAATTAAGCTTGAGCTATTTTACAAAAATATTGTAAGTGCAAAAGGTTCATGGGAAGAAGGTAAAGCGTCGTGGAAGGATATCCTCAATAGTCTCAAAGGTTCTTCTTCAACTTAATTCAATTTTGTGTTCATATCTCTTTTTTGGGTACATTTTTTATATGCACATATATTTCGGTGCCCCTTCCTTGTTCATTGCTGTCAAAGGGGGAGAGATGAGATGAAGAGATAGAGAGTTAGAAGAAAAACATTTTTGTGAAGAATGGTTTTCATAGGGGGAGTATTCAAAGTATTTAGTTTTAGTTGCTGGAAGATGTATTTGTCATCCATGTTGCCATTAATTCCAAAGGGGGAGATTGTTGGAAGCCTTGCAACATGATAATGAAGTATGGAGGGCTTGTGTTGGTTGTTCATACATTGTCATTGATGTCAACATGGTGATAAGTATATGGGAAGACTGCTTGGTTTACCAGAAGCTGTTCTCTACCAATAATACTCTTTTTGTGATGGATCAATGTGTTGGTATTGAAGTCCAAAAATTATCACAAGATATGATATGAATCTAATCTCTTAAGCATGTTTTATTGACTCATCCAGATAGCTATATCGTAGATCTTGAGATGTATCTTTTTGTGAGCAGAAAGTTATCTCTGATAGAGTTTAAATCTTTATTTTACTATTGTTTTGTGTATGGAATACTGTGTGGGAGACTCTACATTCTACTAAGGTAAATATTCCTATGTTGTGGTTTTGATTGATAGTCTCCTTGTTGGTGGTATGATGAGAAATTAATGTTCCATTAGATCTAAAAGATATATTCTTTGAGAATTATTTGTTGGTGTAGACATACAAAATATGCATACATGTCAATCCAATAGTTTAATCAAAATAACCTGTATTTCATCCTTCAAATTAAATAAATCACTTCATCATTACATCATTTAAATAAATCAATTAAATCCTAGAATTTCATTAATTAACCTTTATCTTGCATCATCCTTTAATTAAATAAACTAAACTTTATTTAATTAAAATCCTGAAGTCATATTTCTCCCTCTTGATTTAAATAAATCAAATATTCAAGTCAAAAGGGTCAAAACATCCTAATCATTATTAAGCTAACCAAATCCTGATTAAACTAATCTAACCACCCATCATATCCTCTAGCTTTTCTCACTTGCACAAATAAATCAATTTATTGATTTATTAAAATCCTTATTTTCTTTCAACTTGGCATAAAAAATAGAATATTCCCTCAAGTTTGAAAATGATGACAAGTTGACTTGTCCCTTCCAACATTGCATTAAATTCTCATTTTTATGTCCCCCTCTCAACATTTATTTCACAATTTCAAATTTGAATTTCCCCCTCTTGGGCACATTGGCCAAAACTTGCACATTCCTCAACCTATGGCAAGTTGACAAGTGGCCTTTTTTCATTGGTTTGTTTTTAGTCCCACATTCATCCATTTAGCCATTCTCTCATTAAAATATTCTATAATTGAAAGGATTATTCTTCATCTTGATCATCTACATCTTCATGCAAAGTTACTCTCTTAGTTTGAGAACTATTTTTTCTCTTCATCACCATTGCATCTCATCATTTTAATTTTTTGCAAGGATTGGGAAAGGGTCATTGGCACATTTGACACCAATCCAATATGGAATAGGAAAACAAGGAGGGTGAAAACAAAGGAAAACAAAGGAAAGTGACAAAGGTACAAGGTAAAAAAGGTACAAGGAAAGCAAAAAAGAAAAAGGAAAACAACAAAAACGAAGAAGGATAACAAATAACAATGAAGCATGAAGATGACATATTGAAAGATCAAAGTGTTTTTAAACACTTTAAATATTTTATTTGAACACTTCTCCAAGAAATTGTTATTTTTTTGACACTAATTTTCGTTTGGTTTTAAAAAGAATCTTTCAATTTCTTCTTGCAAAGGTTAAAATGAACTTTAGGATCACAACTTACTAGATTTTGTTTCTTGGATTAACAATTGAACAAAGTATCTCTCACTCATCTTTTAGTGCTTAAAAAGAACTCACATTTTTCTTTGTTTATTTAAAAAGAACAAGTGCAACTTTGTTTTTCGTGAAAGCTTACTTAAACTAAAGGCATTGAAAAAGGACGTATGCACTTCTCTCACGCTTTATAGCGATCTTGAGAACCAAAGGCCTTTTTCATGACTTTAGTGTGAGATAAAGCAATCACCTCCACACTTCAATTTGGGTTTAAAATTGAACAAAATATTGTGCGAGTGTGAGTGGGGGCATTATTGCGTATATTCTCTTTCTTTGTTGCCATCAAAGATTGATCGAGTTACGAATTTTGTCTTTACTCACTTTTGTTTATCCTAGAGGGCTTGCCTTGGGGAAAAAGTACTCACCCAAGGGAAAGACTCAATCGGAACACTCTAAAGCCAAGAGTATTTCCAACTGGGATATAAATGTGGGTATTGGAGTAAACGCCAATATCACGCGGTTGATTCAGACAAGATGGATTTGAAAGGGGACTCTTGCCATATGGGTCAATCTCCACAAATGGAAAGTCCTTATTAAAACCCATGTGCTAGAATTTGCAAAAATAATTTAATCTATTTGTTGGTGCAAGAACGGTCATTTTGAAGCCGCCCCACACTTTTACGGTATTTTAGTAGAAATTGAAAACATGCCATGGGAGTTTCATGGGTGTTGATGCTTGGATGCCCTGTATAAGTGAGTGTCGTGGAGGGGAGCCATTGGGGTCAAGCATCTAACCATTCACTAAAGATAAGCATAGTTGGACTTGTCCAAGTGGGAATCCAACAAATATTTTCTTACACATCCATAGGGTTTGTACTTGTTCTTGGTTTGAAAACATAGTGCTTTGATCGAAAACATTTGAAAACAAAAATTCAACATGATCCTCAAAATTTCAAACCCTTTAGGAGGCAAATACCATTGATCAAATTCTCATGTTATTGCTTTCCCTTGGGATTGCATCCTTAGAGGTTTCTAAACACTTGAGTTTACATCTCAATTTTCCCCCTAAAGTTAAACAATAGGTAACCCTTGCCTTAAATTCATCAAAGTTTCACATAATATACTTTGTGAAATGAGACGAAGTTGAGACATTGGACATTCAGTTTGAAAGCTAATCAAGAAGTGTTTGTGGTAAAAATAATCCATTAAGCAAAGATTAAAAATAATTGGACCCCACACATGTGTCTCCAATGATTTCAAGCAAAATCAAGATCAAGAAACCAAAGGTGAAAGCCCTTAGTCTGAAAGCCCATCAAGAATGTCTCTCTATGTTATACAAAGTCAGACAAAGATTTCTTTTCAACTTTTACAAAAAGGCTTCAAGGAACAATCCCGGTTTGTATTCATTCTATTATTGCTAAAACCCAAATCTTTTTATAGAGTTTGAACATCTTGTTTAGAGAAAAGCTTGTTCTTCAATACCTAGGTCTAGGCAAATGAAGTGTCTCTTTTAGGTTCATCTTAGGATCAAAGAAAATCAAAATATTTTTCATCCACCCTTCAAACATCAAAACAAACATCATCTCACAATGACCTTTTGGAGAATCTTGAAATCATCCTTAATGTTAGGCTTTTTGGAAAAATCAAAATCATCAAAATCCTTGAGACTAAATCCTTGAAAGTATTATCAAAATCACTTTGGCTAGGTATGTGTAGATGTATACTTCTGCATATGCTTAGTCAAAAGTTATCAAAATCATCTTGTTTAGCTTAGTATATGTAGATGAATCCTTCTTCGTATGCTTAGTGAAACTATCATCTTGTTTGAATAGGTGTGTGGGTAGATGCATCCTTCTCCCCACACATATTCAAATTATCATCATTTGAGAAAATTCATCCTTAGGTAATCATCCAAACATCTTAGGGTCTATTTGTTCAAAATCAAAATCAAAATCAAAATCAATCAAGGATAAATCCCAAATCAAAATCTGAAACATATCTGAAAGTCCCAAAATCCTAGTATCTCCTTCAAGATTTACCAAGAGATCATAACATCCACATAATCCATCCCTTACATCATCATCATATCACCTTTCGATCCTCAAGATATCCTAAAAAAATTTCTGCTTTGAGACATAAAATAAAGATCAATCCAAAGAATTAAGAGATTCATCTCCCATTCCTAAAAATTGAGCCTTGTTTTATGGTTCAAACTAGATCTCAATACAAGAAGAGCATGGAAGCGAACAAAGAAACACTCGCTTCAAGTGATTTAAGTCAAAACACTCCTGAAATGAATCCCATGGGGTTTGGGAATCTCATAGTTGACGTTCTGACATCATCGCAAAATATGCAAGAGGAAAACCAAGGAGAGGATCTTACCTTTGGAATGTCTCACAAAGAAATAACAGAAATGCTCCAAAATCTGGAGAACCATAAAATCATCAACATCATGATGAGACTTAACCATTCATTATACATGCTTGAGCTAGCAAAACAAGGGGCCAAGTTACCTTTGGATTTCGATGTGAGTACCATAGTGGAGACATCATTTCCTCCAATCTCATCCACCATTCCCATTTCATCCACACCACCATCCCACAATATCACTTGAAATATTCTGCAAATCATGACATCTCTTGCTCCAACCCAACCTAACGTTAATAAGGGAAATGCATTTTTCAATGCTATTCAAACACACCCCCTTGTTAATAATCAAAACTTGGATGCAGTACCATCTTGGAACAAAACATACTCAAAAACCCATTACATAAGAATGTTCCTCTCACTTTACATCATGATCTATCATCAACATTTTTCCACGTAACACCTCAAACTTCCCTCCTCACAAATTCGCAAGAGGAAGGAGACATGTTCGGACCAGGGGGCATGTTTGACACCACAACATTTTTACAAGGACTCGAACCCCTTACATTTCCACCACTTCCACTTTTTCCATCATCATCCACACCACTCCTTGGCTTAGGGCTTCCCCCTTTACCAAGTATCGATCAAAACAACATCCCAAATATCAACCAAAGCATTATGTCAAATGCTCAAAATTGGTCGTCGACATCACAACAACAGACGACAAATGCACAAGCAATTGCAACATCATTAAACAACCCCATAACATCGTAAAGAATGGTCTCTCAAGGGCCAATCACATCAACAACACCACTTAACACTCAAACCACCACATCAACAACACCATCCACCAATGAAATAATCAACACGACATCACCATTCACCACCACCCCCACCACCACCAACTTCCACCACATCAAGTCAATAAAATGCAGAATTGCAAGCTGCTTTTCAAAGGGGATACCAACAAGTGCAAAAAAAAAAGCCATACAACTAGCTACTCAACAAGCAGCTCAAGCTGCACAAGCTGCCCAAGTTGTACAAGTTGCATTACAAGTGCAACAAGTCGCGCAAGCCCAGACTTTATTGCAACAACAACAACAACAAGCCGCCCAAGCCGCTCAAGCATTGAAAGCATTACAAGCACAAAAGATGGCTCAAGCACAAGCTTTATTACAACAACAAGCAACGCAAGAACAAGCACATCAAGCACAAGCATAGGCACAACTTCTTGCACAAAGAAAAGCATCGCAATTGCAAGCATATCAGCAAGCAATAAAGCAATATCAAGAACAACAAGAAGCAGCAGAATTGGCAGTGTAACAACAAGCATAACAACAAGTGCAACAACAAGCGCAACTCTTAGCACAACAACAACAAGATCAACAACAAGCGTTGTTCATACAAAAGTAGGTGGAAGCCTACCTCACTCGACAAAACATACAGATACCATCGAAAAACACACCGACCAACCCACCAATCCAACCCATAATTGAAACACCCCAAAACACTTTCATCCCACCCACTGATCCATAAAATGATGTGACGACACAAATAAGGTTGCTCTCACAACAAGTGCTTGATCTTCAATCAGGGCGAACAATGAAGACACCAAGCAACTTGTGTCCGTACCCATTCGGTAGGAGCCTAGTGATGAAACCATTCCCCAAGGGATTTGAAATCCCCAAATTTGACAAATATCAAGGGATAGGAAACCCTAAAGATCACATCAAGGAATTCCAGGTTCATTGCATGGAAGTCGCATATGACCATACTTATTTGATGCGGCTATTCCCTAGGAGTTTGGAAGGCCATGCTATGGAATGGTTCTCTCACTTACCTTCAGGCATTAGAATATTTCAAGAAATTATAGACGCATTCATTAAGAACTACGCATGCAACATTGCAATGGATGTTAGTCTAGAATAATTCTCAGCTTTGAAACAAGGAAAGGGTGAATCTTTCACTTCATTCCTACAACGATGGCGATCCAAGGCCAATCGAAGCAAGTGGACCATGCTAGAAGAACAACAAGTTTTCACCATCATAGCCAACCTTGAAGGCCGCTTGGCATTTCATCTCAAGGTTTAGGGCATCATCACATATGATCAGTTGATCCCCAAGGTGCTCAGCATCGAAAGAGCCCTTATGAATCAACCTGTAGAATGAACATCATACCTTGAACGACAAAACAACTGCCCACAATCCAATTACAATGATAAACCTCGCACATGGGCAAGGAACAAAAAAATTAGTAATGATGGTGTCTTCCATGCCAAGGTGGTCATTAGTGCTCCTTGCCAACATACACCTGCACCACAAATCCAAACACAACACCAAAACAATCATCACATAACACACCAACCAACCAACAATCCAACAATCAATAATCTCAATGAGCAAAGAGGACCACCCCAATGCAAGAGTTATCCCAAGCGAAAATACACCACTTTGGGAGAACCACTTGAGGACATAATAAAAAAGTTGATAGATGAAAAACTCATCCAGGCTCCTACATTTGAGAATTACCAAGAACCGGATGTGAAACCTCCTTGGTATAACGAGAATAAACTCTGCGAGTTCCATAAAATCAAAGTCCATACCATGATCAGTTGCATGAGATTAAAGAACATAATTCAATATCTCATCAATAAAAGAATCATAAACATGGAACAACCTACAGGAAATCAAGATCTTAAGATAAACACAAATCCGATGCCGAATCATGGCAACAAAGGGAATAAAAATGATAAAGGGAAAGGCACCCACTCAAATGTAAATCATGTGTATGAAACAGTCGTTGCCTCCCTAGATGAAAACTACACGGTCATTACTATCAAGGGTGCCTATGCTGAAGATTGTGGAGTCACCACAAGAGGTGACAAAGTAACCATCACAAGATCATCCCAGCCAAACAAAGTCCCCACATCTAGATTTGTTCCTAATGGCTATAATGTCCTAGATTAACTTGAGAGTTGCTAAAAATCTCATCTACCCATAGGAAAATTCTTGAAGAAGCGTTGGCCTCATCCACTGTCCTCGCAGATCTTGATGCAGACAAATTCCAAGCTATGGTTAGAAATATCATTACACCTAATCTTCTTACATTCTCTGACCAAGATTTCCCCACCCAACCATCTCACAACCGTGCACTTCACTTGGAAGCCATAGTACAAAAGAGCAAAATTAGAAGGGTCTTGATGGATGGAGGTATGGGTTTGAACATATGTTCTCTCAGCCTCATCAAGCAGTTGAAAATATCAGAAGATTCTATTGACAAAGGGAAGGGTATCATGATAAGATCATATGACGATCAAGAAAGATTGTCTCAAGGCAGGATCAAACTCCCTATTTAAGTAGGACTATCTCTCATGGAAACCACTTGTTAGGTCTTGGACCTCAACCTGCCATATAACATCCTCATAGGACATCCATGGATCCATGCGATGAAAGCAATAGCATCAACCTTCCACCAATGTGTGAAATTTACACATAATGGACAAGAGGTTACCATCCATGGAGATCCTAAACCTTTCTCATATTGCAAAAATCTTGAAGCAAAGTATCACAAAATCCCTCAATTACCAAAAAATGATGAGGGCCCATCCACACCATACATTGATCCCACCACCCTCGCATCCACTTCTGTGACAAAGGCACCCATCACTCCCACCATTCCCACCATCTCCGACATCAAGCTCATCATCCAGGATGACAGTTGTGGAAGCTACAAGCTCCCTAATAATGCTTTTGTGGTAGGAGAGTTACCAAAATCTCCTAGATCACGGGGACGTCCACAAATAAATGAGGCTTCCACATCTCAAACATCCCCTACAAACTATCCCAAATTTACAAGTTGGGGAGATCTTGGATGAGAAGTTATTGAGGTAGATCCATCTCATATGCTCTATCAAGATGAAAGACCTGTACCAGATTTACCAATGGATAATGGAAGCAAGGGTCTGCAAATGATGCTCGCAATGGGCTATGACAAAAATCAAAGACTAGGACAAAATGACAATGGGCTCATAATACCTATCATGCTAGAGATGCAACCAATAAAAAATCTTGGCCTTGGATGTACCCCTCTGAGTATAACCATACATGGCCAAATACTTCTGGTTAGAGCAGTTAATAAACCTCATCAACCAACTGCAACAAAACTATGATTACCAGTATCCACAGGTCATGTTCTAGATTTAAATATACCTTTGATATAACCAATGTCTGTAGTAGTAGTGATGATGAGGACCCCATATCCAATCTACCTAGGCTATTCAGAGATACCACTCTTTGCATGATTAGCACCCTATCTTTTGAATCAGATCACCAAGATCATGAAATCCACTTAGTTTACCCCCAACTGATGGACTATGATCAATGAGGACCACCAGTTCTTAATACATTAAAAAATGATGATGCGCTTTCATAATTCATGGGACTATGGGATAAGATTCTAGATGGGGATCACAAAGAAGGGTTTATAATAGAGTTGGACACACATACCTATTATGGGAAAACAATTGAATCCTTCAGTTGCAAAAGTGAGAAATTAAGAATAATATCCAAGTCCTTGAGTGAAAACCACATTGTGGCACTCTCTGACAAGAAAAGAGTAAAAAGAAAGGACGCATCCAATGGCAAAAACCTCTCTGAGGCACTTGAGGATGGAGGATTCAATCTTCCTTTAAGAGCTATTCATTAGGAAAAGTCAGCAGTCTTGGAAGAAAAATGCAATCCAGTCAACCTAGGAATAGAGGAGACCCTGCATATCACATTCTATGCAGAATCACTACTTTCAGAAGAGCAAGAGCTCCTAGCAACCTTCTTAAGGGAAAGATAGATAAAATTCACATGGAGTTTAGCTGACATGCCAGGACTTGATCCACAGACCGTGGTTCACCACTTAGCAGTGTATCCAGAAGCAAAACCCATCAGACAAAAGCTTTGAAAAATGCACCCTCAGATCGCCTTATTGGTCAAAATGGAGCTAAAAAAGCTACTAGATGCAGGATTCATACGACCAATAGATTATCCAGAATGGGTATCAAACTTGGTACCTATTTCAAAGCCTAACAGATCCATTAGAATCTGTGTAGTCTTTAGAGATTTGAACAAGGCATGTCCAAAAGATGACTTCCTGCTTCCCAACATCGACATGATAGTAGACATGAGATGTTATCACTATTGGACGGATTTTCAAGATACAATCAAATCATGATAGCAAAAGAGGATAAATATAATACAACTTTCACTTGTCCATGGGGGACTTACTGCTAGAAAATGATGCCATTCAGCCTAAAGAATGCAGGAGCAACATACCAAAGGGCCATGACATTGATATTCCATGACATGATCCATAAGACAGTTGAAGACTATGTCGACGACATCCTAGCTAAATCCAAAAAAATAAAAGATCACATAGCAACCTTAAGTGCTATTTTTGACAGATTGGAGAAGTACAAAGTCAGAATAAATCCCAAGAAGTGTGCCTTCGGCGTACAATCAGGTAAATTGCTAGGATATATAGTGTCCATGAAGGGTATCGAGGTGGATCCAATAAAAGTGAAAGCAATCCTCGAAATGGAAGCACCAAAGACATTAAAACAATTGAGAGGCCTCTAAGGCAGACTCCAATCCATCTGACGATTCATAGAACAACTGGCGGACAAAAAAAACCCATACTCTAACCTACTCCACAAGGGAGTAGCGTACAAATGGGATACCAAGTGTGAAGAGGAATTTAAAAAAATCAAAGAATATCTACTAACACCACCAATCTTAATGCCACCCATCCCAAAGAAACTATTGATCTTATATGTATCAACAACAACAACAACCCTTGGAGCTCTCCTAGCTCAGCATGATGAAAATGGAATGGAAAGGGCTATCTACTATATCAATAGAACAATGGTTGGGCATGAACTAAACTATTCATTAATCGAGAAGGCATACCTAGCAGTAGTGTTTGCATCACAAAAATTTAGACATTACATGTTGGCACACAAGATAAAGCTCATTGCCAAAATTGACCCCCTCAAATATTTACTATCAAAGGAAATGCTCATAGGAAGAATGGCCAAATGGGTGATGATATTGTCATAGTACAAAATTGAATATCTCAAGCAAAAAGCAATCAAAAGTCAAGTTATTGCAGATCAACTAGCAAAGGCACCAATCTATTCAGAGAACCCTCTCATCTTAGAATTTCTTGATGAATCCATTTTTAATCTCAATATAGCTTACCATTGGAAACTATACTTTTATGGTTCATACACACAACATGGATCAGAAGCTGACATATTCTTTATCACTCCATAGGGAGATTGCATACCAAGGTCTTATAAACTGGAATTTCCTTGCACTAATAATATTGCAGAATATGAGGCCTTAACCATAGGTATCATAATAGCAGTGCAGTGGAATATCATAGCTCTCAAGGTATACGAGGATTCTCAATTGATCATAAATCAAGTGAATGATGAATACCAAACCAAGGACAACAAGCTCACTCCATACAAGAAATTGGTGGAGACTCTAAAAGAATCCTTCATTGAAATCACATTTGAGCAGATTCTTAGAGCCAACAATAGAGCCCCAAATGCCATGGCAACAATTGGATCCTTACTGGACATCCCCAACAATGTTCCAAAATATGAATTCCTAATAGAGTAGCTTCTTGTGCCTACATTTGAGGTACCAAAATTAGAATATGTGTGAAATCATTGGTCTTGGTGATCCTTGGTACCACGACATCTATACATACCTTCGCATAGGAGTCATACTTGCTGATTTACCCTCAAACCTAAAGTGAACCTTTGTTAAAAAGGCATCCAAATTTGTCATACTAGGAGATACCCTATATCGTAGGAGCATAGAAGGAACCCTACTACGCTGCTTAAATGCTGAGGAGGCATTAACCGCTCTAACTGAAGTACACAATAGTATTTGTGGTTCATACTTGAGTGGAATGACCATAGCTAAGAAACTGCTGAGGATGGGGTATTATTGGCCCAAAATGGAAAGAGAAGCACATGATCATGCCAGAAAGTGTCTACAATGTCAGCAGCATGGGGACCTCATCCATGCTCCAGCTCAAGAGCTTCATCCTATTGTCAAACCATGGCCCTTTTCACAGTGGGGACTTGATCTCATTAGGAAAATCACACCCACCTCATCTAATGGCAAAAAATTCATCATAACTGCAAATGAGTACTTTACTAAGTGGGTGGAAGCCATACCCATGATGTACATAATTGTGAAGTAGATCTCAAAGTTTATCTTGAACTACCTCATTTGTCGGTACGGTGTCCCACAAGCCATTATCTCAGATAATGGGACACCATTCAAGAATCAAGATGTCCGTGACTTGTGTGAGAAATTCAAAATCCAACATTGCTTCTCCACCCCATACTATCCCCAAGGCAGTGGCCAAGCATAAGCTACAAACAAAAACATTTTAAAAATCCTCAAGAAAATAGTCAATGACGCAGGTCGTGACTAGCATTTATAGCTTAATCGTACCCTCTGGGCCTATCAAACCAACATCCGCACACCCACCGGCGCCACCCCCTTCTTCTTGGTCTACGGATCAAAAGTTATACTCCCCATTGAGATCGAGCTCCCATCCCTCAAGATATCACTGTAAAACCTCATCACTGATGAAGACTACCGAGTATCAAGACTAAAAGAGCTAGAGCTACTGGATGAGCGATGGATAGATGCTTTGAATCATTTACAAGTCTATCAGAATAGACTCAAACAAAGCTACAATAAGAAAATCAGAAGCAAGGCCTTTCAAGTCAGAGAAATGGTATTAAAAGAGAATCAGAAGAATGTCCCAAACCCAAGCAGCAAAGGTAAGTTTGAACCCAATTGGTTGGGACCATTCATCATCACAACAAGTTATAAGTTAGGGGCATATCAGTTATCAACATCCGAAGGGGAACCTCTACAAGAGCCCATGAATAGCTCTCACCTCAAAAAGTTTTATGCCTAAATATTTCAAGGTATAGAACCAAAAAAATCCAAAAAATCATAAAATGTCCTAAAAAAATGGTTACTTCGATGAAAACCTGGCAAAAAGGTGTCTTGGTGACAACAAAAAATCCAAAAAAAAATTAGAAAATGGATAAAAAAATAGTAAAGAGAAAAAATCATCCTCTAGTGACAACCACTTCGGTGGCACTTTGGACAAGTACCTTGGTGAAAACCTGGAAAACACACACCTTGTGTAAATAAGAACTTCACATCCACTAGGATCTTTACGGCTTGTTCCACATCATCCATCCATTTCGCTTCCATTATCCATCGCATTCAGGTCTCCATCCATCACTCATTCACTTGCATCCGCACCATAGCTTGGTCCTGTTTTCGTATCATGATCCCTCCTAGTACTACTCGGCCCATCCTTAAGGTCAGTTTGTCCTACCTTTATAGGAGTAGTCTAGTGCATCATGCTGGGGGCATGTTCTCATTAGATCAGATTTGTGTATATTCTTAAACTCCTCAAATTAGAAAATCCAAAAACATCAGAATATCAGAAAATCCAAAAACATCAAAAAAATTAGAAAATCCAAAAACATTAGAAAATCAGAAAATCCAAAAATATCAGAAAAATTAGAAAATCCAAAACCATCAAAACATCAGAAAATCCAAAAACATTGAAAAAGCACAAAATCCAAAAACATCAAAACATATCAAAATCCCAAAAATAGGTAAAAAAGTCATTCAAAAAGTAAAAAACAGAGTCGTCTTGTTGAACTATGTCGTCTCCGAGCTTGAACGTAGGAAAGGTTGATCTTTGATCATCCCCCAAGACACTTAGGTCGGTCCTTTAGGAGTTTGTCATAATAAACTGACATTTCATCATGTATATCTTCATCTATAAATTAGTCAAGTCATCAGTTGAACTATGTGGTCTCTACGTGTATAACGTAGGAAAGGTTAATCTGTTGATCAGCCCATGAGGCCCCTAGGATAGGTCTTTAGGTTAGTCTCTTGGTCAAAATCTTAGAAAACCCCAAAAACATTGGAAAATCAAAACATTTAAAAATCTCAAAAAAATCCTAAAAAAAGTCTCAAAACATTGCAAAACTCCAAAAAGATCCAAATATTTGAAAAAATCCATCCATCTCATCTTGCTTACACCCACAATAAACACCACTCATAATAAACTGATCATCATCCTCAACCTTTGGTGAAACAGTTAGAAACAAGTCTAGCAATTTAAAAATGAAAACTCAAAAATGTCGAGTCTCAAGTCTAAGTCACTACATAAACAAGTTGGTCAATTCTTGGTGTGAATAGTCCATCATCCAAATAGTCCCATATTAATCATCTAATAAACATCATGTCCTAGGATGAATCCTTCCTACAAGGGGCATTATTTATCAAAAAGAACACTTTGGATAAACGAAATGACGTGCCGCCATCCACTAACATGTCCTAGGATGTATCCTTCCTACAATGGGAATTATCTTTTGGCAATAGTTTTGGTTCTTATCCTTAAAAAACACATTCCCTTTTGGTTAGCAGTATTGAAGAACATCAACTTGTGTGTGTACTTTATCTTTGTCTTTAGACTTATCTTATTGCGCTCAGTCCAAGGACCCCTTGATGATATCCGAACAAAGGGATTTAGAGAGATAGGAATGGGGCAATGATCATTATCCTTTTGTTTGCTATGCTTGTTGGAAATTCTTGTAAAATAACCTTGGCGAATACTTGCTTTGTTAGATATGTATAGAGGACATTTTGGACAGCTTGTTGACTATTACATTGATTGGTTATACCTTTCTGTGTTTTCGTCTGAGGTGTTTGAAACTTCTAAAGTACATCCTAGCAAGGTTTCCATATGTTAGGTGTGAACCAAAATACTCCTATCTATTTGTCGAGTCAAATTCCATCACATTGAGTACCATGCCATCTTGGTCCTTTATACCTTGATGCATCATACTTATGTGTGTTATCAAACATAAGGTAAGTGACCCTTTTAAAATCCCAATCCTTGATAAACAAATCATCCATCTATCATCATCATTTCTCATCATCATCTCTCATAAAGTTGGCTTGTTGGATCCTCTTGTCATCATCTAATGTCTTCTTTTCTGCACTAACATCACGTCATGAATAATTAATCATCATCACCAATGCATCCATCATGCATCCATCTTGCATCCACAAACCATCAATATTTTGCATATCATCTCACATGCATAATCATCATCATAATATAGATCTGTTAGTCTAAGCATCTCATAAAATCATACATTTGCATAATCACAGCATATCATCATCATAATATAGATCTGTTAGTCTAAGTATCTCATAAATCATCCATTGCATAATCACAACATATCACATCATCAATCTCATCCATCTCACATCATATCATCATTTAAGTTGTTTAAGATAATATAGATTTGTTATTCTAAGCATCTTAAAACCATCCATTTTGAACTTCTTTATCACAAGATTGACCCTCAAATTGAATCTTTTCGCTCAATCTCTCAAGGGGGAAGTGTACCAATGTACTTCTTTCTGTTGGGGCAATAAAAAAAAAGATTTTTTTTGAATTTTGATCGCAGCAAGTTTGTTCTTTGAACCAACGCAATAAGTACATTGCTTCAAAGAGGGGCAAAATGTAGACACGCAAAATATGCATACATGTCAATCCAATAGTTTAATCAAAATAACCTTCATTTTAGCCTTCAAATTAAATAAATCCACTTCATCATTACATCATTTAAATAAATCAATTAAATCCTAGAATTTCATTAATTAACCTTTATCTTGCATCATCCTTTAATTAAATAAACTAAAATTTATTTAATTAAAAGCCTGAAGTCATATTTCTCCCTCTTGATTTAAATAAATCAAATATTCAAGTCAAAAGGGTCAAAACATCCTAATCATCATTAAGCTAACCAAATCCTGATTAAAGTAACCTAACCATCCATCACATCCTCTAGCTTTTCCCACTTGCATAAATAAATCAATTTATTGATTTATTAAAATCCTTATTTTCTTTCAACTTGGCATAAAAAATAGAATATTCCCTCATGTTTGAAAATGATGACAAGTTGACTTGTCCCTTCCAACATTGCATTAACTTCTCATTTTCATGTCCCCCTCTCAACATTTATTTCACAATTTCAAATTTGAATTTCCCCCTCTTGGGCACATTGGCCAAAACTTGCACATTCCTCAACCTATGGCAAGTTGACAAGTGGCCTCTTTCCATTGGTTTTTTTTTAGTCCCACATTCACCATTTGGCCACTCTCTCATCAAAATATTCTATAAATGAAAGGCTTATTCTTCATCTTGATCATCTACATCTTCATGCAAAGTTACTCTCTTAGTTTGAGAACTAATTTTGCTTTTCATCACCATTGCATCTCATCATTTTAGTTTTTTGCAAGGATTGGGAAAGGGTCATTGGCACATTTGACACCAATCCAATATGGATTAGGTACTTTGTCTTGCTTTTATATGTTTATTTGATCTTCTTAGTTATTTGTTTGCATCTTTGAAGCATGGCATTGTTATTTCATAGAGGTATTCATAGATTTGTAGATGTAAACTAACCCCACTAATGAGTGTTTGAGATTGGTTCATTTGTAGATTTATAGCGCTTTAGTTGGTTTAGAGAATTGTGTTTTAGTCTTGATTGACTTGGCATATACAATATATTATGAAGACTAGTTATGCTTTATGGATGTTATCCGAATTGGTATTTAATGTTCAAATCATATATGGTGTTGAACTAATTGATGATCAAGATATGCTTGTATATATAAGATGTTTTGACAAATGAATGTATGAGGGATGAGAAAGAGAAAGTAGGAGAAGTGATAAGTGTGCGTGTGTGTGTGTTAAGGAGAAGAAAAGTGTGAGAACCTAAATACTTTATCAGTTGTGATTAGTAAAACTTTGTTGAGTGATTACTATGTGAGGAAGTACTTCATATTCTGAGCTTCAATGGAACTGAATCTTGCACATTGAAGGTGTATTCTATCAGTTTAATCTTTTGGCAGTGATCCACTATCATTGTATCTTGGCAGTGTTCCATCTTTTGTACTCAGGTTGTGAGCCTTTTTAAGGATAGAGTCTTGGAATTGAGCCTGGTAATATTTTGTATCCAAATATAATATATTGTGAGTTAACCCTCACTGTAATTTTTCCCTTTCTGGGTTTTCCACATAAAAATCTTGGTTTTCTTGTGTATGGTTGCATTGACTTGTTTCTATGATCTCTCTTGCTAATTTAGTCAGAATTAGAATAATGTTTAGATGGATTTTATTATGGTTTCATTGAATATTGATTCACCCCCTCTTACTATTAAAAATGTTCAACATAATTTTGATTCACTTTTGGCTGTGATTCAGAGTTGAATAGCTATAGTTTTTTCTAGAAGGTGATTTACATCTATGTTGAGGCATGTTTCTTGTTGTTTGGCCTTTCAAAAGTGTTGGCTTGTAGTAGAGGGAAGTTTTTTTTTTAGTCATGTTTTCTTCACATCTGGCCATGATTTCCTTGTGAGAGGCGAGGGTTAGTCTTTGTGGGAAATGATACTCCTCCTCTATGTAGTGAATAAACTCATTGCAGGTGCATTTGCTAGAAGCTACATTTGAATTTGTAGTTTGGAGGCTATAAAGGGGATGGACCCAGTACAAAAGGTATGATGATCAGGAAAACTCTACTATTGGTGATGTCAGCCTATTTTTTGGCTTTGAAACTTTATATTTAATAAAGTTTTCCCAAACATTTATTTAGGGTTTCAGGCTGCATTGAAGGGGAAGTGGGCCCAAGTTTTTGAAGTTTATTGCTAAAAGAAATAATCCCACATTGGCAGCGTGAGATAATTTTTTTCTCGTTAAATAGAGTTGCAATGCATTTGATTGGCATGAGAAAGTCTCATAGATTGAGAAGAAGTTGTTGAGTTGTGGAGACTTGTGCAAACATTTGGATTTCTAGTGTTGTGAGAATTTGCAATAAACAAAAAGTAAGGTGCATAATATTTTTTCTCCAATTTTCTAGATTCAGTCCTTTTAATTTCTTGAGTAATACTTTTTGGAAATATTTTTTATGGAGAAGTTTCTTAGGTGATATTTTTGGAGGCTTCAGTTTGGTGCTTTTTTTTTTTTGTTGAAATGGCTACTCCTAAGTCAATTGAATTGTTAAATTCCCATAATTACCATACCTAGAAGATGAAAATGTGTAGATTGTTTTAGTCTAAGGGTCTGTGGTCCACAGTGAGTGATAGGGTATGTGTAGGATTATGATGGGAAAAAAAGTGGCGATATGATGGGTTTTGTAGGGTATGTGGTGACAACTTTTTTACCCAAAATTGATGAAACAAAAGGGTTTTTAAAGGAGATTCTCATCTTTCCACCAATATAAATTATGATTTAATTTGAATTTAATAAATAATTATTATTTATTTTCTATGTGAATTACAACTAAAGTCCCAATTGATAGGATGATTGAAAAACATCTACATCAAACGGTATCACATTTTTTGAATCTGAAACATGCGTCAAATTCTATGCTTTGCATACTATAGGATTAAAAAAAGAATTTCATGAAGTTTTGATCAAGTTAAGGTGGTTAGACATACAATTTTTTTATTTTTTAAAAGTAGTAATAAAAAATTCATAATTAATTATTTACTAGGAAAAAAATTACAAAAAATATGCATCACATTGGGACATGAGTCATCTACTTATATCTAAAATCTTATAGAAGAATATTATCATTTTATTGTGGTTAGGGTGGTCAGACAGACACCTACTTCTTATTTTTTCCTTGAAATTTAAGTACTACTCTATTGAAATTTCAAATTTTCACCAAATAGATTTCTATTTTTTTAAATAAGCCTAGTAGTTTATAAACTACATTCAATTTGCTACAAATTCTATTCTTACATATTTTTGAAATAATATGGATAACTTATTCAAATTTTTACGTCAAGTTGCCTAACTCTAATTTTCTTGAATTTTTGGCCAGTTAAGGGCCTATTTTTTCCATGATGATCCTACACATACCTAATAACTAACCCACTCTTAACAAGGAATATGCAATATTTTCCCATAGAAATAAGTGTGATTAAGCAATGGGTTTGATAAAATTGTTTTTTTCTAATAGTCTCTTTTATCAATCCGATATGCACCCTGTGTTATATTTGCAGAAATTTAACTATCTATTGACACATGGAAACCTTTTTCAGATGTGGGTGGTTTGAAAAAACAAGGAATATCTAGAGTGAGTTGGTTCTCCAAATGATATACTCTATTCTCAATGATCTTTTGAGGGAAAGAGTTAGAAGGATAACTAAAATGAAAAAAACTATGACTTAAAGTGATTTTCATAACCTAATGATGACTTAATGATGACTTTGATTTTTACCCATAAACAACTCTCAAAAAAATAATAGTAATTCACAATCCCTCATGAACACTTAACACATGATTGATTTGCATGAAGACTCAGACTTAAACACAACATGCAACCTGTCTTTTTTGAACCTTTTTGCATCAAAACTACAATTTTAGGACATAACAAGGACTCTGTAAACATAAATCATAATATAACATCAAACTGTAACTACAAATGACACAAAATTGAGAAATAGGAATGTTGCTTTATTCAACTGAAGGAGTATCAAAAGTTTGAGTACAAATTTCTTCTTACAAAACTCTCTGTTGAACATGAGAGGAAGAAACAATGAATCTGAATTTAGAAAAACTCTATTTTTCTTCCAGATATATCACAAAACCCTAATCTAAGGTCAAGAAGAAAGCTCAAGGAAAAGCATCTAAAACTACCCCAAAATGAGTAATTGAAATGGAAAACTCTCGTCCTCTTTACATGTGCATGTTGAAAAGCACCTAAAAATAGGTTTTCTTTTCTTTAAAAGCAAAAAAAACACCCTATCTCCTCTCCATGTAGCTCAAATCCAACCAAGGAAAAATCAACTCTCTTTGCCTTACAAACTGCTAAAAATAGCAAGAAAGAATAAAACAATTTATAGGATATTGTTTTATCTTCTACTTTACAAAACATGTAGTTTTCAACTTGATTTATTTTGCAATTAAAGATTAAAAAATATTTGCAAAACAATACCTTATCTCTCCATTACAAATTTGATTTTCTTAAAAAATCATAAAAACATAAGGAAATCTCCATCATTGTTTAATTGATTTCTATAAAATCAATTGAAAACAAAGTCTAAGGTATGCAGTTTTATCTAAGGTAATGTTTCAAAGCCTAACCTAGACTTAGACTCTAAAAAGTCTTACGAAAATCACCAAGCTTAACCTAGGGAAATTTGGCCTAATAAGGAACTAAGGAAATTAAGTTTGATAATTCACAAGGCATGCAATATTCTCTCTAAGTCGAATTAGAGTAACATGGAACAAAACCAAAGCTAAAACCCCTAAAATCATTTCATTCTACACTTGCAAGTTTTGAAGAGAAGGCTCTGCCTGGGAGAAGCACCACCAACACTATGGTTTCAATTTGAAGTGCTTGGAAACTTTATATTTTTCCTCTGAAATGGTTGACTTTTCCTCAGGAATTCATGGTAAGTTGACTCCTTAACCGCATAATGGTTTTCTCTTCATTTGGAAGGAAAGAATGGCCATTAAGGCCACAACCTGTACATGTTTTATCTTTGATTTCTCTTCATTTTATGTGGCTTCATTCTTCCTGTTCACCTTGTGTTTATTCCTTATTCTCCCCCTTCTCCATGAGGTGCCATGAGCAAATCGACCATAGTCATCTGTGCAAGCTCTATTAAGGGTCGGTCATGGCATACTTGCTTCCTATTCAGGCATATAATGGTGAGTTTGATTTTCTCCATCGTTCTATCTATAAAAAAAAAGCTTTCAAAATCTTTTCTTTGCAAAAGAAAGATTGCTTATTTTCAAAACAATTACAAACCCATTGTAGGTCATGCCATGTATGCTCTGATTATGGATTTTCCCTCATTTTTCTATGCATAATATTCATTCTTTAATTGGACACCATGAGAAAATTGATTTGAAGTTTTGCTTGAAGTAAAAGATGGTGAATCATATTTGTGAGCTTTTAGCTCCCTCCAGGCCGCGGGCTTATGTATGCTTCCATGAGATTTTCAACAAATTCTCATGTTTTAAAAAAAAAATCCTAACTTTAGATTTATGACTTGATAGAAACTTAAATGGTCTTTACCCTTTGGTGAATAACTATGAACAAAACCCTCCCCAGGTCGTGACTTTCTATGCTTGATTTGGGCATTAAAAAATAGTGTATTTTTCTATCAATCTTTTGTGTTTGAACTAAAAAATTGAAACTATGAAAGCATTGTATTTTTCCATCTCTTGGGCTCAACCCATGGTATTCTCTTACAACATTTTTGTATTTCTCACAATAACCCTCACATGGGTAAGCTGGAATGATGAGAAATATGTATTTTAAATCAAAACCCATGTGGGTATTCTATAACTTGGAAGAAATCCACTCACTTCTGAATTTTCTTGTCAAAACCCTCATCTGGGTTAATTGTAACAAGGAGAAATCTCTATATTTTAAAATGAAATCTGCATCTTAAGCTAAAACCATGTAATTTTCTAAAAAATCATATTAATGAAGTGATCTTGTTACACATCTATAATATACAGATTCAGGTTCACCTTTATTGTTGAATAAAACACTCAGTAACTCTTCATTTTCCTGTAGCCAATTAATGTTATGACCAATAATAGAAATTTTGAAAACCACTATCCTCTTGTACTTGGCCTCATTGCTCATGTATACAACTTAAAACTATAGGGTATGTGTAGGATCATCGTGGAAAAAACAGGCCCTTAAGTGGCAAAAAATTCAGAAAAATCAGTGTTAGACAACTTGACATAAAAATTTGAATAAGTTATCTATATTATTTCAAAAATATGTAATAATAGAATCTGTAGAAAATTAAATGTATTTTCTAAACTACTAGGTCTATTTAAAATAAAATCTATTTAGTGAAAATTTGAAATTTCAATGTAGTAGTACTTAAATTTCAGGAAAAAAATAAGAAGTAGGTGTCTGTCTGACCACCCTAACCATAATAAAATGATAATACTTTTTTATAATATTTTGAATATAAGTAGAGGACTCATGTACGGATGTGATACATATTTTTTTGTAATTTTTTTCCAAGTAAATAATTAATTATGAATTTTTTATTACAACTTTTATAAAATTTAAAAACTCGTATGTCTGACCACCTTAACTTGGTCAATACTTCATGAAATTTAATTTTTCTTTTTTTAATCCTATAGTATGTGAATCATAGAATGTGGTGCATGTTTTGAATTCAAAAAATGTGATACCGTTTGAAAGTTATAGATTTTTTTCAATTAGCCTATCGATAAGGACTTTAGTCGTAATTCTAATAGAAAAATAAATAATTATTATTTATTAAATTCAAATTAAAGCATAATTTATATTGGTGGAAAGCTGAGAATCTCTTCTAAAAACCCTTTTCGTTTCATCAATTTTTGGTAAAAAAAAGTCGCTAGCCACATACCCTACAAATACCCATAATATTGCCACTTTTTGGCCCATCATGATCCTGCAGATACCCTATATCTTTATGGCTGTCGGTTGTTTGTTCCAATATCAAGATTTGAATGCATACAAAAATAGAACACAATGATATGGTTGAAAAAAATAGGAATGGATAATATACCTGTACTTAGTTCACTTTGTTGTTGTTTGTCATAATACTTTCTTACATATGCGGCTCCTTGATCATACTCAGAATTGCTTTAAAACTGTAGCATCACCTTGTTATGTATTTACCTTTCATTGTTCTTCCATTGGGGAAAAGAAAAAACACCTCTTTCCCTTTATCTACAACTCCTGTATATTACTCTTCATCACTCATTTCATGTTTAGAATACTTCAGAAAAGAGTGCATTCTCAACTCAAACACGTGATATGCTTCCATTATTTATTAGTGCTCCATTGACGAGGCATTATGTATGCATGTTCACTATCACCATTATGACATGAAACACTTGCTCAGTTGATTACATGTATGTGAATCAAGTTCATTTTCCACCTATAGCTTTCACTTCACTACTCAAACTTGATTGCTATGAGTGAACAATAAACTTGATTGCTTTGATGACTAAATTTTTTTTTTACTCCATGAATGGCTCAGATGAGCATGATAATTGCATTTTCTTATTCCACCCACTTGTAAGTTTAAGGGGTAGCATGTCAAGCTCTACCCTTGTGGGATCCCGTTTTACTCCACATGCTTTTATGTCTTCATAAGATGATCAACTACATGACTTTTCCTATACCTACACAAGAAACAAACAATGTTAGCAAAAAAAAAATATTATTATGATGTTTCCTTCTTTGCTTCTATCCATCTTATGTTTTCTCAATTGTTTTAATATATTGTGACCAACAAAATTTTACATTATTGTTGGTGGTTAACATAGGGATGTTCATAGTCAGAGCGAGCTAACAACCCCTTTTTCTTCTCTTACAGGTCGATCGGAGCTCGAGGGCGAAGAATGGTGCACCACTTCTGCATTGACCAAAAGCACATGAAATGATGATTATGTTCATACTTATGTTTCTTCCTTTCTTGCATCTTTAATAGTGTAGCATGCTCCTTATAATGCATTGTGACAATTACATCCATAGCTTGTGTGGATTCTTTAATTTCTCTTCTTGCTTTTCATTCTAAAAGGAATTGCATCAAAATGCAAAAAATGTACCATCATTTGTATTCTTGCAATCAAATGAAATATTGTAATGTGAATAGCATCATGAAATAAGTGAAAGTACTTGTTATGCTTAATCATTTGTACACTTAGTTTTGTACTCCATTTGACTTGTAAAGCACTGAACAACAACTCCTCAAAATTAGTTTTCTCAAACAATGAATAACTGACACTTGATGAATGTAGTGCAAACAATACTTAATGCACATGCAAAATAACTGAACTTCCATTTTCAGATATAACAAATTAATCAGCTCTACCAATTGAGTTGTAGTGAAAATTGGTAATAGTCTCCTTTTTCATATTGATGAGTGTGATACACTTGGAAGGAAATATGGGATAAGTTACATAACTTGTTAGGTCAAGTTAGTTAATTTTGTGCCTTGCAACTAGAGGTTGAATTGACCTCTATTTCCCCTAATGTATTTCCCCTCCATTGATGACTTTCTAGTCAAGTTCAAATCTATAAGGTCACAATTGATGGGATGTGGGAAGAGAAAAACTGATAAGGAGTCCATCTTTTTTATTTTGTCTAAGATAAGAGGCCTACTTGCATTATTTTCTTCTACCTTTTACTCCACCATGGATGCTTTGGGAAATGCATTCCAAATTCCTTCTTTTAAGACTTTCTATGACCAGTTGACAAGGGAGCAAGGAAAATTTGTCCAGTTAGAAGGGGTCCCTATAAGTCATGCATTGGTTGCACAAGAATCTAAGAGTAAAGGGAAAAACAATCTAAAACTAAGATAGAATCAAATGAGACTTCCACCTCTTCAGAAGTGAACAAGACTAAAAAGAAGAAATTTAGTTGTGTATATTGCAAAAAGAAATGGCATGAAATACACCATTGTTATATGAGGAAGATTGATGAGCTCTCACATCTTAAAAAAAAACAATATTCCATTTTCCTCATCTGTGACTTCTCATTTTACAGCCTCTAGATCTCCATCCTCATCCAACCCTACATAGTTAGGGAATAGAAGATTTGAAAGTATTAAAGAAGATAAACCCTACATGGGTAAAGGAAATGCACTAGTGACTTCAGCAACTAATTCTTGTCATGATGGATGATTCTTTTTTTTGGGAGCATCTCACTAGATGGGTTTTATTCCCTATCCCTTTTTGGGTCTTCATCCTACTGACACTTCCAAGATTTTGGTGGGAGATAATGAGATTTTGGATGTTGCGAGGGTAGGAAATGATGAGATTGGTGATGGTTATTTCAAGGATGTATTGTTTATACTAGAGTTGCACACAAATCTTTTTTCCATCTATTAGATCACTCATGGTGAGGTATTGAAGACTGTACAGTTCACTACAGATTTTGTTTTCACCAAAGAGACTGATACTGGAAAATTTATTGTAGTTGGTAATATTAATCATGAGTATCATTTGTATACCTTCTCTCATTCCATTGATGATAATGATCATGTTCCTTGCACCCCTCTTGCTAGTGTTGACAACAATTCCTTAAAACAGATTGGTCATTTGAGCTTTGGAGTTCTTCAAACTCATGTTGATACATCTCCTATTACTTCAAAGGTTGATCCTTTAACACAACAAGCTATTTTTGATCCCTCGTATATTATTTTATTGGATGAATATTTGGCAGGAATCTCAGATTTGTTTGTGGAGTCTCATCTTGTAGATTTTTGAGATATACTTGAGGGGATTTCTCTCCTCTTTGATGATAGTTTCGTAGTTGATACTGTAAAAATTGGCTATGAAGGTAGCCACCCAAGATCTAGAGGCCTAATAGAAAGCACAAATGAGACATAAAAGAATATGACAAGAATAAACTATATTCAATGTCAATAATATGAGATGATGGTACAATAATTACATAGGAGACCCCTTGGTTATATAGCCAAGGTGAGAACATAGGAGGGCATAAGATTATGACAAGTGTCATAATCTTATGACATGAGACAACAAGGAAAAGTTATCACTCCACCTAAAGTGGGAAAGGATAATGTGATAATCTCCACAAAAGGTGGATCACCCACAAAAGGTGGAGAGATAATCACATGATGTGTCCACAAAAGGTGGAAGTGATGAGGTATGACATGTCAAGTCCACCAAAAGTGGAAAATCTCCAACAATCTCCTATGTGGTCCCTAAGTAAACTTAACTAATGTGTAATCATGACCTAGGACAAGGTACAAGACATTTAATTACACCAACACCCCCCCTTAAGTGTAACTTAGGGAGAATGTACACAAAAGCAAACAATGCAAGATGGGTCCCGACTACTAGGCCATGTTAGGTACCCATGTACATATGCAATGCAATCTCTCATAAAGCGGAGAAAAGATAGAAAAACCCAATGGGAAAAAGATACCCCCCAAAAGAGAGATGAGATACAAAAGCCTATGAACTTGGCATGAGAAGGAAAAAACCCCCATGTGAGGAAAAAGTCCCCCCCATACAAGAGAAGAAGAGAGACAAGGTAGCCCCCCTCAATGTACAATGATCACCCATGGAAGATGCTCGAGAAGGAATGAAGAAGCTACTCCAAAACTATTGAACAACACTCCTCCCCTTAGGAAGAAACAATACCAAAGGTGTATGAATGAAGTCTCCCCAATCCACAAGTGAAGAAGGAAGAACCCTCAAAATGTAAGAAGTCTTTGAAATCTGCTCAAATGTCCATGTGTTGATGTTAAAAGATGCCTTTCCCAAACCATGTGAAGCTACAATGAAGTCACTTCTTGGAAACTATGAGAACCCCTTTGCAAAAACACTCTAATCCGCTGAAAAAGACATCTCAAGATCTAGCAAGGATGTAGGTAGAACATACTCCAAAGACATTGTCTCCTCAAAAGAGAAAGTGGCCTCCTCCAACTGCTGTACATATGCATCCACAATCACATCAACCTTGAAAGATTGATCATGTAGAGGAGGGTTAGAGTGTTCCCTCACAACAACTGAAGAAGAATCACCTTCATCAAAGAGAAGATGTAAATAATCAAGTGTGTCTCCCAAATCTGCAATGTAGGACTCCACAAACAAACTGCCAATGTCTATCAAGTAGTCATCCCATGAAGCTGTTGCTGGAAGACAAGGTATGCACTGTTGCACTAAATCACAAGGCACTGAAACTGTCAGAACACAAGTATCATTAGGTACATTAGTCAATGTAGGAGATGGAGTATCAACAATAGGTTCAAGAACCTCAGGACTAGTGAGCACTCCAAGATTCAAGTAACCATACTCAATCTCCTCAAGTGTGTCCACACTAGGGTGAATTGAATCATCAATAGGAGAAAAGTATGAGAAGGTGTAGAACCAAGAACAATTATCAACCTCCCCAACTACAACAAGAGCCTTCCTATGCAAATCCTGAACAATGACAGAATTTGGTGTGAACTCTACACTCTTTCTTGTACCAGTATGTGTAATCTGATAGATGGAAAGGATGTTCCTTGACAAAGTAGGCACACATAGAACATCATTAAATGCTCCACCTTCAACATCAATAGAACCCTTCCCACAAACTTCCAAAGAAGTGTTGTTGGCCATCAAAATGGGTGGTGATGAACACGAATCAAATGAAGAGTATGTATCCTTGGACGAAGTCATATGATGCAAAGCTCCTGAATCAAGGATCCACCTATCTAAATTGGAATTTGCAAAAGCAAGAAATTCTTTCCCCTTATGTTTCTCATATTGAGATGAAGAAGAAGGAGATGAGCTTGATGTTGTTGCCATGAGAGTTGTGCCTTTTCCCTTAGAAGAAGTGGAAGGGGATGAATCCTTCTCTTGATATGCAACTGGCAAGTTGATGTTGTTCTTCTTAAGGATGTGTTTCAACTCATCAATTTGCTTAACATGACAACAATTCTCATCATGACCAATCCTTTTGCAATATGCACATGTTGGTTTCTCCCTCTTGTTTGAATAGTTGTACTTCTTTGAAGAAGATGAAGTTGAGCTTTGTTGTGGAGGAGTGGATTGTTTGTTCTCTCCTTGTGGCTTTGGTGAAGATTGATTTTGGTCCTTCCCTTTTCCTTGCTTATTGTTTCCATGATTTACCACCAATGCTTTTGAAGTTGAAGACTCAATACCCATTTTCATCAACTTATTTTGGTCAAGAATCAACAGATCTGTGAGAGCCTCAAAAGATGGTGTTGTGAAGTTACTTATTGTCAATCTTTGAGTCTGAAAACTTGAAACAAAGGCTGTATACTCAATTGGAAGTTTATCCAACAAGTTGAAGACCAATTGATCATCCTCTTTTTCAATACCACAATCTTTTAGTTGTGCTCTTAATTCATTTGCCTTAGTGACATAATCTTGAATTGTATCAAAATCCTTGGGATCAAGGCTTAAGAGATCATGTTCAAGTTTGTATCCCTTAACCTTATCAACCTTACCATACAAAGCAGCAAGTTTATCCCAAGCTTCCTTAGCTGTAGTACATTTATCAACATGGAAAATGAGATCATCTGAAATGAACTTCCTTAGTGTACCCAATGCCATAGAAGTTTTAGTGAGCCAATCCATATATGCAATTGGATCTGCCTTAGGATCTAAAGGTGTAGTAATGGTTCCATCAATGTAGTAAATTAAACCTTTTTCCATTAGTTTACTCCAAGCACGTACTTTCCATGTACCATAATTATGTGCAGTTAAGAGTGAAACTTTAGATGAACCCATGATGGAATAAAAGAGCACAAGAGAGAAAATATGAACAATCACACAAGATAAACCCCCCCAAATTCACTCAATCAATGTACCCCCCCACAACTAGATGATTTTGGCACTTTATAATGTAGTGCGTGTACAATAGGCCACTTGCAACTTGGCTAAGTGGGCTTATGATTTCTGATTTACAACTTTCCAATAAATAGGCTGAGAACAGACTAGAACAATGAAGCAAAGACCTACTTTCAGATCTATGCAATACAAGTGCCAAAGAGGCCAAAATAGATCATATGTTGAAAGTACAAAATCCACTCAATATCACTTCAAAATGATTGCAGATTCAAGAAGTAGATGAAAAATCATGCACTTTAAAAAAAATGGCACTTGAAAAGGAGTTCGTATGAGCCTGAACGAAGCCTCAGAAGTTGCAGAAATGGTGACAAGATAGGTACAGTGTTGAGAAACTGAAAATTCTGGAAAATATGTCAACCAAAATTAGAAACTAAGTACACCACAGTGAAGTATATGAAAAATTAGCCCAAATAAAAAAAAATTACTCGAAGAAAGGAGCAAAATTGAGCAAGATATGAGCCTCCAAACTTGGACTGCAAATTTGAAAAGCTCATTGGTGAGGGGGGAATTTTTTTTTGAAAATGGGTGGCGTCGTGCTGATGTCATCAAAACATGAGCTTGAATTTGATGGCCATTTGACTGTCGTGCATTATAATGGGCTTAAATTTGACGCCCGTCTAGATGTAGCTAGAGCCGTCGCGCTGTCGGAATGTACAATGCAGTTTGCCAGAATATTCTTCTTTTGGACAGAATATACCACCCATGCTCAGGATCCATATCAGAATATTCCTCGATCTGAATCTAATAAACGCCGCTCAGAACTTTTGAACGCCGCTGGAATTTTATTAAGTGTGCCAGATTTTTGACTGATAGGAGGGGTCCCGCCGGTGAGGAGAGAGTGGGACGCGGAGGCAAGTGGCTACCTGCCACGTAGTCTCTTTGGTACCTTCAGGTACAAGTCTGCAGACTTGCAGACATATAGTCTGCAACCAGAGACTTTAAACTATTTGTTTTTTTTTATATTTTTTAATTTATAAAAATCAAAAACAATATATATATTTTGATTTTTGATTTATAAAAATAAAAAAAGTAAATACTATATAAATTTGTGAATTTTAAAGTTGATTTTTCTAAAAAATTTCGTAGAATAAGATTTTTTTAAAAAAAATTTAATCAAAAATACCCCAAATACAATTTCAAAATAGGGGGTTTTATTTTTTTTCTAAAAAATTTCAAAAAATTTTCACGAATTTTTTTGTAGAAATATTATGGAATTTTTCTAAGAAAATATTTTTTCAAAACTATAGAAAAATTTAGAAAATTGAGAAAAATACCCAAATTGGCAAAATTTTCAGATCTGGGCTCCTGATATCCGATTTCGACTAAACAAAAGGCAATCTTGACTGAAAACAGCCTCCCGAACGCAATGGTGGGCTCATATTTGGTGTAGGATGATCCAAAATTCTGCTGCAACCTTGATCTGAAAATACATCACCCTTTAAATGCATCAAGATATCTCCAAAATGGTGATCCAAAGCCGCTCCATTGGCTCTGATACCATGTAAGAATTGGCTATGAAAGTAGCCACCCAAGATCTAGAGGCCTAATAGAAAGCACAAATGAGAGAGAAAAGAATATGTCAAGAATAAACTATATTCAATGTTAATAATATGAGATGATCGTACAATAATTACATAGGAGACCCCTTGGTTATATAGCCAAGGTGAGAACATAGGAGGGCATAAGATTATGACAAGTGTCGTAATCTTATGACATGAGACAACAAGGAAAAGTTATCACTCCACCTAAAGTGGGAAAGGATAATGTGATAATCTCCACAAAAGGTGGATCACCCACAAAAGGTGGAGAGATAATCGCATGATGTGTCCACAAAAGGTGGAAGTGATGAGGTATGACATGTCAAGTCCACCAAAAGTGGAAAATCTCCAACAATCTCCTATGTGGTCCATAAGTAAACTTAACTAAGGTGTAATCATGACCTAGGACAAGGTACAAGATATTTAATTACACCAAAAGATACATCTAGATTGTCATTGGAGGATTAAATTGTTAATCCTTCACTTTCACTTTATTCCTCACATTTCTTGGTTGTTTTTTATCATGATTTTGTGGTGAATTACTCTATTTGGTGATTTCCTTCCTCTTTTCAATTGGACATGGAGTGACTTCTTCATCACCTAGTGGAATTGTTTCTTCCTAAGGGGAGAGGAGTTGCTTGTACGCATTGGATCATCTTTTGTTTTTAGGAATATTTCGTCGACATTGGAGCTTCTTCATTGTGGAGGAGGATATACTATCTCCTTTTTTTCTTCCTATGGGGGGATCATTATGTATGTAGTCATTCGGGGGTATGATTGAGTCCTCCATCCATGCATCTTGTCTTTTTTTTCTTTTCTTTCTTTTGGAAAGGGGTTTTCTCCCATAGGGTTTTTCTCCTTTTCTCTAGTTGTGGGAGATGCATAGTAAATGGGTACCTAACATGGTTGTGTAGTTAGAACCAATATCACTTTTTTTGCATTTTTGCATCTTCATTCTCCCTAAGTTTGCACTTAAGGGGGGGTGTTAGTGTATTTAAGTTTAACTTAGGTTAATCTCTTGGGCCATATTTTTCCGTGTGGGTATTTTTCCCACCTATCATATATTTTGTTTCCTTTGCAAGGAACTATTGTACATTGTGTAATATATCACATCTCAATTCATTCTCTCTTCTAGTGAAATAGCATAGTGCTTCTCTCTATCTCGTGAAGGTGTTTTGTTGTAGATGGTGCTCCTAGGAGGTGGATGGCACCAACATAATTTTTTTATTATATTAGAATATATAATATTTATGTTTCATTCATTTAAACATAAATGATTCCACTGAACATGATTACTAAAGATGTTATATGTTTACTATTTAATTTAAGGAAACACATTCAAATTAAATAGTTGAACATATAATCATGAGATTCAAAGTGGAACTAAGTATTAAGAATTGTGAAAAAAATATATATTAAGAATTTAATATGTACTTTAATCTATTTACTATTAATCTTGATAAAGGATAAGTAATCATATGAACTAAGTAGTGAGGAAAAATATATAAAAAAATATTTATAATTATTAAAAAAAATATGATTTTTTCCCATAGGATGAAAATTTGGTGGGTCTATCAAATACCATTAAACTAAAAATACACAAAATCGTAGTGAAGAAATGATTAGAATAATGAAAAAAATCATGATGTAGGAGTTGAATAAGCTTCAAGGGTTTTTAGAACACAAGGAATCCCAATATGCAATGTTTCAATTACAAAATAAATTAGAGGCCCTCATTATGCAAAAAAATTGCAATAATACTCCATTATCTAACAATATGAACAAAAGAGATACAATCAATTTTTCGCAAGTAAAAGAATAAGCTCCACAAAAGATGCCAACCTCCAAGAAGATTCACACTGAATTTCATTATTCCTAGGTGAGACTAAAATAATGGCTCTGGTCTCACTAATTATCTTCTTTCATCCTAGTTCATTGTATTTTTCTAGACCAACAAGGATAACTCAAGCCTCTATATAATTATTATTGTGAAACCCTATAGTAGAGGGGAAGAAAAGTGAACCATAAAAACATTATCTTTCTCAATTCCATCCATGTAATAACTATTTTTTTTGTGAGAGGACCTGATTGAACCCTCAAAATATTTTCCTAGTTCCATGTTAAAACCCTTATTGCATCAGGTTATAGGGTTACTATTTGCAAAGGCTTACAATATTCTATTAGGCCATTAACTCCCTGTTACCCGTTGCCAGTTATTTTAATGTATCTTTAGTCCTTCATTGTCACCTCATAACTAGCCCTTCTAGCCTAATTTCAGACCTTTCTATTTTATAAAATTATGTAAGGATCTTTAAGACCTTATGCCTTTTTCATTTTATAAATTAGAAGTTTTCAAGTTAATTATTGACCTAGGGAAGTCCACTCTTTTAAGAATAACTAATGAGCACATGCTTAAAGGGTTCCCACTTATGTCTCGATGGCCTTCATAGTTGTATTGCTCATCGCTGATTTATTCATTGATTCATACTATGAATTAGAGATGAGTGATGGATTGATGTTTTTCCTTTGACATTGCTCATCACTACTAGCTTTTAAGTTTTTGAAATTGTAATAGTGATGAGTGATACTTTTGTATTTATGATCTTATCGCTCATCGTAGATGGCCATGGAAAGATAAACTTGGAATAGTGATGAGAAATGTGATTGCTTGATCATTGATATGTTTTGAATGTAAAATCTTACATAAGTGATAAGCGATGAACATTACAAAGCTATAAATCTCTTTATCACTAATTGCTTGCAAAATGTATGAGGAGAATTAGTGATGAATAACTGCCACATGCTATAACTCCATCACTCATCATAGATTTGATTTAGAACATGAGTTGTAAAGTGGCGATCTAAGCATGGACATTCTCTAAAGAATTTTCCTTTTCTTATAACATAAGATCATATGAGCAGTGTCTTTTGTGATGTTTATTCTATGTAGGTTGTATGTGTCCAAAATATTGTACTAACACAACATCTCCCATCGCAGATAAAGTCTTAAGAGAAAGGTTTGAATTAGCGGCATGTGACAGAAGAATAAATGTGACCAACGGTCAAGCTATGGAACCAGGGGCTAAGGAACATCGCTGGGATATTTGCATCACTGACATAGTAGGGTAGAAACAAACTAAATCAGTGACAGGTGATGGTCACTACATGGAACAAGCTACGTGGAAAATTATGAAGATTTAGCATAAATCAAAAGAAAAGCAATGAGAGGATTGCAAACTATTGATAAAATTTTAAATTAGGATAATCCAATGGACTAAGAATCACCATGCTATTTCTTTCATCAAAGTTTAAGATCAACGATGAAGTAATGAAGTTTATAAAGAAAGCTTCCCTCTAAGGAAAACTTGTTTGGTGTACTTCGTCGATATTAATGAAAGCACATATTAGGTTGGCAATACATGTTGATTGACAAATTGCAACACTGGAATATAAATTGTTATTTTATATGAGCAAGTTCCTAAGGATATAAAAAATAAAAAATAAAACAAAGCTCATACCACCATGAATGAAGTTTTAAGTGCTTTAAAAGCAACAACTTAGATTCAATCCTAAGTTGTAAGCTATCAACTTGCTCCCATAAGGGGACTTTGAGTCATTAATCTTGCATGCTTTAAGATTCCTATTTAATGTAGATTACTTGAGTGATTTTCCATTTCATAATTCCATTTTGCAATGAATGAGGGTCGATGGATGATAAAGAAGTGTGTGGGGATTGAATTTTCCTAACAAGTGTGTAGGCATTCTAGGCAAGCAGGCCTGCCATAATGATTCAAAAGTCTAAGGGGTTGTGTTTGTTTGAACCTAAGGGAAGTCTTGAGAATAAAAATGGAATACATGGAGCTTCTGATATGCCAAAAGAAAGAGTAGGATTAAAAAAATTTGAGTATAGTACCAAGGAAAATTACCATCTAGGAGAGTAGATAGTTTCAAAAGAATTAGTCAAATATGGAGAGAATAGGATGGTGAAATATAAGAGGGAATCGATGGAGAGAAAGAATTGTAAGGCCTATCCAAAGGAATGCAATTCTCCATGTGAGGTTTCTAAAGACCCTTCAGATAGTGAGGGTGACACTAAATCAGAGGGTGATTATTATCCCCTCTCCCTAGTACTATCGAGGAATCCTAACAAAGCGGTGGTGACAGTTTCTCCATTCACACCATGAGCAAAACATGGGTGAATTTCCTCTAAGGTTGATGACTCAGAGTCATTATTGCACCCTGTTTTGTTTTTGATGAAACCATGCCCTTTCTATTAGGAATTTTCTATTCACCACTCATGTGATTTCTTGTTTTGTGTGCTAAGGTGGAATATTTTCAAGCTAGTATGTATGAGAAGTGTCGGACTAGCTAACCTTGAAAGTGTATATATTGTATCTGGATGGTAAACAATTTTGCATTGGAGCTGCTATTGGAGAATCTTCTTTGGTCAACAAGGATGAGGATTCAACATGGTTACAAAAAACTCTGCCTTTCGAGGAGTTGGCATGTCTGCATTCAAGGAATGTGGAAAGCGGTCTTTACTCTTCCATTTTCTTAAAATGATTGCATTTAACAAACTAGGAATATCTCAAATTCTAGTACAAATGAAATGAAATGTAAATGTAATTAATCTTGATGTTTGTTGCTCCCTTATTCTATAAAAGGGATTTTAGGGCTTATTACAGAGGTTAGATTATGAAGTCTTAATAGAGTTCCAGGTAAAAGCTAAATTTAGAAAGGGCACTTAGAATAGAATTCTAAAGTAGACTAGTAGTTTGTCTTGGATAGGAATTCATGCATGTAATGATCTTAAATGAGTTTTATAGAAATTACTAATATCAAAACAAATAATAGTTAATAAATCTATACTCTCCTATGTATATTCATTATAGAGTTATGAATAAGAAATACTAATGGTATTATCATTTGTCTTCAAATATTCCATTTGAATGTATTACTCTATTTTTAGCTTGAATTCAAGAAATTAATGAAAATGCTTGAATAGGGTTATAAACATTGTAAGGAATGGCTTAGGATTGCTAAGAAGTGAGTGTTTATTGCTAGTAAGTTTTCATAATGCAAAGCCATATGAAAATAGTCTGTTTCACCCTTAAATGAGTAATTTATACATTACTGATATTCTTGTTTGCTTGACTCTATTGCTCCAATTGATTAGAAACTGGTCATTGTGTTAGGAAATCTTGCATAATATGAAAAAATAGTGTTTCTAGCTCTAGAATTTTGAGAAGACAATACTTAAATAGAAAATATCTCCAAGGGTAGTAGAAGTGGAATTAATTTCAATTCCTAGTAGATAGCTAAATGCTTCATTTGAAAATTTTCCAAATTTGTAGTGAAATGGATCTTATCTACTATAAGAGGAATTAATCTATGTGTAAATGCGTTACTAATTGACTATATTTCATGAAAATTTGATTGGGATTACCCTCCTAGGTTTCATAGAGCCTAAAGTGAAGGAGTATGGACTTTAAAATCCTATGCTCATTGTGTTGGCCACTAACCTAAAAATTCTTCATCATAGGAGTTGGCTACTTCTTAGTGGATTGTTAGGTTCTTCTAACAAAATTAGCATCAGAAATGGAAAATCTGTTGGGGGAAAATTTGAATCTCCAGTTGTAGACTGTTAGAGTCAAGAAATTAGTGAATCTAAACATCTAGTTCAGATACTTAGGAATTACTAAACCTAGAAATGTTCCTGCTGAGCAAGTTTCAAAAAGATATATGTGACTCTGTTGTGGGAGAGAACCCATAAGGATATTCATCTTTGAAAGAGATTCATATTTCTTGAAGTTTAAGTCCTCTAAGAAGGGGTGGTGACTCTGTCCAACAAACCTGCTGAAGATTTGAAGAAAATCTTAGACCTACAAAAATTTTCAATCAAGAAGAAAGGTTACTAGCTGCTCCAAGTTTATAGGTATTCTTCAGTTCTTGGTTTTCAAGAAAGTCAAATCTATGTATGAAAACCATATTTGTGAGACTTGAAAAAAATGATTCCCTATTGAGTGAAAATAAGCACTAAAAAAGGGGGAATGATAGTGATAGGCTTGCATACTTCTATATTACTAGATTGTAGTATTTATTATGAAGTGATGTCGGCAATGTCTTTGAAGAAACTAATCTAGAAGGTCTTAAGCAAGTAGAAATAGGAATTTTCTTTGTAAGAGCTTAAGACCAGGTTGTAAAAGAAGTTTGAATTACCCTTTGTAATTGCATAATAGAGTTGTAAGAAAAGTGCATCAATATATTCATCCTCATATGGTTCCTAGTGCAATCATGGTGTGTAATTAGCCCCTCTCATATGACAAAAGAAGTTTCAGCATCAAAATGTACATGGCCATAAGTTTTGATGGAATTTATGGTTACCCCAATGTTATTCCATCTAACACTAGGGAATACTTACCAAAATTTAGTGGTGAGAAGTGTGAATCGGCAAGGAAGCATTTGCAACAATTCAACAATTTAATGGATGAATTTGAAGTAGATCATGAGGATGTAATCATGAGATTATTTGTTCAGTCCCTATAAGGAGATTCAAGAGATTGGTTCTTTGATTTACCAACATGTTCAGTTTACTCTTGGGAGGAATTCAAAGTAGTGTTCATGAAGCAGTTTGGTGAAAAAATTAATGCTAGTTCTTTGCTCAATGAATTTGTGAACATTGAGAAAGAAGATGATGAGCTAGTCCCAACATTTAACCGATGATTTTCTAACACATTAAGGGATATCCTTGATGTTTTGTATCTAAGTGATGCAATATGTTTGGTTGTTTATTTGGGAGGTTTTGATAAAAAAAAGAGCTATCTGCTAAGAGATAAAGATCCCAAAACCTTACATCAAGCATATGGGATAGCCATGAATATTGAAAACAACTTGAAATATGGGATGCAAAGGAATTAGTTGGATACAAGTGTTCACTACCATAGAATGCTTGATATTGATAAATGGTGTAAACCAGGTGTCAAAATTGAATGTAAGAGCATTTGTACCCCTATTGTTTCAGTTTGCACAACATTTTGTGATACTAATATCATAAAGTACCAAACACATCATCAAGAAACCATCATGTCTTCAAATTACAATAATAAAAATTTTGTTGCTCTGTATGAATCAAGTAGTGAGATATCACATGAGGAAGATGGAAAAGAAAATAATGAAGATATATACTTAAATGAGGTAAAGGA
The DNA here is from genome assembly GCA_007258455.2 of Sequoia sempervirens. NCBI lineage: Eukaryota > Viridiplantae > Streptophyta > Pinopsida > Cupressales > Cupressaceae > Sequoia > Sequoia sempervirens. Next base: position 11,858,872 of record VDFB02072274.1, on the reverse strand, counting down.
GGGGAGTGGTTCCAGTTCTGTTGAAGGGTCCACTACCTATGCTCCTATGGATGACATAAGACTACACATTCAGCCTAAAAATTCTATACAAAGTTACAATACTAATGAATCCTCTAGTGGCAGTAATAATGATAACATTGAGTATGGTAAAAAATCTATTGAATATGATTGTCCTCATAAAGAAAATATAGAGTCATTTGTTATAGATAAGAAATGTGTTGATGATGCTGAAAGTGCATTTAAAAATGTGTCTATTTGCTCTTCTAATGATTATAGTGATTTTGGATACTGTAATGACTTGGAAAACTTAGGCATCCATATTGAGAAAACTAAGGTTCTTATGTGAAGAGTGAATGTGATGAAAATCCCATTGTATGATGAGCCTCCATCTTCACCAGAGATAAGAAACAATGATCCTTATTGGTGCAAATATAATCCACTCTTTGTTGAAGATTCTGATAATGCATCTGATACTGGATTCGAATATGATCTTGAGCATATGAAGCAACACATTGATATGTTCCTTGAGGACATTGCCTATGAATGTTTCACATTTGATACAAATGTTGTAGACAAGGTTTAGTATTAAGATGCAAGCTGCTTAGAAGAGTATGAATAATTTTAGTTTCTAGTTTAGTTGGGAGGAATTTTATTTCACTCTGAACATGTTTCATGTCATGGAAGGGTATGTGTAGGATCATGATGGGCCAAAAAGTGGCAATATGATGGGTATGTGGTTGAGGACTTTTTTTTACCCAAAATTGATGAAACAAAAAAGGATTTTAAAGAAGATTCTCAGCTTTCCACCAATATAAATTATGCTTTAATTTAAATTTAATAAGTAATTATTATTCATTTTCTATTCAAATTATGACTAAAGTCCTGATTGATAGACTGATTGAAAAAAATCTATAGCTTTCAAACGGTATCACATTTTTTGATTCCAAAACATGCTTCACATACTATAGGATTAAAAAAGAAAAATTGAATTTCATGAAGTTTTGACCAAGTTAAGGTGGTTAGACATACAATTTTTATATTTTTAAAAGTTGTAATAAAATTCATAATTAATTATTTACTTAGAAAAAATTAGAAAAAATATGCATCACATTGGGACATGAGTCCTCTACTTATATCTAAAATATTATAAAAATATTTTCATTTTATTGTAGTTAGGGTGGTAAGACAGGACACCTACTTATTTTTTCCTGAAATTTAAGTACTATTGCATTGAAATTTCAAATTTTTTTTCCAAATAGATTTTTATTTATTTTTATTAAAAAACCTAGTAGTTTAGAAACTACATTCAATTTCTATAGATTCTATTATTACATATTTTTAAAATAATATAGATAACTTATTCAAATTTTTACTTCAAGTTGCCTAACTCTAATTTTTTTAATGTTTTTGCCACTTAAGGGCCTATTTTTTTCATGATGATCCTACAGATACCAAGAAGTTACATATATCTATTATGTGATGATGAAAATTTGCAGTTCAAATATAACTCTACATTATAGGATGATAGAGGTTACACTAGCCGTTTTATACTTAGAAAGGATGTGAGAAACATTGATGACAAGGATTACGATCAGACAGATTCTCACTTGTTAAAATGAGGCCTAACATTTGTTTTGGTAGGATTGAAATTACTCTTACTTCAATGGTACAATAAGGACAAATGTAAATGGAAAAACAAAATCCCTTTTAGAAGGTTGGTTTTTGACAGAGGCAAAAACTTATTAAACATTTTGTGGCTTAGTGCCACCAATCAAGAGGGAAAAACCTGGTTGAACTAAAAAATGCATGATACAGTTTTCATCTTTGGAATTTTCATATTTGATTGGGTGGAGATTGGATCTCCCTGTTTAGGTCTCCTTTTCCTATGTAAATTTTGTACATATGTTGTTTTTTTTTTTTTTCCTAGTCTGCTTCACCTGAAATTCTAAGATCTCACCATGCCTATAAGAGGCATGTGTCCCTAATCGAAGCCACTAATGGAACCCTGAAAATATTTTACTAGTTCCATGTTAAAACCCTTATTGCATCATGTTATAGGATTACTATCTACAAAGGCTTACATTATTCTATTAGGCCATTGACTCCTTGTTACCTATTGCTAGTTATTTTAATGTATCTTTAGTCATTCATTGTCACATGGTAACTAGCCCTTCTAGCCTAAGTTCAGAACTTTCTATTTTATAAAATTAGGTAAAGATCTTTGAGCCCTTACGACTTTTGCATTTTATAACTTAGAAGTTTTCAAGTTAATTATTGACCTAGGGAAGTCCCCTCTTTTAAGAATAACTAATGAGCACATGCTTAAAGGGTTCCCACTTATGTCCTAATGGCCTTCATAGTTGTATCGCTCATCGCTAATGTATTTATTGATTCATACTTTTAATTAGCGATGGGAGGGATTAATGTTTTTCCTTTGAAATTGCTCATAGCTACTAGCTTTTAAGTTTTCAAAATTGTAATAGCGATGAGCGATACTTTTTTCTTTATGTTCTTATCACTCATTGTGGATGGCCATGAAAAGATAAACTTGGAATAGCTATGAGAAATGTGATTGCTTGATCGCTGATACATTTTGAATGTAAAATATTATATCAACAATAAGCAATGAACATTACAAAGTTGTAAATCTCTTTATGGATAATTTCTTGCAAAATGTATGAGGAGAATTAGTGATGAATAAGTGCCACATGTTATAACTCCATTGCTCATTGCGGATTTGATTTAGAACATGAGTTCTAAAGTGGCGATAAGCGATGGATGTTCTCTAAAGGATTTTCCGTCGCTAATATGATAAGATCATATAAGTGATGTCTTTTGTGATGTTTGTTCTATGCAGGTTGTATGTGTCCAAAATCTGGTACTAACCCAACATCTCCCTTCATGGATAAAGTCTTAAGAGTAAGGTTTGAATTAGCGACATGCAACAAAAGAATAAACATGGCCAGTAATCAAGCTATGGAACTAGGGGCTAAGGAACATCACAAGGATATTTGGATCGATGATAAAGTAGGGAAGAAATAAACTAAAATAGTGACAAGTGATGGTCACTACATGGAACAGGCTACGTGGAAAATTTTGAAGATTTAGCATAAAGCAAAAGAAAAGAAATGAGAGGATTGAGGACCGTTGATAAAGTTTTAAATCAAGATAATCCAATGGACTAAGAATCACCACGCAATTTCTTTCATCAGAGTTTAAGATCAGCGATGAAGTGATGAAGTTTATAAAGAACGTTTCCCTCTAAGAAAAATGGGTATGTGCAGGATCATGATGGGCCAAAAGGTTGCAATATGATGGGGATTTGTAGGGTACGTGGCTGATGAATATTTTTATACCCAAAATTGATGAAATGAAAAAGGGTTTTTAAAGGAAAGTCTTAGCTTTCCACCAATATAAATTATGCTTTACTTTGAATTTAATAAATAATTATTATTCATTTTCTATTTGAATTATGACTAAAGTGTTGATTGATAGGCTGATTGAAAAAAATCTATAGCTTTCAAATGGTATCACATTTTTTGAATCCAAAACATGCATCACATTCTATGCTTCACATGCTATAGGATTAAAAATTAAGAAAACTTGAATTTCATGAAGTTTTGACCAAGTTAAGGTGGTTAGACATATGAGTTTTATATTTTTAAAAGTTGTAATAAAAAAATCATAATTAATTATTTACTTGGAAAAGAATTACAAAAAATATGCATCACATCTAGACATGATTCCTCTAATTATGTCTAAAATATTATTAAAAAAAATTATCATTTTATTATGGTTAGGGTGGTCGACACACACCTAGTTCTTATTTTTTTTTTGAAATTTAAATACTATTGCATTGAAATTTCAAATTTTCACCAAATAGATTTAAAAAAAATAAACCTAGTAGTTTAGAAACTACATTCATTTTGCTATAGATTCTATTCTTACATATTTTTGTAATAATATAGATAACTTATTCAAATGTTTACATCAAGTTTCTTAACTCTGATTTTTCTAAATTTTTTGCCACTTAAGGGCCTGTTTTTTCCATGATGATCTTGCACATACCCAAACTTATTTGGTGTACTTTTTCAATATTAGTGAAAGCAAAAATTAGGTTGGCGATACATGATGATTGATAGATCACAAAACTTGAACTGGCATCATTGTTTTCTATGAGTAAGTTGCTAAGGATATAAAAAAGAAAAAAGAAAAAAAAGATCATATCACCATGGATGAAGTTTTAATTGTTTTAAAAGCAACAACTTAGATTGAATCCTAAGCTGTAAGCTATCAACTTTCTCACATAAGGGGACTTGGAGTCATTAATATTTCATGCTTCAAATTGCTTACTTAATGCAGATTACTTGAGTGATTTTCCTTGTCATAATTCATTTTGCAATGAATGAGGTTCAACGAATGATAAAGAAGTGTCTAGGCATTCTAGGCAAACAGGTATGTCATAATGATTCGAAGGTCTAAGGGGTTGTGTTTTTTTGAACCTAAGGGAAGTTTTGAGAATAAAAATGGAATACATGGAGCTCCTGATATGCCAAAAGGAAGAGTAGGGTTTGGGAAATTCAAGGAGTATAGTACCAAAGAAAATTACCATCTAGGAGATTAGATAGTTTCAGAAGAATTTGTCAAATACAAAGAGAAGAGTATGGTGAAATATAAGAAGAGGGCATGGATGGAGAGCGAGCATTGTAAGGTTTATATGAAGGAATGCAATTTTCCATGGGAGGATTCTGAAGACCCTTTCGATAGTGAGGGTGACACTGAATCAAGGGTGATTATTAACCCCTCTCCCTAGTACTATCAGAGAATCTTGACAAAGCGGTGGCGACATTTTATCGAGTCCCACTATGAGCAAAACATGGGTGAATGTCCTCTAAGGTTGATGACTTAGAGTGATGATTGCACTCTATTTTTTTTTTGATGAAACCATGCCCTTTCTGTTAGGAATGTCCTATTCAACACTCATGTGATTTCTTGTTTCATGTGTTGAGGTAGAATTTTTTCAGGTTGGCATGTAGGAGAAGTGCTAGACTAGCTAACATTGGTAGTGCGTATATTGTATTTGGATGATATACAATTTTGTGTTAGAGTTGCTATTGGAGAATCTTCTTTGGTCAACAAGGATGAGGATTCAACATGGTTACAACAAAATTTTCCTTTCAAGGAGCTGGTGTGTCTTCATTCAAGGAATGTGGAAAGCAATCTTTTACTCTTCCATTTTCTTAAAATGATTGCATGTAAGAAACTAGGAATATCTCGAATTATAGTACAAATGAAAAGAAATGTAAATATAATTAAGCCTAATGCTTGTTGCTCCCTTATTATATAAAAGGGATTCTAGGGTTTATTACAGAGGTCAGAATCTGGAGTCTTAATAGAGTTCTAGGTAAAAGCTAAGTTCAAAAAGGGCACTTAGAATAGAATTTTGAAGTAAACTAGTAGTTTTTCTTGGATAAGAAGTCATTTATGTAACAATCTTAAATGATTTTTATAGAAATTATTGATATCGAAACAAATATCAGTCAAGAAATTTATAATCTCCTATGTATATTCATTATAGAGTTATGAATGAGAAATACTAATGGTATTATCATTTGTCTTCAAATATTTCATTTGAATGTATTACTCTATTTTCAGCTTGAATTCAAGGAATTAATTAAAATGCTTGAATAGGGTTATAAACTTTGTAAGGAATGGCTTAGGATTGCTAAGAAGTGAGGGTTTCTTGCTAGTAAGTTTTCATAACACAAAGCAATATGAAAATAGTTAGTTTCACCCTTAAATGAGTAATTTATACATTATTAATCCTCTTGTGTGCTTAACTTTGTTTCTCTAATCCATTAGACACTGGTCATTGTGTTAGGAAATCCTTCATAAGATGAAAAAATAGTGTTTATGGCTCTATACTTCTAAGAAGATAATACTTAAATAGAAAATCTCTCCAAGGGTAGTAGAAGTGGAATTAATTTCAATTCGTAGCAGATAGCTAAATCCTTCATTTGAAAATCTGCCAAATTTTTAGTGAAATGAATCTTATCTGATATAAGAGGAATTAATCTATGTGTAAATGCATTACTAATTAACTATATTTTATGAAAATGTGATTGGGATTACCCTCCTAGGTTTCACAGAGCCTGAAGTGAAGGAGTATGGAATTTAAAATTCTATGCTCATTGTGCTGGCCACTACTCTAAAAATTCTTCATCATAGGAGTTGGCTACTTCTTAGAGGATTATTAGCTTCTGCCAGAAAAATCACTAACAAGACCTGTGTTGTTGATTGTTTTGGATCACATTTAGTATTTGGTTTTGTCCTTGTGTCTTTGTGTTCGGTGTTTTGGATGCATTTGATGAAGAAGGACCTTTAATCTGAATGATTGGACCATTGGTTATTAGTTTGACATCAACGATTCCATCATTTATGACATTTTTCTTTTCAGGACCAATATTTTCTCTTGTCATTGTTAGGTTTGGAAATTTTTTTGTTGAATTTGACTAGCCCTTTTGTAATAAGACCCTTTTCAATAAAGAAACCTTCTTAAGAATCTCCTCAAAATTTGTGCAACATTGGATTTGAATTTGACTCATCAATTTCTTTGTTAAGGTTTTCTACAAAGATGGTGACAAGTTGTGTTTCAAGAATGTGAGGAGGGAACTTACAAACCAAGCCCTGCCATCTCTAGTAGAAAAAGGTAAGTGATTCCCTATATTCTTGTTTGGTTGTGTTTAATGTTGTAAGGGTGAGATCATTTTTAATGTTGAAGGTAAAGTGATTGATGAATTTTTTGGCTAGTTAACCCCAAGTTTTGATTCCTAGTGGAAGGTGTACAAACCAATATAAGGCTGTTTCAATAAGGCTTCTTGGGAATAGTCTCATGAGATGTAGAGTCATATAAGACTTCCATACATGGGTATGTGCAGGATCATGTGGGCCAAAATGTGGTGATACGATGGGTATGTGTAGGGTATGTGGCCGATGACTTTTTTTTTAACCCAAACATGATGAAATGAAAAAGGTTTTTAAAGGAGATTCTCAACTTTCCACCAATATAAATTATTCTTTACTTTGAATTTAATAAATAATAATTATTCATTTTCTATTTGAATTATGACTAAAGTCCTGATTGAAAAACATCTATAGCTTTCAAAAAGTGTCACATTTTTTGAATCCAAAACATGCGTCACATTCTATGCTTCACATACTATAAGATTAAAAAAAAAAATCATGAAGTTTTGACCAAGTTAAGGTGGTCAAACATACAAGTTTTTATATTTGTTAAAAGTTGTAATAAAATATTCATAATTAAATATTTACTTGGAAAAAAATACCAAAAAATATGCATCACATCAGGACATGAGTCCTCTATTTATATCTAAAATCTTATTAAAACAAATTATCATTTTATTGTGGTTAGGGTGGTCAGACAAACACCTACTGCTTATCTTTTTCCTTGAAATTTAAGTACTACAACATTGAAAGTTCAAATTTTCATGAAATAGATTTTTTTTAAAATAAACCTAGTAGTTTAGAAACTACATTCAGTTTGCTACAAATTCTATTCTTACATATTTTTTAAATAATATAGACAACTTATTCAAATTTTTACGTCAAGTTGCCTAACTTTGATTTTTCTAAATTTTTCACCACTTAAGGACCTATTTTTTCCACGATGATCCTACACATAACCACATGATGTGTTAATTTATCGAAATTGTTCAATTGTATCCCTTGTCCCCTTATACTTTAGCAAAGGTGGTGTTGTGAAATGCAGGGGAAAGGGAGGCATGTATAGGTTTCGATCAAATTGAAAGGGGCACAATTCCTCCACAAAATAGGTCTTTTTTTTTGGTTCTTAATCACATGTTTGTCATACATTGTTCAAGGGACCACATATTTTGTATTAAAATGTTTGCAAGAGATGGTGTTGCATTGCTTTGGTTAGGTGCCATGATGACAGTGTTAAGGTCATATGTTGGATTTGAATTTGGATTGATGCATTGGGACATAGGACCTTGGTTGCAATATGGATGTGTGTTGATTGGGTTTGGAATGAATTTGGTATTTAGGTTTGTATCAAAGGTCATGTTGGTATTTGGTATGGTGGTTTGGAATTGAGGTGTGGACCCTTGATTCATGTTTTGATTTTGAAAATTCAATCCTTGATTTGCAAGTGATGGCATGGATCCTTGGTTAATGTTTTCATATGAAGGTGTAGGCCCTTGGTTGATGTTTGAAGGTGTAAGCCCTTGTTTGGTATTTGGAAATGAAGTAAAGGTTCGTTGATTGGCATTTGAAGGTGTAGGTCCTTGGTTGGTATTTTGAAATGAAGGTTCCTTGGGTACAATTTTGGAATGATGGAAGATCCCCTTGATTAGTGTTTTGGGGTGATGGCATTGATTGTTGATTTTCATTTTGATTTGGGGTTCTTCGTGAGACAATGTGAACACTTCTATATTTAGCTGGTGGGTTTTGACTTGATGAAGGAACACCTTGAAATTGGAATAATGAACCTTGAGTTGTGTTGTGAAGTGTAGTTTTAGGACCTTGGTTTTAATTTTGTGTCAAAGGGATAAGACCTTGTGATGTGGAACCTTGATTGGTATTTTAAGTGGTGTGGACTTGGGACCTCGGTTTGTATTTTGGATCAAAGGTGTGTGACCTTGTGATATGGCACCTTGATTGGTATGTTGGAAAATGGAGTTTGTTAAGGTCTTTCCTATGGCATTTGAGGGACCTCCAAGTGTGAAACTTTTTCCTTGTGTAGTGATATTGGTTTCCTTGTTTCTAAATGTTGAGATGCTTGGGATTTGTGTAGTAGCGGTAGTCATGTGTGTAGTTGTGCCAAGAGGTATGTTTGACATTTGTTGTGATGAGAGAATGCCAAATGAAAATGGATTTTCTATTTCTTTTTCCACAATGGTTGATACATCAAAACTTTGAGGTAATTTGGCCCCATTTTTAGCTAGTGCATAAAAGTATCTGGTAGGATCTACACTAACAAGTTGATCAATCATGCTAAAAATTCTTGGGTCAATTATCTGTTGGACTCTTCCTAGATCATGTTTTCCCATGTTTGGTCTCTTGGTGATGTGTCTCTTGGAGGTGTAGAATGATTTGAATATGCTCCAAGGGTAGTCTCATGAAAAGGGTTCCTTGAAAACTCCATGTTATTTCTTTTGGTTTGGGACTTTTTTTCAACCATATGATATTTTTGCAAGTTTGGGGGATAATGCAAGATGGCAATGAAACTATGTTATGTTTATTTTTTGGATTTTTAGATTTTAGTATATGAAAATGCAAGGATGCTAATGTAAGGATGATAATGTCCAAAGGATGGGGTATAATGAATGCTAAAGGATACTAAATATTGATTTACGTTCATGGTGAATGATAAGGCGACTAGATGATGCTAATTGAAGATCAAGGTAATAATGCAGCTAAGGTTAAAATGAAATTAAGATATGCTTTTGTTTTGTATTTTTGGAGTATAAGGATGTAAAGATAATAAAACTAATGGATGCAAAAAGGATTAAGACTAAGGTAAAGTGAGCTAATATTTTTTTTTGTAGTTTTGGAATAAGGGTGCAAAGAGAAAACTAAGCAATATGAGTCTATATGAGAGCAAGAAAATGAAAAGGAATCCTAAAATTTTGAAAAAAGGGTAGAAATGAAGCTAATGTGAACCCAAGGAAACAAATTCCAAATGTCATTGACCATAAGAGGATAACTTTGACAAAGTAGAGCCGAGACTAGGACACAAGAATATGACTCAAACTTGATGAGGTCACAATGACAAGATAATGACAAGGTTATGGTCAATGAAAAATAGAATATGTAACCAAGAATTTCAAAAAGCTCAAAGGTCTCCCTATGTTCAAAATCTAAAGGTCTAAATGCAACGTAAGAATCAAAGTTTAATTTGTGCAATGTAAAGGTTTAAGGAATGAAACCTATAATGCAATTCATTTCTAATAGGAATGCTTAAAATGAATTGGTAAATCTTTCAGGTCTCAAGTTTATTAGTAAGAGGTCATTATGAAATTATTTTGGTTAGATTTTGGATATAGATTCCATAAATTTTTGTTTAGCAGAATTGTGGCTCAGTTTTTAGCAAATGTATCCCACAATTACAGTTCAGGTTATCAAATGCAGCTCTAATTTCAGCAAGTGAATTTCAAGTAGAAAATTGTGGTTTTCCAACTTACAGTTGCACTTCATGGTAATAGTTGTGGCTCTATGTCTGTTAGTTGCAGTTTTCCAAAATGTTGTTTTGACAGTTTTGATGTTTTTGAGTTGGTTTATGATGAAATTTTGGTTGTTTCTGATATAGTGTAATTGAAAAACACACCAGAAAATATCAAATACTTTGTTGTTGGTCTGGTTTAGATGTGAAAACATTTTAATTTCAAGATAGCAAGCATAATCCTATGGTTGGCAAGGACAATATTCACTAAATTCTCAATTGGATTTCTCCAACCATGCATATTCAAAGTGGATAGCCTAGGAACTTGGTAGCACTCGTTCACCTACACAACACTCACTTCTATGGGCATACCAAGTTCTAAATTCCCTAAGGCCACAAGAATCTCAAGAAATTTTCCATCTCTATAGTGAACCACAAAAATGTGGGATGACTTCAGAGGTCCGACCTCCTACACTAGCAAATAGAAGGATTTTGGCTTCTAACAATAGGAGGTGTCTAATAAGGGAATCCAATTTAGGGTGTACTATGATAAAATCCCTCAAGAGGGCTCCCAACCCTTAGAACAAGGGCTTTTCACATCATAAAGATAGTAGGGGAGGGCTATCACGTACTGCTTCCCATTGATTACAAACATTCCTTGCAATCAAAACTTTATATAGTGGTTCGTAAGGAATTGGATTTATCCCATTATCATTTGGGTTGTTCCCTTGGGGTGAGTACTTTTTCCCACCAAGGTAGGCCCTCTAATTGGTAAACACAAAAATAGATGGGTCTGGCTTTTTGATCACCGAGCTTGCACAAAGTGAGAGCATAATACCTACCATCCTTCAAACACTACAATAGTGGTTCATTACCCCTTAGTTAGATCTAAGTGAGAGAAGACAATAATTCTTTTTAAAGCACAAAATGAAATGTTATCTACTCTAAAGAGAAAAAGATTATGGTTTCAATATAAAACCTTGGACATTCGGAACCTTCATCATAAAGATATCTTGGACCAACAAAAAGATGCAAAAAAACTAGTTATCACCAAAAGGTTAAGAGATAAACTAAAACTCAAAAATTAACACCTAAATTAGATTGGAAAATAAAGAAACTAAACTAACTTAAAAATTGAAAGGAATTTAAGTAGAGCCCAATTTTTTTGTTGCTTCAAAAGAAGTAGTTTTAGGAGCTCCACTCTTCAAAAGAACTAGTTTTAGGAGCTCCACTCCAAATCCACACACTACAAATAGGAGATTAGCAACTAGAAAACAATATTATACTTTTAAAACCCAAAAGAAAAACTGAAATGAAATGAAAATTGGACTTTTATAACGAACAAAAAATTGTGTCATTCCATGCAATGATTGTGTTGTTGTGTTGCATCGCACTAGAGCGATTGTGTCACACTTTCAAATTCAAATTTTCCCACCCATCATGTCTTGGAAAAATGTGTTGCTTCTCATCAAATGCATCGCTGTATTTTTCAGATACATCACTTCCTGTAAAGTATGTCACTATGTCTATAAATTGCATCATTTTGTTCCTAAAATCCACAAAAACAAGTAAAAACATATGAAAATTTTGCAAAACTAGCATTCACTTTAGGTTCACCAATGCAAGATGGGGTTAGATCATTCCTAGCTTAGATAAAGTGACAACCAACAATTCTAAGCTACAAACCACATCAAACAAGAGAAAACAAACAATAAGGAATCAAAATGAAAGCGTTCATAAATAAACACTCCCCATTGTAGTTGCTTCACTTCTCTTGTCTCTCCTTCTTATGCCAATATTTCCCTTAGATTTTTTGTTGAAGTTGTACAATTACCTACAAATAGTAAGCAAGAAAGTTGGAGATAATGGTTGTTACATTGAAAATGGGAGAGGAAGGTTGCTTTTATAAAAAACCATTCGAATGGATAACCAAGATCGATCTTCTAGAAAGACTCTCAGATCAACAGATGTGAATGGATGAGAGGGAGGTTACGAAATAGATGAGCAAGATCAAAATTCCAGAAAGATGCTAAGATCAATGGTCCAAAATTGATGCTCCAAGAATATGCCATGCATACAAGGAGTAATGATAGTTATGATGATGACAACTATGATGCTTGATGACTATGACATAAATGAAGGAAACAGAAGAGATTAATGACAGAGCATCTTTGACCAAAAGGGAGGCATAAATGATTTATTTTAAATCATTCATTCAAAAATAGAAAAAGATAGAGGAGATGGACACGTGGAGGATAAATAATTCATTCGAATTATTTATTGAAGAAAAATGAAAAATGAGCATTTAATTAAAATGATTATTCAACCATTTTAATTAAATGGGAGGAAAATTGAAAAAGAGGCATTAAATAATTAACTTAGCTTAATTATTTAATGAGGAGAAGATGACAAGCAATAGTTAAATAGTTTTGACAATTTTTAACTATAGATGAATTAAAAGACCATGAATGGATAAATAATTAATGATAACTATTTAACTATAGACGAAAGGTGATAAATAAATAATAATTATTTAATTATTGAAGAAGAAGGAGAATTAGTGACACAACTAATTTTATTTAATTGATCTAGGATGGATAAAGATTAGAAAGAGAATTAATTAAATAATTAAAAAAAAATTAATTAATAGAGGAATATGATGAAGCATAATTGAATAATTAAAATTATTCAATTATCGAAGGATGACAACCAAGAAAAATGATGCTCGCAAACTTAGGGCATTTTTCAGTGTCTACACTGTGAACAATTCACCACCAATAATTCATCGCCATAATTCTATTGTTCTGTGGTGGTAGTTCTATTGTTTGTTTGACCTATTAGTTGTTCTTGTCCAACTTAAGAGGCCCTTTCCCCTACTTTTCTAATAAAAAATATATTAGTCATCTCTATTAAAAAAATTTAATGGGACAAATTATTGGTGACAGTGAATTGCTAGTGGTGAATATGCATGAAGCCATTCTATTATTGTTGTTATAACATTATTTTATTTTGTATTATAAATTTATATTCTTTACTATATAATATCATTATATTATTATATATTTAATATGTTATTAAAATATATAATAATATAATAATTAGCCAATAGGATATTTTGTTTGAAGTTTCAGCTAGGATTTTCGTTAGCCCAGCCAAGAATTGGATTTATTGACACTGAGGGTCTTGTGGCCGGCGGGGAGGTAACCAATTTTTTTGTGGCGATGTGGACATTGGTAATTATGTGGGTTGGTGGTGGTGGAGAATGGTGTCTTGGATATGGGGAAGGAAAATGGTAAGAATTTTTTGGCACAAGGGCCAATGTATCCTATCATTGCACGATGGCAGCAAATGAAGTAAATGCAATATTGAATGTTGGTGTGTGGGAGAGTATACTTTGATGAAGTTCTTTTGTTAGAAGAGCCATTGTGGTGTTGGTTTTATAGCAAGCTATTGTTAAATTCGTCACATTTGGCTCCATCTTTTAGTAGGTTGGAGGGTTTTAAAATTGTTGGGTTATTGAATTAGTAAGTCATTTTGCATGGGTATTTTGCATAAATGATTAATTTATTGTTTGTCTTTCATTCTCTACTTATTGTTCATTTTGATAGCAGGTTTTAGGGTTTGAACACTGATGTGCTTCGTAATGTGTGAGGAAGTTTATTGATTAAGTTGCATTGTTGAAAGAGCCATTGTGGTGTTAGTTTGATAGTGGACTATTGTAAAAATTACTACCTGGAAGTTCCTTGGTTTGTTTCATAGGAGACTATTGTAAAAATCATTGGCTTTTGCTACTTTTTGTGGTGGATTGGAGGGTTTAAAAATTGTCGTTCTCTGCAATCTATAAGTTGTTTTACATGGGTGTTTGTATAGATTGTTTCTTAATTGTTTATGTTAAAATTATTGTTGCCCAAAATCTGTAAGCCATTTTGAATGGATGTCTGGTGTTATCATTTTGTGTGGATGGAGAAATTGTAGTTGAATCTTTTTTTGTTTTGTCAAGAAATATTGTTAGGGTTTGTGATTTTTTTGTTCTTGATTTATTGTTTTTGGTTGTCTCTGTGCATTTTTTTCCTTATACCCATTACCATAGGAGCAATAGTAGTTAAATCTAGGTTCTTCTATCAAAATGGTTAGGTTTGGTAATTTTATTGCCCAATTGCAGATTAAGATAGGAGTGATTGTATATATATGGATATTCAAAGGGTTTGTTATTTTTTTTAAGTTTTCGATAGTATTTTCATTAGCCAAGCCTTAAATAGGATTTGTTGTATAATAGTTTTTTAAAAGTTTCTTTGTTACTCTATAAAATTTATTTCTAACCAATGTAGCTCATATGTTCTGTGTAATGTGTGAGGAAGTATATTGATTAAGTTGCATTGTCAAAAGAGCCATTGTGGTGTTGGTTTCATAGTGGACTATTGCAAAAATGATACTATTGTTTGATAGGTGAGAATTGTAAAAGTTGTTGACCTCCTCTCCTTTTTATGGTAGATTGGAGGGTTTTAAAACTATGGTGTTGCAAAATCTATAGGTCATTTTACTTGTGTGTTTTTTATAAAAGGTTTATTTATTGTTTATGTTAAAACTATTTTTCTCTAGAATCTATATGTCATTTTCCATGGATGTCTACCATTATGGTTTTGTATGGATGGATAAATTGCAAATATATAGATATGTAGAGTGTTTTATATTTGTTTGAATTCTCTGACATGATTTTCATCAGTAGGGCCATGAATAGGATTTGTCATGTAATAGCTCTTTTACAATTTCTAGCAGAGGAAAGAAGATTTAACTATAATTTCTGCACCTGCAAAGAGTGATAATCTTTTTGAAGTCTCCAAAATGGGTTTAATCTCAGAGACAAAAACATATAACAAGAAGATGTTAACAATAAATTAATCATCTATGTAAAACACCCATGTAGAAAAAAGTACAACCCCACAAACTTGATTGAAAACTTGAGTTGCATCACCTCACACTAAATATTATAGAGAAATAGAGAAATTGCAAAAGAGGTATTAGAATAAAACTAATGTAGCTTGGAGTCTTGATTAAGTTTGTATATATGTGTGTGTGTGTGTGTGTGTGTGTGTGTGTGTGGGTAAACCCACAAAAGTGGTTTACAATTTGAATGAGGAAGGAAATATTGCAAAATATCACCCCAAGCCAAAAAATTTCATTTTGGGGGTTTGAACAAACTCATTGGTTCAAATGAACCAAAAGAGGGTTCACTCAAACCAAGGTTCGAACAAACCTATTTAATGAAGGTATGGACCATCCACCAGAAAAAGAAAATGAAAACCCCTTATGAAAGAGGGTTCAATCGAACCTAGGTTTGAGTGAACCCGGGTTCACTCGAACCCCCCATTTCCCTACTTCCTGCTCTCTTTGACCAAAAAAATAAAAAAAATTGTACTTCAGAGCTCAGGTTGAAGGTAAAAATGGTGAAGACATCACAAACCCAACCAGAATCAGGTAGTCCTCAGAATGAGCTATCCAATGAATATAATTTTAATATGCTTTGGTTTTATTATGTATTGGTTTTTTAGTTTTATTAAACATAGGTTTTTATTTGAAAATCAAGCTCTTAGTTTTGCACATGTGGAAAAATAGAAAATTATATTTTTTTCTTTTCAAAAATATGAGTGCACCAAATACTGAAGTCCTTTATTCAACAAAAAAATATATTTCAATACACACAAAGAAAGTTATGCATTATAGAGTTGTGCTATGTCTAAATTGTAATTGGTTTGACTTTGAAACTTGATTAAAGAAAAAATATTCAATTAAAAAAACTATCTAACCAAGTGGAAGCACTAGATATGGGAGTTAAAAATATAAATTCAAAAGAATTAGAATTTTATCCTTCATGGAAAAAAAATTATGCATTATACGGTGAGCGTCACTTTTTTAAAATGTTGTTTTCTAAAAAAAACTAGTTTTTGAGGGAGATGAAAAAAGAAGTGAAATCTAACTCCAAAAATTTTGAAAAAAAATATATTTAGAATCTACATACAAAATTCCACGAAACTCTATTTTGCATCATCTTCAAATTCCTCATGGTTTAGTCACTATAGGTGCCTGAAAGTGAAGATTTAGTTAAAAAAAAATTAATGTCTAGTTTGGCCAAAAATTGTAAACCACTATTGTGGGATCACCCATTACATGTGTGTGTACATATGTATATATATGTGTAAATATGTATATATACATGTATGTATGTATGTATGTATATATATGTGTGTGTGTGTATGTATATATATACATGTCTATCTAGATATGTATATATGCATAAATATGTGTATGTATGTTTTACTAATAGCTCTATTACAAATCCCCCATTTTTGTATAATACGAAATGCCAGATAATTCAAATATTTTTATATAGAAACATATAACAAGAAGAAATTAACAATAAATTAATCATTTATGCAAAACACCCATGTATAAAAGAGTACAACCCCAAAAACTTCATTGAAAATTAAATCCATGGGAGCTCAATAGTTGTTTTTGCACCCGCAAAGAGCAATAATCTCTTTGAAGTCTCCAAAATGGGTTTAACCTGAGAGATAGAAACATATAACAAGAAGACATTAACAATAAATTAATCATCCATGCAAAACACCCATGTAGAAAAGAGTATAACCCCACAAACTGGATTGAAAATTTGAGGTGCATCACCTCATACTAAATATTATAAGGAAATAGAGAAATTGTAAAAGAGGTATTATAATAACACTAATGTAGCTTGGAGTCTCAATTAAGTCTTTGTGTGTGTGTGTGTGTATACATATGTATATATATGTGTAAATATGTATAGATATACATGTATGTATGTATGTATGTATATATATATATATATATATATATATATATATATATATATATATATATATATATATATATATATATATATATATATATATATATATATATATATATATATATAACTACAAACAATAAACAAAGGCCACAAAAATTACTGAGGAAAACAATATTCATTTGATGAAAGAAAGAAGATTTAACTGCAATTTCTCCACCTACAATGACTAATAATCTCTTTCAAGTATAGAAAATGGGTATAACGCCAAAGATAGAAACATATAACAAGAAGACATTAATAATAAATCATCTATGCAAAAAACCCACACAACCATCAATATAATGCCACAAGCTCTATTGAGAATTCGAGCTACATCACCTGACACTAGATATTATATAGAAATAAAGAAATTGTAAAAGAGCTATTAGAATAACCCTAAATAGCCACCAGAGTAATTTATCTCCAATATGTCAATGGTTTTATACAACCCTAAACCCTACACATAGATAGCTACAATTCCTCCTATGATAATGGATGCAACTTCAAAAATATACACAGATAATAAAAACAATAGACCAACAACAAAAGAAAGAACATTTAACTACAATTGCTCCTATGGTAACATGTATATATATTATACATATATGTAAACATATATATACATATATACATGCATATATTGTAAAATAGCGCTACATTATTTGGCATTAAATATTATAAGCAAATAGGAAAATTGTAAAAAAGCTATAAGGAAAACATTGGAGAATGACATACAACTAATTCATAAGAATCATCCTAATAACTCTTACAGTTGTTACATAGACAATTTGTCTTACACCAATATGTTGTGTGATATTCTTTTTCCCAATGTCCACTTCACATAATGCACATATTTTTTGACAAGCCCTTGGGTTGGATGCGAGTGAGTTTATCTTTGTCCATCTTTGGCCTTATACCCATTACCATAGGAGCAATTGTAGTTGAATCTTGTTTCTTTGCTCAATAAATATGCTTAGGGTTAGTATTTTTATTTCCTTCCATTTAATGTTTTGGTTATTTGTTTGCATCTGTGTTGCTGGATGCATTAACATAGGACCATTTGCAGATTATGGACACATGTGTTGGATATAAAATTAGTTTGGTAGCTAGTAAGTGTTATTGTTTTTAATATCTCTTTTATCTGTTCAATTTATCTATTTCAAAATTCCGGCAGGTTCTTCATCGGCTTGCCCAATAAGAGGATTTTTCATGCAATATCTCTTTTGCAAATTCTCTATTTTTTGCAAAAATTTAGTCCTAGACAATGTAGCTCAAAATTTTGATTAAGCCTATGCCCTTGTGGGTAGGTTGTGTAGATTCTTGGTACTCATTAGATTTATGAGTTCTATTTATTATGGGTTTCATGCCAAAGAATGTAGCTTCAAATTTGAATTGACAAACCAAGTCTTACACAACCTACTTGTCTTCTACGAATATGTTTAGTGTGAGTTCCATCTCATCTGTGATTTAGCTATGATTTTTAACTGTTCTTTTAATAGTTATTTTACAATTTCCCTATTTTGTTTATAATATTTAGTGGCAAATAATGTAGCTTGAATTTTAAATTGAGAAACCAATTGTTACATAGAAATTGGTGTTACACCTTGTCTAGATAGTGATATAATTATAGGTGGAGATGCCTATAGCTAATTTCCATCATAAGGTCTAATACCTCTTATACAATTCTCTGTTTGTCTTCAATATTTACTAGCAAAGGATGTAGGTTGAATCTTGTATCAATATGTTTCAAATTTCATTATATTTCTATAAGTTTAAAGAAATCAGCAAGGTCATTTTTGCATAAAAGGATTTAGGGTCACCTCATATAATGATTCTCCTACTCTAATACATCATAGATGATCAAAAACCCATACTAAACATATTTGTACAAGACAAGCTTTGCAAAAAAGGCCTTTGATAACAACAAGAGGATCTGTTGTAGGCTTAGAATTGTCCTACACCATGTAGAGGTCTTTTGTTGTAATTTGCATCAAACTAGTGGAAGATTCACCAAAAGAAATACAACAAAGGTTGGTTTAATGGTTACATATATACATACATATATTTTAAATTCGAGCTCCATTATTTGGCACTAAATATTATAGAGAAATACAAAAATTGTAAAAGAACTATTAGGAAAAGACTCAGGAACCATAGAAAATAAGAGAATACTAAAACCAAACATTAAATAGAGTTTTGAAACAAGAGGAAAGAATATCATAAAACATATTCACACAACACAAGTAATGTATGTAACACTTGGATGAATGGGCTTGCAGCTTTAACTGCAAAAAATAGTGATAGTTGCATTCCTTCATTTGCAATTAAGCTTATGGCATTATACACATTTTGTAGAGATTGTTGCACCATATAATTGTTGTCATAGCCTAAAGAAAATAAGTAACATCATAAAGAGCTGGGTTTACATATTTGATTTGGGAAGTTGAAAATCTTTTTGTATAGGCATGGAGGAAAAAATAGTTTGTGGCTTTTAAGTGTTTTTGTAATAGTTCTTTTATCTGTTTAACTTTATATCTTTAGCTGATATGCTATTTGTTTGAAGTTTTTATTTATTGAGAATCCAACATTTAATTGTGTAGTATGTGTAACATATTCATAATGCCAGAATGGCACTTTTGAGAATGCAACTGAATCGATATATATTTTTGCATATTTTGTAGTAAAATTTGTCCCATTGCAACATTGAATATTGCATTTATTTCTTGTTGTGCCATTGCATTACAATTGGTGTGTATAGATATATATATTGAATTTTCTATTTTTCATTTAAAAATATACATGTACACAAACATATATATCCATATATACAAAGCAGGCCACCCATGGCCAATTTCAAAATACAAGTAAGCATCCATATTATATTTTCCCTTAGTTGACTAGCTAAGAAGGCTTCAAATTCAACCTTTTAGCGTCCTATACTAATGCCAAACTTTGGAGTAGAAAATATGGTATAAGCAACCAAAAAAGTTTGAATTTGTAGCCTTCCCAATTGATTAATTGAGGGGAAACAAAATTGGATGTTTCTTGCCTTCATAAGTTCCAAATGCAGGAGTTAGATGGTGAGAAATAAATATACTATACACATGTATTTAGATATAATATTGTGTATATAAATACATATAAATACATATATACATATTTAGATATAATATTGTGTATATAAATACATATCTACTTATATGTGTGTGTTTATAAATGTGTTGATAAAGGGGAAATTCAATGCATATAGGTACTTAATTATTTCTACACATATATACATGCATATATTCTACATTCAAGCTCTATTATTTGGCATTAAATATGATAGATAGATAGGAAACTCATAAAAGAACTATAAGGAAAACACTCAACCATGACATATGTCTGATTCTTGAGTAATTGTTGCTTTTTTGTTATTAAGGTAGGAAAATATATTGATTAAGTTGCATTGTCAATAGAGTTGTAGCGGTGTTGCTTTAATATTATAGTATTGTAAGAATCGTCTTCCTTAGGTCTCTTCTATAACAAAATTGAGGTTTCCCAAACTGCTATGTTGTGGAATCTATAAGTCATTTTACATGGATATTTTGCATAAATGTTTTGTCCATAATATTGAATACCAAGCAATGTAGGCCGAATCTCCAATTAAGCTTGTGATGTTATACACATTTTGGATAGATTATTGCACCATATGATTGTTGCCATAACATAGGAAAATTAAAAATCTGCATAAATACACACACACACACACACACACACACACACACACACATATATATATATAAATAATAAAAGCTTGCATGCATACACATATAAGCAGCCCCAAATATTGAGAGATACATATAGGGGTATATGCATTTGAATTTATTATTTTTATTCTTGTTGATGTATCCCCTAGTGTTTGCACAACATTAAAAGTGGATTTCTATTCTTGTTTTTGTATCTCATGTTGTTTCAACAGTATTAAAAGTGGAATGGTTATAAATTGATATTTCTAAGTTGTCTACCAATTACCATTTGGATGTTGCAGTAACTAATATTTTTTTTATTGTGAAATAGAGTTGTCAATTAGTGAACTCAAATTGCAACATTTTGTCACTGCAAATAAGTTCCTGCAAATAAGTTCCTAGAACTATGTCTATGGAAATAGGCTCTGTGGATGGGTTCGTAGAACCCTCCAATATTGATTTGTTGGCAGCACCCACTGGTGCCCCTATAGAGTCCAGCTCTGAGGGCATGACCCCCAAGCCTTCAAATCCTAATTTCGTAAGTATGATTTCCCTTCATGTTATACCTGTTGCAAATTTGGAGTTATTCTTTCCAATTTTCTTCGCTTTTAGGTGTATATGTACATGGGTCATCTTGACAAAGCATATAGATGTGGACTAGATATGCATTCCTATTTTACAACATATAAAAGGATGCCTTTCATGTATATGTATATTTGTATGTATATGTATGTACATATATATGTATATGTATATGTATATGTGCATGTATATGTATGTATATATGTATATATGTATATGTATATGTATATGTATATGTATATGTATATGTATATGTATATGTATGCATATGTATACATATATGTGTATGTATATGCATGTGTATATGCATATATGTGTATGTCTATGCATATGCAAAAAACAAATCCTACAATATGATAGATCAAATATGAGGACAACAAATTTTTCCCATTTGCTATGAAATCAATGGCACAATGACTCTTTTGAAAATAAAACTTAATCAAAGTACAATTTCTAACACTACAACAATCAATATTCTATATGCATATGTATGTATATGTGTATATATGTCTATGTATATATATATGTATATGTATATGTATATGTATGCATATATGTATATGTATATCTATATGTATGTATATGCTTGTATATGTATACGCATGTATGTGTATGCATGTATGTATATGCATATGTATATCCATGTATGCATATGTATATGTATGTGTGCATGTATATGCATGCATATGTATATGTATATGCAAAAAAAAATACTACAATATGATAGATTAGGTATGAAGACAATAAATTTTTTCCATTTACTATGAAATTAATGGAAGAATAACTCTTTTGACAATGTGTCTTAATCAAAGTATATTTTCTCACACTGCAACATTCAATATTGCATTTACTTCATCCACTTGCATTTACTTTGCTTTGCTTGCTCCCATTGTGCAGCAATGACAAAATGCATTAAGCCTCACACGAGAAAACACTTACTATCCATCCCTCTTGTACCGAGGTTGCCAAGTACTATATGTATATGTATGTATATGTATACACGTATATATGTTTGCATATGTATACATGTATATATACATGTTTTTATACATGTACATCTATACATGTCTCTATATGTCTATATATTTACATGTATATATATATATATATGTATGTTTTACATGGGTATTTTGTATAAATGATTAATTTATTGTTTATGCCTTTCGATCTTTTCTTATTGTTCCTTTCAATACTAGGTTGGGTAGTTTTAAGACTGATGTGCTGCAAAAATGTGTGAGAAAGTATATTGCTTAAATTACATTGTTGAAAGAGACATTTCGAATAGTAAGAGATATTAGAAAGAATAAGACTTACAATAACACTTATTAGCCACGAAACTAATTTTATATCCACCATGTTCATAATCTGCAATTGGTCCTATGTTAATCGGTCCAATGCTAAAGATGCATATGCATAACTAAAATAATAAATGGAGGCCAATAAAAATACTAGCCCTAAACATACATTTTTAGGAAAGGAACAAGATTCAGCTACATTTTAATATATTCTATTGTTCAAAATATATTATTCCTTTTCTGATCATTCACAGATATTGATTTATATACACATGGATAGATGTATATTTTGTTATATGTTTATGTGTAATTGCCACTTTAAATATATCTATGGTTATACATTTATATTCATATATCCTAATGTGCTTGAGCTTGTATGCATACTCATAGGTTGTACGGGTACACTCAACTGGAACAACCCAATCAATTGCTGAATTTAAAAAGGGTAAAAAATAACAATGGAAATATTTCTACTATAGGAAGCATAAAGAGGAAATATCCATGAAGTGCCACAAAAAATACTTACATTAGAGGATAACTCCAACAACCACATCTGCATGTCAGAATGCTAACAGTCCTTCCTTTTTAGCACCCAATTCCAATGGAAAATGCCAACCCTTGCATACAATCTCATAGGAACCCCTTGTTGCACCAACACAAGAACAATACCTCAAAGAAATATTCAATGATAGCTACCTTGTTGTGGTAAAGCAATTTAGACATTGTATAGATGCACTTTCTAGCCTTTCTATTTTCCAAATATTTAGGGAAAGATACATAGGGATGCACACTTGAATCTCAAGGTCAGAAGCCACATGTGTAAGGTATTATTCTGAAAAAGGTGTCTATCAGTTCAGCTCCACAAATGGCATGGACCCAAGCCCACAACCATTGTTACTCGAAAAGTTAACACAGGTTGAAGAGATGCTTACTGCTAGGGTGGCTCCAGTTTTACAAGTTACCCACACTAGAGGAGGCAAATTTAAATATGGTGGTCACACAATAATCTTCCCTCAAGATATCTCGAGCATAGAAAAAAAATTTCCACGTCGACTGCAAGACCTTGAGGTCATCATTTTTCATAGGACCACCATCTATGGTGGGAATTACAATTGTTATGTTAATAAACATCATGTCATGGGTGCATTGAAATACAAAATTCAATATGACAAATACTATAATGATGTTGAGATTAATGTTGAGGCTCTTAATATGTTACCTAATGTTGCTATTGATGTGTCCAATTTCTTGCATACAATAGACCAAGTTTCAGATGAAGAGCTAACGCCATCAACCAACTCAACAAATGTTGGACAAGAAGAAAATGGATCTTCAAACTTCTCATCATTTATTCCTTCCTTACCAAATGGTAGACAAGAGCTGCAAGCAATAAAACATGTCATACAAATTAAAAAAAAGAGCAAAATATCTTATCTTGGCCTAAAATTAGCTCTTCTCCTGTTAATGAGTACAACACTGAAAGTTTATTTTCAATGGCCTTTCCAACAATGGTCCCCATTGGAACAACACTTCCCTTTCAATCGAGAAATGTTAAAATTCACTTGCATGAATATTCCCTCCACCTAATGAGATATTTTAACCATAGATTTGGAAAATATGTTAGCTTTAGATATTTTCTATACAACTTGATTATGAGACATTGTATCCAACAAACTATCTCTATTTTTGTTCGAGTGGATCTAGAGGACAGAATCCCCAAATCATTGACTATTTTGTGGCAACAAATTCAAGTTGCTCTTGACCATCAAGTAGCTGAGTAGTTGATGTTAATTGGTGCATCATTGTGTGGGACCTACTTTTTCTAGAGCTCTTGTTCGGCCCAGCTAACCACCATGATCAAACAACTTTGCATACCTACCCTTTTTTCACTTTGAGCTATGTAGACACAAAATGGGATGACCTATAAAAAATTTTCTCTTCTGCAAATCGTTTAGCAATGGATCCTTCAACAAAAATGCTAATAGATAGTGTTTTTCATAATCCATATATAACATCTTTATATTTGCATCATAGATTCTCAATTTTTCGTGAGGAGGTGATCGAAAAACTTTTGCATGTAAAATATTATTGGTATAGATATGAATGGAAGCATCATGGCTTTACACATGTTCATGGTTTTCTATGGCTTCCAGAAGCTCTTGACATGGATACTATTGATTGGTCCAATGACCGTGATGTTACCATGGCAAGGCACTTTTTTGATAGATATGTTTCAACTTGGAATCCATGTCTCCCTACACAAAGATTGCTTAGAATGTATCATTGCTCTAAAAAAAATTTGTGCTTGCTTACCACGAGCCAGATCCTAACCAATGATCCAATCATAGATTATGAAGAGTTTCTAAACATAGTTGAAAGGCACAAAAAATTCTCTAAATATACTTGTTTAAGAAGAAAAGGAGAGCAATTGCAATGTTAGTATAAAGCACCATGGCATCAGTAGCTTACCTCTACATTGACATTTGATGTTGAGTCTAACAAATCCTACAAACTAGTAAGAAACGATGATCACCTAAACATTCATAGCCCAACTATGCTTGCAATTTGGCATGTCAATATTGACTTCCAGCTAGTTGTTTCTAAGCAAATTGTTTTGAATTATATTTCTAAATATGCAGCTAAATCTGAGAAAAAATTAGAAAATTATCTAGATATGTTGAAAAGACCTACAAATACAAATATAGTTGAGGATAGAGCACTGGTTGTACATAAAAAATTCATGATGAATATTCTTGTGGAACATTACATCTGTACACAGGAGACATACCATATGTTATATAAATTGCCTCTTCTTACTTCAAGCCAATAATACATTCACTTGAATGTTGGAAAAAAGACATGATTTTATATAAACAAAGATGATACTGATGAAGAGATACCAATAAGCTACATTCAATTCTATATGTAGAGGCCTCTAGAGTTAGGTACTTTATCCCTAATTTACTCGATCCACCTATATACACACTCGCAGAAGCACAAAAAGGCTAAATGGAAACCAAGGCACCAACTTGCAGTTGTCCTTGTTTACCCATTATTCAAGACTACTCTTGTTGAAGATACATAGATATTTGAGACATTTTTGTTGGACTGAAATTATGTTATACAAACCTTTCTAGAACATACAAACAGATATAGGTCTTCTCAAACAAGAGATAATAGAAAATTGGAAACTTTTAAAAATGGCTCATTATCATCCTTGGCATGTTAATAGACTTCTAGTTACATCCACAATTGAAGAAGAGGATGATAGTGATACGAATGATTTGAGCCATCAACCTTCTATGGATGAATATGAATGGAAGGTTTTCTCTTGGCTTAGTGCTACTACTAACTTTAGTTTAAATCAACTTCAGCTATTGGGTTGGTGGGATTTTGATATGAACCATCCATGGAATGCAAACCATGTTCCTAAAGAACTCCATAATAATTCTTTGCAGTTCATCTCATCAGCCAGGGCATAATGTGAGAAAGCTATGGTTTAATTTTTCCTTGTAGATATGTTAGCCCATCAAATTTCACCAAAACAACAATTGGCCTTACAAATAATCCAAACCCATTGCATGCAACCTTCACCCAAAGCCCCTCTCTACATGATAATTCAAGGGACTAGCACTGGAAAATCCTTCTTGATAAATTATATTCGACAATAGATGAACACCTCTTTTGCTAAAACCAATAGTTGCTTGTTCACATTAGCTCCTACAGGTATTGCTGCATACAACATATGTGCCTCTACGATCCATACAAAACTTTAGATTCCCATAAAGGATATGAATCCATTGCAAGGGTAGGAATTGAAATTATTCCAAGAAAAATTTAAGTATATTGAATACATTTTTATTGATGAAATGAGTTTCCTAGGCCCAAAGTTGCAATTGAAAATAGATAGCTAGTTGCCCCAAGCATTCCTAAATAACTAGATAGAGCCATTTGGCAGTGTTTCTATGATCCTTTTTGTTGACCTTTCTCAGTTGCCACCTATCATGGATACACCTATTTATGCTTCATGCTCATCAGTTGTAGCCCTATGGAACACTTTCACAATCGCAATAACCCTAGACACTATCTTTTGCCAAAAAGGAGATATCCCTTCATAGTGGAAGTTTTGGGAAATCCTTCTCCATATAATAAATGTTGAGGCTCTCCATGATGATTGGGAAGAGCTTATGGAACAAAAAAATAAAATTCTCTAAGCAACAGAAAGAGAACAATTTGATGTTTCTACACATTTGTTTGCCACAAATGACTTGGTCACATTCCACAACAAAAAAATGATCAAACAGTTAAATCTACCCATAGCCATTAGCATTGCTCAAGTGGCACAACAACAGGAATCTAATCATGGAGATGATGATGAGCTTCTCCCAGAATTGCTACTTTGTGTTGGTGAACAAGTGATGCTAACAACAAATTTGTGGATTCAAGCTAGCCTAGTGAATGGATCCCTTGGTGTTGCTATAACTATTGAGTACAATCCACATTCTAAACCACCAAACCCACCTAATTATGTTGTTGTGTAATTTAAAAATTACATTGCTCAACCATGGGACCTAGAACATCCAAGAGACATCCCCATCCCAACTATAAGTCAGGGGAGTTGAACAAAAATTCCACTTACTATGGCATGGGGAATCACAATACATAAAGCACAAGGCTTAACATTGGATAGAAAAACAATAAACAGGCAAAAAAGAGAGGAAAGGGTTGAATTTTATAGATATTTCATGTGTAAAATCAATTGAAAGACTCTATATTGATCCACCTTTCTCATTTGAGAGATACTCTAGGTTCGATACCAACAAATACACTGCTTGTCATCGCAATAAAGAGACACATCTAGAACAATTGCAACCCTTGCCAAATGCTTCTGGTTGCACCTCATAGGTTGACTTACAAAAAATGATCCTAGATAATTATTCTTGCATCTACCTCAACCTATGTGCCATCGCTTTCTCAAGCATTTCCTAAGTTGAATCTTTAAAAAATATACCAAGTAATAATTTGTGCAAAATGGGTCCAATGCCAAAGATGCACAAAGATACTACACACAAATAACTAGAGGGTACAAGTTGTATAGACGAGTTCCATGTTTTGATGATTCTATTCTATTAATCTGCCAACTTCTAGTTCTAATATTTGGTTGTGTGATGCTTTTACTTTATGGAATTCAAAACAATACACTCTTTTGTATATTCCATTTTCCCATCTTTGTTTAAGTGTTTTAAAATTCCATGATGTCAACTATTTATTGGCATACCTATAATTCTCTTCCAACTGATTTTAACATACAGTGGTGTAAAGATACAGTTAAAATTCTTACACATTAATACATATACAGATACAAACAACTTCGGCTGTCAAATATACACGGAGATTGGAACCAACAATAACTAGACACCAAAAGTTCCATAAGTCAATAACATCATTAAAACATTCCAATATATTAAACTATATATGCACATGCTATAGATGCATTCTCAAAAGAAATTGTCTTCCATTTGACTAATAAGTTTAAAATCTTGCAAGCATGTTGTGCTTTCTATTCTTATAGCCTATATATTTTGACTTCTCACATTTCTCCTTCGTGCTTTCCTTCCACAAATTTTAATGTCTTGCTGTTACCTTTTCTACTACTTTTATTTGATTCAAATTGCTACAAATGTTTGTCTACAAAATTCATTTTCCGTTGTTTCACTGTTTCACTATTCCTATATATTACATTCATAGATATATAGTCATCTCTACATTAGTTTTCTTTTCTATGATGCATGATAAAATTCCATGCTATTTTTTCATGGATTGCTCAAGCATGTCCACAACGATCATGGATTTTATTGACTTTGTGGTTTCCTAATTGTGCCTCACTCAACAGACACAAAATGGTAGATGGTCGCTCATGTGATAGTTGATACATCCTGATATTGTTGTAGAATGCCATACAAATTGATACATCTAATATTCATTGTTCTAATATAAGGATATCAATTGTTTTGGTCCCCTTGTGAAATGACAAACTATGGTATTTATTTCATAGCAAACTAGTCAAATAAATTTCTATGCACCTCCCTTATGTGCCAGTTTGGAGAGCTCCGCAACTATCCTCCTCTGTAACCTACAACATCTTTGCTCCTATTCTTGTGGTAACCCATTCTGCAATGCATTTTCCCCATTCCATACTTATCTAATTTTAGGCATGTATTTTGATATAACAATAGGAAATGTTGCTTTGTAGTTGTAACATGTTGCACTCAATGCAAAGATAGATCAACAAGCAAAAATGCAGCCTGTGTATTCAACAATTGGTCTTGGAAAGATGCCCATAGTTGTAAGTGTAAACAAGGTTTGTTTTACATATTTATATTTTCCTAATTTATAGATTCAATTTCTTCCTCCCTCCATGGCTAGATACCTTCTATATATTTGTTGCTTTATATAAACATTAATGCATATATTTTTACATGTACTTAACTACAATAACTATAGTCTTTTGTTCAGATTGGATTTTCCCATGGTCCTATATTTTCCTTTTATGGAAACCCCAATGGAAATTTCAAACAAATAGCTGATAGGAAAATGTGAACTGTTGCATTGACTGCTTATGTTGTATTCATATGTGTCATGATATTTTGTATCCCTTATCTCTTTGAACCTCCATGTATTTTGTATTAATATGTTTCATGTTATTCTCTTTCTCTTATGTCTTAAAACCCACATTAAACATATTAATACAAGATAAAAAAAAATTGCAAGATTTGAGCTGTGAATTCAAAATTTGGGTTATACTCTTTTGTAGTCAACCCAAGTGAATAGAGAAATTCTAAAAGAGCTATTAGAATATTACCTCATAGCCATAAAAATACTCTTAATCTAAAATTGCTCCTATGTTAATAGATATAACGCCAAAAGTGCATAGAGATACCTACAAACAATAAACAAATAGTGGGAAAAACACTATTCCTAGCCATATTTTTTGACAATAGCAAGAACATTTAACCATAATTTTTCCATCCATATAGAGGGATAATCTCTTTCAGCTCTCCAAAATGCATAAAATGTCAAAGATAAAACCATATAACAACGAATAATAAGCATAGAGCAAACGAAAAATAATAAATGAATCACTTAACACCTCTTATACAATTTCTCTGCTTGTGTTCAATATTTGTTACCAAAGAACATAGCTTCAATCTTGTATTGATATATTCCATCATATTCTTTTTTCCTTATCCTTTTGAATTGCAGAGCCATCCACAAAGCTTCATTCCGCTTTCAGATAAATGATTAATTAATTGTTCATGTCTTACATTCTCTACTTATCGTTACTTTTCATAGCAGGCCACAACATTTTAACACTAATGTGCTGCGAAAACATTTGAGAAAGTATATTGATTAAGTTGCATTGTTGAAAGAGCCATTCTATTGTTGGTTTCATAACACACTATTTTATTGCTCATGTCTTTTTTTCTTTGGTTATTGTTCCTCATCTTCTCTAGTTGTATTATCAAGAGAGCCAAGTCAAAAAGAACATCATGAAACATATTGATACAAGACATATAACATTTTCCTACAATAGTAAAAAAACCACGTCAAAGATTCTAGATTTTTAAAACTAAACAACAAACCTTGTTACAAGAAGAATATAATAATCTATTACAAGAAACTTCAAATAGATGAGTGGAAAACTATATCATGACACTTATTGAAACTCAAATAGATGAGGGGAAAATCATATTAACCATATTAACACAAGAGAACCATTGACAATTACTTGACTAGGTTTTTTCATGCCAATGATGGCCTTGGTAATTACATTGACTGGTCATGGTGGAGTTGGTGTGCTTGATACAAGGAACCCAAATGGTAAGTGTTTTCTCACAAAAATTGAATGAATGAATGTATATATGTATATATATAGACAAATAGTGAAAGTACAAAAGCATTATTAAAAAGAGATTTACTATGTAACAACCACCAAACTATATATATGTATATATATATATATATATATATTGGGTATTTTGCATAAATGATTAATTTATTATTCATGTCTTTCGATCTCTCCTTATTGTTCCTTTTAATAGCAGGTTGGAGGGTTTTAACACTCATATGCTACAAAATGTGTGAGGAAGTATATTGATTAAATTTCATTGTTGAAAGACCCATTTTGAATAGTATTTTCTTAATGCTATGGGAACAATTATATCATAACACAATATCTACAAAATGTGTTTGGTAGCTTTTAAGTGTTATTGTAATAGTTCTTGAATCTGTTCAACTTTATATCTATAGTTGATATGGTGTTTGTTTAAAATATCTATTTGTTAAGAACAGAGCATTTAATCATGTAGTATGTGTAAGATATTCATAATGCCAAAATTCCTATTGTGAGAATGCAACTCAATAAACCTATTTTCTTGCATATTTTGGAGCACATATTCATAATGCTAGAATGGCTATTTTGACAATGCAATTGAATTAAAAATATTATCTTGCATATTCTGGTGTATACTTTCCTACACTACAACATTATGTGCTTTGTGCATCTTTCGAGTTATACACATTTTGTACATTTCGTCCCTTTGCATCCTTCTAATTGATTTAAGTGGAAATCCTTACAAATAAGATGTTGCAGATTGTCAATGGCTAGCTAATTTATTCTTGTGTTTGCATATATACATTTGCACATTCATTGAGCTATTTCTTTGTACCCTGCTAACAAATAGAGTAATTGTATATGCTAAGTGTTTGCTCACCCAAGGCTTAATGCATTTTGTGGTTGTTGTACTATGGTGGTGGACGAAGTAAATGCAGTCAATCGAATTAAATGCAATATTGAATGTAGTAGTGTGGGAACGTATATTTTGATTAAGTTGCATTGTCAAAACAACCATTATATATATATACATAAGTACATTAAACAACTTACACATTCTAGAGAACAATTTTTTTTAATCTAGCATAAAATAGTTTGTAAACAATCTATTGTCAAACTAGCTACCTTGCATAAACAGACCCAAGCAGTTCATTCCACCGATCTTCAAGGAGGTCAGGAAAAAAAGGATATCATCAAACATATTGATTCAAGGTTGAAGGTATATTCTTTCCTAGTAGATATTGAATATATGTAGACAAACTATATAAAAGGTGTTATGCAAAAATGCAATGTATGAACTAGATTTTCTTTTTTCAAGTCAAGTATATGATTCTTTTGCCACAAAGAAATTGGTTTCCTATTCTGGTTCTTGGTTAGTATATATTAACATGATTTTTATGCACATATTTGCATATACATCCTATTCATGCAATTCAAATAAAAAAACTTGCAAGATAAAATTTATACTGATATATATGTTTGTTAAATATATATGATTTTTTTTATAATGTTGCACAGATACAATAGACATCCAACAAACTTACTATACTCTAAATTACCTATTTCAAATTGTTTGATGCTCCAACAACTCAATCCAATGCTCCTTGTGGTTGTCAAACATCGCCAACAGTACATGTATGTGCAAAACTTCTCAATTATCAATAACT
Organism: Sequoia sempervirens; assembly: GCA_007258455.2. Lineage (NCBI taxonomy): Eukaryota > Viridiplantae > Streptophyta > Pinopsida > Cupressales > Cupressaceae > Sequoia > Sequoia sempervirens. Next base: position 11,826,643 of record VDFB02072274.1, on the reverse strand, counting down.
AGATTCGGTGACCCACTTGTAAATATTATTCGTCATTTCTAATTTCTAGTTGTGTTTATGGATTTCGGCTATATATTTACTAATTTTGGATGCTTCCTTCCTCATCTTATTTCCCTATCCATTGACATACCTCTCTCTTCTATTTGCAGGTGCTAGGCTAAAGCATACATGGCAATTCCAAAAAATGGAACTCCACAAAATTTCCAGTCGACATTTCATATTGCTTTTGCTCAGGGGTTTGGATAGGGTCCTCGAGGCTCCATGATGCTAATATGGTAGGGTGGATAATGAGCATGGATTTTTTGTTTTGGCTTTTCATGATATATATCTTTTCTCACATAGATACATGTATAGAAAACATGGTTTGTAACAACATGTTTTTTGTGTAGTACCAAGTGGTAGCAATGAACTAGACACTTTTATCGTCTCGCCTTGAAACAATGCCCCTTTCTTATTTATCTATTTTGACTCTCCAATTGTACTATGAAATCATTCATTAGAAAGTCAATTTTTTATTCTAAATTGCGTTGTAATTCACTACTTTCTAACCTTTTAGATTTGTCTCGCCAAAAAACAAATGCATATTAAAACTTTAATTTCCAAGACTATGGAGAAATACTAATTATAAAAAGTATTCAATATTGAACGTATTTCTTTGATGAAAAAAATGTGTACTTTTTTTATCCAATTTAAATAATTGCACACATGGGTGATGACCCTTACAAAACACTTCCATTTACTTGACAATTAAATAATTCATTGATTGAATAACCTACACAAAAAGTGAAAATATACATGTGCATCTTGTTGCTAATAAATATAAAACTGAAATATTGTTGCTAGAAGAACAATTATTTTATATTTAATTTAATTCTTTAGTTCCCACTTTTAAACAAATTTAAAAATTGATTTCCTATATTTCTATCAGTATTAAATAAAATTAATAGAAAAAGTTATTGGTGATTACTTGATTCATACATTCTAACTAATGTGTTTCATTCACCATGACCTTTCCATGCAAAAAATAAGCTTCCGCCCTCCTCACTGCCAAGATAGCCCGTCGTGAAGACTCCTATCAACTGATTGTTGCATACCTGTGCATGAGACTGCTAGTATATCAAAAATGAATCTAAACTTCTAAAAAATGATGTATAATTATATTAAATGACACTGAAAATATATATGCAAATTTGCTTGTACTTTCACTTTTTAGACAATGGAACCCATCATGTATGGTTATTTCTGTCAACTCGTCTGTTTTTTCATCTTTATTTTTTATCCATATATTGCCTCAGAGTTCCTGCTAGGGTTCGTAATCCAAAGACATTTCATGAATAACTGATCAAAAGCTGCGCCAATCAATCACTTCGTTTTACTTTAGCCCATACTCGGGACTCGCATTGGTTCTTGCATTTCTAACCTGTACCTCCAAACTGGGCCCCTTTTTCACTATCCACCTCAAACAAGTCATAAATCCTAACTACTTCCATCATCCCACAAATCTCTACCCACTTTACAGAATACGAAATATCAAACACAAAACGGTGTGAGAGACAGAAAATGGTTAACAAAAACTAGTCGATTCTCCCGATCCATTACAATGCAGATTATATCTGATATGTTATGCATGGAAGAAAGTGGTTATGTCATACATGTCTGTATATAAAGTGAATCAGAAGGTTCCAAAAGTGGGTGATGATGCACAGCCAGCTTACTTTCATAGATTATTCACAGACGTTGGCGAAAAGCGAAAGAAAAACTGATGCTTTTTCTTTAAAAAATCCCTGTAAATTATTTCTATCATTTAAAAGCAACATCTATACAGGCCCTATTATTATATGGAATATTGAACTGAGGCACATTGTAGAAGTATCGTTCTATTGAAAGAATAAAGTCAATAATGTTGACAATAACAGGCTAGAACAGCACGGGAAAGTGGGCCTTCTAACCTTCTAATAGGTGTGAAATGCGTTGGATTCTGTTGGTTCACGTTTCCGCAACAACACGACCTATAATAGATATCACAAGGTGCCATACAAGCTAACAATATCGTTGAGATGTATTTACCACGCTAGAACATAGAGCTTGTATTGGACCACGAAAATAGGCTCAAATCATCTGTGGAAGAAATCCAACTGCGAAATGATGGAGGTGGGGTAAAGCAGGGTTTTGTGGTTTCTGTTTGTCGGCGTGGCCTCATTATTGTCACACCCATGTTCTAAGGACGAATACAACACAAGTGGAAGATCAATTATCAGAACTGGTCGCCCACTGTATTCAGCTGTACGTTATTTCCATCAAAGGGCTGTACCCTGGTCCCACTATCAAAGCCCTATCTGGAGACGTTGTTGTGGTCTAATTGGAGAATCAAATTGAAAGAAAAGAATAATGAAAGAGCACTAACACAATACTGAATAAAAACAAAAAATTGTTAAGAGTTATTCACAACTCTGTTCTTTGCGGTTATCAAAACTAATCAGCAATAAACTGTTTTTAACAAAGCACAACAGCAACTGCAATTAGAAACATTAAGAGCAGTTATATGCAAAGTTTCTGAGAATGAGAATTCACACAAGAAAGAGGATAGAAAGAAAACACATCTACATGCCAAGAAATAAGGAATGATGAGGAAATATAAAATAGAGCAAAGTCATTAAACAGAGATATACTAAGTAAAGATTTTAACTGAAATAATTAAATGTTGTTGCGTGGATCAACACTGTCTTCATTCCCCTCTAGATAATCAATAGGGAGTGAGTCCTTTGTGAAAAATGTAAAATTTTCATCTGTAAAAGCTTTGGTGAAGATATTAGTAATTTGAATCTCAATGCGTTTCGATCTAGCATGAAATGCAGTTTATTTATTATAGCAATGATAATAATGTTGTCATTGTAACAAATTTAAATGAAGTGAGAAATAATTGCCTACTTCTTACTATTCTAAGATACAACTTAAAATGAATTCACGTTTAAGAGCTTTGGTGAAGATATTATTAATTTCATCAAATATATGACAATTTAATTGTAATTTTATTTGGCTATCTTGAACCAATTTTCAAATGAAATTATGTTGAATTTCAATATGTTTCGATTTAGCATGAAACATAGTTTATTTATCATAGTAATGATGATAATGTTGTTACAAGAAATAGTAGTTATATGTTCTTCTAACAATTTTAAATGATGTCTCAGCCAAAGGGAACCCAGGTTGGGTGTGTGGGGGTGGCATAATCCAAGACCACAAAGGAAAGATCGTTCTTGCTTATGCATTCAATCTAGGTTTACAAACTTCTAATTTTGCAAAAGTGGTGGCTGCGTATCATGGGATTCTTATTGCTAAGAATACTAGAGTGTCAAATATGGAAATAAAGGGTGATTTGAGAAACACAATCATGTTGTTGAGTGGGAAGGTGACTCCATACAGGACCTTACAAGAACCTATCCTAATGGCTCGTCATGTCATAATGATTCTTGGGAATTGTAGATCTTCTCACATGTTCTAAGCTGGTAATATAGTGGTAGACGCTTTGGTAAATCTTGGAGCCTATACGAAGAAGATTACAACTTGGGATGATCACTCAATGATCTCAGATATCATGTATGAGCTCTTAATTAATGATGAAAAATTACTCTAATTTTGTGTTTAAGCTAAACTTCTCATTAGTTCATGCTGACAACTAGCATTGGTTGTGTATTAAGCAATGTTTTCACCCCATCCCACCATTTCATAAGTTATCTTTGTCTTTTTGTGTGCATTGTAGCTTGTCATTCTATAGAATTCTTCTATCTAAAGTGTTTCATGTGATGGGTGGTGATATCGTCTAAGAGGAGCTTGCCTCCTATGAGGTTTGGAAGAAGGATAATGATGTTTGGACAATAATTTAGTGGGGAAAGCTAGCTAATTATATTGAGGGTATGGAGCATGGCCCTAACATCTCCATGGAATTTTCTAACTACTAGAAGGATGGCAATGTCGCTGTTAAGGGTTAATATTTCTCTATTAACATGGAGCTTATCACTGAGGTGACTGGGCTCTCCTTAGAAGGGACTTATTTCCTCAAGAATCCTAAAGGCCATTATCAAAAAGAGATGGACATATTTTTGAAAAAAAGGGAGAAGATTAGTCATATGAAAAATGGATTCAACAAAGATGATCTTCTGGGTGTCTAGAATAGAATGGAAAAACTAGTAATGAGATATGTCACATTAGAACATAGGTTGAAGTGCTTACATGCCCACCTTATTCCCATGCTTAATCACTTTCATGTAATGTGAAAATAAATATTGTGTTTTGGATAATGGCATCTCTTGAATAATCTATCAAGGAAGTTCAAGACAAAGGAAAGAACTTATCCCTTCAGTAGGGGTTGATTTTCAAATTGTATCATTTCAAGGTAGCCCTTCCCCCTCTTTGGCCTCTACTAGGAAATGTACCCTCATGGTTATGGATTTTGTTAAGCCATTGGTGGTCCTCCCTTCTTCCCTAAGCCTTGAGTTATTTCCATCTAAGAATTTCTAAAGAGCTACTAAAGATAAAGGAAAATCCTTGAGTTCTAAGGTCCTAACTTAAGCTTCTCAAAAAATGTTTCATTTTCTAACCCCACCGAGATAGATCTATTTCAGATAATTCAAACTATTTTGGGTACCCATCCAGGCTCTCCTATTGGCTCCCCTATTTGAGAAGACTTTTTTGAAGCCTCCAAGCCTCTCATGTCGATCAACCCTTTTAGCCCTCTAGATTCCCCTACCCTTTGTGTTAACCTGGAAAATGACCTTGAAGACCATTATTTGGATGTTGTTGATTGTGCAAGTTGTGCCCCTCTAAAACTAAAGATTAATGATCTAAGTAATGTTGTGAATGTTTGAAACAATATTCTAAAATGGTTGGTCACTAAATTAATCATAACTAATTATAAAAATTTGTATCTAGAAGAGAGGGTTCTCAACCATAAGGATACTTGGTGGTGTGAAGTTGAGGATGAGGGCCATTGGGCCCTTATGCCTTCTCTTGCCAAGTCTTTTGATAAGTGGTTCAATTGGAAAACTGAAGTTGAAGAGCTCAGGGTCATGGTCAAAATTGTGGAGGAGGTAAAGGATGCAAGAAGAGGTGGCTACTATGTGTATTAACCAAAAAAAATCTATAAAGTGTTTATAGGAAATAGTTAACTATAGCAAGAAAATGGTGAAAAATATAGTGGTCACCATTCAAGTGTTCCAATAGGAGATGTGCAATGGTCATGGAAAGAGGAAAAGGTAGGAATGTAAGGATGTAGGTTAGTCTAAAAAGAAGGGAAAAATGAGTTGATTATTCAACTATGCCCAATACCTAAGAAGGCCAGTCCATGCAAAACAAAACACTATCTTTTAAAAAAAAATTACAATTTCTAGTAAATAAATGGTAGGGAATTAATGGCCTCAAGTTGTTGGGTGACTAGTAGCTGGTCTGGTTCCTTGCTAGTCTTCTCCAATATTTTATTTCTCTTCTTTTGATAATCTTTTTTTAGTTTATTTTATTTTCTTTTCAGGTGCCTCATGTCTTGTGAGCTCTCATGTTTTTCTTTCATGACTGTCTTTTAAGGGTATGATCCCTTCTCAACTTTAATCTAATAAAAAAACTATAAATGAAATGAGAAATAGTTTCCTACTTCTTACTATTGTAAGATATAACTCAAAATGATGTATGAAAATATAAATAAATATTGATTTCCTATCATCCACTAAAACAGTCCATTTAGGATCTATGTAAGAAACTAGTTTACACTTCACAGTATAATTGCTACTATAATTTTTATATCACTCACATAGCTCAATTTTTTTGTAGCACATCAGTATCGCTCATGTAGATCATCCATGAACTAACAATCAAGGTGCACAACATACATAATGTTGGGTTTAGTTATAGTGAGTTGCATGATGCTCCCAACTAGACTCTAAAAGATAGCATACACATGGGAACTAGCATTTTCTTTGGTCAAAATTTTACTAATTGCTAAGGAATTTACAACTAGCATGCATATAATTATTTTTTAAATAATCAATAAATTGTCAATGTACTTGGTTAAAAAAATAAATATACCTTTTAGTTATTGTTGCACTTCTACACCAAGAAAATAAAGCATAAGTCCTTTATCTAAAAATTCAAATTTCTTCTCATTATCATCAACATAAATATTATAATTCCAAAAATTATATACTCTTGCAATTTCAAATTATGTATTGTGCTCACTTTAATTTCTATATATAAATTATCCTAAATTCAATATTTTAGCACTTCCATATCATGTATTATTTTCTTTTTCTATAGGAAAACCATATATTGCATGAATTTCCTCACATTGTATTAGGGTCCCAAGTTAAAATATTCAATTTTGTACTTTAAGTTCCTTAATATTTGCATTTTCTAATTTTTTATTGTAAAAGTTAATCAATTTCTCTATTCTCGAATATTTTCCACTATTTTGTTTATCTTAAGCATTTTATCTAATCAATTTCATTTTTCTATTAAATTTTGAGCTTAGAAAGGATTACTAGAATAATTCTAAACAATAGATTTTGTAAATATAAATACTACTAGATAATACCCATATAATTACTCTCAAAGAAAAATAATATTCCTTTTTTTGGAATTAAATTTTATATGTTACAAAGACAAAAAATGAAAAATTTACTACCAACATGTTCAACATACAAGGTTGGCTCTAAGTTGCTTCCAACAAAAGCCTTCTTCAAGAACTATCCATCAATCCTTTCATTTTATGCATGAAAGGCATGCTCAACCTATAAAGAGAGTTCTTTAAACTACAAGCCTCAATTAATGCATCTTTTTGAGGATAATCCCAACACAAATAAACATCTAATCATAATTTAGGTGTTTTCAAGTCGAATGACCTAGATTTAATGATTTGGGACTCATTCACCACCTTGGGTGCATGAGTCCCACCTAGGTTTTTGGGTCCCGAACTTGGTTTCACACCTTTCTAAGTATTTTTTTAAATGGTCCCATAAATTATGCCTAATGAGACTCATTCACCATACTGTGTGGCCCAAAATCAAAATTAATTCAAATTTTTGGTGATATTTTATCCTCCTAGATCTGATGTCGGCTTGTAGTGTTGTAATTTGGAAATTCTTGCATAATTAAGTATAAATACAAGGTTTTTTCACTCATTTTCACCTAAGACTTTTGTGAGAGCACTCATAATAGCAATTTTGAGTTCACAAGATCATTCAAGTGTCTACAAGAGCATTCAAGAGAAGATTATCAAGCATTTTAAAGCATCATTCAAGTATCGAGCATCATGTCAAAGACTTCATGTATCATGATTGTTTTTGAGCTAACAATTGTTATGTAGGATTTTATGATTCAAGCTAGCATTTCATTCAAGATCTATTCTATTCAAGCAAGATTCAAGATCCACATCCATTGGAGCCATTTCATGCATGTTTGTAGCACTTTATTGTAAGGGTTTGGTCAGTTTCAACATCATATCTTGTTCATTCATCATTCATATTTCATATTTCATTCCATTTCAAGGTTTGATCACCAATATGGGGTTTGACCAAGGAAAACCCATTTCCACCAATAAAACAACATTTTCCCCTCTCTTTAATATGTGATTTACAGGTTTAGATTGAAGATGCATTGAAGAGTAAGATTAGAGAATGTTGTCAAAGTTGTCATCAAGCTTTGGAGAACATTGGAGAACCCCTACAGGTTGATTTATAGAGATTCAGATCTGGAAACCTAAAGAAGGAGATTGAGCAAACTAAGAAGAGTAGATTTAGACCTTGAAGTTTCAAAAAACCCTAACTATACTAATTCACCAGTTCTAGCGAATGAGTCCCAGTTTAGGTCAAAATTTATATTTTTACAAATTCAGATACTCATTTTGCCAAATTCCTATTTCCACACAGAAACCTAGATCTAGGACTAATTCGTCCAACTTGGCGTATGAGTCCCAACCAACATTAAAGTCATAATTTCCAGCACTTCAGAGCTTAAATTAGTCATCTTCAAATTCCCAAGTGCACACATTTCATCTTGCAACTTTTTATTCTGTTTTACATACTTTTTGGGCCATCTAGTGAAACATTGCATCATATTAAGGTTAAGCATTTCATCTTGCATTGCATTTTCCTTTCCAAGCCTAGCTTGGTGGTAAACCCTCATTAGTTTATAATCAACCCTTAGGATGGCCCTATTGCAAGATCTCTTTCTCCTTTGCATTTCAATCAATAGGGTTATCCTTTAATGAAATAATTGGAAAGTGGGTATGTTCTATGTCCTAAACCATCTTGAAAATCACCACCATTTTTTGTTTCATTTTGGTGAACGTGCATTTAAAATGTTATAATTCTAATTTGGAGTGCATCATCATCCTATATCTTGTTGTCATTAACATTGCATTAGGGTTTTCATTAGTTAATTGGCATTCTAGGGTTTCTAAATTTTGCATTAGTGAAAGTTCATATAATTTTTATTTTTGCATCTTATATCATTGAAAATAATTTGAAATCTACATTTTCATTTAGTTTATAGATCATACAACATAAAAAGAATAAAAAAATAATAATTTTTTTTGAAAATTTTGAAAAAAACCCTCGCTAGGTCTCATATGCCCCTCTGGGAAAATCAGTCCTAGTATAGATTCTGAACTACATTTTCCAAAATCTAAATTATTGTAAATCTAAGCTTCAATTTGTTGTTTATAGCTTTGTTTTCCATTTTATAGAATTTTTTTTTTATAGTCATTTCATTGTTTTTAAATTATGCAACAAGAAGTTAAGGTATTTATACCTAGGAAGTCTGGAAATGTGACAAGGATTATGGAAATGCAAAATGTTGTCAAAAAGAGCTATGGAGGACTAAGATGCCCTTACTATTGTCTTAGTCCTGCTGCTATTTTTTGGGGTAGATGCAAAATCTTTGGATGTTAGAACTGGATCTGAAAGAATTTCTATAAAATACCTTCAAGAGGACTAAGATGCCCTAGGTGGTGACTTAGTTCCATTCTGAACTTCTGGAATTTCTAAATGTGCTCCTAAGGCTCAAGATATGCACTTCCTTTTTCTTAGATCTTAGGGTCTAAAAGTTTTGGATTTGGCCTGTAGGTGAGTTTCTGTGAAGATGACAAATTTACAATGCAACTTTGCAACTTTTCACTTCAAATGATCTCCAAGTCTTTGGTCCCTAAATCTGTAATCACAAACACACAAGAGAGGAAAAACTTGTTGATTGTTTGTAAATGGGGGTTTTCCTTGGTCAAACCCCTTGTTGGTAATTAAACCTTGAAATGAAATGGAATAATGAAGGGAAATGATGATTTAACATGTAATGTTACAATTTAACAAACCCTTGTTATGAAGTCTACAAACTTGTATGAAGTGGCTAGCTTGAATGTAGATCTTGATTCAAAGGAATGCTTGATAGATATGGACTTGAATTGCTTGCTTGAATGAAAACCCTACGTCACAAATGTTAGCTCAAAAACACACATGATGCAAGAATATATTTTATATGATGCTTCAATCTTGATGAATTACTCTTGAATGCTCAAATAATTGAATGCTTGGAAGCTTAGATTTCTTGTTATATTGATAACTGAAAATATGAGAGAATGAACCTTGTATTTATACTTATCTATGCTTAATATCCCAAAATTACACCATAACAAGCCAAAATATGAATTTGTTAATTAAAGGAGGCTAAATCTCACCAAGATTTGAAATTAAATCCCAAAAACACCTTAAGGGGGATTAAGATGCCCTAGGTGGCATCTTAGTCCCAAGGCATGAAACTTAGGGCATAGATTCCAAAAAGGGGCCACATTAAGGTGCACTTGAAATCAAGGTCCCAAGACCATTGGAGGATAAAGACGCCATAAGTGATGTCTTAGTCCCAACCCAAAAATTAGGAACACACATCCAATACCATTAAATTATCATTTCCCCTTTGAGGTTTGTAAGGATTAGCCATAAAAAGATATAATTAATTGAGCTTGTGGATGCAAAATAGGACCAACTAAGACATAAATAAGGATAAATAAAGCAAGGAAAGCCCAAACAAGTGTGAAAATGCAAGGGTATGCATTTTCCTACACTACATTTAGCCCCTACTTTAGTGAGAGGATGAACTTGCTTCAAACTCACACTAAAGTAGTCAACCACACAATCAAGAGGGTTTTAGATGTATGAATTCTAGTAAGATAGGATGAAAATAACCAAGAGGGTGGTCAAGTACCCAAGATCAAGATCCTATGGAAAACTAACATAGGTACAAAGGAACACATATGCATATGATATATGAAGCCATAACCAGATCCCAAACATACACCATCAAAGATAGAAAAATAAAAAGAAAATAAAAAGAAAAATGCAACAAATCAAGCTTCGACTAGTCATCCAATGTGTTGTGGACCAAGTCTAGGATGTTTTTCCAAAAGAGGTTTACAAGTGAAACACACTATCCACTATGCAAACAAAGTGCATGCTCACAAGGGCTAGTGAAGCTAATGTCCACTAGGTGAGCCCCAAGAGGTCCATATCAAAGTCATACCCCCATGACTATGATAAGGAAAAAAGGAAAAATGTGTGCTCACAAGGGCTAGTGAAGCTAGTTGTTCACTAGGTGAGTCCCAAGGGACCATATCAAAGCCATACCTCCATGACTTTAATAAGGCACAAAAAGAAAATGCAATAGGAAAGAGAGATGTTCGAAGGTATTTTACTTAGTTCATGTGATGTCTTAATCTTAGGGGACATCGTGCTTAATGTCTCCAAGAGAGGATAAATACAAGGTCTCATCCTGGGGAACATTGTAAATGTTTTGAAGAGAGGACAAGTGCAAGGTCTCATCTAGGGGAACATTGTACTTAATGTTTCCAAGTGAAAGAACCTATAGATCACAAAGATAGAAGCAAGCACATAGAATGCAAAACTCCACTTGTTATTAAACAGTGAAGGGTATCCTTATAAAGAAGAAATATCCAAGAGCTAGACAAAATATCAAGAGGGCTAAATATCAAGAAAATATCTAGCAATTATCTAGCAAGGCAAAATATCAAGAGATATTTAAAACCTGCACAATAAATGCCTTGACCTAAGTAGGCTTAAGTCAACATGAGGATAACAAGCATTAAAGTTAAACACTAACACCCCCCCTTAAGCATAACTTAGGTGGGCATGGATAAAATTGGTCTCGACTACTAGCCTTGTTAGGTATCCATGCACAAAGTAATCTCTCATGAAGTGGAGAAAAGTACAAAGCCCTGTGGGAAAAAACTACCTTCCAAAAGAGAGAAAAGATGGATGAAAATTATAAACATGAAGAAGTACTACTTCTTTCACTAAGTACAATATATGATTTCCTCCATAAGAGAGAAAATGATAGAAGGTCTATGAGACCCCCCCATAATACATGTCCTGCTACATTAAGGTTGGATAGTTGACAAAGGATGCATATGTAGATCCAAGAACGTGTCACAATGTTCCTTCCCTTGGGAAGAAATGAAACCAACTGAAGATGTAGGATATCTTCCCATGTGAGAAGATGTATGTATGATCTTGAATAGAGTTGAAGCTCATCCAAGAATGATGATGAAGGTGCCCATGATGTCTTCGAAGTGTGCTCATGTGTTCCCATGTTGATGCCGAAGGATGTCATAATCAAATCAGGTGCATGCCTAATAGATGAAGATGATGAAAATCCAAAACCATGTGAAGACAAATGTAGAGCATGAATATCCAAAGAGACCAATGGTGATGCAACTTCATCGAAACTGTCATCAAATAAAAGACTGATGTCCTTAATGTGTGCTTCCAAGTCAGCAATGTGAGACTCTACAAATAGACAAGAAATGTCAAGTAGGATTGTGTCCCAATCAGCAATGCTAGGAAGACAAATATCTTGTTGCAAAGAAGTGTTGGAAGCTCTCGAAGAAATGACTCTGAAATCCGATGAAGCAACAGGAGGAGGTGGAGGAATGATGATTTCCTCTATGTCAACTGGATGCTCTGTATCTGAATGATGATGTGGGATGTGAGTTGTGATCGTAGCAGGATCATGCGGGAAGGGAGAAACATTGGAGTCTTCATATATTTCCCAAATTTTGATCCATAATGCATGTGGACATTCAATATCCATGATGACATACAAAGAGTCATCTGGAATATGTAAACCAATTAATCCATGAATATGATCACAAATATTAAACCATTTATCCTTCTGAGTTTATTTACCTGGTTCAGGGATAAGTCCATACAAATATGGCATGAGATTACGGAACTTGAGATGTTTCAAGATTCCTTCACACCAAGACTTATAGTTTCCTAGTTTTAAGTTGATTACAGAAGAGTGGGTTCCATATCCCATGATTACAAACAAGCCAATTCCTTAGGACAATAGAAAATCAAATATTAAGAACCCCCCCAAATTAGATGACCCCCCTTTTTTAATATTTTTGATTTCCCCTTTGTTTGGCACTTTATTTTAGTGCATATATTTGCATGATGGTAAAAAAGGCACTTTATATTTAGTGCCAAATCACTATCATTGAATAGAGTTTGAAAATGTAATTTCACTCTATTGCAAATTTACACCAATAAAGTTTGCATTCACAAAGTTTGGAAAAAATAAAATATTTTAAAAGATTTAGAGAGAGGACAATAGAAAATACAACACCCTCATGGCTGGAAAGAATTAGGAGCTAAACACTCCATATGACCCCCCTTTTTGCCAAATTCCCCCTTTTACAAACAATTGTGGTTGGTCAAAACCATTACAAAAATTGTTAGTACAAAAGTTTCTTTTCTACCTATGGCGAAACAAATTTTCTCTCCCCTATTTTACAAACTTTTGAAGTTGATCAAAACCACTATGTGGCTAGTACAAAAGTTTACGTTCTTTACAAAGGAAAGAAGAGGGAGTAGGTTAATGATGATCTCACCAATTGGCACAAAGGGAGAATGAATGGTGCAACTCTTTACTTGAATTTGACGTTTGTGCAGTCCAGATCAATAGAGGACTAGCCCCAAATGAAGAGACAAATTGCAATTAACAGTGATTGCAATATGCAATTCTCTTATTGCAAAAAGCGCCAGCAAAGAAAACATCCTTAGAACTCTTCTAAAATGAAGAAAATTGTGCCTCTCACACAAAATTCTTTAAGACCTACACAGAAAAGAGTCTCCAAAATGCAAGGGCAGAGGAGCTATCTTCGCCTGGGCCTTGGTTTTCATGCCACTTGGGGGGGCTGAGCATATCTCACACCTTGAACAAAGTCAAAGATGGCGCACGGGGGTCTCAACTTATCGTACTGCCTGCACAAACTTAAATTGTGGCATACACAAGAGATTGTGCCTTTGGCTTTGTTGCTTGCACTCTTCCTCTTAAGAAAAAACATGACAGACGTCTTGACTTGAGGTCAGAACCATCCACCAAGAGCAGGTCAAGACTTTATGGAAGTCGTTGGAGAGAAGATGAGACTGCTACGTGGACATTTCACAACACAGAAGTAACTTGCGGCTCTCACAGGGACTCCCCAAGCAAGGGCTATGCGCTGTTCAGGATGGAGTCTTCACGTAGGGATAAGAGTACCAGAATATTGCATCATACAACCAACATAAATGCATGCGCATGTGTACGGGACTGAGCAGCACAAACTCACCTCTCACCTACCACAAGTTCTATGCAGCTCTAGTGTGAGTTCTTCCCAACCTGTGGCGAAGTTTAGAAGGCAACGAACAAAGAAATGAACATGGAACAATACATAAAAGGCCACCCAAAGAGAAAGTGCACTCCACCAGCAACCAAGCGCTGCAGCCAAGCTCTCTACACAAATCATGCCTGTAGCCAAAGAGTAGTAATCATAGCTTCCATTTGCAAGTGTTGAGAGTTGCCTCTGAAACAGAGCACTAGATCTCGGCTCACAATCACACCTTCAAAAGCTGAGAATGCACAACCTTCAAACAAATTCTTACCTCTTGAGAAAAAACATGACATCAAGCATATCACACCTCTTGCTCTAATAGATGAGCACCTCTCCTTAGCAAGATGGTCGGTGGGGCTGCATATGGGAAGAGGAGTTCCTTCACTCCAAATTTGACTTGTTAAGCAGAGATCTCAGCCTTCACCTTGATGCGCAACCTAAGATGGGCAGAGGAGAACGCCTCATTTCTTATAAATAAAAAAGGACGCCTCAGCTTGCTGGCTGTGAGATGGGGAAGGAGGCAGGCATGAAGAATGGTTTGGGAGATTGATGAGGCAGCAGTTTGTGAAGGCGTTTATGCTTTTGTAAAGTTCACAACAAGAGACTTTTCCCTTCACCAAGTTCATTGATCTACAATCCTCAACATCAATTTTGGACGTAGAAACAAAGATTTTCAATTGTTAGTACAAAAGAAATCTTCACACCTTTGCCCAATTTGTTGTCTACAACATTCACTTTGACTTGAATCTATCTATGAAAGGCTCTGATACCATGAAAGAACCTATATATCACAAAGATAGAAACAAGCACCTAGAATGCCCAACTCCACTTGTTATTAAACAGTCAAGGGTCTCCTTATAAAGGACAAATATCCAAGAGTTGGAAAAAATATCAAGAGGGCTAAATATCAAGAAAATATCTAGCAAATATCTAGCAAGGAAAAATATCAGGAGATATTTAACCTGCACATTAAATTCCTTGACCTAAGTAGGCTTAAGTCAACATGAGGATAACAAGCATTAAATTTAAACATTGACACCAAGAGAGGGCAAGTGCAAGGTCTCATCCTGAGGAAAATTGTACTTATTGTTTGCAAGAGAGGAAAAGGAAATATCACGCTCTCGGAGGAAATCAAACCCAATGACACCACCAAGAAAAGGACACATCATGAGAAGGAATAAAAGCACACAAGGAACATGAAATCAAATGTGAATGAAATCATGCCAAAATAATGCCAATGTATGCCCCCACTTTAAATAAATTGCTAGCACCATGCTATGAGCAATTACTTTAAAGTATCCAAAACATAAAAGAGAAAAAGGAATTTGAGGGTTTCCCCCCAGAAACACATAAGGGATATATGGATTCAAGATCAATATTTGTCTTTTTTGCAATGATATTAGAGAGCTTGAAACTGTCATCATTCCCCAAATACACATAGACCTAGAAGAATGACACAAAGATAGAAAAAACAAAGAAAAACCTTTTTGGTCAACATGGAAGAGACATAGGGTGTCTCCATGCCTTACGTCATCTCCAAAAGGAAAACACAAGGCAAAAATGAAAGGAACATAAAAGATAATGAAAAATATTTTGGGTCAACATGGAAGAGAAATAGGGTGTCTCGACATCTTGCATCATCCCCAAAAGGAAAAAACAAGACAAAAATGAAATGGAAAATGAAAATGAAAGGTAAAGACCAAATAAAAGGAAACAATCTTAAGACATATAGAAGAATGAAGGTACAAATAGAGGAATGCACATAGAGAGGAAACATCAAACAAAGCATCACGATGGATCACATTACACACATGCAATCAAACAAAAATAAAGTAAAAAGGAAAGGAAAATACTAGTAAAGTAGATGCGAGTCACTCCATCTAGTAGGTCACCCACATCCCAATCTTGTTCAGTATATGCAGAATGCAGATCACTAGAGAGAGGTACAATGTCAAGTGTTATACTAGGAGAATCACCAAGTTCAACACATGGTGAATCACTTAGTTTAGGAGGATCATCACAGTTGTTATCATTTAAGCTCATGGAAGATGAAAATAATAAATTCAACTCATTATGTACTTTCTCATCAATTTTAGCAGTTTCTTCATCAATATCCAAGTTAACCACAAATAATATCGATGGAAGGTGTTGGTCCTTGTTATGTTAGAGACGTAGGATCTGTTGGTTCTGATAAAGGAGGCTCATTGTTTATTGCTTCTATTAATTTTGGAGTTTTATTTTCAACGTTGTTCTCAACATTCATCTTTCAAGCAATAGCACGAAGTCTATGCCTACACTCTCTAGCATTTCTATTTCTTTTATTATGGTTTTCAAGTTGCATTTGTGTAGGAGCAAGTTTATCAACCATATGTTCTTTTCTTATTGTGAGGGGAGAACTGAAGAAACCATGGAATGTTGTTCAACCACTTTCTCTATAGCTTTATAAATTTTCTTAGGAGATGGACTAGGACTTGATTGGTTTTCTCTTGGACTTTTGTAGGAAATGGGCAAGGGATTTTTGATGCATGGGTCTTGCTTTGTTGGAAGGGCTTTAGGTTCATTTTTTTTTCAAGGGTGGAGGTTCCAGGATAGGTAAAGGAAAACTCTCAAGGGATAACTTGGCTATGCATTTTTCTTTGAAATTTTGCTAGGATAGGAAAATGAAGTCTTCATGGGTGTTAGCAGATGGTCAGCACTCCCCTTGGGATTTGTTACATGGACTAACCACTTCCTATGGATTCATTAACTCTAGTAGTTGTATTGGGCATTAACAAGTCGATCTTTTTGTGCAACGACAACTATGGGCCAACAAGTGGTATCAGATCCAAAGGTGTCAGGTTTGAATCACTCGGGTAACGTTGAGGGGGAGTTTTTTGGAAGATGGTCTACGCTCCCCTTGGGATTCGTGACATGGACTAACTACCTCCCATGGATCCATTAACTCTGGAAGTTGTATCAGGCATTAACAGGTCAATCTTTTGGTGCAACAAAAATTGTGGGCCAACAATGAGGTCTTATAGGTTCCATGGGCTTAGGCTAAAAATAGTCTAAGGAAAAATTTCCATGGGAAGACAGAGGTCTAAAGCCACTATGGTTCACAGTGAATATTTCATTGCTGACAAGAAACTCTAAGCACCTATGGACAATAGATGGGACCACATTCATGGAGCGAAGCCATTTGTAACCTAACTTCACATGAAATTGGTTTGAATTAGAGATGATAGAGAATGATATACTTAATTTCTTTGGTCCTACTTGTAAAGGGAGTGTGATCGAGCCCATCATAGCACAAGAAAAACCATCATGCATTTTAATCCATGCTTTCGATTTGTCATATCTATCTTGAGTAAGTTCATGCACATATAAAAGTTATTTTGTGATCACATTCTCTCCACAGATGGGATCAATTAAAATCCCAGGAGTGGGGCTATTATTGATTATATTGAATTTGTAAAGAGGACCATCAAGTGAATGTTTAATTATTTCTTCCGAGGAAAAAGTAATGTCCATAGGCATTATGGTTTGTTTTTTACAAGGCTTGATGTTAATCATTCCTATCATTTTACTAATAGGACTTTGGTCATTGGTATCCATAGGAATTTGTTCATCATCATACATAGGATTTTGTTTGTTATTTCTCATATTCTCATCAGTCATGTCAACACTCATCACATTGGGCTTAGTTTCACTAGCCTTAACAAATGAAATATTATGGTTAGGCATGGGATTGGTAAATATTTGTAGGTTTTGTTTAGGAGGAGCTGCAAACTTATTGCCTTTTTCATTAACACCTCCAATTTGGATATGATTAGAATCAATGAGGTCTTGCACAAGATGTTTTAGATGCTTGCAATGTTCCATATCATGTCCTTTTTGTTGGTGATAAGCACAATAGGCATTGTGTCTAAAGCTCAAAGGTAACGGCTTGCTAGGGTCAAGAGGTCGAATGGGAAGTAAGGTAAGCATGTTCTTGTTTATTAGCTGAGTCATGATATTTTGAAGTGTGTCAAGTAATGGGGTAAATTGTCTTTGCGGATACCAAAATATATAAGGATTACTCTTCTTTATAGTAGCTACTTTGGTATCAACTTGTTGGGTAGGTTGGGAGGTGGAGTTTAGTTGAAGGAAAATTTTATTTTGTCTTTTGAACGACTGATAGGTGTTTTAGTTTGAGGAGTCAAACTTTTCAGGATTGGTAGAGGTGGTTTTCAATTCACAACTACCTATGAGATTCTGATAATATCGAAGGGAAGTGCATGAAGGAATCTTTTGAAGGTGAGAATCATGAATCTTCACACTAATTTGAAAATAAAGTGATTGGTAACATGAAATAAATTTAGTGACTTTTTCACCCTCATTTTGCTTGCATCTCATCAAATTAGCTAATGTCATTTTAGGAACTATATGCACTTGGAAATGGTTAATAATGGCCTCAAAAATTTCATTAAGTGAACAAATTGAGTTATTCAGTAATACATAAAACCATTCCAAGGCAACGTCTTTCAAGGATCAGGGAAAAAGCTTAGCCAAAAGTTTGTCCTCAAGGATAAAGTCAGTATACAAAGTAGTAAAGGCATTAACATGATTAGCAGGATCTCTCTTTCCTCCATATTCACTTGGAAATTGTTAATAAAGGCTTTAACAAGTTCATTAAATGAACAAATTGAGTTATTCGATAATACATAAAACCAATCCAAGGCAACCTCTTTCAAGGATCGGGAAAAAAGCTTAGAAAAAAGTTTGTCCTCAAGGATAGAGTCACTACACAAAGCAGTAAAGGCATTAACATGATTAGCAAGATCTCCCTAGGTGGCATCTTAGTCCCAAACCAAAAATCGGGAACACATATCTAGGATTATTAAATTATCATTTCTCCTCTGAGCTTTGTTGGGATTAGCCATAAAAAGATATAATTCATTGAGCTTGTGGTTGCAAAATAGGATTGATTAAGACATAAATAAGGATAAATAAGGCAAGGCAGGCCCAAACAAGTGTGAAAATGAAAGGGTATGCATTTTCCTACACTATAGTATGGACCATACCCTTACCAACTCTTTGTATTCAAGTAGTGTGATGCATGTTGAAACAAGGACTGATAATATTCTGCAACAAAACATAATTCAAATTCATGAAGACATAGAAAGCCTACAACATCAAGTGCAAAATGACAACATTTCAACCACTGCCATCCCTACTATAGATAACATTCATTGTATGCTTGAAAGTGAAGATGGACTTGACCTTGTGAAAAACATAGTTCAAATCTTTGGAAAACATCTCACCCCAACCACTAGTTGTCCTTTACCTACGAACAATTTCACAAGCCAAGGAGGAATTCAAATTCCTCCTCCCACAATAATTGCCTCAATTGCTACCTATACCAACCCTCAAGTCACAACAACAATACAACCAATTAGTAATGTGATTCCTTCTTTGGGTATTTCCGCTAGAGCATACCTACTACCTTTGTGGCATCACACATCATATCTCCTACCACTTTACCACCTATAAGCATTCCATTCACTTGTCCCTCTAACACATACACCCCTTCACCTTTCTTGCCTTTGTCACATAACACAAGTAATGAACCCCCATAAATCAAGTCTTCCAAACTATTTCTTCCCTTCAATAAAATATTTCCACCATCAACTAAAATCAAAATGGCCCACCTAGGTATGTGCAAGATCATGATGGGTCAAAAATTGGCAATATGATGGGTATGTGTAGGGTATGTGGCTGACTACTTGTTTTTACCCAAAATTGATGAAACGAAAAGGGTCTTTAAAGGAGATTCTCAGCTTTCCACCAATATTAATTATGCTTTACTTTCAATTTAATAAATAATTATTATTCATTTTCTATTTGAATTACGACTAAAGTCCCCATTGATAGGTTGATTGAAAATATTTATAGCTTTCAAACGGTATCACATTTTTTAATCTAAAACATGTGTCACATTCTACACATTGCATACTATAGGATTAAAAAAAAAATGAATTTCATGAAGTTTTTCCCAAGTTATGGTGGTCAGACATACAAGTTTTTATATTTTTTAAAAGTTGTAATAAAAATTCATAATTAATTTTTTACTTAGAAAAAGAATACAAAAAATATGCATCGTGCATCGGGAAATGAGTCCTCTATTTATATCTAAAATCTTATAAAAAAATATTATCATTTTAATGTGGTTAGGGTGTTCAGACAGACACCTACTCCTTATTTTTTCCCTAAAATTTAAGTGCTACTGCATTGAAATTTCAAATTTTCACCAAATAGATTTTTAAAAACAAAATAAACCTAGTAGTTTAGAAACTACATTCAATTTACTATATATTCTATTCTTACATAATTTTGAAATAATATAGATAACTTATTCAATTTTTTACGTCAAGCTTCCTAACTCTGATTTTTCTGAATTTTATTGCCACTTAAGGGCCTATTTTTTCCATGATGATCCTGTACATTCCCACCTATACATATTATGTCAAAAGTAGCCCATTGTCCTTGGAGATATTGTGAACACCAATGCCACAAGGTGTAAAGGTGCCTAGATTTGAGAAATATGGAGGAAAGGGAGATCCTTCTAACCATGTTAATGCTTATACCACCTTATGTAGTGACTTTTTCCTTGGTGATAAACTCTTGACAAATCTTTTCCCTAGGTCCTTAAAAGATACTTCCTTGCAATGGTTCTCCTCATTACTAAATAAATCAATTCATTCATTCAATGAACTTGTTGAGGCATTTTTCAACCATTTCCAAGTGTATATGACTCCTAAGATGCCCTTAGATGATTTGATGAGATGCAAGCAAAAACAAGAAGAAAAGATAACTGACTTTATCTCATGATACCAATCACTTTATTTCCAAATCGATGTCAAGGTTCCCAATCCTCACCTTCAAAAGATATTCTTAAAAAAATTGCAAAGTAAGATACAAGACAAGCTTACCATTATGAAATTTCTCTCATTCATGCACTTGTGTACTGCCCTCCATGATTATCAAAACTTGGTTACTAGTCAAGATACAAAATACACTTCTAGTCGTTCGACTAAGAAGTCCAAGTCTGCAAACCAAAATAATTCTCAACGTTTTAGAAAACAAAATAAAGGTTTCCTTCAATTCAATCTCCCTCAACAAATAACTCAGAATGTTAATAACCAAGTAGCCACTATTAAGGCCATGATACCCTTTAGCTATGGGGACCCAAAAAGATAATTCACTCCCTTACTCAATACCATTCATAACACAATATGACACTACTCCTAGAACAAAAGGTGATTACCTTGCCCCTGTTAAACAACCTGATCCTAATAAACCATTTCCCACAAGCTATATACCAAAATATTACTGTCGTTATCACTGACAAAACGGACATGATACAAAACATTGCAAGCATCTTAAACATCTTGTGCAAGACCTCATTGATTTCGGTCATCTTTCTATTGGAGGTGTTAGTGATCAAGAAAATAAATCTATTGCTCCTCCTAACCAAAACTTGCAAATTTTTACCAACCCTATGCCTAATGATAACATTTCATTTGTCAAATCTAGCGAAACTACAAAGAATGGTATGATGAATGTTGATACAAATGATGATAGGAATGAGATTGTTCAACATGATCCTATAGATAATGATCCTATGGATGATATAGTAGGTGTGATAGACATCATTCCTCATAAGGGCCAAACTACAAAGCCTCTTGATATTGCTTTCTCCTCACAAGATATACTTAAACATGCACCCAATTGTCCTCTTTACATAACCGGTTGAATGATTCTATGACAAGCCCACTAATGGGATATTAATAGATCCCGTCTATGGAGAGAATGTGATCACTGAGGAATTCTTACTTTTGCATGATCTCTATCATGATATCTATGATAAACCGAAAGCATGGATCAAGATGCATAACATTTTTTCTTTCCCTACGATGGGATCTATCACCCTTCCTTTACAAATAGGACCAAAAACATTAGATATCTCATTCTCAATCATCCTTTAGTCAGACCAATTTTGTGTGAAGCTAGGCTATCCATGGCTTCACTCCATGAATGTAGTCCCTTTAGTTGTGCATAAATGCTTAGAGTTTCCCTTTGATAATGAAATCTTTACCATCCATCATAGTGGCTTTAACCATTTGTCCTCCCGTGGAAACTTCTCCTTACATTTCTTTTGGGCCGAACCTATATAACCTATAAAACCATGAGAATACTTCTTTTTCATAAAGAAAATAGTAGAATTATCCCTTTGAATCATGCCTCAACGTACAACTGAGCCTACCATCATTGATGAAACCATGATTGAGCCTAAAGATATTCCAAACAACTAAGACCAACCTAATACATAAACTTCACCTACTTCTTAAAAAATACCAAGAGATAATGAAAACAATCTTCTCACACCTCCTAGAATAAAACAAGTTTATAAAGTCACAGAGAAAGTGGTTGAACAACCTTTCGTGGTTCCTTCAATTTCTCCCCTTAGGGAAGAAAAGAAATGTATAATTGACCAACCCGCTCCTACATAAACACAAATTGAAAATAGAATTAAAAGAAACATAGGTGCTAGAGACTATAGACATAGATGTTGTGCCCTTGCTCACAAGTTAATGAAGAAATAAACAAAGAATCAAAATCCAAACTTGACTAAAGCAATTCATGACAAGCCTCCCCCTTCGCTGAAACAAAAATATCCTATAATGCAATCACAACAAGAGTCAAACCATTCTTTAGACATTATCATTCGACCTCCTATTGTGATTAACTTAGTTGATGATTTGAGGAAGTTACTAAAATTGATGAAGAGGTGCATAATGAATTGAATACATTGTTTTCCTCTTCCATGAGCTTAAATGACAATTCTATTAAGAGTCTTGATCCTGGTGATGACCATAGTTCAACATTTGTTATTATCCCTTTGGCTAGTTTTCCACCTTTTTGATACAATGAAAATGATTGGGATGCGGATGACCTACTTTAGGTTGACTCACATGTGCCTTGTTAGTCTTTTTCATTGTCTTTTCTGTGATCACATGTGCATATTGTGATCCCCCGTGATGTTTTGTTTGATGTTCTCTCTCTTTGTGACATTCCTCTATTTGTACTTTCATTCTTCTATATGTCATAAATCTTTTATCTTTTCACCTTTAAATATCTTTTCATTTGTCTTGTGTCTTACTTTTGGGTATGATGATGCAAGGCATCGAGACATTCATGTCTCTTCCATGTTGACCCAAAATCTTTTTCATTATCTTTTTCACTTGTCTTGTCTTTTCCTTTAGGGATGATGTAAGGCATCGAGACATTTATGTCTCTTACATGTTGACCCAAAATATTTTTCTTTATCTTTTTCATTTTTCTTGTGTTTTCCTTTTGGGGATGACACAAGGCTTCGAGACATTCATGTCTCTTCTATGTTGACCCAAAAAAATAAATTTGTTTTCACTCTCTTTGTCATTCTTCCAGTTTTATGTTTATTTGGGGAATGATGACAGTTTCAAGCTCTCTAAATACATTGTAACAAGAACATATTGACCCCAAATCCATAGATCCCTTATGTGTTTGGTGTTTTCATTTTTTAGGGCAACCCCTTTACTATTTTATTTTGCATGACGTAGCTTTACTTGGAAACATTTGACTTGGAATAGGGCTTTCCAAGTTATCTCTCATGTCCTTTTTATTGCCAACATTTATCATTTTCTACTTGAAAGTAATTGCTCATAGTAATTAGCAATTTCTTTAAAGTGGGGGCATACACTGGCATTATTCTTTTGCATTTTATTTTTCCTTTTCATGGTTCATGGTGTAGTCTTCTTATTTCATATGATGCATTTTTTGCTTTGTGGTGACATTGGGTGTGATGTCCTACAAGAGCATGATCTTTCAAGTAGCATATTATATTCCTCTTAGTGGCTTGATGCGAAAAACTACATCCCATAAGTTGTGAATCTTCTATTCTTTGATTGGTCCTCTCTTGGAGACATTAGGCATAATGTTCCCTAAGTTAAAGACCTTGCATGAATTAAGAAATAATCCTTTGAACATTCTCTACATTTTTCATTTGCAATATATGGCCACCTTGCATAACACAACTTGCATTCCTGTACATCCATCTTGTTTGTTCATGAGCTCCAAGCATATGAAGTTGTTCTTCTCTCAT
The DNA here is from genome assembly GCA_007258455.2 of Sequoia sempervirens. NCBI lineage: Eukaryota > Viridiplantae > Streptophyta > Pinopsida > Cupressales > Cupressaceae > Sequoia > Sequoia sempervirens. The sequence goes on along the minus strand of VDFB02072274.1, from coordinate 11,802,776 downwards.
GAAGCTTGAAGTTCATTTTTGTGTGGTTCCTTATTAAATATATTAGGAGGCATGACTTTGGTATGGTTTGATGGGAATCCAAATGAGGGAAATACTTTCCCTTAGCCACCCACATGTTTGTGAGTACGTACTAGTCATGTGTGTATGTGTCTCACCTTCTTGGATTTCTCACCCAATAGACAGCCTAGAAGTTTTTTGCCTCAGAGTGAGCATGCTTTTTTTAGAAAAACAACCTATATCTGATCCACATCGCGATGGATGAACGGTCGAAGATTGATCCATCCTTTTTCTTTTCCATTTTGTTACATTTTCTTTATGTCTTTGACAGTGCATGCTTGTGCTTTGTTGTGGCTCTTATATCATTTTTATGTGTGTTATTTTGTGTCCATTTTGGTTTGCCATGGGATATTGATCTTGGGGGCTTGATCACCCATCTTGATCATTGTCATCCTATCTTACCACCATTGGAGTTCTTGGACCCCTCTTGATGTGTTTTTGTCTACTTTAGTGTGAGTTTGAAGCAAGTTCATCCTATCCCTAAAGTGGGGGCTAAATGTGGCAATAAAAAAAGTATCCCTTTTCCTTGCTTGTTTGGGCCCTCCTTGTTAACTAAGCTTAATGGTGCCTTCATTTAGTATTGTAATGTTTCTAACACATTCACATAGGGTCTTGGTCCCTTGTGAACTAATGGACTTAAAAGGGTACCTTGGCAAAGTGTTGTGAAGTGTTGTAACAAACTTTCACACTTTTCTAAGGTTTTATTCAATAACTGAACCTAATAAATCTGTTTTTAACCTTAATCATGACTTATTTAAGGTGTTGTAAAGTGTTGCAACACACTTTCACACTTTTCTAGGGTTTTCATTAATAATTGGGCTTCTTTATGCTTTAATTAGCCCTATTTTTCAACCACAAGCCTCATTTAATGCATCTTTTCAAGGATAATCCTGACACAAATCAACATCTAATCATAAGTCAAGTTTTTCAAGTTGAATGGCCCAAATTTAGTGATCTGGGACTCATTTTCCACCTTGGGCGAATGATTCCCACCTAGGATTTTGGGTCCCAAACCTAGTATCACACATTTCTAATAATTTATAAAAATTGTCCCATAAATTATGCCTAATGGGACTCATTCACCACCTTGGGCGAATGTGTCTTGTCTAGCCCAAAATCAAAACTAATTCAAATTTTTGGGGGGATTTTATCCTCCTAGATTTGATGTCAACTTGTAGTGTTGTAATTTCAGGAATTCTTGCATAATTAAGTATAAATACAAGGCTCTTTCACTCATTTTCACCTAAGACTTTTGTGAGACTATTCATAATAGAAATTTTGAGTTCACAAGAGCATTCATGTTTCTACAAGAGCTCATTCAAGGGTAGATTATCAAGCATAATTTTAGAGCATCATTTCAAAGACTTCATGCATAATGTTTGTTTTTGAGCTAACAATTGTGATGTAGGGTTTTATGACTCAAGCTAGCATTTCATTCAAGATCTATCATATTCAAGCAAGAGTCAAGATCCACATCCATTGGAGCCATTTCATGCATGTTTGCAACACTTTGTTGCAAGTTTTTTGTGAGTTACAACATCATATCTTGTTCATTCATCATTCTCCATTCCTATTTCATTATATTTCAAGGTTTGATTACCAAAATGGAGTTTAACCAAGGAAAACCCCTTTCCACTAACAAAACAATCATCTTTAGATTCCTAGGTGCACACATTTCATCTTGCAACTTTATGTTTTGTTTTACATCCTTTATTAGGTCATCTAGTGAAACATTGTATCATATTAAGGAACTAAGCATTTCATCTTGCACTGAATTTGTCTTTCCAAGCCTTAGCTTGGTGGTGAACCCCTCATGAGTTCACAATCAGCCCTTAAGATGGCCCTATTGCAAGATCTCTTTCTCCTTCGCATTGAGATATCTAGGGTCAACCTTTAATGAAATAATTGGAATGTGGGTGTGCTCTATGTCCTAAGCCATACGATAGCCTTCCAACCCCATTTTTTGTTGTTTCAACAACATCCTAACTCACTATTTATTGCTTTATCTCATGATTATAAATATATAAGTTCTTTAGTTTTGTCAAAATATCTCACAAAGATGCAAAGATAATAATTTACATTCAACTTCTTCCACTTTTGAACTATAATACATATACTTAGTTTAGACAACCAAATAAATGTAAATGAGCTAGCTAAAGCTTGTGACCACTCAAATCTTTATTTGATGTTCTATATTAATTTTTTTAGGCTTTGATTTAATACATATATTTTTGTTGCAAGTGCTTTAGTCTAGTAAAAATTATGAGTTTATTTCACTATAACATACTTCATGCCATTTTTATAATGATATGATTCATTCTTTCCATAATACAATTTTTTTACGAGGTATAAGTTGTAGTAATTTGTAGTTTCATTATCATAATTGTTACAAAACATAGAAAAATAATTTGAATTCAATTCTCCCCATCTATCAGTTTTGGGTATTTTAAATAATGCCCACTTTTATTTTTATCCATAGCCTTAAATTTCTTGAAACATTTAAAGGATTAAAATTTCTACTAAAGAAAATATACCCATGTGCAAAAGAAAAATCATCTATGAAAGTTAAAAATTAAATGTGAACTTTCCTTAGGTCTATCATAGTTTATTTACCATAACAATATCCTAGTTTTTCCTACTAAACACACACTATAAACTAACTTCATCTTTTTCCTTGAATTAACCAAAGTCCTTTATCTATTTTTTCTATGAAAAAAACCTAATCCCTACAAAATGCAAATGTCTAAATATTCACAATACCTATAGTGGATGATTTTTTTATCCATTAAATTCTTCATGTTCATCTTCCTCTAAAACATCCTCATGTAGTAGACAAACCCCCTTGATATTTATTTTATTTGAAAAATATGAGTAATAAATTTTCCATTCATTCTTATACTAGAATAGAAAGTTTACACTAGGATCTCCATACAACAATGTATATACACTCCTTATGAGACTAAAACTAACCTACAAAATTTTCCACTTTGAGTTTGAATAGATATTTTATTTATTCAATAGCTATCACCACTAAACCATATTTTTTAAGAAGATATATAAAAATATTTTATTTTTTATTTTTTCTCTTTGGGTGATCCCACAATACTAGTTTATAATTTTTGGCCAAACTGGACATTGAATTAATTTTTTCTAACTAAATCTTCACTTTTAGGTACCTATAGCGCTAAACCATGAGGAATTTGAAGATGATGCAAACTGGTGATTTGTGGAATTTTTTTTGTAGATTCTAAATATATTTTTTCCAAAATTTGTGGAATCAAATTGCACTTCTTTTTCCATCTCCTTCGAAACTAGTTTTTTTCAGTAAACACCATTTTTAAGGAGTGACACTCACCGTATAACACAACTTTTTTTCCATGAAGGATAAAATTCTAATTTTTTCGAGTTCAGATTTGTAACTATGATATCTAGTGCTTCCAATTGGTTTCATAGTATTTTATTGAATATTTTTTCCTTAATCAAGTTTTGAAGTCAAACCAATTACAATTCAAACATAGGAAAATCTTATAACGCATAACTTTTTTTGTATGTATCATAATTTATTTTTTTTGTTCAATCAAGGACTTCAATATATAGTGCACTCATATTTTTCAAAAAAAAAATTATAATCTTCTATTTTTCCACATGTGCAAAACAAAGAGTTTGATTTTCGGTGAAAAACCTACATTCACAAGAAATACAAATAGATATAATAATAAAAATAAATTTATTTAAAATTATACTTTTTGGGAATATTGTAATAAGGAGTACATACTTACAAAAATAAAATTTAAATGAATTCATTTGATCCCCCAAAAGGTAAACCAAAATTGGTTTTTTATCAACATTTTGATAGGTGTAAAAGAGACTGCATTATAGGTATGGTTTAAAACTAGTGGGGTTCTATCCAAGGGGGTTTGATCTAAGCTTGTTTGATCAAACCCTCTTCAATTGGAATGCTTTAAATGGAACTTTTAAAGGCTTAAATCATTATATTTTATAAAAATATGTGATTTCAAAAAAAATCAGAATCTTCGAGAAATTGTAAACTAGCTTTGTGGGATCACCCCTTTGCAACTTCCACTTGATTCCTAACATAGTTCACATTACCTTTATCCCTTGTGATAAAATATTGAATGGACTTATCTACTTTTATCCTAAATTTTTTTAATCTCTCCTCTAAATTTTTGAAATCTTACCAATCTAACTTTTTCAAATCCCTTGTATTATATTTAAAAACCATCCAATGCATTATTTTTTCATCCCAAAAATATAAGGATAAATTAAAGTATCCAATGTAAATTAAACGATCTATTTGATTCTCCATATTTCTATCATATTTCAGCCACATTCATTGGTTTGGTGTCAAAGCATTGAAAACATTATGATATTTAGGTTCAAAATATCCTACATATACTAATTCTGAAAGATCTTGCAATAATACCATGGCCTTTATTTTGATGCTTCAATATTCATAGTTTTCTCCTATAATTAGTAGAATGTGGAACCATATGCTACTACCATTAGGAATTACAATTATTATTGTGAGAGAAAATATAACCTATATCTTTTATTGTATAGGAGCAAATTTGCACCCTTTATGCAAATTCTCCTTTCACACACGCTCAGCTTAGAAAATAAAATCCGAAGGTAAAATTCCACATCACCCAACTGCCTTCCATCCATTTGGAATTTTCCCCTTGTGTTGGTGACAAAATATTTGTTGGGGATGCAAGCACGATGCATGGACGTCCACGCGGTGCACTGTGGTCCGTAAAAAATTCTTGAATTTGAAGTTGGTAGAGGCATTACACACCCAATTGGGGTTGATTTGTAACATCCCTCTTCAGCCAACTGACCCTAGAAATGGAAGATTCATCTTCATTCTCCTTCAAATTCATTCATTCTTCACTCAATCCATCCCTTTTCACATATCCTAGCAATTCAATCTCACTCTCTAGCATTCACTTCACTCTCAAGCAGCATTTCAACACTTTATTGTAGTAACAGTACTCCATCAACTCCACATTACAAGTGTGAAGAAATCCATAGAAGTGTGGACTTGGAGTCTTGCGAGACCTCCCTTCATCACAGTTGTGGCTCTGGTGACCTTGCCAACTCCATATTCTCCTCCATTGGCTAGTGAGCTCTTGGGTGGAGGAGGTAGCATTTCGCTCCTCTCCTTTGTGATTTGATAGAAGTAGCATAATACTATTTGTAGTGTTTTTGTTCTCTCTTCTTTCCTTTATCACATATTTCTACTTTGTTGCTTTCTATCTATTTGTGGAGGTGGAAACACCAAAATGGGGGTCAGACTAAGGTAGACCCCTATACAACCCCAATAACTTTCCCTCTTTCTTGCATGTAGTTGAAGGTACATGTAGAGCTAGCTGGTGAATAGGCATATTTGTGAGATTATCTCCATCACCTTAGCTTTCATTTACTTGCTTTATCATCTTCATCTCTATTTCTCATATTTTATCATTTTGTTTTTCCCATCAAAACCAACTAGTTAGGTTGTCAGTTAGTTTTTAGGCAATTTGTATTGTGTTTACTATTTTCTGATTGTACGGATGCCAATGTTCCTGAGAGATGCCAATGTTTTGCATTGTCATCCTAGAACCGTGCTACTATCCTCAGACAAAGAGCTATCTAAGATATAGTATTGACTCCAAAAACTAGTTCACCTGGCCCAAACCTATGTTCAGGACCTGTAGAGTGATAGAAGTACATTATAGTGCTCATCATTCTTGATCCTTATCCCAAGGATATTTTAGAGTGGGATAAGTTAGTTCAGCCCTCCACTCTCGAATCTTTATGACCTAGAGCCCTGATGTGGTTGGTCCCCCTCTCTTACATTTTTGGTGAACTTGACAGGAACCATTTTGGTTCCATTTGGTGGTATCGAAGGCTCCTTTTCTCATGTTTTAGGAGCATTGTAGGTGTGAGTGTTGTGAGGTTTTTCACCTTACAACCCAGCCTGTGACCCCTAGTAGGCATAGTTGAAAGATTTCATAGGAGCTATGGAACAAAGCCTTAACTGGGTCACTATCCTATCTTACAACCTTTGGGGGGCTTTGTTAGATTATCGTTTAGTTTGCATGATGGCCTCTTTTCTACATCTGTCTATCCCCTTTATGTAGCCTACAAGTAGTAGTACAGGCATAACTTTCACCTTGTAGGACATTCCAATGGGCTTTAATAGAGAACCATCTTCACTTTATATCCCTACACGAATCAACGAGAACACTGTAGTAGGTGTTCTTGTTGACCTGACATCTTAGGTGAACATTATAATTGAGGAGATTATGTTAATTAACTTCCCACATAAATATGTGTATGATGCACTTGTGAGCACCATCTGTACACATAATAAACTTTTCATACCTCCCCTTAGTAGTATATTTTTGTTAGTCCTTGTTGTACCTAAATCTATAAACCTATTGTTTGACATAATCCCGGGGTCTGAACTCTTCAAAGTGAAGCTAGGTATCCCCTAGTTAGTAGCTATGAATGCAATTCCCTTGGTTGTGCACAAATGTTTGAAATTTATTCATGAGGCTTTCGTCCATGTGATCCATGACACCGGTTATAAACCACTGGTTGTGTGTGGCAGATATTATTTAGATCACTTTTCGCCCTCACCCCATTGGTCCTCTCCCACCTAGAAAGGACCTCTTGTACCAGACATATCAAAAGTACAAAAAAGAGAACTTAATCCCTAGAGTGAGGTACCCTCCATCACCTTATGTTGTTTCACACAAGGCATGCCTAAAAGGGTATGTGCAGGATCATGATGGGCCAAAAAGTGGCGATATGATGGGTATTTGTAGGGTATGCAGCTGATGACTTTTTTTATTTACCAAAAAATAATGAAACAAAAAGGGTTTTTAAAGGAGATTCTCAGCTTTCCACCACTATAAATTATGCTTTACTTTGAATTTAATAAATAATTATTATTCATTTTCTATTTGAATTACGACTAAAGTCCTGATTATAGGCTGAATGAAAAACATCTACAACTTTCAAACGGTATCACATTTTTTAATCCAAAACATGCGTCGCATTCTATGCTTCGTATATTATAGGATTAAAAATGTAATAATAATTTCATGAAGTTTTGACCAAGTTAAGGTGGTTAGACGTACGATTTTTTATATTTTTTAAAAGTTGTAGAAAAAAAATCATAATTAATTATTTACTTGGAAAAAAATTACAAAAAAATATGCATCAAATTCGGACATGAGTCCTCTACGTATATCTATAAATCTTATAAAAAAATATTATCATTTTATTGTGGTTAGGGTGGTCAGACAGACACGTACTTCTTATTTTTTCCTTGAAATTTAAGTACTACTGCATTGAAATTTCAAATTTTGACCAAATAGATTTTGTTTAAAAAAAAATAAACCTAGTAGTTTAGAAACTAAATTTGATTTTCTACAAATTCTATTCTTACATATTTTTGAAATAATATAGATAACTTATTCAAATTTTTACTTCAAGTTGTCTAACTCTGATTTTTCTAAATTTTTTGACACTTAAGGGTTTGTTTTTTCCATGATGATCCTGCACATACCCAAAAACTAACAGTGATGTTGTCAAGGCCCATAGAAGAGAAGAAAATCCCTCTTAGGGTCCCCCTTCTTTGTCTTCCACTGTTCAGCGTGATGCTTCCTCTCACCCTATCGTGGCACCATCAGATATGTTCCGTGTTTTTGAGAGAATCTTATGGTGCTTGCTTGGTGAAAGCCCAAGCGTCTCACGTTTGAGCTTCCCATTTTTCCCACGAAGCATAGGCCCATTTGATATGGAAGAAGAAAGGGTCTCTATGGGGAATCCTCTATGTCTAAACATTCGCAGCCTCCCACTACTTTTGCTCCCAAAGTAGTAAACGAGAAGAGGCCCGCTACCGACACACTAGAGATGATTCCTTTGGTTGTCTCTCAACTTGCCCTCATGCTCTTGTTTAGGAGCATGTCCCTCTATCAAAAATAGTTGTGATGGAAACCCCTATGGCTGAGCAAGAGCCTTTTGTCCCTTCTAAGCTCCTGACCTCTAGCTTAAAGAGTCACAAAAACCACCTTACACATGAGCACAAGCGTTGGTGAAAGAATCTAGCGGCTGAGCAGGCCACTTTGCAAAAGAAGGAAGAGGAGATGATCACCCCTGATTTAGGGCCTCCTATTGTTTCCTCCTCTCTCCTCCCCTCTGCTTTTGTTCAATCTAGTTTAGTATCGATCCCAACACCTATTGTGAGTGTGAATCCACTTGACCCCAAAAAGGTGCAAGTGTTTATCGCTCCTTCAACTGAGTTGCCCCTATTGATGTCCCTTATGTTGGTGTTTTCCACTACACCTAAGAAATCTCTAAGAAATATCCAATTCCTATACTCAAGACTCTTGTAATGAATGGCCAACTAACAAGATCTAGTCAATGACTGAGATCTTCTACACTTTAGGCTCTGTGGGACCAAGGAGGGTATTCCTAGTGTGTTCATTTCAGGTTTTGCTTTGTAGAACACATCATTTACACAGATCAATTTGGATGAAGGATAATTCTACAACAATTACTATGAAATTGGCTTGTTTCTAAGTAACTTGCTACCCATTCATCAAAATGAAGACATCCTCAATGAGAATTGATACATACAAACTTTGAGATCAATGAATTTTAAATGAATTTAAATCCTGACTTTAGGTTGATCGCTAGACAATTGTTTGATTAACCCTTTAGGTAAATCATTAAGGAATAGATCAGTGCCCTATTCATTGGGCAAATGGAGTAACACATATAAGAACCAATGAAACAAAAATGACCCAAGAATTCAATAGAATGGACTACTCTCACAATAACTTTGCATCATGGAGCTCAATTTTCTGATACATTACTGCTTATTAGATCCTTTGTAAATAAATGTAAATTTATGACCCCTTTTAAGTATTTTAATTGATTGCTTGAATAAAAACAAAGAACAGAGACAAAGATTTGAACAAATCTTCAAAATGGAAATACCATTAATATTTCATTCAAAATTCACTTAAACTTGCAAAAGGAGAGAAAATATATCAGAATTATATACTTGCTTGTATTTTAAGTCATATCTACAGAACAATTTAAGACAATTGCATGAGTTCATTCATAAGCTCAAAACTGACAATCTATTTTATTCCTATCTACTAATATACATTTGACCCAAAACCTAGCCAGAATTTTCCATCCCTACAAATGAGTTGTGGTTTCCCTTTTATAGAAGAAGGGAGCGACAAGCTTCAAACCCAAATGCATGTCAAATACAACATTTTCATTTCACCTATCATTTTGACTGCATTTCAAAATCCTCCATGTGTTAAATTTGAAAGTACATGGTGCAAATGGGGAAAACCAAAATTATATCTGCCATCAAAAAGGGGAAACCAAAAGTGCCACCAAAATTCCCCTGTTGTCATCCATGCCGCAAAAAACTAGGCATCTTCATTGCCATAAGGGTACACATTCAGCACCAAACCCAAAAAGTAACTGTCACGTACACTGGAGAAGAAACTACCTGCCGCAACAACACATCACAACAAAAATTTACAATCCCACATGGCAATTCCTTACAAACCAACCACCTTTCCTTTACCAACACCCAGACCCCAATACACATACCCACTCTGAGTTGTTTCTAGAGAGGGAGATGTAACCTCAGCTTCCTCCTCATCCTCACCTACGTGCATCATAGTATTAACCCGCCCGTTTGGATTCCTAACAACTAATGGAGGGATAGATAGAACCTCCTCACCCAGGGCCATATTTTTGCCCAGAGTTGAGAGATATTGTCAATAATTGGGGTCTGTTTCAATCTCGCTATCCAACTGGCTTTCTGTGAGATCAATGGGCGAGTTTTGAAGCCCGAAGGAGCCACACCCATACCTTATTTTCCTATTGACACCAGTAATAGAGCGCACTGGATGCTTGCCTTTGTCATCTACCGGTTGAGCAGCAACATCCTGGAATTGAAATCTTCTACTGCATTTGGTGGGCACAATCCTGAATAACAAGACCAAGCTTTTGTGAGCTCAAACGAATAGACCTTCTAATTAGCTTACTCATTTTCTCTTGTCATAAAAGCACTCGAACTTGATGGGACTCGACTCAGAAAGATTTCTAACTGCTAAAATAAATGATACAATTAGCAATTAATTCCTCCTATATTTATTGTGTGAGGTAATGGCAACCTTCATCAATGTTTAGTAAACACACATGCACAAACATGGAAATTCGGTGGCATATGTACTGTCACTGTTTAACATGAGCTGCATGAGAATCTGCGGATCACCCTTCATGATTCCCAACAACTACATTTTCACACAGATTGAGATCGACGTGATTGCACAAGCAAGGAATAATTCATTAATACTTCACCCATTGCAAGATAAAATGGCTACCATGTGCCATTTTCGAACTTTGAACACTACCCACTGATCTCCTCAAGAGTTGGCAGATTGAATGGTTCATCTAGGGCTAACTGGGCTTGAAATCTAGTGAAGCATTGCTGTCCTGCCTCTAACCAATAACATTAATCCATCTTAGACACCAACTACCCTATCAACAGGCCCTATGCATCTTCCAAACTGAATGGCTAGAGCCATGTGTCACAATCTTACTGACCTCATAGCTTTTAACCAACCTTCATCTTCCCCCCACGAGCTAGCGGGGAATGGTAGAGATTTACTCTAACTTTTGATCACGGTCGTCCGTCTAAAACCATGAGCTACAAAATCAATAGTGGAGGTTGGGCCCCACATCCTATATGGGACATGTGTTCGCTTTTTGCTGACCTCACACCAAATAACTGGCTAGCACCTTAAGTCTGTGAGGTGGTGGGGTACAATCAAGATCTTCTCCAATATCCTTGAATCTGAAAAACCTACATACAACACGGTTAGCATTTAATGAAAGGCTTTGGCTAAGCTGCCAGAGACATGACCCTTTGCAAACTGATGACTTAAGCTTAAGTCATCGAGAAAATTAAAACCCCAACTTAGGGAATTGGTGAAATCAATGAGTAGGTTGAATAACTAGTACTCTAACCAAAGGGGGCAGTAAACAGATGTAAACAATGGCTTGAAGAAGTGACTTAAAGGACTGGGAATTGGCAGAACCGGTCAATGCCAAATTAGAACATTTGAAGGCTCACAAAATGAAACCCTACTCACTTATGAGGACAAGGTGTTACCCAAAGGTAGATTAGATCCATGCAGAATGAGAAAATACACTAGGATTTTAGAAGCTTCAACACCTTCCAAACATCTCACTATTCCCTAAACCTGTGGATATACTGAATACTTCAGTGGTATCTTTTGTGGTTTTCTCCTCCTCTTCCTCTGCATCTCTCACCTTGTTTATGGGGAGTTCACATCCTTTGACAAAGCAAAGGGTGGAACATGGCAATGGAGGGAGTAAGAGGAGCCCACCTTCTCCAAAGGGTAGTACTATGCTAGCTTGTTTTATCTTAGTGATGAAAAAAGTCTCAGCTTCCCTTGAGTTTGTCACCACTCCTGAGTCACTCAGTGAGCCAAGTGGTGAATCTCGAGTGTAACCCTCTCCGTTCATTGAGGTACGATATGGAACTCCATTAAAGTGCATGTTTAACTCTCTAGATGAAGTTTCAACCTTGTAAGTGATCTTCACAAAGTCGTTGACCATAGCTCCACAAGAGCCTAATGGAGAAGACCTTGCAGGGCCTTCTTCCTTATCCCTTGTTTTGGGAGGTTTGGAAGCTCCTCCCCTTAATATTCCATCACTACAGTCTCATCCTTCTTCCCCTTATAATGATCTAGATTGGGAAGCGGATGACCTCTTGGTGGATTAGTGTTAGAGGGAGGCCTCTTCTTTATCTTTAGATTAGATGTTTGTGTGTTGTGATGTGTTCGCCCATGATTGTGTTAATTGTTATTGGATGGACCTTGTCACCCTTTTTAGTGCTTGGATACATGAGTGATTTTATGCCATGAACCTTCTTCTATCTGTATCATCATTCTTCCATGTTTTTGTTTGATTTTTGAAAAATTGGGGACAATGCAAATTGTTGGGGGAATTTAGTATTCCCTTCTATTTCAACCCAATTTTTTTAATTTTTACTCTGTCTTTCATGCATTCTTCCTAATCTGGTGGAGATTGATGATCTTTCACATTGCACAACAATTACCTATTATTTATATAAGCATGAGAAAATCTGACATCATGGAATCAGATCCCCCTTGTGTCCTCTATTTGTGATTATTTATCTTTTGCTCTTTCCATATATTTCTCTCTTCTTTGCTTGATTTTTCCCTCGTGTTGGGAATAGGATGCCATTTAATTACACTCCTAAACATATTTCATGTATCTCCTAAGTCCTTGGAAAGTGTTCCCTAACACTAGGATTAGAAAGAGATTAAATTCGAATGAAATGAACATGTAAATTGACAGTTTTTATTATTCCTAAATGATAGGAACATGTGGGGACATCCAAGAAGAGCTCCTACAAGATAGGAACACATCGGGTGCCCACATGGAAGGTGGAACCCACCTTGCTTCAGTTAACTATTTGGAGGATTGATAACACTTTAGTAATGCATGTTTTGATCCTACAAATTAGGGATTGATATTTACATGAGTGGAGTGGCACTATCAGTCCAGTATCAGTATCAATTCAGTTCAATTTAGTTTAGATCAGATTAGTTCAGTTCATTTTAGTTTAGTTCAGTTTGGTTCGGTTCGGTTATGGTTTAGTTATCTTCAATTGCATGTAGTTATTTTGAGTTGAATGCTAGTTGACTTGAGTTGAATTGAGTTGCATGACTAATGACTTCAGTTGAATGATAAATAATAGGTGGATACTTTCAGTTAAGTGGGGATGATCAATCATGCATAATTTTTTCATGAATTGGTGGAGAGATATGTTTCAATTAACTAAGATTGACTTGGGACCACCTTGGGCACCCAAGTTGGCATCTTTCAATTAACACCTTTTGCATGAGAAGATATTTACAAGGCTCAATCAAGTGGGCCCATTCTTGTGCACCAAATTTGAGGTGAATTTTTCATGATATCTTCTTGACCAAAGTTCAATTAAGTGTTCAGTTTGGGGTGCCTAAATTGAGGAAGACTTTGGTTTAACTTCATATTACATTATGGAACTCTACTTGCCCAATCTAGGCATAGATTTTTGTGAGGAGCTTTATGCTCTTGTATTGTACAACTCTTATGAGTTTACATGCTCATATTATTGTCTACTAATTGTATCAAGTGTATGAGAGTTCTATGAGAATTTACTGCAGGTTGTGAAGAAGGATTGTTGAAGGAAAGGAAGCATATCAATATTATTGTAATCTTGTTCTAAGGTTAAATAATACAAGCACTATTGATTCTGGTGGTGTTTTTTCCTGAAAGGGTTTCTCCACATATATGTTGTGTCACTTCTATCTCCTTGTCTCATTCTTCTACAATCTTCTATCTCTTTCTACAATTGGTAAAATTGATCTAGACAAATTAATCATATAGAAATAATTGTGACAAAAACATTTAATTAGATCTACAGTCTCATAGCTTTACAAGTTTTAAGCTATAGTATTACCTTGATTTTCAACATTTGGTATTAGATCCAATGGCTAGTTAGGGTTTGGGATGTCTTTCTCTTAAAATTTTGAAGGTTTTTGGCTATAGTGAGAGCTTTTACTATTGTGTTATTGCAGATTTGTAAAAGAAGTGTGTTACAATGAGTTCTACTTCTCATCTATATATTGAAAGATTCAATGGATCTAGTTATGAGATGTGGAAACTAAAAATGGAGGATCTCCTTGAAGAGAAAGATCAATGGTTAGTTGTTTGTAATAAGACAAATCCATCTAAAATGATGCCAGGTGAGGATTGGGCTAATCTTGATAAGGCAAGAGGGACCATAAGGTTATGTCTTGTTGATTTTTTTCTCTTGAATGTTTTAGATGAAGCTATCGCATATAAATTGTGGAAGAGGATAGGTGATATCTATCAAACCAAAATTCTTACTAATAAGTTGTATCTGAAAAGATAGTTTTATTCTTTAAAGATAAAATATGGTGATTATGTTGCACATCATTTAAATTCTTTTAATTTGATTCTAAGTCAATTAGAATTTGTAGATGTAAACCTAGAAGATGAAGATAAATTCATTTTGTTACTTTGTTCTTTACTAGAGTCTTGGGAAAATCTAATTGTTGCTATCAGTGGTAGCGGTGCAAATCCTAAGATGGACAATATAATTCCTACTCTCCTATCAGAGGAGATGAGGAGGAAGTCTAAAATGGGATCCCAAGATGCCTTGTTTATAAGATGTAGGCATAAGTAAAAGGAACCTAAGGGAGACAAGAAAGGAAATGGTAAGTCGAAAGGACATTCTAAAACCCCTAGTAAGAGTAAGGTAAAGTGTTGGATCTGTGAGAAATAGGACATGTAAAGAAGGATTGTAAGAAAAAGAAAAAGAGTTATGATGCTTCTATAGATAAATCCTCAGATGGCGGCAATGATGCATTGATCATTTCATGTAATACTGTTAGTGATGACTCTTGGCTTATTGATTCAGGTTGCTCCTATCATATTACTCCTAACAAGGAGTGGTTCACTAAGTATACTACATATGATGGAGGGAATGTCTTCTTTGGAGATAACAGCACAACAAAGATTGTGGGAAAAGGAGAGGTAAAGTTGTGTTTTAGTGATGGTAGGGTTAAGACCCTTAATGATGTTTTACATATTCCAGGACTTACTAGAAATCTACTTTTATGTATCTAAGTTCAATGATTTTGGAAGGCATGTGACATTTGACAAAGGTGGTTATATATTGGTGAAAGGGAATATGGTGGTTGCTAAAGGATCTTGGATTGGGACTTTGTTTAAGCTTGATACCTTCAATTTGAATAAATTAGTCAGTGTAACTAAAGCTAAAAATACATGTATGTTGTGGCACCATAGATTGGGCCAAATTGGTGAAAAAGGTCTTACAACCATTCTTAATAAGAAATTGGTTAATGGTATTCCTGATTATAATATTGAAAATTTGACTTTTGTGAGCTTTGTGTGTTTTCAAAGAAATCTAGATCTTCATTCCCTAATGGAACAAATAAAGCTAAAGGATTATTAGAGATTATTGATTCAGATGTTATGGCTCCTATGGATATTGACTCTATTGGAAAATATAGATATTATGTCACATTTATTGATGATGTCTCAAGATACACTTGGATCTATTTTATGAATAACAAATCTGATGTGTTCAATAAGTTTAAAGAATTTAAGGATTTAGTTGAGAAATAATCAGATCATAAGATAAAGTGTTGAGATCAGATAATGGTGGTGAATATTGTTCTAAGGAATTTGATGATCATTGTAAGCATGCAGGAATTGTGAGACAGAAAACTACTCCATATACACCTCAACAAACTGGAGTAGCATAAATGATGAACTAAACCTTAATAGAAAGAGCTAGGAGTATGTTAAGTAATGCTAAGCTAGATCAGTGCCTTTGGGATGAGGCTATAAGTACTTCTTGTTATTTAATTAATAGATCTCCTAGTTCATCTATTGAAGATAAAACCCCTTATGAAATTTGGTTAGGTAGGGAACCTAGTGTTGCACATTTAAGGATCTTTGGTTGTGAGGATTTTGTTCAAGTTCCTAAAGAAAAGTGGTCTAAGTTGGATCCAAAAGAACATAAATGTATATTCATAGGTGATGGTGAAAATGTAAAAGGTTACAAGCTTTGGAATCCTCTAACCCAAAAAATTACTTTATCTAGAGATGTGATTTTCAGGGAATTCAGATCTTATATAGGAGAAGAACAACCAAAGGAGAAGGATACTTCTCGAACAGTGCATTTTGAGACAAATACTGAGAAGCATGAAGATGCACATGTTGAAGAACAATTTGATGGATTGGATGAGGAGAGTTCGCATAGTTCTGAGATAGATGCTCATGATGAGCATATTGAGGAACAAGAAAAACCTTCTTTGAGAATATCCACAAGACAATGAAATCTTGTTGATAGGTATAGCCCACCTGATTTCCACTGTGTATTTGCTTTGATGAGTATGAATGATGAACCTAGATCTTATAGGGAATCTTTGTCTTTAGATAAGAACAAGCTTTCGTCACAAGCTATGCATGAGGAAACATTTGGTTTCCTTGGATGCTTGTAACACATGCGATCTTGAGATTTTTCCCAAAGGAAGAAAGGCCATTGGTTGTAAATGGGTCTTTAAAAAGAAAATTGGAGTATGGTAATCTTGAAAGGTACAAGGCTAGATTAGTAGCCAAGGGCTACTCCCAAAGATGAGTTGACTTTAATGAAATCTTATCTCTTGCTGCTAAATTAACTTCTATTAGATTCATTTTATCTATTGTTGCTGCTTATGATTTTTAGATAGAGCAAATGGATGGGTATGTGCAACATCATGATGGGCCAGAAAGTGGCGATATAATGGGTATGTGTAGGGTATGTGGTTGATGACATTTTTCTTACCCAAAATTGATGAAATGAAAAGGGTTTTTAAAGGACATTCTTAGCTTTCCACCAATATAACTTATTCTTTACTTTGAATTTAATAAATAATTATTATTCATTTTCTATTTGAATTACGACTAAAGTTCTGACTAATAGGTTGATTGAAAAACATCTATAGCTTTCAAATAGTATAACATTTTTTGAATCTGAAACATGTGTCACATTCTATGCTTTGCAACTATAGGATTAAAAAAAAGGAATTGAATTTCATGAAGTTTTGACCAAGTTAAGGTGATTAGACATAATGAAAGTTTTTATATTTGAAAAAAATTAATAAAAAATTACAAAAAGAATGAATCACATTAACATGAGTCCCTGACTATATCTAAAATCTTATAAAATATTATCATTTTATTGTGGTTAGTGGCTCTATTGCACACCTACTCTTATTTTTTCCGAATTTAATACTACATTGAAATTTCAAATTTTCACCAAATAGATTTTTTTTTCTTTGTAATGTGCGTCCTAGTAGTTTAGAACCATCTGAATTTTCTAGAGATTCTATTCTTACATATTTTTGAAATAGTATAGATAACTTATTCAAATTTTTACGTCAAGTTTCCTAACTCTCATTTTTTTGAATTTTTCACCACTTAAGGGCCTATTTTTCCATGATGATCCTGCACATACCTGGACATGAAAATTTCTTTCTTACATGGGGATCTTGATGAGGAGATTTATATGAAGCAACCTGATGGTTTTGTTGTAAAAGGAGAAGAATTATTGGTTTCTATGTTAATGAGATCTTTATATGGATTGAAACAGTCACCTAGAATGTGGTACTATAAGTTTGATGCTTTTGCATTGAAAATTGGTTCTGTTAGGAGTGAGGAAGATCATTATGTTTACATAAAATTTATTTATGATTAGCTTTTAATTATTATCTTGTATGTTGATGACATGTTTATTGGTAACAACAATAGGTGGACATGATCAAAGAATTGAAAGCACAAATCTCTAGCACATTTGAGATGAAAGATCTAGGGGTTGCAAAATATATCCTTGGTATGGAGATTAGTAGATATAGAGGTAACATAAATCTTTGCTTAAGTCAAAGCAACTATGTTGATACTATTTTGAAATGGTTTAACATGCATGATGGTAAACCAATTAATATTCCTTTACTAGTTGGCACGAAGTTAAGTTTAGACATGGGTCCTGAATCTGATTTTTTATCATGTGAAATGTCTAAAATTCCATACGCTAGTAATGGGTGTTTGAGGGCCGCAATGGTTTGTAGCCAGACCAGATAGCCCAAGCGTTGGGAGTTCTAAGTAGGTTTATTTCTAACCCTAGTAAGGAAAATTTGACTTATGTTAAAAGGGTGTTTAGATATTTATGAGATACTTCTAATTACTTTTTGGTTTATCATGGTGCTAATGATATTGATATTATGCACAAATCATTGGACATATAAGGTTTTGTTGATTCAGATCGCTGGGTGGAGACATGGACAAAAGTTAGAGTACCCACAAGTAGCTGTCACTTTGTTTGAGCTGGTGCTGAAGTTGATGAATAAGAGTGGCAGCCCATGGTTTTTTCACCATAGAAGTAGAGTACATGGCCATACATGCTATCTTCCAAAGAGAGGTTGTTTGCTTACGCAGGACTTTGCAGGTATTGGTTTTAATTGCAAGAAAATTAGGACTTCAATGTGATAGTCAAAAGTGCTATTTGTTTAGCCAAAAATCCACGATCATGCTCGGCATTACATGTTGATGTTTAGTATCACCTGTGCAAGAAATGGTTGAGAGGGAAGGTATTGATTGAGAAAATTGTCACTTTGACTAATGTTGCAGATTATTCAGAAACCGCCTCCTACAGATAAAGTTCTCTTGGTGTAGGAATGCCATTACGCTAAGTCCTCAGACTGATTTATAACAATGACCTTTTGTTTGTAATAATTCCAATGTATGATTTCAAGTGGTAGAATGTTAGAATAGTATTTAATTTCATCCTAAACAGGTTTCACACTCCTATGTCCCAGAAAGTGTTCCCAACACTAGATTAGAAAGAGATTGAATTTGAATGAATTAAGAGTGTACATTAACAATTGTGATTATTCCTAAATGATAGGAATATGTCGGGACATCCTACAAGAGCTCCTACACAATAGGAGCTCATGGGGTACCCACATGGAAGGTGGAACCCACCTTGCTTTAGTTAACTATTTGGAGGATTGATAACGTTTCAGTAATGCATGTTTTGATCCTCCAAATTAGGGATTAATCTTTACAAATTAGGGATTGATCTTTATTTTGAGTTGAATGCTAGTTGACTTGAGTTGACTTCAGTTGCATGACAGATAATAGGTGGATACTTTCAGTTAATTGGAGATGATCAATCATGCATAATGTTTGCATGAATTGGTGGAGAGATATGTTTCTATTAACTAAGATTGACTTGGGACCACCTTGGGTGCCCAAGTTGGCATCTTTCAGTTAACACCTTTTGCATGCGAATATATTTACAAGGATCAGTGAAGTGGGCCCATTCTTGGGTTCCAACTTTGAGGTGAAGTTTTCATAATATCTTCTTGACCAAAGTTCAGTTAAGTGTTCAGTTTGGGGCACCTAAATTGAAGAAGACTTTGGTTTGAATTCATATTACATTGTGGAACTCGACTTTCTCAATCTAGGCGTAGATTTTTGTGAAGAGATTTATACTCTTGTATTGTACAACTCTTATGATTTTACATGCTCATATTATTGTCTATTAATTGCAACAAGTGTATCAGAGCTCCATGAGAGTTTATTGTGGGTTGTGAAGAAGGATTGTTGAAGGCAAGGAGGCATATCACTATTATTGTAATCTTGTTCTAAGGTTAAATAATACAAGAACTATTGATTTTGGTAGAGTTTTGTCTCAAAATGGTTTCTCCACGTATCTATTTTATCACTTCTATCTCCTTGTCTCATTCTTCTACAATCTTCTATCTCTTTCTACAATTGGTAAAATTGATCTAAATAGATTAATCATACACAAAGAATTGTGACAAAGAACACTTAATTAGATCTACAATCTCATAGTTTTACAAGTTTTAAGCTACTATATTATCTTCATTTTTAGCACCTCGCATGTGTGACAACACCATTTATCTGATACTTTGATTTTTAGAAAGCACATTCGGTTCCAACGAATCTTTTCTAGAAGAAATCGGTGAGCTTTTTCAAAAATAACATTCTCGACTTGGACCCCTAATAGAATGTGTTTCCTTCATCATGGGTTCAAAAAGAAAGAACTCGAGAACTTTCCTCTGAGATGGGAAGAACCTTGACCCTTCCCCTTGTAAGGGGGGATTTTCTTCCTTTCAAATTCCTTAATGATGTCAACATCTTTCGAAAGGATTCCTTGGTGATGAATTAATTTAAGAAAAAACATCTCTGTCACACTTTCAAACAACACATCCCTTGAGCGGACCCCTCTTCATGTCACGTTCCCAAGGGACCCCTTTGAAAACCTTCCAACTTATCGATAGTCTGTGTGACTATCCACTTATTTACCTGCATGGCCGCTTTGTTTTTGGACATGCTCTATATGTGGATCAACATGTTACTTCATAGGTGCACCTGTGAAGCTACTATCTGACTATGCGGAGTCCCCTTCTCTGGGTTTCCTCCATGTAAGAGATCTTGGGGGATGCCTCCTTCCAGGTCTGCAGGCCTGTAAGGAACTTACTTCATGGGGCTTCCTTCATGTGAGAGATCTTGGGGGTTGCCTCCTTCCAGGTCTATAGGCTTGTGAGATTCTTTCATCCTACGAGATTTGTCCATCGTTGGTCTGAGGGCCTTTGGTGTACTTTATGCAGCTTCATAGTTTTGTACAGCTATGGAGTCTTTTTTCTGAAACTCCTCAAGGAGAGTACCTATGGAGTCCTTTGCCTATCCTACACTTTTGAGCTCCCCAAATCATGGTCTGCTTCCTCAATAGTTCAGGTATAAATTTCTAACCCTACTAACTCTTCGATCTACTTTACTGAAGCACTCATCAATATTTGTGCTTGCTAAAGTGGGGGAAATGCAGGAGCGAATTTGCACCCTTTATAAAAAATCTCTTCACGCACCCTCACCCAGAAAGTTAAATCAAGGCAAAATTCCACATCACCTAACTGTCTTTCATCCATTTGGCATCTATCGCTTGTTTCGATGGTTGAGAATATTTTTTGTGGATGCATGTGCAGTATGTGAATGTCTACGCAGCGCATTGTCATCTCTAATGGATTCCCACTTCTGAAGTTGGAAAAGGTGTTACACACCTAATTGGGGTCAATTTGTAACATCCCTCTTCGACCAACCGATCCTGAAAATGGCAGATTCTTCATTCTCCTTCAAATTAATTCATTCTTTACTCAATCCATCCCTTTCTCACACCTCCCATTAATTCAATCTCACTCTATGTCATTCAATTCATTCTCAAGTAGCATTTCAACACTCCATTACAGCAACAACACTCCATCAACTCCACATTTCAAGTGTGAAGCAAGTCATAGAAGTGTGGGCTTAGAGTCTTGCAAGACCTCCCTTTATCATAGTTGCTACTATGGTGACCTTGCCAAGTCCATATTCTCCTCCATTGGCTGCTGAGCTTTTAGGTGGAGGTGGTAATGTTTTGCTCCTCTCCTTTGTGATTTGATAGAAGTAGCATAATATTGTTTGTGGTGTTTTTGTTCTCTTATTTCCTTTATTGAATATTTCTACTTCATTTTTTTCTAGCTATCCATGGAAGTGGAAACACCAAATAGGGTCTAACCATGTTCTCCCTACACATCCCTAAATAACTTTTCCTCTTCTTGTGTGTAAGAACGCACATGAGCTAGTCACAACAAAAAGTTTTTGAAATTATCTGCCACCTTTTATTTACTTCATTTGTTTTATCATCTTTGTTCTCATTTCTCATACTTATCATTCTACTTTACCTTCAAAACCAACTAGCTAGGGTTGTAGAGTTAGTTTTGTGCGCTTTGTAATATGTTTACTATTTTCTAAACTGTATTTACTAGTGTGCACTGGTGAGATGTTAGTGTGTTGCATTGTCATCCGTAACCGAATTGTTGTCCTTGGATAGAGAGCTATCTGAGACACAATATGGTGATCCGACAATACTGGTTTATAATTTTTGGCCAAACTGGACATTGAATTGAATTTTTTAACTAAATCTTCACTTTCGGGCACCAATAGCAGCTAAACCGTGAGGAATTTGTAGATGATGCAAACTAGTGATTTGTGACATTTTTTTTGGAGCTACTAAATATATTTTTGTCAAAAATTTTGGAATTAGATTGCACTTCTTTTTCCATCTCCTTTGAAAACTATTTTTTAATTGTAAACACCATTTTTAAAGAGTGGCATTACCGACTAACACAACTTTTTTCAATGAAGGATAATTTTGTAATTTTTTTAAATTTAGATTCATAACTATGATATCTAGTGCATGGAATTGGTTTCATAGCATTTCAATGAATATTTTTTTCTTAATTAAGTTTCAAATTCAAATCATCTACAATTTAGACATGATTTCTTGGCTAAAACATAACTTGTTTTTATGTATCGAAATTCAAAAAAAAAATTGTTGGATCAATGACATCAATATCTAGTGCATAGATATTTTTTAGATAATTTTTTGATAATTTGCTATTTTTTCACATGTGTAGAACATAGAGCTTGATTTTCAATGAAAAACCTTCATTCACACAAGAAATAAAAAATAAATATAATAATCAAATTAAATATATTTAAAATTATACTTTTTGGGAAGCTTATAATAAGGACTCACATACCTACAAAAAAATAAATTTTACATGAATTCATTTGATCCCCCTAAAGGTAAATCAAAAGTGGTCTTTTATTAGCATTTTGATAGGTGTAAAGGAGACTCTGTTATGGGTATAGTTTAAAACTAGTGGGGTTCTATCCAAGGGTTTTTGATTTAAGGTAGTTTGATCAAGCCCTATTCAATTGGAATTCTTTAAATGGAACTTTTCAAGGCTTAAATCATTATAGTTTCTAAAAATATGTGATTTTGGCAAAATCGATGTTCAAAAGTGTAAAACCACCATTGTGGGATCAAATCGGTCATTGACTTCAAAAAAACTAGTCTACTTAACCCAAACCTAAGTTCATGACCTGTAGAGTGATAGAAGTACATTATAGTGCTCATCATTCTTGATCCTTATCCCAAGGAATATTTTAGAGTGAGGTAAGTTAGGGCAGCCCTCAACTCTCGGCTCTTCGTGACCTGAAGCCTTGATGTGTTGGTCCCCCTCTCTTACATTTACATACTAAATAACAAATTCCTAACCTACCTGGTTAAAAATTGAAACAAAAGGACATAAAACAAGATGAAAACTATACTAAATAAGAAAAAGAAAATAATTAACTATTTATAAATCTATTTATCCTTCATCTAATAAAATAATGACTACACCAATATATATATATATATATATATATATATATATATACTTTAATATAATATTTCTACAACACCCCAACTACTACAACCACCTAAACTAATAGAAAATAAAATATATTTTAAAAAGAACAATAATAAGTAGGATTATAAACATGAAGAGTAGATGAAACCAAATACTCAAAGGATGGAAATTGACACATACAATTGGATTGAAAGAAAATAGCAGTACATGAAAAAAGATCGGGAATGATAAGGAAATAGAAAATAGAAAAAATAAATAAATATGGACATAATAAAAAAATTAACTAAGAAAAATTTGTTGTGTCATTTGGAGCAACAATATTTATGTTCTCCTACTTGATGATCAATAGGGGATGACACCTAACCTTTTTAATTATTATCCTAATAAATCATGAAATATGATTTAAACTATTAATGAAAACAAAGTTTACAAAATTTTATATTATATTTTTTTAGCATTTTTTATCTCAAATATAAAAAAGTATAATATTCACTATGATGGTATTGTCATATGATGATTTGAAATTTTTATCATAATTCTTTTATTTTGATTAATGGATAGATTGTCATGTATGCAACCAAAAATATCTTTTAACATGTTCACAATGATTTTTGTAGTATCAATTAAATTTGGAAAAATACAAGGGAAAGTATCAACTTCATTTTCAGAGGTAAAAATTACACTTTTATGCATTTTGTAAGATAGATTTGCATGTTAACTTTTTACACTTTGTTACTTCATTTTTTTCTATTTTATCATTTTTAGGATATAGCTTCATGGCTCATTTACATGAGCCACTAGGTCCTTCTAATTTTTCTTCAAAAAATAAATACATGGTCATCATGTTGATCATTCCAAGACCAAAGTTAATGTAGTTAATATTCTTACATATATATAGTTGAATGAAAATATTTTCTTTTATAAAATGGAAAATCTTTGATTTTAAAATTAATTGATGCCTCTCATGAACCAACTATAGTCTAATATATTTTTAAATAATGTCTATTGTTGGGTTTTTTTTAAGAAACATGTCCTCATATATAAGTTAATGAGAGATAGATAAATTTGAGGACTAGAGGATTGGCCATATGAAAAATTATAATACAGGGTCACATGGAGACTATCTTCGTTGTCAATAAGTATTCTTTATTTCATTTAATAATATCTCTTATTGTGCTCAAATTTTGGAAGGTGCTTATTTATTGAAGTATATTGGTCCTTATCCCAAATATGAAGGTACCTTTCCAAGTTTCAATTTGTATCCATTTATTTCCTCTACAATCAATGTTTGAAATTTTAATGCCAAAAATTTTTGGGTGATTCATTGGATTACTATTTTGGTAATTTGTATATTACTAGTGACAAAAGCATATTTGTGCTTGAATTTATCTTGAACTAGATTTAAATTATATATTTCTTAATTATTTTAATATTTAATTGAGATATTTTATTTGAAAAAAAAAAAAGATTAAAATTTCATTTCTCTTAGATGTAGGGAATGTCATCACTATGGATATCACTTTTGGGACTATCCATTGCTTAAATATAATGATTCTATTGAAAAATTACCACAAGAGGACAAATAGCATAAACAAAAAAATAAATAGGATAATCAAGGGTCTATTGTTGGTCCTTCTAATTCTTATGGATCCATAATGACTCATAAGAGAGGTAGATCTTTACCTCTTATGAATCCTTTTTAACCAAAATAAAAATATGTTTTCTATTTTTGGAGAAATACCTATAACCATATTTCAAGATGATTGAAATGAGAAATGGGAAACATTTAAATAATATGCAATCAAGAAGTTCATTGTAAAATATAGCATGCTAGTCTTTTCAATTAAAAATAAGATAATATGACACAATATTTTCAACCTTCCAGAGAGTTCCTAGATGTGTTTGATCCAATTTTTAGTGTTCGTCTTTCTCCTTTGTTGCTAGGTAAGTCTATTGTTTCTAAAAAAAAACCATCTTTTTTCTCATAATAACTCTCAAAATATTGAAGTTCAAGAGACTCTTATTAACTTTGAAAAGATTTAACATATTCCTATACCCCGCCTTATGGAATTTGATAAAATAAAATAAAAATATATATTTTTCATCTAAAAGATAACTTAAAATTAGAGTGTTTCAAAGAAAATAAGAAAAAATATCCATCATCTTGGGGTTTGAACATTGAAAAAAAGGGAGGGGAGACAAGAAGCAATAAAAATAGGTTTTGTTGGTATGTGGTGACTGATCATGCTATACTATACACCTCAACATGTATTCGGGTGGGGGTTCAAGGGCGACAGCCCCTGACAAAAAAAATTCTCCTACTTTTTCGTGTTGTCACGGAAAAAGGAAAAATCAACAAAAAAGGAAAAAAACCAACTTTGTAGAACCCTAATCTGGAAGCTTCTAAGCTTGTTAAGAGGGGTTTGAATGGGGTTTACAGTATGATGAAAAAATGTGATTATTCGTCAAATTGTAATAGGTTTTTGCACTGATAATAAAATCATTGGATGGTTTTAGTTTGGTGGATGTAGCCCAGATTGGGTGAACCACGTTAAATTCCCAGTGTTATAATTTCTTCTATGTGTGTTTTAGTTTCTTTGTTTATTAATTAAATCTGCATTTACTTGTTAGATATCTTCCTTTCTAACCCTAACAGGTTTTAATACTTACCATGTTAAATCTAAATAATTTGTTGTAAACCTTGTAGCTTAAGGAATTCTTAATTTGGTACAGTTGTCTTCCCCTCACCTAATCCAATCGGGATTATTTCCTAGAATATAGGACTCAATAGTAAACCTAAATATAATGATTTTATAAGACTTGTTAGAAATATTATCCTTTTTATATTGTTAATGAAACATAGGAAAAAGAAGGGGGGATCTATCTTTTAGGAGATGAAATAAGGGGATAAGGGCCTCCTATTTCACTTAGTTTCACTCAAGGAAATCCCAAAGATATCAATCTAAAGATGGAATAAGGGAAATCAATTTGCTAAAGGTTGTCTTAGGGTGTGATTAAAGAATAAAGAGGGGTTCACCACCAAGCTAGGGCTTCAAAAGACTAGTAACATGTAAAACCTAATGATATGCAAAGCTTAAATAAATGACCTAGTAATGAATGCAAATAAGAACAATAAACTGAGAAAACATAGAGGTGCACATGGAAACTTGAATGATCTTGAATGAAGATCTAGAATCTTGAAAAATGTTGAATTTAATGTAAACTGGGACTCATACACTAGGTTGGGCGATTTAGTCTCAAATTAGGGTTTCTGACAGACACTAGACTCTAGAATTGCTAAATCAAGATCTGTTGAAAATATCTGAATTTAGGTACACTAGGACTCATATGATATAAGTGGTGATTTAGTCCCAGTATCAGGGTTGCTCTAAAACTCTAATATCCTCTGATGACCTCCTGTAGCTTTCTTCCCACCAAATCTCTGAGTCTGAATCACTAAAATAAAACCTATACGTGACTTTATGTGATCTTGTAAGTAAGATAACAACTTTGACAACTTTGCAATTTGAAAATGTTTCTCCTATATTTCTCTTTAATGGATCTTCAACCTAGATCTACAATCACATATGAAAGAGAGGGGAAAATGTTGTTTTATTAGTGGATAGGGGTTTTCCTTGGTCAAACCATGTTTTGGTAATCAAACCTTGAAATGAAATGAAGTAGAAAGGAGGAATGATGAATGAACAAATATGCAATGTTGCAACTCACTAATTCCTTGAACAAGATGTTGCAAACATGTATGAAATGGCTAGCATGAATGTGGATATTAAATCATTCTTGAATGTTGTAGATCTTGACTTGAATGCTTGATTGAATCATAAAACCCTACATCACAAATGTTAGCTCAAAAACAAACATGATGCACATGATGAATTTGATATGATACTTGATACTTGAATAATGCTCCAAAATGCTTGATAATCACTCTTAATGCTCTTGAATGCTCTTGAATTCTCTTGAATACTCTTGTGAACTCAAATTTTCTATAAGGATGCTTATTCAACTTGCTAGGTGAAAAATAAGTGAAATAACCTTGTATTTATAATTTTTTATACCAAATTCCCTGAAATTACAACACTACAATCCGACATGAGATCTAGGAGAATAAAATCCCACCAAGAATTTAATTTTAATTTAGTTCTAAGCTAATTGGGACTCATAATCCAATTGTGGCATGTATGAGTTCCATTAGGCTAAGCTTGGGACACATTTTTCAAGAAATGCTTAGTTTTATGTGAAATCCAGATTAAGGCCACAAAGCCTAGGTGCGACTCATATGCCCAAGGTGGCGTATGAGTCTTAGATCACTAAATCTAGGCCATACAATCCAAAACCACTAAATTATGATTGATCAATTGATGTACGTCAAGATTATCCTCAGAAAAATGCATTAATTAAGGCTTGTGGATGCAAAATAAGGCCAATTAATGCATAAAGAATCTCAATTAATTAATAAAACCCTAGATTAGTGTGAAAGTGTGAGAAAACACTTTCTAACACCCAAATAAGGCATAATTAAGTCCATTTAGTTCACAAGGGCCCAAACAAGTGTCAAAATGTAACGAGATACATTTTTCTACACTACAGTTAATTCAAAGAGAGAAGCTTCCAAAAAATCTATAGAAATATTTTTATTATAATCTTGGTAGATATTGAGAAATTATTCCTGTTTATATTCTTAGTCTATCTAGTGGTATTTTGTGTGATTGGAATTCCACATATTTTTCTCCAACAAAATTCTATTTTTAATGGTTTTTTTTAAGGGATTATCACATCTAATACTCTCAATGTCACAATCACTGATTTTTATTCTCACCATGATCTTATATTTAAGGTTAAATTATTGGATAGCTTACATGTTCATAAAAACATTTCTATTGAAGATGATCCTACAATTTTTGGAGGTGAATTTAATGCTATTTTATTTCATAAAAAAAAAAATTGTGGACTTCCTATTCTCCCTCATTCTATTCACATTCTTCTTTAAAATTATTTAGCTTCAATTAATGGATATTCCTTCTAGAAATGATTCTTCTTTCTTAGAATAATCAAGGAATTGGGCATACTTTTATTGAGAAAAGTGGATAGTTTCTTGGGGAATGATTTTTTGATTTCTTAGCTTCTTGAATTGCTTCTTCTATTATAAATAATGTAAATTTGTATCATTGTCACCTATCTTTAAAAAGGAAAGGATATTTAAGCCTTGAAATGTCCCTTTTAAATTTTAGATCATGTGGTTAAAAAAAGATGACATGGAATGAATTATAGGAAATTGTATATTTTTACATATAATTTTTATTTGATTATAATTTCCTCTCCTTACGTCATTTTTACTCTAAAATAGGTATAAATGGGGTTGATCCCCTCTCTACATATCTATTTCTCATTCTAGTAGAAGGACTTGGCATGGTTTTTCAATACCTTATGTTATTTTACTCTATTTTGACAAATGTTATGTGGAATAGAGATTTAATTTCCCATATTTAATTAAAGGATGGCACTTGTTAAATGGATAATACCACTCTAAGAGAAGCTACTACTCTTAGCTAAGCTCTTCACATTTATATTAGTGTATCTAGTCAACTCTTGAATGAACAAAAGTCTCAAGATTTCTTTTCCTATATAGACCCTCATATTGAGGTACATGTTTATAATATTCTTCATTTCCAAGTTATTTCTCCTCCTTAAAAATATTGTATTTCTTCATATTTATCCCGCTTGTCGTTTGAAAAAGAGTGGAATGTTATGTTTAATGCTATTCAATATCATATTAGCTATTGGACATGCACATACCTCTTTCCAATTGACCATATAATCCTTCTTAAAGATATGATTCAAGATATACCAAACTATAGATTCATGGCTCTTGTAGCTCCAAAAGGAATCATCTTTTATTAGGACTATAAAATGAGAATGTTTTTTCAATAAGGAAATTTAAAGAGAAAATAAGTTGCATGTAGTCAATTGGGATATAATTTTTTAACGTAAGGAGATAGGAATTTTTGGTATACAATCTTTCTTCCATAATAATATAACTATTGCTACAAAACAATAATGGATATTTTATTTTGGGAATAATTCCTTATGGTAGATAAATATTAATTTGCAGTATCTAAATATAGAGAACAATATGTTTATCCCTAGAGACTGGCCCTTGGAAAACGTTCTTAGATATATGGAAAATATGAAACTAGGTTGTATTTTTCTTAAACTTTTAGTATTTTATAGTGTGGGGAAGGGAGACCTTTATTTTTTTTGGATGAAAAACAATACCACCATAGCCCTCTTTCTATGTAATTCTCCTACCTCTTGAAATTAAACAATAAAAATATTGAATTTTGTTAGACTAATTTTTCTAAATTTCAGTATGTAGTCATGCAATGTGATGTGAAGATTTAGAAATATAAACCTTGGTGTTTTTTACTAGGTCCAAAATTCCCTCACCTCAATGACTATTTCGCTAATATTTTAGCATCCTACAAGTTGCCTTTAGATATAGATCCATATTCATTGAATGGGATTCAAAATGTTCTTGGATTTACAATGTGCAAGTTAGTTATAACTCTTTTCTAGAAGATAAAGTAAAAGCTCAAAAATATAAGCTTTAGAAAAGAGTTTTTATATCTTAAATTTTGGACTAAGGTTAATTCTTTCATGTGGATTGCATCTTTTAAATAAATGTATTCACTACAATGTTATTCTAAAAAGAGGTGTTGTTGATTTCAATAAATATATTATTTTCCTTCAAGATTAGATATTCTAATAGATATCTTATTTTATATTTCCTATTCGCTACTTTTGTTCATCAATTATGGTGTGATTTATTTAGAATTTCATAGACTAATTGTGTATTTATCAAAGACTCTCTTGTTAATCAACTACAACCTTCTCTAAACCTAAAAGCTCTTTGATTTGCTAGAATATTTGATGCAAGTGAATATAAAAGAATTTAATGGTACGAAAAGATATATAAATTAAGTTTGAGGTATAATAATAGCCAATCTAAAATATATATCAAGTTCAAATTTAGGATTATCAATCGGGTTTTTGGTGGGAATTCATTTTTTTAATGAGATATAGTATTCATGTATTTTCTCCCTTTTTCACATCTTTCAATAATTTCCCTCCTCTAGGATTGGTTAATATTAATGTTGATGGTGCTTCAAAAGTCAGCTGTAAAATGTTTGCATGAGAGTTTTTTGTCATGATCTGAGTTAATTTCTACTTTGCAATTAGCCTTGGTGTTGATTCTAATAATTTTGTGGAGACTATGAATATTAGAAAATTTCTTTTACATGTTAAATAAATGCATTTCACTAAAATTATTCTAAAATCCAACTCTAAATCTTGGTTAATTATTTCAAAATAAATTTCTTCTTTCACTTCAAGTAGTTTCTAGATACTAAATGAATGTAAGAAAGACATCAAAATCATCGTTAATGGTTTTAATATTGTTAGGTGGAACCCATTAAAAGGAAAGAAAACTAGGTTACTATTATTTTAGAAAAATCAACTTTTGATTGGAATGGCATTAAGGTTGATACTAGAAATGATCATGATTGTTCTAGCTAGGATATCAGCAGCAATCACTTTAGTGGTTTTGCAATGTTGATTACAATGTCTTGTAAGACTCATGATTCCTACTATTGTGTTTCTTGTTGGTGTGTGCATATTGTTGTAGTGTTCTTCCTATTTATTTCACTATCACTAAGTTTAGCATTGCTATTTTTCAGTAATTTTTTATTGATCCAATTTCTAAATTATAAAGACAAACATTATTTTTTATACTCAAAACATATACTCTTGGCAAGACAAAATATGTATAAGCTTTTTTCTTTCTTTTATATTGATTGTCTAATTTCAATTCATCTAACTTTTATTATTGATTATCTAAAATTGATGTCAATTGTTTCTTTAATATATATATTTAAATGACCCTATGAAATATATGGTCGGCTGCTTTGTATGGATCTTTACTAGTTGATCAGGCAAGAAAAGAGCCCCTTCCATAAGACGGCGAGTTGAGTATTGGTTTGGATGACTGGTGGCGCACAAGAACCTACGAGTAGGCCATAGCCCTCTCTTCCGATCCCTTTGTCTGCGTCTGAGAGGATCAGCTATACTTTTTCAGCATTCCCATCTGAGATCTATGAATATCATTTTTGCTGGTGATTGACGGACGGGAGCTGCTTGTGACTGTTTGTACTCGTTGTTGAAAGAGCAAAAAGGAAACTTCAACTACTCCACTGTTTTCGCAAACAGTAGCAGCACCTTCAACGCCACCCAACGCAATGCCCGCCTTACATTCTCTCCGTCAAGAGCGGCATCATATCCCATCTACGGATTGCAAGCGTGGCCTCATTATCCGCCCTCAAATTTCTCATCCAGGTTAAAAGAAAAAGAGAAAAATCTCACGTTTGACGACAGTAAATTTATGGTGGTTCTCAAAGTGGTTCTCATTTTCGTCAACAGCTGGCAGGGGCACAAGATGGTTGTTGTGCAGGCAGACAGACACGACGTTAAAACCAGTGGGCGCATCTTACTTAGCATCGTGTTTCATTTTATCTGCCCATGAAGAAATTGAAATTGTTAAGCTCCATAAAGAACACACCTATGCTGCAGCAGGGATTGCTAGAGTGGGGAGAGATAGTGTTTGGTTGGTTCATTTTGTTTTTCTTTTTATTATAAGATTTGATGCTTATAATTAAATGGAGGTTTGGGCTATCTTTGTTGTTTTAGAAAAAGTCTGTGAGTTAGATTTGAAGAAGATTATCCGACAGATGGATTCTATGACTTTGGTTTCTCTTTTGATGTGTAGAAGTTTTTTTGGATATTTTTCTAAAACAACAAGGATAGTCCGAACCTCTATTTAATTTATCAATCTTAATGACAATTGTTGATGTGTAGAAGTCCTTTTGCATATTTTTCTAGATTAAAATGTGACTCATTATAGTTAGAAGGATCCTTGACCATGCAACACGACTATTAAACCTATAGAGTAGTTATAGGTTTGTTCCAATTCTACACTAAGATGTGTAGAGAAGTCAAACAGCCTATAGATAAGTTATGATTTAGTTACAAGTATTCATCCTTGACTTCATGACCTATAATTAAGCTACAAGTTGAACCTCTAGAAAGATTATATGTTGGTTACAAGTCTTCAATTTCTAGTTATAACTATCATGTGCATTTTGGCTACCTAAGCATGCTTATGCATTAGACAAGCTACCCAATAAGAAGATAATGTTACGGCACCATTTTACAATATCTATAGGTAATAAATTTCTACTAGTCTTTCAAAATAAATATCAAGTGGAGGGGTTTATAGTTTTTTCTCTTGAATTTGACTTTTGTGAACATTGAATTTATGTAAGGAAAAAATATGTTCAATTTTATTCCAATTCTTATATATATTGGATTGTTAGATACGATTCGTTATGATGTATTTGGTCCTATAAATATTCCT
This sequence comes from Sequoia sempervirens, assembly GCA_007258455.2. Classification (NCBI taxonomy): domain Eukaryota; kingdom Viridiplantae; phylum Streptophyta; class Pinopsida; order Cupressales; family Cupressaceae; genus Sequoia; species Sequoia sempervirens. The sequence goes on along the minus strand of VDFB02072274.1, from coordinate 11,770,235 downwards.
TTGTTGTACTAATAAATATATTATTTTTCATCTATTGTCAATTATTTTAAGACTTGGGTGCATTTTCTTATGAACAAGCCTAGGGTCTTTAGTTAGTCTAGGGAGCGTAAGGTTATCTTGAAAATTAGAACTAAGGGAAAGATAATGGTGATATAGAGTTTGATAGATTCCTTAAGGATAATGGTATAAATGGTTATATTGTAATTCCAAACACCCCTCAGTCAAATGGATTTGTTAAACACTTGAATATCACATCAATGGAAAAGGAAAAAAGTATGCTTAGTGGGGCTATCTTGGAATACAAGTATTGAGGAAAGGTAGTTGTTAATACATGTCACATAATTAGAAACTCTCGTACATCAATTTTTGTTCAAATCCCCTATGGAGATTTGGATAAGCAAAAACCATTCACATTGGCATCTTCATGTGTTTCATTGATGGACATATACACATGTTCCTATAAAGAAGTAATCAATGATAAATAAGAATCTAATTAAATATATCTTCATTGAACATTGTACCAGTGTGAAGAGATATATAATATTTCTCATCATATAGCTAGAAAATTCTTATATAGTTATAATATGATAGTTAGAGAGATCAAGCATTCTCTTATAGTTGACTAGCCAAAGGAGAATGAATTTTTTGTTGTCTAGTTACAACCTAAGACTAAGAAGGTTACACCATATTTTGAACTACAAGGTTCTATGAAATGTCAAAATATAATGTTATGAAATTTTAAGATATAGGTTACTTGAATATATCTTGCAATATCATAGGAATCTAAAAGAGCCTACAAGAACAAAGAATTAACAACAAACAATGATGATTTTGGAATGCAATGATTTGTATTTAGCTTAGTTTAAACAATGAGCTCAAACCCTCATTATAAAGAATGAGAATGAGAAAACTCATGATATGGATTGAAGAGAGGAGTAAATGAGGATGAGAACACTCATGCCATGGTTTGAGGAGAGGACTCCCCATCCTATAGTGGTGGCGAGTTTCTCTCCTCAATGCAAGGGAGAAGTGTCAAGAGGGATTGGACACCTCTCAAGATACCTCAACATCCTTGACACCTCATGGGAAATGAGTCAAGTGGTCAAATCCAACACCTAACTAGGCTTAAGTTAGCCTAACTAGAGTAGAATACACTAACACCCCCCTTAAGAATAGCTTAGGTGGGTATAGAAGAAATGGGTCCCAGCTACTAGCCTGATGAGGCACCCATGTACAAAGCAATCTCTCTAAAAACTGAAGTAAGATAGAAAACCCAGTGGGATAAAAACTATCCTCCAAAAAGAGAGAAAAGAGAAGACAAGACTAGAAATCCCCCCCAAAGATGATCCAACTACTGATGTAGACTACACCCCAAGAAGAGCTCGTATATGAATGAACTTGTTCTCAGTGAAAGGTTTGGTGAAGATGTCGACAACTTCTATTAAAGAATAGAAAAATACCAAGTCAATGACCTGACTATGAATAAGCTCTTTGATGTAATGCATGTGAATCTCAATGTGTTTGGTTCACTAATGTTGAACTAGATTATTGCATATGTGAATAGTAATTTGACTATCACAATGAATGATAGTTGGTTTCTTGAAAGGAATACCAAACTCTATAAGAATACCCTATAGCCAAATAGCCTTTGTAGTTGCATTAACAACTCCCCTATACTTTTCCTTTGTAGATGATAAAGTAATAGCAGATTGCTTCTTGCTTGACCAACTGATAGGACCTGAATCAAGTGAGAAACTGTATCATAAAGTAGACTTGATTCTCTGAACCACCAGTCCAATGTAAATCTGTGTATCCAAAAAGATCAATATATGTACCAGCTCTATAGTGAATCCCAAATCCAAGTGACCCCTGTAGGTAGTGAAGAATCCTCTTGGTTTCTTTCCAATGTAACTCATGAGGTTCTTGCATAAATTTAGAAACCATGCCAACTACATATGAAATATCTAGCTGAGTATGAGTCAAGTATATTAGACTTCCAACAAGTTGGCGATACAAAGTGGCATCAACCAATGGTGAAGTACAATAAGTCTCAAGCTTGACCCCTGATAAAAAAGGAGTTGGAGATGGCTTATAAGAAGTCATGTGAAATCCTGCCAACAAATAAAGAGTATACTTGGGTTGTGCAAGAGTGATCCTTGAATCAGATTTTGCAATCTTAATGCCAAGGAAATAATGCAAAATACCCAAGTCCATCATATCAAATATGTCATATAGAGCTGACTTCATTGTTGCAATAAAAAATGAAGAACTGCCTATGATCAAGAGATCATCAACATATAAAACCAATATCAATCGTGAATCATCCTGATGGAATAGATACACATTAGGATTAGAATGGAACCTATTGAAACTTGAAGCAAGCAAGAAGAAATCCATCTTGGCATACCAAGCTCTAAGAGCGTGTTTGAGTCCATATAGGGATTTCCTAAATCGCCATACTAAGGATGAATCCTGAACATACCCCTATGATTGTTCCATGTAGATTTCCTCTTCTAGGTCTCCATAAAGAAATGCACTCTTAACACAAATTTGATGTACTTCCTGGCATCTATATGAAGCAGCAACAGTAAGTGTGGGTCTAATTCAAGTCATCTTAGCGACAGGTACAAAAGTTTCAATGTAATCATATATCTACAACTTGTGAAAACCCTTTTGCAACTAATCGTGTCCTATACTTAACAATTGACCCATCTGCTCCATACTTAGTTTGATATATATATTTACATCGAACTAGCCTCCTTCCCTTAGGAAGTGAAGTTAAATCCAAAGTGTGATTTTTATGTAAGGAATTATGTTCCTCATCCATAGCACTATCCCACTCAAGTATGCATGATACTTTTCTAAATGTTTGTGGATCAGAAACTATGGAAAAGTAGGCATGATGCCGCCCCTAAAAATCTGACTCAATTTGTGTGTCACTTGTTGAATCCTATGCTCCTAAATCTGCCATATCAAGTAAATGAGAATGAGGTGAATCAAGTTCAAATATGTCAACCTCCAATGGAATCCCAAAACTAGATGAAGATTAACCCTCATCACTTCCATCTCTGTCATAGCTAGAAGAATCTATATCAGGAACTTGTTGTGAATGATTTGAAACATCAAGGTGTAGTGAGCCCAAGTTGGAAATGTTAAGTGTAGATTCATTGGGACTCTCATCAAACTTAACACTTCTCTCAATAAACAACTCATGTGTAGTAGGGTGGAGTAGACGATAACCCTTAACACCATTTGGATATCCAAAAAAAATACAAGGTTTGGATTGAGGATCCATAGCCTTGCATTGCTCCTTCAGAATGTGTGCCATAGCTGGAGACCCAAAAACTCTGAAATGATCAACTAATGGTTTTGTACCTTTCCAAGCTTCAAAAGGTGTTATTCATTTCAATGCTTTATGAGGTACCCTATTTTGAATATAACATGCATAGTTGATAGCTTCTACCCAGAATTTTGGTGCAAGTTCTTTATGATGATTCATCTAGTTAGCCATTTCTTTTAGTGACTTGTTCTTGCATTCTACAACTTCATTTTGTTGGGGAGTGTAAGGTACTGTATGTTGTAATTCAATCCCCTCTTATATGCAAAATTGTTGAAACCTATTGTTAACATACTCATGCCCATAATCTATCCTTATTATTTTAATTGGGGTATGTGCAGGATCATCATGGAAAAAATAGGCCCTTAAGTGGCAAAAAATTTAGAAAAATCAAAGTTAGGCAACTTGACATAAAAATTTGAATAAGTTATCTATATTATTTCAAAAATATGTAAGAATAGAATATGTAGTAAATTGAATTTAGTTTCTAAAATACTAGGTTTCTTTTTAAAAAAAAAATCTATTTGGTGAAAATTTGAAATTTCAATGCAATGGTACTTAAATTTCAGGGAAAAAATAAGAAGTAGGTGTATGTCTAACCACCCTAACCACAATAAAATAATAATTATTTTTTATAATATTTTAGATATAAGTAGAGGACTCATGCCCCAATGTGATACATTTTCTTTTTTTTTTTAAATTCCAAACAAATAATTAATTATGAATTTTTTATTACAATTTTTTTAAAAATATAAAAACTCGTATGTCTGACCACCTTAACTTGGTCAAAACTTCATGAAATTCAAATTTTCTTCTTTTAATCCTATAGTATACAAAGCATATAATGTGATGCATGTTTTGGATTCAAAAAATGTGATACCGTTTGAAAGCTATAGATTTTTTCAATCAGCCTATCAATCAAGACTTTAGTCATAATTTGAATAGAAAATGAATAATAATTACTTATTAAATTAAAATTAAAGCATAATTTATATCGGTGGAAAGTTGAGAATCTCCTTTAAAAACCCTTTTCATTTCATCAATTTTGGGTTAAAAAATAGTCGTCAGCTACATACCCATCATATTGCCACTTTTTGGCCCATCATGATCCTGCACATACCCATTGATTTCTTAGATTTCTTTTCAACTAAGGTTTTGAAATCTTGAAAGCATTCAAAGACTTCGGATGTTTTCCTAAGGAAAAGAACCCAAGTGTATCTAGAGAATTCATCAAGATATGTAAGAACATATCTTTCCTTAGTGAGGGATGGGTGTGGAAATGGTCCTAAAACATCACTATGAACAAGTTCTAAGACTTTTGATGCCCTTCATGCTTTACCTTTGTCAAAAAACTATTATGGATGCTTTCCTAGTGCACAACCTTCACAAATCCCCTTAGAAAATTTGACATTTTACAACCCTATTACCATGTTTTGTCGATAGAGTTGCTTGAGATAGCGATAGTTTAAGTGGCCAAATCGCTCTTGCCAAAGATTGCTAGTGTCATTGGAATGAGTGAGCAATTATTTTGAAGGGGGACTATGAGAAAATCTATAAAAAGTATACAATCTTAATTGATGATCTTCTTTTCCTATAGCTATCAGATTGTTGCTATTCAATTCCATGATTTCAACTACATTTGGAGAAAATTCAACTGTTTGACCTTTTCCTAGATGAGTGATTTGATACACAAAAAGAAGATTATTTGATAGTGAAGGTACATTTAGAAATTTTTGGAAAGTTCCACCTTCAACATCAATAGACCCTCTTCCTTTAACCAATGTTGGAGTATCATCACCTAAGGTGATTGAAGACATGCCACATGATTCCAAAGATGAGAGCTCAACTTGTGATGATCTCATATGATGAGTAGTACCCAAATCTATAATCCAATATGGTGATAAGGATGAAGTAGAAAATAAAGCTTTTCCCTTTTCTTAGAGTTTCCTTCATTTTTATCAGCCTTTTTGTCAACTTTGTTGTCTTTTTTATCATCCTTGTCCTTCTAATTTTATTGTTTATTACCCTTAGAAGATTGACCTTTCTTATTTCCTACAATGAGTGCTTGAGATTTACTAGTCTTCAAATTTCCCATTTGTATTAACTTCTCTTGATCCCTTGTTATATTCGCAATGAAGTTATCAAGAGAGGACATAGCCCATCAAGTTCGAAGAGCTCTCTTTGTAGAGTAGAAAGTAGCTACAAAAGCAGAGTATTCAGGACCTAACATAGACAAAATTGATAGTACTAACTAAGTATCTTTTTTATCAATACCCCACTCTTTAAGTTGCAACCTTAAGAACATGAACTTAGTAAAAAAATCTTGAAGAGAAGTAAAGTTTCTTAGACTTAATGCTATGAGCTCATTTTCTATCTCATGACCCCTAAATTCATCTGTCTTTCCAAATAGCTTATCAAGACCTTCCCATATTTCATTGGGTGTTTTTAAGGACTGAATATGAAATAGTAATTTAGGTGATACATTAAGATATAAGAAACCAAAAGCTTGATCTCTTTTGTTAAACCATTTTTTCTTATCCTTAGCAACATACTTAGGTTATTTTACTGTATTAATTACTACCCTATGCAAGCCTCTATTCATGAGATAAATTGACATTTATATTTTCGAGTCATGATAATTAAAAGGTGTTCATGGTTAAATAGTTACATTAGAATCCATTTTTCCTTAGTTGCTTTGTTGAGTGTAGAAAGAAAGAAGTAGAATTGCTTGCAAAAGTGAAATTGAGACACAAAAGAACAAGAGCACTCCTCAAGGAAGTGTCAAAAATAACACAAACAAGAGCCCCCTTGATTATTTTGATCCACCCCCCCAAATTTGGCTCTTTATAAAGGAGTGTGTGTAAGGAATTGAAAAAGTCAGAAGCTAAAAAACCATGTGACTAGGTGCTTGTTTTGAATATAACATGCATAGTTCATAGCTTTTGCCCAAAATTTTGGTGCAAGCTCTTTATGATGACCAAAAATAAAAGATCCTGCAAGAACAAAGGATTAACAACAAAAAATGATGATTTTGGAATGCAATGATTTTTATTCAACTTTGTTGAGTGCAAAAAGAAAGAAGTAGAATTGCTTACAGAAGTGAAATTGAGACACAAAAGCACAAGAGAACTCCTCAAGGAAGTGTCAAAAATAACACACACAAGAGCCCCCTTGATTATATTGATCCCCCCCCCCAAAATTTAGCACTTTATAAAGGAGTGTGCATGTGTAAGCAATTCAAAAAAGTTAGAAGCTAAAAGACCATGTGACTAGATGCAGATTTGAAATGCCTCCTTTGGATTTGTCAACAAATTGAATGCCTTCAAACCAAAAAAATTCCAGAAAATAGAGAGAAGAGGTGGATTGGAGCCCCAAATCAAGAGAGAAATTGCAATATTACTAGCATAGGTCAACAACAAAAAAAAGCCTTGATCCATAATTGTCGCCTCTGTGAATAGGACTCATGCTTCTCACATAGATTTGAATGATCTACACATGCAAATCATGGCCTTTATTGGAATGGATGTGGGCTATGTTGGGTAGTGACCAAACTCCACACATATTCCTTACACCATAGCAATGCCAAATGAAATGGTCCATGGGGGGATTAGGGGATTTATTCATGCATCTATGACCAGAGATTTCACAACTCAAAGTAGAGATATCGCACCACAAATCGTGTCTACAAAATGGAAGTCATGCCTCTTCTTCAACTTGGGTCTAGTCTTCCTCTACAAGCTGGGCAGTTCAAACCATGTTGTTGTCCTCCCTCACACCTTGTGTAGCTATGTGCTTAGGTGTTTCCAAAAAAAATGCCACCTTATTCAATCAGCCTTTCACTTGGTTGAACATGGAATCAGGATCAAGAAAGGAGTGCGATGGGCCTTTCTCACGCCTTCAATCAACCACAAAATTGAGACATTGAAGCCTGCAATGAGATAAACTAAAGGGATTCCTGTCTCTCATTTTTTTTCCCACATATTTGAGACATATAGAAAAGAAAAAAATAAAAACAATTCGCAAAATCACCTTGCGGATCTGAAAAAATCCTCCACCAATCTAATACCATAAAATAGCCTGCAAGAATAAAGGATTAACAATAAACACTGATGATTTTGGAATGCAATGATTTGTATTCATCTTAGTTTCAAGAATGAGCTCAAACCCTCATTATAAATAATTAGGATGAGGAAACTCATGCCATGGATTGAGGAGAGGACTGACTGAGGATGAGCAAACTCATGCCATGGATTGAGGAGAGGACTCCTCATCCTATAGTGGTGGTGAGTTGCTCTCCTCAATGCAAGAGAGAGGTGTCGAGAGGGATTAGACACCTCTTAAGATACCTCAACATCCTTGACACATCATGGGAAATGAGTCAACTGGTCAACTCCAACACCTAACTAGGATTAAGTTATCCTAACTAGAGTAGAATACACTAACATAATCTATATTGAACATGATTATAAGGCATGGGAGTTACTTATTATGAATTATATGATTTGAACTTGTTATATTATGAGGGTTACATTGGAACATTGATCATCATCATGATAGTCTTATAATACATGTAATAAAGGGTATGTGCAGGATCATGATGGGAAAAAAAGTAGCGATATGATGGGTATGTGTAGGGTATGTGGCTGATGACTTTTTTTTTACACAAAATTAATGAAATGAAAGGGTTTTTAAAGGATATTTTATGCTTTCCACCAATATAAATTATGCCTTACTTTGAATTTAATAAATAATTATTATTCATTTTCTATTTGAATTATGACTAAAGTCCTGATTGATAGGTTGATTGAAAAATATGTATAGCTTTCAAACGGTATCACATTTTTTGAATCCAAAACATGAATCACATTATATTCTTCGCATACTATAGGATTAAAAAAAATTGAATTTCATGAATTTTTGACCAAGGTGGTCAGAGATACCAGTTTTTATATTTTTTAAAAGTTGTAATAAAAAAATCATAATTAATTATTTACTTGGAAAAAAATTATAAAATAATATGCATCACATCGGGACATGAATCCTCTACTTATATCTAAAATCTTATAAAAAAATATTATCATTTTATTGTGCTTAGGGTAGTCAGATAGACACCTACTTCTTATTTTTTTTCCTGAAATTTGAGTACTACTGCATTGAAATTTCAAATTTTCACCAAATAGATTAAAAAAAAAAAACCTAGTAGCTTACAAACAACATTAAATTTTCTATAGATTCTATTCTTACATATTTTTGAAATAATATAGATAACTTATTCAAATTTTTACGTCAAGTTTCCTAACTCTGATTTTTTTGAATTTTTCGCCACTTAAGGGCCTATTTTTTTCCATGATGATCCTACACATACCCTAAAACATCTTAGAGAGGAGGAACATGATAAATTTGTGTACTTATGTTGAAATTTTGAGTATGATACATTATGAAAATTTATGATTTAGTTGTAAGGATATTTATTCTAAATATAGCCTAAAAATTAAAACTTAGTGTGAAGCATTAGAATTTAGGATATTGGTTTTGTGTTTCATAACTCTTACATGTGTAATCTAGTAGATAGAAATAATATTGGTTGATAAGGATGGAAGATCAATTGCATCATTAAATGTGCCCTCTCCCATGTCAATGGATCCTTTCCCACAAATACACATATGTTTATTGTTTTCTATAAAAAAGATGTGGTAAATTACAAGGATCAAATCATGAGAATATAACCTATAATGAAGCCATATGATGTGAAGATCCAAAATAAAGAAGTCATATCCCTAACTCAAAAATTGTAGATGCAATAAATGTTTTACATTTCATCCAATTTGTTTGATTCATAAAAGGGATGTAGGTCCTAAATCACACTTCTCCCAATTAGGGACATTAAGGATTAAAATGATCTCATATCCACTTAACTACAAACCTCAATGGAAGAGATGTAATGGTGGATCAATGTTTTAGTTGTTAAATTTATGTGTGGACGATGTGATTGATTTACTTCTAATTGACCAAATCTTATGATGCAATGTTCTTTCTAGATTAACTATGAAAATGTATCAAACTAAGATGATTTCTAAGAAATGTAAAAGATGAAGATAGAAACATAATTTAGAAACATCAAGAGAAAAAATAGAGGAACCTACCATAGAAATTTGGTGTTGAATTGGCTAGTTACGAGCATGATGTACCCTAGACCTAGGTCTTTCCTTCTAAGATCTAAAGCCACGAGCTTGAAGTTTCTAGTTTGTAGGTCTTCTTCTCCTAGGGTCACTATCAAAACTTTGTCTATTGTTGTAAAAATCTATTTTCTATGTCTTGACCACTTGTAGGGTTTGAATTCTTAAATGAGCAATTTTTCCTCAATCTTCCTCCAATTTGCTTTAGATTTGAAAAATGTGCACATGAAAGCAAGGGAATGGTTGTGCTTTATAGAGGCTTGTTGAATTCAAACCTTGTTTGTGTATTTCTACCTCCACAATGGATATGATAATGTATAAAAGAGAGCTTACCCTCAGTTGAGGAGAGGCTAAATGATAAACAAGCAATGAATTGACTAATTCTACAACTCACCACTTAAATCTACATTACTTGATCAACTAAATTCATGCACTCATCAGTTTTAAGGTGAATTTGATCACTTGATTTGAATTCCTACAAGTATTAGTACTCACAAAACAAACAAAAATAAAACATGAACAAAATTATGTCAAAACATGATGAATGATTGACATGTTGTTTGATTAAAATGAATGTTGCAATAATACTAATAATTCTACACTTGAATACTCTTGATTTCTTTTAGGATGCTCCATTTTACTCAATAAAAGTGCTAGCATTGAAATGGTGAAAATGGCTTGTATTCATATGTAATTATTTTAATTTCCTACAAATCAAATATCAATAGCTGACAAATATTTTTAAAAATTCAAATAATAGAATACCGACATAGACATATCTAAAATGGAGCCAAAATGGGTTGGTCTAGGGCATGGGGTTCCCTAGACAAAAACCATCCTTTTTGAGGCCTAAAGTGTCAACATAAAATATTAAATGATAATTTAATTTTCATTGTTTTATTTTCCAAAGATGTTTATGAAATGAGTAATTAAAAGCATAATTAGGTCTGGAAGCACATAGGGGGAACTAAACCTAGTGTGAAATTTTCATGGGTGAAAATTTTTGATGCTACACTTAGCCCCCACTTTAGTGAGAGTATGAACTTACATTAAGACTCATACTAAAGTATGGAAAATATAAGAAAGGTGCAATTATCCAAGCATTGAATAGATAAGATGACATTGAATCAAGGGGATGCACTAGCCCCTAGATTCAAGATCCTATGGAAAAATAATACAAGGAAAAAGGAACACACATATAAAGTGTAATGTAACATGGAAAAAAAAAATCATACATAATAAAGACACGCAACATCACATAATGAAAACTTAAAACAATTCAAACATAGTGTAAATATAATGAAAACACAATGGAAACATGTTGAAGGGGGTATGACAATCACAGATTAGTAAGCTTAATAGAAATATTACTAGGATCTATACCCAAGGCATTCACAAGTCACAAGCTAACAAATTCCAATATTTTCTAGGTGAACCATGAACCAATGAATCACAAGCTAGTGAAGTTCGATACTCACTAGTTGAACTTTGATAAGAAACAACACATGATAGTGAAGTCCAGTATTCACTAGGTTATTTTATAAAAAGTTGGAAAATTAGAAATACACAAGGGCTAGTGAAGTTTGATATTCACTACATGTGATCCCATGTCAACCATACCAAGAATTATAATCCTAATAATTTTGATAAGGCACTAGAAAATTGATTGATATATCAAAAAAGAGCATCACCAAGTCCAATGTGTGTAAATAAAGTGAACCACATAACGGAATTTTTCCCCATATTAAAGTAATTGATAATACCTATTGAGTAGGAAAAGTGATCCTAGATCCAATTAGGATAACTAAGATTATCTCATTTTCACTTGACTCAACATTAAACATAAATTGACTAGGGTTTGATGATTAGCTTGTTGACACAATGGAGATCGAATCCCCAGTGTTTATGTTGTGATTTTTTGTTATGAGGATGATAAATTTGATGAATGATTTGATAAGCCTATTTGAAATATAACACTAAATTTTAAAATATAATTTATTCCAAAGACAAAAACAGAAAGTTACAAAACAATTTCAAATCTGAGATTGAGACACAAAGAGGAATATGTGATGAAAATTTTGAGCTTGAATTAGCAAGTCCATGGTTCCCTACACCCTATAAAAGACTCCCTTTTTTAATCTTGAACTGTAGATTTTTGGCACCTTGCACCTTTCTGGCTCTTCTAGGGTTTTTCACCTAAAAGGAGAGAGGTAGGGCAGAAAATGCTAAGGGGTTCATTCAAATTATGTTACGTATGATGTTATCTAAGCTAAATGAAGTAAAATAAATGCAATTAAGTGATTTAAATGAGAGATTATGAATGCAAAACTAAGATTTAAACTATGCTGGAAAACACACTGTGATATGTAAACAATGAACTAGAAGATGAATAAATGCAAAACATAAAGAAATGGAATGAAATAGAGTGCACTTGGGCAATATTTGTGGAATATGGAATCTATAGAATGTTTCCTAATATTCTTAAAAATCAACAGTGGAACTCATTCGCCCAGGGTGGCGAATTAGTCCTAGTACTGGTGAAATCTATTAGGGATCAAGTCTCTGACTATCAAGATTTGAAATCTGACAAAATCTAGATTTTTCAATATTAAGGTGGGAATAATTTACCTTTTGTGGCAAATCAATCCTCTCCCAAAATTCTGAGAGACAACTCTGCAACACCAGATATGGAAATGTCTGCTTATCGGGTTGCCAAAGTCAATTCTTCAAGAAACGGACATAAAACCTTCTCCAAGCTTGAAATAGAGTTAGTTTGACTTGAAGCACCTAGTTGACTTGTTGACAAATCTACAATTACCTAAATGCTTGTTAAATATGCATAGAAAGGTTTGCAAACACACATGCAAGAGGGGGAAAATGGTTGAGGGTTAGAAAATAGGGGTTTTCCTTGGTAAAACCCCACTTTGGTAATCAAACCCTTAATGAAATAATGAAATGCAAGAGAATGATGAACTAACAACACGAAAATGCTATCAACTTAGCAAACCCTTGAAGATGATAATCTGAAGTAATGTCAATGGATGCTCCAAAATGCTTGAAAAGTGCTTGATAAGATATTACAAGATACTTGAATGCTTGAGATGATGTGTGAATGAATGCTTGAATGAATGGGGGTTAGAAAGGATATAAAAAAACTTATTTATACAATCTTGTGCCTTAGTAACCTATTCATACCTCATCATAGGCCAACATCAAGTGATTTTGAATAAAAAACCAAAAGGAATTTTGAAATATTTTGAATTTGGAGACAAGGGGGACTCATTCGCCACCCATGGCGGATGGGTCCCACCTAGGACCTAAAAATGGGTGTTGGGAATTATCTTGTATTTAATTTTGGTTGTTGGGCTTACATTAAAAAATACACTTAATTAAGCCTTATGAGGGCATAAAAAGGTCAAATAAAACATAAGAAAAGGATAAATAGTGGAGTTGTGCCTAGGAAAGCCTGAAATATTGTTACAAGACTTTACAACACTTCAAAATAGGACCTGATTAATGATGAAAAGGTGGTTTTGAGGTGAATTTTAATGAAGAGAGTCTAGAAGAGTGTAGAAATTTTTTACAACACCTTCACAAGACATCATTATTTGAATTTTAGTACCTAAATATGCATGTTCAAGCCATGTTACAATATAAAATCAAAACAAAATAGATCAAACATCATGAAACAAGACCTAAAATGCCATGAAAATAACAAGGGGACATTTTTCTATGGCACATTTATCCCCCACTTTAGTGAGAGGATGAACTTTCTTCAAACTCACACGAAAGTAGCCTTGAACATCGAGAGGAGGGTTCAAATGCACTTATGTTAGCAAGATGGAATAACAATCAAGAGGGATGATCAAGCCCCCAGGATGAAGATCCCATGGCAAACTAATCATGAGAACAAAGGAACACACAAGTGTTGAGAATCAAATGAAGCTTCGATTGTCTTTCCAACTAGTTGTGGATTAGATCTAGGTTGATTGAGAATGTATACTCACTCTGGGGTGACATAACTCATGGCATTTTTCCAGGTGAGAAGGCCCAAATATACTCACTTTGGGGCCACGAAACTTCTAGTTATCCGAGGGGTGAGAAATCCAAAGAGGTAAGATACATATGCTAGTTGGTATGCACTCACACACACAAAGGTGGCTATGGGGAAAAGTCATGCTGCTTGGTGGGCTTCCCGCTCAACCATATCAAAGTTATACCTCTTGATAATTTTAACAAGGTGCCACAAGGATAAATGTCAATTTGTGCTCCATGAGACAAGCAAAGCTCTGAATGCTTAGAAATCATGAACAAAAAGCAAGGTACCACAGGCATGCAAGTTGTGTTATGTAAGGTGGCAAAAATGCAAAATGTAAAATGCAAAAATGTAAAAATGTAAAAGATGTTCAAAGGAGTCTTGTTAAGTTTATAAAAGGTCAGTCACTTAGGGAACATTGTGTCTAGTGTCTCCAAGAGAGGACCAATCAAAGAATAGTATAATCACAACTTAGGGGATGCAGTGCATCACATCAGGCCACCAAGAGGAATGCAATATGCTAAAATAGATCACATTTATGGATATCACACCCAATTTCATCCAATAAATGATGAACACGGCATATGAATGACAAGGCTACACTAGGAACCAAGAATGCAAATGAATTATGGTAATGTATGCCCCCCAATTTAAAGGAATTTCTACACACCATTCTATGAGCAATTACTTTAAAGTAGCAAAGGGAAGAAAATGCAAAAGGAAAACAAGACATGAGAGCCAACTTGGAAATCCCAATTCCAAGTCATATGTTTTGAAGTTAGGTTGCATCATGTCAAAGAAAATGAAAAATAAAGAAAGGGAATTTCCCCCAAGAACACACCAAACACATAAGGGATCTATGGATTTGGGGTCAATATGTTCGTTGCTACAATGTTTTGATGAAAGAGCTTGAAACTGTCATCATTCCCCAAAGCACATAGAACTAGAAGAATCACAAAAAGAGAGTGAAGAAAAAAAGAAAAAGAAAGTCCATTTTGGGTCAACATGGAAGAGACATTGTGGTCTCAATGATTTGCATCATCCCCAAAAGGAAAACATAAGCGAAAAGAAAGAAAGAAAGAAATGTGAAAGAAAATGAAAAAGCTTTTGGGTCAACATGAAGGAGACGTTTCGGTCTCAATGATTTGTATCATCCCCAAAAGGAAAACACAAAACAAAAAGAGAAAAATACAAGAACCTTTTAGGTCAACATGGAAGAGACATAGGGCATCTCTATGCTTTGTGTCATCCCCAAAAGGAAAAAACAAAATGAAAAAAAGAAAGTGAAGATGCATGACATATAGAAGAATAGAGATACAAATAGAGGAAGTGTACAACAAGAGAGAACATCAAATGCACATTACAGGGGAACACGATACACACAAGAAAGGAAAAAAAAATAAAAAGATAAATGCAAAAAGGCTAGCTAGGAAAATGTGAGTCAACCATCTAACAATTCATCCACCTCCCAATCACGTTCAATGTAATGAGAGGGTGGTTGACTATCCAAAGGAAGAATTTTAAGCGACAAACTAGGAGTCATACCACATTTTCCACTTGGTGTACATGATTTATCTTTTAAGCTCATTATAGATGAAAATAAAGAGTTCAAATCAGTGTGTACTTCTTCATCTATTTTGGAAATATATGCATTGTCATCACTATCAAGATTGATGACAATAGGAGGATGAAGGGTGATTTCCAAGGAAGGATGTATCAAAAGTTGTGGTTGTTGGATTGGTTCATTTTTTTGTGAAGGTTCCATTGGACTATCTTGTGGTGGGTCAAGAGAAGGAGGGTGGTCAACTATCATTTTTGTCAAAGGTAGAGGTTGATTTTCTTTATTTTCTTCTATGCATGACTAACGAGCGAGGAGATGATGACGATGCCTCTGTTCCCGAGCACCATGGTTTTGTTTAATTTTTTTTTGGAGTTGTTGATGTGTAAGAGTAGATTGATTCATCATAGGTTCTTCTACTTCTAAAGAGGGAAGAACAGAAGAAATCGAAGAAGATGGGTTAACCACTTTCTCTTTGGCTTTATATACTTGTTTAATGTGAGGAGGAATGACAAGAATTGTTTCATTTTCCCTTGGTCATTTAAACGATGGCGGGGAAGTGTCTAAGGGTGGTTGGTCATGAGTTTGTATAGTTTTTTCGGTGTCATAATTAGGTTTTTCAAGCATGGTTTCATCTATGATAGGATGTTTGGAAATGTACAGGGACGTGTTATGAAGAGACAATCCAACTATGCATTTGGAATTAAAT
>VDFB02072274.1:11724390-11754319 GCA_007258455.2 Sequoia sempervirens | reverse complement strand
AAATAGCCCTTCAAAAATTGTTTCCTTTTAGCACTTTGGACTCTTAAGGGAAACTAGTGGGCAACAGAGTTAACTTCTTCACAAACTTGGTTTGAAGTAATTTCATTCTTTTTGTGCATTTGAGAGACATTTTGACTGGAGGTCGGTCTATGAGCCCTGTTCTATGATATTACAAAAAGGTATTGTGGACCTATATTAAGCTACCACTCTCAATATCATACAAATTGAACCCTGGCATCAATAGACTCTGTATATCAAGCTACCACAATTTTGTTGATGTTAGCAGCTTCGTCGATCTCTTCTAGCCGTTCCAGCACATGACAAAGCTTGGAAAAGAGAGAAGGAAGTCTGCTAGCAAAGAGGAGAGTAGAGTCCGCTTCAAGAGTAAAACATGGCACTTGCTAAGACTAAGCCCGCCCAACCATACAAAAGTGGCATACAATATAGCCAAGTCCGCTCCAAGGAAATAATCAATGGCTTGGTATAAAGCAAAGTCCGCTAGCAATACATAAAGGAAAGTCCACCCTTGTTTCTTGGCACAAACACTCAGCAAAGCCCGCCCATGTTAAGAAAGGGATGTGTCAAACATGATTGAAGTCCGCCACATGTCTTGGCCATGAAACTTGACAAGGTCCGCGCTTACCAAAGAGTGACATGGCATAAAAGATGGAATCTTGCCAAATCCGCTTCAAGAGGATAATGAGTGTCCGCACTTAGAAGAATATGAACATGGAAAGTGAATGAGTGAAGTCCACTCAGCATGTTAAGTCTGAAATGGAAAGAGAAAAGAGGAAGTCTGCCAGCCTTAAAGTGAAATTGAGCTCACCCCTCATTTGTAAAGGGTGGAGACAGTGTATAGAATTGTTGTGATAAACTATTTCTGATCATAAAAGCTCTTATGCATGATTTGATTTGAACCACTTTTATTGTCAAATAGTGTGCATGGTTGCATAACTTCTTCCACCATAGATTGGAGATAGATTAGAATTAGATTACACTTGGAATAAAATTTGCTTTGAAAGTTTGTTAGATGAGTGCAAGATTTGATAAGCATTGATTTATCATGGAACTTTTGCTCATACTTTCTTTGAACGAATGATTTTTGTTCAATGCGTAAAGTTAGCCTGAGCTTACTTTGTGGATTCTTAACTTCTGTCTAGATAAATATTGTTCGATTGGAAGGTAGTTATTCATGATATGAAAACCATAAGCACATTTCCTTGAAGATTGCAATGGATTTGCGTAGTTGGCGCGATTCCTATGTGGCGAAACAAAGTTTGGTTTCATTTCACCAAGTCAATACCGTCTCTTGAATTCTTAGGAAGTAGATTAGAACTTCTGACCCCTTGTCTCCTTTTTCAGTTTGTTTGATTTGCAACCCAAATAAAAGATCTTCATTGTCCAGACCTTCATTGTGAATTGAAAAAATCTAGTGTAAGTCCCCTTGTGATTACTAGCAAATCACAACACCCATTCAGCTTACCACACGTCAAGACCTAACATAAGAAACATTGCAATCACCATATGATCTTCTCGCAATCTTAGCATACGGGGTGGTTTTTCAAGAGAGGATAGGGTGTCTCTGGGCATTTTTATTCTGATGTATGAGTGTGTCATAAAACATGTATCAACAGGTTAAATATGAGGATTTGACAATGCTTGCCCTCAACAATTTTCCATTGTCTTGGTAGTCCTATATTCAAGGAATTAGCACAAGGTCCAAACTCCTGAAGTTTGATCGTTTGAGGGCTGATTGCATTCATTATGCATCAAGATTGATGGTTAGAGGTGTTGGCCAAAATTCTACTAATGAAGAGATTCATGTTCTTGTTTCCCAACCTTCAAAAAAGAAAGGAAGAAGTGGAAAGAAGGGATTCTTCAAGAGGAATCGAGACAAAATAAATGATAGTGCTCCCCCTTCCAAGAAGAAGCGAGACTTGTCCAAGATTCAATGCTTTAGGTGTGATAAGTTTGGTCACTTTTCCAAACATTGTTCAGATAGACCTAAGCATCAAGCCTTCGTTGTAGATGTAGATGATGTTTCTCCATAGAAGAACGAATTGTTTTTTTACTCATCATTGTCAAGCAATGTACCCATTGACACCAACACTTGGCTGATCAACAGTGGTTTTCTCAAAAAGAGGGAGTTGATTATGAAGAATCATTTGCTCATGTTGCTCATTACACTTATTTCAGAACTATCATTTCCCTTGCTACATCAAGAGGACAAAAGATTCATCAAATGGATGTGAAGACAACTTTTCTCAATGGTGTGATTGAGGAAGAAGTTTACGTCGAGCAACCTAATGGTTTTGAGGTTCATGGGAAGGAGTCACATGTGTGTAAGCTAAAGAAGGCCTTGTATGGTCTTAAGCAGGATCCTCATGCATGGTACAAAAGGATTGATCGGTACCTGTCTAGTTTGCTTCTTGAAGAATGATGCTGAATCAAATCTCTACTTTAAGGTAATCAATGGTGATGCATTAATATTGGTACTAATTCATGCTTCTAGGCTGCATATATATATATATATATAATTAATTTTTACATGTTTTCTCCATTGTTCGACCCCTACACCACAAGTAAATGGTTGCATAGTGTGTGGAATGAGGGGGCAGTAGGACTGTAATTGAAATATTTTCATCTATCAACATCTACTTGTTACTTATGAAATGTGAAGTAATGCTTTGAGTTTGAAAGATGTGCAATGCAATGTAATCAATAATATGAATAAATTTTTAATTATTCATTATGTAATGTGAAGTAATTGCATAACTGCTTAGGTTAACTTTGTAAAAACTATATTGTAATTGAAATTTTTTCATCTATCAGTATCTAGTTGTTACTTATGCAATGTGAAGTAATGCTTTGAGTTTGAAAGATGTGCAATGCAATGTAATTAGCAATATGAATAAACTACATAATATAACCATTCTTTTTATGCTATTGTACATCAAGATATTTAACCATTGCTCACTTGATTAAATTTTCAAAGAGTTTAATTATGCACATGAGGAGGCAATTAAATTTTGATTGTCAACTTCTATATATCAAATTATCCAATAATCAAGTGTATGTCCATATACAAAAATGGCATCAACGCCAACTCAAAAAATTTACAATATGTGGCATATGCCATCTCAGTATCTATTCAATATTTACATGCCAAAATGTCTATCTCATCCTAAACTACTAGTGGATCATCAAAATGGAGCCTCTTTGAAGCACTCGTTGCCTCTGAAGGTAGCTGCATAAGAAAAAGTCAAACCAAAATTGAGATTAGTTATACTATATAATTTAAAATCAAATAATTAACATCAAAATCAATATACATTAAATTATAATTGAACTCTAAAATTGTAATCTTGATTACCTAAAATATTTGTCTCTTCAAAGGGTCAGGAGTCCTAGAATATGCCCCTCTCAAAGAACCAACCAAACCATCTTTTGTAATTTCAATCTATACAGGTGAACAAAAACATAAAAGTGATCCAAGCTAGCATATAATTGTTAGTAATAGGAACATATAAATACCAAACACAAAACAAAATGAACACATACTTCTTTAGGTGTTTCGACACCTCCTCCTTGAGATACTTCAACACCTACTCCTTCAAGTGTTCCAATACATACTACTTTGGGCGTTGTGGCACTTGTCAACAAGGACGTATAGCTCATAATTCCCTACACATAAAAATGACAAGTACATATGAAACTACTAATCTATGTTGATGTATGTATAATCAATATAAAATCTTAAAATTCTTAATTCAATCAAATTTGAGTTCAATTACCTTCCCCTTATCCAACATTGCACTTCCATAATCTGGACAAGGTTGCACCTTTCTCGCACTAGGTATTTCCTACAAGAGGAAAATAAGATAAACATATAAGTTATTATATAATTTCATTCATGACAATTCAAATGACAAGAAATTATATAATAAATAAATGTAAATGAGTGAGTGCAAAAATATATACTGTGTGCATGTGGAGGCCAAATGAAATGGCCCTCAGGGTGCTATCTGTCACTTGTGTCAGCTCCTCCTCGGACATCAACTGTTAAATAGACCATGTAAATAAATATTAGTACATTATACTATCTCTTATTAATATTCATTTAAAAACAAATGCAACTTATGAATTCACAACTTAAATTTTACCTGTGTCACTATTCCAATGTCCCCCTCTCTAGCAAGAGAGGACTCTGTATGGTGTGCTCCATCCCCTATGTCTGATCTATAATGTCCACATCATGGAAGTCATAATTAGAAGTGTCCAAGGGATGCTCAGCAGGCTGTACAAGAGGACCCAAGCATATCTGGTGGCACATGGAGAAATTATGTGGTACAAAAATATGTGGACCTGATGAGGATGATGTAGCAGTAGTCGAGCCATCACCAACATTGCCAAAATGTGGCTGAGCTACTACAAAAACATGCAAAACCAAAAGACCACTCAAAGAGTGAATAGTGTGGATAGTCTGTGTGGCCGCATCCTGCATAATATCTGGATGGTATATTGAAGGGAAGAGGAAGGGGAGGAGGGGGAACATATGGGCGGGGTATTACTCTAACTGCCCCTGGTCTATCCTAGGGCATGCCTCCACCAATGCCCTGGAAGGGTTTAATGTCAAAGTAATTGACATGATACCCTAACACAAACTCAGCATATAATTTTTTTATAAAATAAAATGGTATATCACAATTGTTGTTCGGTGGTTTCAAAAAAACCATACACCAATGGTCAATAAAGTTTTCTACAATGTCTCTATGAGTGCACCATTTTATAGAAAGTTTTGTTTTATTAACATTAACCGACAAACCAGTGCAGGGGTTAACAAATAAAGAGGCTATTTGGGCTTTGGTTATTCCAAGATATGTCACATCATCATACGACAATCCACATGCATAATATTCTCTCATGTCTTCTTGCCACAAATGAAAGGCATTATGTTGCAAGGAGAGGTTTTCTATGTTTTTAATTATTTCTTTCATTGTGTTTGACATCTCATATAATCGAGGGACTCTCGTATAAACTTCAAAAATAACCCTTAATTGTTGCAAATTTTCACAACTTAATTCTTCAATTGATGGTTGTGGAGGTGGTGGAGCGTTTGGCATTTGTGCATTTTCATTGTCAGTAGCCATAATTCCTGATTAAAGTTAAAAACAAATTAATCTAATTAAAATTAGACAATATAAACAAAAATATTATAAAAATACCCTAGTTTTTAAAAAAAATCCAACAAAAACCCTAGTTTTTAACAAAAATCTATAAAATTCTCTAATTTTTAATCCAAATACATAAAAAACACTATTTTTAAATCAAAATCCATACTAAACTCATCTTTTTCATAAAAAATCTATCAAAAACCCTATTTTGAAAAAAATCTATAAAAAATTAACTAAAATTACACAAATCTAATTGAAAATTTTATTAGAGCAAAGAAAAACAAAGAATCTAACCTTTTGAAGATGGATTTGCGCAAAATCGGATATCTGATTTGCGGAATGTTGTTTTCACTATGCGCTTGCAGTTAAACAAATGTGAAATGAGTTTTAATCGGGCGGAAATGAATTATATGTGTGTTGTAAATCAGATATCTAATTTGGATCGGATATCCGATTTGGAAATCTAGGTTTGGGCTTTGCTTCGGTAGTGTGTACTGACACCCAAGCCACATAAATTCAACTCAGCATTTTCACATTTTTGAGTCGATGAAATAAGTATTTTTTCTCGATTGCCACTTTTTGGCATACCATGATCCTGCACATACCCTGATATTTGATTTTATGCATTTACTTTGAGTGTTTGATACTTTATATATATATATATATATATCATGATGATTTTTATTGATTATGTACCTTTTCTATCTTGTAGGAGTGACAAGAAACTGGTGAGAGTTCTATCATTAGGCTACCATGGAGATAGTGTCTGCATCCATTGACGAGGAGGAGGTGAATCCTGACTACATGCCCCTATCGATCATGGAGGAGGAGTCAAAGTCACTCATACCTTTCATGAGGCTGCAAGTACCATAGGAGAGCATGAGGAGATGACTCCATCAAGTTGAGAGTGTAGGACAATCATCATAGACCTTAGCAGAGGTTGAGAGATTGTGTGTAGAGCTAGCATAGGTATGAGAGAAGAGGGATCAAATGGCACATGACCAACTTGTGGCTCTTGGTTGAGTACAAGGTCTAGAGTATACACTCAAAGTTGGAAAATCATGATCATGATCACACATGACTGTCTCATGATGTATTGGGACTGGATCATGGGGGCCAGAGCCCGAGTGGTCTAGCTCTCATAGACCTTGGTGGTTTTGTATATGATATTGATATGTACATAAAACATTTTTATATATATATATATACATGTGCATTTGATGTTGCTATAATTTTTCTAAATATGTTTGAATGTTAAATGAAAATGTGATTAATTAACTAACTTATTGTAAAATTATTTAATTAATGTCTACATGATTTAACATGATTGATGTAAAACATATTTCAGCTTCACTTTCGATACAATATTGTTGAATTAAAGAGAATATGTTAAATTAGATATACCTATTTAACTCATATAAGGATCAAAATTAACATAACACGAGGGTGAATAGTATGAAACCTAAAGTAATTATAAAATTAACTTAAATAATTACCTTAGTGTTCAAGACAAACACAAGATTAGTTGTCAAGAATGAAGCAATGTGAAAGTTATTTACAATGTAACCAAATAACCTTAAACAACAATTCTTTATTAATCATACTATTTAAAGAGATTAGAGATAATATCAATGCAAATGCACAACATTAATAGGTTCCTTAAGGGGTGTTTCATCGAGCTTTGTTAAGACATAAGCACCGAACCCATAACTAGTATCAACTATATAAGGTCCCAACTAGTTAGGGCTGAATTAATCTTTGTCTTCATGGTTGGAGTTAGTATTACGTAGATTCTTATAAAGAACGAAATTACCCTTATGAAACATTTGAGGAATGACACGAGTATTTTGTTTTTTTTGTAATTGTTTAATGTAAGCTTGTAGGTGCTCAAGAGCATTAATGCACTTTTCATTGAGCATTTCAAGCTAGTGCAATCATTGGTATTTATAAGTGGCATCATCAATAAGGTCTTGAAGAGAAACTTGTAGTGTAGGATTTTCTAACTCCAAGGGCATGATCACATTAGTTCCATAAAAAAGGTTATAAGGTGTAGTTCCCATAGATAATCTAACACTTGTTTGATAAGCCCAAAGTGCATAATGTAATTTTGTATGCCAATCCTTATAATGTTTGTTAATAGTTTTCTATAGGATTTGATCCAAAATATTAGTAGTGCTTTCAGCTTGTCCATTAGATTGTGGATAATATGGTGTGGAAAATCGATGTTGGATATTGAATGAATATTTCGAGAATTTCTTTACTTCATTTTTCTTTAATGGGGTTCCATTGTCTGAAATGATTTCGAAAGGAAGACCAAAGTGAGCAATTATGTGTTCTAGCTGAAACAACAAATTACTTCAATGTTCATAGATCAAAGAGGAATAGTTTCCACCCATTTCATGAAGTAGTCTATTGCAATTATTATAAATGTATGTCTGATAGAAGAGGGAGGTGAAATGTTTCCAATAAGATTTAATCCCCATATTGAAAATGACCAAATCAGAATTTGGGCATGGAACTTAGAAGTAGGGGCATGGATCAAATTTCTATGTTCTTGAAATTTGTGACATTGTTTAACGTAAGAAAAATAATCTTTCTCCATATGTCTCCAATAATATCCCATACAGACAAGTTTTTGAACTAATGATCATCCTCCAAAATGACCTCCACAGGCACAAGCATGAGCCTGCTCAAGGGCTATAGGAATTTCAGAATCCTTAAGACACCTTAGTAAGAGACCATTGAAAGATCTTCTATACAATACATCAGCGAGGATCACGTATTTGGCTGCTAGTTTTCATAAATGATTTTGAGTGTTTGTCGTTGTGGGCTCGGGAATGGTACCATCTTTTAAATAATTGTATATTGTGTCATACCATTCTTGTGAGTCTTCATGAGTTGTTGTTAAAATGTCTTTGAAGTGAGTGTCAATCAAAGGTTTCATGATAGGGTGAATAACAACTTCGTGAAGTCTATTGAAGGATCATGTGGGGATATAAGAGAGGCTGCACTCACCATCGAATCCACATGTCGATTATCTTTTCAGGGTATGTTATCAATGGTGAATGATTCAAGCTTCTCTAACAGTTTCATTGTAAGATCCTTGTATCTCAATAACTTGTCATGTTTAGTTTGATATGTCCCAGTGTTTTTTTTTTATTACTAATTTTGAATCACCAAATATCTTGATATGTTTAGCATTCATGGTTAAAGTCGCTCGCAATCCTGTGATTAATTCCTCATACTCAGCTATGTTATTTGTACATAGAAAATTTAATCAATAGGACAAGGGGATAGGCTTTCCATTAGGCGGGATTAATAACACTCCAACACCGAGACCTGTTCTACACTTAGATCTGTCGAAATACAATTCCCATGTTTTAACATCAATGGTCAAGACACTATCATCAGGAAAGGAGTCATGATTAGTAAAGGGAGAGGAGAAGGGGCATCAACTAAGTGATTAGTTAAGGCTTGTCCTTTGATTTATTTTTGGGAAACAAACTTAAGGTCAAACTCAGTTAACAACATCACCCACTTAGCTAAGCATCTAGATAAGTCAATTTTATTAAAAAGATGCTTAAGGGGATCAAATTTTGTTATGACTTGTATTTCAACATTGAGTAAATAATGTCGCAATTCACTAGTAGCAAATACAAGGGCTAAACATTGTTTTTCAATTGGTGAATATCAAGTTTCATAATCAATTAAATTTTGACTAATGTAATAAATAAGATGCTCTTTTCCATGATTTTCTTATTGAGCCAACAAGGTTGCAAGAGCATGGATTGACATGGCTATGTAGAGGAAAAATGGGTTGTTTGGCATAACAGGTTGTAAAACAGGTGGAGTTGCAAGGTATTCCTTTAAACTCTCAAAATCCTATTTACAATCCTCATCCCAATCAAAAGGTACATCCCTTTTCAGGAGATGCGTGAAGCGTAATGTGTGATTGTCTAAAGATGCAACAAAATGACAGATAGCATGGATTTGGCCTTGTAACATGTGCAATTAAAAACTATTCTTAGGACGTGGCATGTTAAGAATGGCATCAATTTTCTTTATGTCCACCTTGATGCCTTTGTGAGATATGACAAACCCCAAAATTTTACCACTATCTATGCCAAAGACACACTTTTTCATATTTAATTGCATATTATATTTACGTATTCGTTTGAAGATTTTTTGAAGAAAATTTGCATTGTCCTATCTTGTTAAGGATTTAGGAAGGATGTTATCAACATAATCTTCCAAAATTTTATGTATGTAATTGTGGAATATCAAGGTCATTGCTTGTTGATAAGTTGCATCGACATTTTTAAAACCAAAGGGCATCACAACCCAACAAAATGTTTCCTAAACAATTGTAAATGAAGTTTTGTATTGATCTTGAGGATTAATAAATATTTTATTATAACTAGAAAATCGATCCATGAATGACAACAGATCATGTCCAACAATTGAATCCATGATTATGTCAATATTAGGAAGTGGAAAGTCATCTTTTAAAGAAGCTTTCTTCAAGTCATGAAAATATGTACATACCCTAATACGATTACCAGTTTGAGCAACTGCGACAATATTTTAGATCCAAGGAGAATAATCAATAGGTCAAATGAAGCCTGCATCAAGGAGTTTTTCAAGATTTGTTTTAACATGGAAGGCTATGTTAGGGTAAATTTTTTGTTTCTTTTGGAAAATTGGCTTAGCATTTTCAGCAAGAATGATGTTATGTGTCACAATTTTTGGGTCAATTCCTAGCATATTCTAGAATATTTCCAAGCAAAATTTTTAGGAAAATCATGAAGTAAAGTTGTAGTGTCCTCTTATTCTTCATCATCAAGGCACTTCCCAATCTTAATAAATTTTTCTTTATCATCAATGTCCATCGGTACATCAATTGTATCTCCTAAAGGGAGTGCATTAGATTTAGAAACTTTAGAATCATATGGTTCTTCAGTAATATCACTATCTTCTTTCTTGGTAATTATCATAGCACAAGTAACCCATTTCATGGGAGTAGTCGAGGATGTGTTATCATAAACTCCTAACATTTGTTTTAGAGTTTCATCACTATCAACATACTACCATGATGGTGATAAGTTCATATCAAGCAATTCAGGATGTTTGACTATGAGTTTGTCTTTTGGTTGACATGTAATAGTGTTGATGTTCAAAGATGGTCATTGAGTAGCTTTTGTCATCTTAGAAAAAGAATAGCCTAATCTAGTTTTTTTCTCTTATGCATTACATTCTATAGGGACATGAATGCCTTGTTCATGATCTCCACATCCTTTCCTTGTATATCCCAATTGTTCCACAAGTTCATAACCCTTTCCATAAAGTCTTTCCATTTCTTTTGAATTAGGTAGAGGTTGATAATCTATCTCATCAAAATTTGTTGTGTACGTTGTATTTTATTCCAAAGTAGAGGAGATAGATGTTTGAGAAGATTGTTTAGAATTTTGAGTTGACATGATGGTTGGTTGTTTTGGTTTCTCATCTTTCTTTTGTGTGATTATGTATTCACCCATTAATGAAGGTGTGAATTCTAAGGATCCCCAATCATCACCAAATAATTTAGACACCAATTCCTCATCTTGTTGTTCAACTTCTAGAGGGTCTATATTAGATGTTGGAATTAATGTTTTGAGAGGACTGGTAGTTCATTCTTCAAGATGCAAGCAACTTTCAGGCTCAGGGTCTATTTCAACTTGAGAAATGTTGTTGTTATAGACATATTTCCTTATACAATGAAGGGTCATAGGAACTACATTTAGCTCATGAATCCATGGTCTTCCTAGAAGAAAATTATACAAATGATCATAAGGCATGACATGAATAGGAGTTTGCATAGTAGCCACCCCAACCGTAATAGGAAAAGTGATTACATCAAGTAGTTGATTCATTGTATTGTCAAATCCTCGAATGGATAAGGAATCATGTTTTATTTTTGATTTGTCAACACATAATCTATCAAGGAGATTCACACTACACACATTGAGGGTAGAACCATTATCAATGAGGGTTCTTTTAATACCTATTTGATTGAATTGAGAAATTATCATAAAGGCTTCATTTTCTTTTCACAACTCTAAAGGATGGAGATGATGTTGATAGAAAGTAATGTCAAGATTAACCTTATTCATTCCATGTATTAAAGTTTCCACATCATTTGGATTTGTACCAGGAGGAACAACAATGTGTTGTAAGGATGTTTGAAGAATAGTGTGGTAATTTGGTGAATTCTGAAGTAAATCCCAAAGGAAAATCTTTGCAGGAGTATTCTTCAGTTCTTCAACAAGATCATACTCCTTTGTGTGTGAGGGAAAGAAAGGAGCACTAGGTGGATTAGGTAAAGGTAAAGAGGGTGGGGTTGGTTGCGGTGGTTGTGGATTGTTTCAAGTATTATATGTATGAGCAACAGTAGTATTACTGGATTGCTGCAACACATCAATTTTAGGTGGGTAAAGAGTGAACTTAGGTTTATTGGGAGGAAGAATTTTATGCAAGGGTGGGTAAATAATGAGTTCATGTTGAATCACGTTAATTTCCTTAGTTTTATATTGTTCACAACAAACATTAATGGATGGATTAAGTGAGATGAAGTCCTGGAGGGACTCTTCTAATAATTCAAGGTCATCATGACTAAAAGGTTTAAGTGGTAAGTTATCATTAAGTATGTTATGTTGGTCATGGAAAACTTGAGAGGCATTAACGTTCATTGTTGTAGGTTGGGAACAAAAAACCTTAGTGGATGACTTAGGCAAGATGAAGTCCTGAAGGGATTCATCTAACAAGCCAAGGTCATCACTACTAAAAGGTTTGAGGGATAGGTTATCATTAACTTGTTTAGGCATCTCATGGCAAGCTTTAGAGGATAAAATGAGTGACATAAATTCTTGAAGTATTTTGTCTAAGTTGTCTACATCATCACTACTAAGAGGCTTGGGTGAGATGATATTTCTAAATTGAATCATTTGTTTGAAAGGTTGGTTTGATGTTTTTGTTTTTGTGTTGTTTTTATGTATTGACAGATCTGATCTAAAAGAACTAGGAACTAATTTTCAAACGGAAAATTTCAAAAATATAAAACTATCCATAAATTTCATGAAAGGAAGTGATGCTTATAAGTGAAATATAATAGAGAGTAATTGAACTAAAATAGAAAAGGGAACTGTAGGAAACAGAAAAGTGCAAAGCAAAAAACTGAATTCTGGAAACATTGATTCAAAAATTGTGGTGGGACTGATTTACCCAAGGTGGTGAATGATTCCCAGGAGAGGCATTTTTAATTTTTTTCTGATTTTTTTGACTTATCTAGATGTGTTCAAGTTTGTATAGTGTAGATAAAGAATGAAAATGTAGAATTTTGGAATGGTGTAATGAAACAAGATGCAATAATGAACTCTAAATAATACTTTCACTAATGCAACTTTAAAAAGCCCTAGGACGAAAAGAAAATGCAAAAAAAAATGCAATGGAGTCCTAGGATGAAAATAAAAATGCAAATCATAAAGATATAATGTTCAATATGCAGGTTCACCAAAATGAACCAATAATTTTTGTGTTCTATGGACTTCTCTCGCACTCTTAGGATCTTTCGCCTAAAAGGAGAGAGATAGAACCCCAAAATTGAAGTGGTTCACTAAAATAAAGGATTGTATGATGTAATTAAGACTAAATACAATGATGTAGGTACAACTAAATGATGAAATTGATTGATTATTAATGCAAAACTAATGCAATACGCAATGTGTGAATGGTGATCCTAGAACTACACAAACAGAAAGAACAAAACACATAATTAGTCCAATATGCAAGTTATAAGCAACATTCCCCATGAAATTCATTTGAGATGTCAAGAACAAGAAATAAATGAAGAAAATGAATTAAAAACTATCTCATCTTGCTCAAAATAAATAAAATTTCAATCCTATGGGGGAATTGGTGCCATTTTGATGTGGAAAACGTCCCCTTCCCAATTCCTTGGAAGCTTGATGATCAATGGTGAAGATTTGATGCTCCTTGATGAAATGTCTCCATAACCTAGCTATGAAATCATGAAAATGGATGAAGGTGGATAAAGATGGATGAAAATTACTCAAAAACTTGAAGATAATAGTGTTGCATGAAGTTGAGGATAACATTGTGGATCCAAAATTAGTGTAAGAGCCTTATATTTATATAAGAGAATGATGGAGCAATGATCCAAAATGATGAATGTGGGATAAAAAATCAACCAATAGCACAATGCCACTTGTCAACATTTGAGTGGACAAAGGTGGAGCACATTTTGATGAATGTGCACATTAATGCTATTAGGTGGAAATTCAAAATTGGAGAAGTATCAAGTTGGAGGGAGAGAAGAAATGAATTAAATGCCACTTGGCTCAAGAAAAGGACATGTAAGAGGCCCTTAATGCCTTGTTGGATGGACAAGTAATTTTGGGGGGAGATTTGAAATTTGAGGAATATTCCATCCTTTGATGCATTTTTGAATGAAAAAGGAAGATTTATTAATTAACTAAATTGATTTTCATGAGAAAGTTGCAAAAGCTAGTGGATTTGATGGATTAATGTTAGAGTTAATCAAGATTTAATTAACTTAGATGGAGATTAGTTTGATTTCACAATTTGATTTAGATTTTAGGATTTAAATAAATCAAAATGAGAGGAATAATGATTTTAGACTTAATTAAATAAAGTTTGATTTATTTAATTAAATAGGATGGTGTTAGATTAAATCAAATAAAGATTAATTTATTTAATTTAAGGGAGGTGACTTTAGAACATAATTAAATAAAATGGATTATTCGACTAAAAGAGGAGAATAGGATTAATTAAACAAAATAATTTATTTAATTAATAGGAGGGTATGTGTAGGATCATCATGGAAAAAATAGGCCCTTAAGTGGCGAAAATTTTAGAAAAATAAGAGTTAGGCAACTTGACATAAAAATTTCAATAAGTTATCTATACTATTTCAAAAATATGTAAGAATAGAATCTATAGAAAATTGAATTTAGTTTCTAAACTACTAGGTTTACTTTTAAAAAAAAATCTATTTGGTGAAAATTTGAAATTTCAATGTAGTAGTACTTAAATTTTAGGGAAAAAATAAGAAGTAGGTGACTATTTGACCACCCTAACCATAATAAAATGATAATACTTTTTTATAATATTTTAGATATAAGTAGAGGATTCATGTCCGAGTGTGATGCATATTTTTTTGTAATTTTTGTCCAGGTAAATAAATAATTATGAATTTTTTATTCCAACTTTTAAAAAATATAAAAACTTGTATTTCTGACCACCTTAACTTGGACAAAACTTCATGAAATTAAATTTTTCTTTTTTTAATCCTATAGTATGTGAAGCATAGAATGTGACACATGTTTGAGATTCAAAAAATGTGATACCATTTGAAATCTATAAATGTTTTTCAATCATCCTATCAATCAAGGATTTAGTCGTAACTCAAATAGAAAATCAATAATAATTATTTATTAAATTCATAGTAAATCATAATTTATATTGGTGGAAAACTAACAATCTCATTTAAAAACCCTTTTCATTTCATCAATTTTGTGTAAAAAAAAGTCGTCAGCCACATACCCTACACATACCCATCATATCGCCACTTTTTGGCGCATCATGATCTTCCACATACCCAGGAGATTACGATTTATTTAGATAAAATTGTTTTATTTAATTAAAAGATGAAATATGACGAATTTAATATAATAAAGATTATTCAATTAAATGGTTTGCAAAGGAGATGATTCTAGATGAACTGGTGTTAGTAAATCAGGATCAGGTGCATGTATATTTTACGTGTCTACATTTTACCCCTCTTTGAAGCAATGTACCTACTACATTGGTTCAAAGAATAAACTTTCTGAGATCAAAATTTAAAAAAAAAATGGATTTTTTAGATGCCCCAGCGGAAAGAAGTATACAAGTACACAGCCCCCTCGAGAGATCGAGTGAAAAGTTTGATTTGAGGGTCAATCTTGAAACAAAGAGGTTCAAGTTTAGTTCAACTCAAAGAGGACTAGTAAGCTCAAATATTTGATGTAGAAATATTTGATGATGTAGATAGTTCATCGGCCATGGGTAGCCTCATGTATATTTTGATATATTACACAAACTTGATACTGATTTGTACCATGATAGTTATTTTATTGATGATATGATTCAATTTATGAGATGTTTTATTTTATTTATGATGGATGGATGGATGCATTTCTTTTTCAATATCTTTTCTATGCATTTTCTTACATATATGGATGATATGATGATGTGATTATGATGTGATGATGTATATATGATTAAGTAATGGATGCAAATGTATGGTTTATGAGATGCTTAGAATAACCAATCTATATTATGATGATGAAATGCCATGCATGTGAGATGATTAGTGTTTCTTGTATGATATGATATGTTATGCACTATGTTGATGGTTTGTGGATGTAGGATGGATGCATTAGTGAGAATGATTAACTGTCATGGTACCATGTTAGCACAGAAAGAAGACAGAAGAAATAAGATCCAGCAAGCCTACTTTATTAGAGATGATGATGATGATGATGATTTTCTTATCAGGAATTGGTATTTTAAAAGGGCTACTTACCTTATTTTTGATAACACACATAGGCACAATGCATCAAGGTATAAAGAACCAGGATGGCGTTGTACCTAGTGTGATGGAATTTGACTCGATAATCAGATAGGAGTACTCTTGTTCACACGTGACACACGAAACCTTATTCAAAATGTAGTTTAGATATTCCAAATATCTTGGACCAAAACACATAAAGGAAACCCTTCCTATGTGGTCAACAATACACCTAAAAACACCTTCCCTACATCCAAAAAAAGCATGCATGACCAAGGTTATATTACAAGAATATCCAGCAAGCACAATAGACAAAATGATATTGATCATTTCCCCATCCCTTT
The DNA here is from genome assembly GCA_007258455.2 of Sequoia sempervirens. Classification (NCBI taxonomy): domain Eukaryota; kingdom Viridiplantae; phylum Streptophyta; class Pinopsida; order Cupressales; family Cupressaceae; genus Sequoia; species Sequoia sempervirens. The sequence continues at coordinate 11,738,177 of VDFB02072274.1, read as the reverse complement.
CTCTATAAATCCCTTTGTTTGGACATCATCGAGAGTTCATTGGAATGAGTACAATAAAATAAATTAAAAGACAAAGATCAAGCAAACAAACAAGCTAATTTTATTCCATACTGCTAGCCAAGACTAAACTATGGTGATGCTTGATGTTGATGTTCATTGTAGGAAGGATACATCCTAGGACATGATGTTATCAAATTATTTGGGACAAACTAGATGATGAGCTATTGATACCAATAGTTTACCAACTTGTTTACTTCTTGACCTAGACTTGAGATGTTGACACTTAAGTTTCCACTTTATAACTTGCTAGACTTGTTTATGACTGTTTCAACAAAGGTTGAGAGTGATAATGATTTATTATGTGTGAAAGTTTATTGCGAGTGAAACCAAGATGGGATGGATGGATTTTTTTCAAATCTTTGGGTGTTTTTGAAGTTTTAAAATGTTTTGAGGTTGTTTTTGGTATTTTTGGGATATTTTTCAAATGTTTTCATTTTCTAGTTTTCCAAATATTTGGGGTTTTCTGAGATTTTGACCAAGAGACTAACCTAAAGACCTATCTTAGGGGCCTCGGGGGTTAATCAATTGATTAGCCTTCCTAACATTATACACGTAGAGACCACATAGTTCGATTAACACAAACTCGATTATTGATGAGATATGAACGAATGGATTGTCAGTTTATTATTAAAGACTCCTAAAGGACTGACCTAAGTGTCTTGGGGGATGATCAAAGATCAATCTTTCCTACGTGTTCAAAGCTCAGAGACCCATAGTTTGATAACATATTTTTGAATTTTGCTAACTTATTGACCTGTTTTTAGATTTTGATATGATTTGGATGTTTTTAGATTTTATGATGATTTTAACGATTTGGATATGGACATGTGTGATGATATCAGTGCTTTGTTTGACATTTTGTTGAAAACCAAGCTAGGGTTGATTGATCAGATTGATGGATTAATGATGATAACATTGTTGAGGATACACAAAAATGCAAGGATAGTGTTAAGCAACACAACGATTAGGATGGATATCCCAAAATGATGAGGGATTGATTGGATTCAACTGTTCAGGATTGAAGCTTGATTTTGGAACAAAATTATTTTCAATGATTTGATGTGATTTTGAAGCATACATTAGATGCAACTAATATTGATCATTTGGATTGATGTTTGATGAATGATAAATCTTGATAAGGAACATCTTCTCATCAAAATATTCCATGGGATAGTGATTTTGGTTTTTTTTCCCACATGTTTTGACCAATTTGATTTCATGCTTGCAAATGTTCGAATCACCACATAAGTTCAAAGATATAGATCAAGATTTATTCCCAAAGCATGATGCACATATTTGTCCCTAGATGTCTAGCGATGTACGAAATGCCATGGATCGATGCTTGGATAGGTGTATGGATGGATGGATATGGTAAGCACATAGAGGATGCTGAGGATTATCTTGTGATAAGATAAGGTGTTCAAAGAAAGGATTCTCATTTGGATAGTGCTTCATGGCTCAAATAATGCTAGGTGGGATAGGATCAATGAAAATTACTCATGTCAAGATGTCTACCATAAGCAAGCATAAAGTGTGCACAAAAATTTGTCAAGATCAAGATAACTTGGAAGATGGATGTAGATATATGAAAATGGATTGGATAAATGGTTCATAGATGAATGGATTTATTATGGATAAGATGGATGGAATGTTGTATTTTATTATGGATGGGATGAGATGCTTCCACCTGAACTAGCACACACAGATGCTCGATTCTACACATGACACCTTTTTACCAGGTATTTATCATGGCACCTATCCAAAGCACCACCATAGTGGTTTTCACTAGAGGATGATTTTTTATCTTTATTATTTGCATGATTTTTTAATTTTTTTAATTTTTCTAAAAGATTTTAAGCCCATGTTGAACCACCTGGTGGTGTCGATGTAGATGCTTCTGTCATAGTGTGCCTTCATATCCTGCTTGAAGAAGCTATTTTTCCAAGATACGTGCTCTTGAATACGACTTTTGAGTTTCTTGATCTGCTATGTCAATACCAGAGTTAACTTTGTCTTTGTGTGTACATCATGATAGAGTGCCTTCTGAATGCTTATGATGAAGGGTGGCTACCAATACATGGTCAATGTGAGAATTGGATACCATGTGTGGAGGTGTAGATGGAGTGTTTTTAGGAGTAAAAGATGGATTGGTTGATAGTTTGGTACCTTTGACTCTCCAAACTTGGGAAGATGAGAAATGATGGGTGGATATAGAAGTGTGCATGGAATTAGGACCAACTGGTTGATATACTTTGTACATCGCTTGGGAAGCCTTATTTTCCCTTTGTGGAAATATTTGATGGATACTTTTCTCATTTTCATTTTTCCCCATATTTTCTTTGACTAATGGAGTTTGATAGCGATAAACTTTATTTGTATCTTTCAGTATCCATGTATATTTGATTTGTCCACTATGCTCCTTAGCTTCTTTTTCTTTGATAATGTTCTCCTTGTTTTGATTCACATCCTTCTTTTTATTTTGGTCCCAATTTGTGGATGAGGTGATGGGTGGATGAAGATTTGTGACATGGTTGGTTGTAGTATTGGCATTGGTTTTATCATAAGGATTCTTCGTGCTCCCTATGTTGACGTTTGCTTGAGACATAGTTTCCCCCAGTATGGTGGTAGTAGCACCTTTGTTCTTTGATTCTTCCTATTTTGAGATGTCTTGTTCAGTAAGCATTCTCTAAAATATGTCCATTATAGATGATGTTATTTCATTTTTCTACTCTATTGACTATGGATACCAACACAAGATCTATTACTATGCTCTTATACCACTCATATGCAGACCCAGGAGGCTCAAACTCACTTAAAGTGACAACCTACCTTCAAGAGGAATCTAATAAGATTAAAATGGCCTATTAGAGCAATTCAAACAATCCCCAAATTTTGACAACAATCAGAAGCAAATTTTCCCCCTTTCACCCTTGCAATCCTAGTAGCAGTGCAAACTCACTTTTTGGCCTTTAACTATGTCACTTCCCAAAACACCTAAAAAAATATATGGTAGATTTATAAAACATATCTCTTAACTAGGCACAAGTCCTTTGTACCAAACCCTTGAAACCACCACTCCTACGTTGACCTAATTAGGCTGATTAGGCCCAAATTATAAAGAAACCTCCCTTTAAACTTATCACAGACACCTAAAACCTTGGGGTAGCCTTTCCCATGCCTTCAAACCTCTAAATCCACAATCAATTCCTTGGGTTGACCCTTCCAACATATCCAACTCTAAAACCCTTATTTTCTAGACAAACCAAGAGGGTTTATTCAAAGTCGCACTTGCACAACTTCCCTGACCTTTCCACTGACTCAGACACTTATATTTTAACCCCAATATGCTAAAAATTTTAAAAACTCCCCCACTCATTGTTTTTTACAAACCCTAGACTCAAAGCTCCATTTTCATGTATTTTTCTTCACAAAAATCAACAAAACAAAAGCCTTATCTACCTTATTCCTACTCCACAACTCTATTCATACATCCTACCTCCTATTCAGACTCCCTAGGGCCCATTACACTAGTTACAATAGATATATTCGGTGTAAGGGCCCTTAAATCATGTTTTTGGTTACAAAACCCTCAAACAAGGTGGTCTCATTCTATTGCAAGAAAACAGTGATTTCTTCTACAGATATTTATTAATTTCCTTCAAAATAGATGCAAAAAAACTACTAACATAGGCCTCCACTAAATATGAAAGATTACATAGCAATGTCAGGGTGTACAGGTTCATACAGGTCTACAAAATGTAAAAGAACTTAGAAAATGAATAAAGAAAACAAAGATTTCTTATTACCCGTCCTCCAAATATTCAAAACCAACCTTAAGTACAAATGATGTTCCAAGCCTTTTTAAAGGTTGCTCCTCCTCAAAAATAATGAACAACTTCCTCACAATAGAATTTTAAACTTCTAATGATCGTTGAAGGCCATAATGATACCCTTTACGCATTTTAACACATTTACAAATATATTGTAATGTTTGCACCCTATGACCCCTAAACCCACACAAATGGCTTGGAAATAGACTTGTTACATCAACAAGACTCCAATCTTGCACACTCATATACAAATTCAAAAAATTTCTTTCAAAGGCTACAAGACAACTTCTAGTGCAAGACTGAAATTTTCACATTTTGATCACTAAACCCAAAACTCATCCTAAAGCATACCTAATTGTCTTGATTAACCTTATTCAAGACAAAGCATGCTCAAAATACCCACACCAAGCTATTGACCAACCTACTCACCATCAGATGATCAAATATTGAGGATGCGGTGTAGGTGCTCCTACACAATACACCCCCCCTAGAAAATACTCATGCCTCATGAGTTGACCTATACTCCATTGTCTCCAAGCTTCACAAATGCTCCATTGGTCCACAAATCCTCTCCACTGGTGTATGAATATTGGACTTGCAATCTTCCCTACACATTGAACATTCTTGTCATTGATTGAAAATGGATTTGGCTTCATCTTGGTATTCAAAACTGAAATTGGTCTTCTCCCTATTCTTTGATCAAACCAAGTTGTTTTCCCTTATCAACACTTGCAAACAAACCCATGTTAGTATTCTTTTAATCTTCCTTTTCTTTTATCTTATCTCCATGTACATTACTATCTTCAAACATCTGCACACTCTGTCCCTTTGCCTCTGCCATCAGACTTTTTGTTCTAACAACACCCACCATCATTTTCCTATCATTACAATTCATTGTACTGACTATACTGTCAGATATATGCACTTTTGTACTTGCAGAACCTTCACACTTTACAATTTTACCCTCCATCACAGGACATATCATTGTTCCAACCAACACATTCTTATTCCAATTCACCCCCAACTCTTTTCTCACCACTGTATCAACCTTTTCCATGGGATTCACATCATTTTTCCCCTCCAAGTAAGCATCATCCTTCTTAGACCTTTTTCCATTCTTCTCAATAGGTCCATTAACATTCAATAGCACTATCCTAGCACCATTTGTAGATGTCTTACTTGCTATCCCAACACCATAACCCTCCTCCAAATCAGAAAGTGTGTTGTCCTTACTGTCCTCAAGCCTTATAGGCTCCTTTTTTGCAAAAAATCACAACCTTGGTTTTTCCTTTACTCTTGCACTACCCTGCAAAGGAGTTAATTTGAAACTATGATCATCCTTCCAAATTGTATAGGTGTTTTCCCAACCATCATACATAGACGTTCTATCAAATATCCATGGTCTCCCCAATAGCAAATGGCAATAGTCCATAGGTAGCACATCACATAAAACCCTATCCTTGTACTCCCCAATCTGAAAATCTACATATGCTTGTTCATTCACCACTAGAGTTTGACTATCATTTACCCATGAAACTTTGTAGGGTGCTACACGAGGTATATTTTGTAGATTTAACTTGTCTACCATCTCCCTAGAGACCATATTATCTTGAGAACTAGAATCAATAACAACTTGACACACTTTACCTTTCATTTGCATGAATTTCTAAATAGACAAGCTTCTTTGGCTCATATCTTCCTCTTTAGGTGCTTGTCAAAGTCCTTCTCATCATGAGTGCTTCTCCCACTTCTAGATTTGCAGGTCTGCTTGAACTTTCACATTTTTCTTCTTGAATCAGTTGTGTTCTTATTTCACGCCTTCTATCACCACTTAAATTTGAACCTTGGTTTTGAGGACACTTGAAAGATGGGTGTCCAAATCCATTGCATCTATAACACCTACATGAAAACTCATTGAAATATCTCCTTTGTCTAAAGTTTGTCCTTCCATCTCTCCATCCTCCTCTTGCTTCAGGTGCTTGCTCCTTGATCTTATCAGCATTTCCAAGGTCTTGGTTTTCCTTGATGTTGAAGTTGTGCCTCTACTGCTAGAAGTGATTCCTATTCTTCTTAGTGCCTTATCTTGTCTCCTCTTTAGTTTTTCTTCTACTCTCATTGCCATTTGAAAGCATTGTTCAACTAATTTAGGTGCCAACAAACTAATTTCATCCTGAATGTTATACCTAAGACCATTCAAATATCTAGCTACCATTTATTCATCATCTTCTTCATGCTTAGTTCTTATGCTTAATTGATAAAATTATTTAGTATATGATTGCACATCTAAATCCTTTTGTCTAGGATTTTGTAACTTCTTAAGCAACTGGAGATTATAATCACAAGGAAGGAATTTACCTTTCAGTTTGGTCTTCATCCTTTCCCAAGAAGTGATCTTGTTCTTTCCTTGTCTCTCCCTTTCCTCTTGCATAAAATTCCACCATACCAAAGCATGTCCCTTAAGTCTTGTTTTAGCCTTCTTTACCTTGTGTGCTTCATCAACAACTTCACTATCAAAGTAGTTTTCCAAAGCCCCTATCCAATCCAAGAGCTCTTCACTATCAAGTTCTCCTCCATACATAGGCACATCTATTTTTCCATGTTCATCCTTCTTCATATCCTTCAAAAGCTCCAGTGTTCTCACATCATCTGGATCCATCTCTTCCTCTTCACTGCAAGTCTCCTCTTCTTCAGTTTCACTTTCATCCAAAAGAACTCTACCTTTAGCTTTTATTGCATCCATTTCCTTCTTTAGGGATTCTATTTCTTTGTCATGGTTTCCAATCTTCCTTGCAAAAAAATTCCCCTTAGGAGGATTTTTCACACCCCTGCCTCTTCACCTAACTGTAAAACCAATTCAAAACACCAACACAAGATCTAATATTGTGCTCTGATACCACTCATATGCTGACCCATGAGGCTCAAACTCAATCAAAGTGACAACCTGCCTTCACGAGGCATCTAACAAGATTAGAATGGCCTAATAGAGAAATTCAAACAATCCCCAAAGTTTGACAACAATCAGAAGCAGATTTCCCCTTTTCACCCTTGCAATCCTACTCAGTTTTTGGCCTCTAACTCTGTCACTTCCCAAAACACTTGACAAAAAAATGGTAGATTTAGATACCCATTTCAAATTCATAAAATATATCTCTTAACTAGGCACAAGTCCTTTGGACCAAACCCTTGAAATCACCAATCCTACACTGACCTAATTAGGCTAATTAGGCCTAAATTACGAAGCAACCTCCTTTTAAACTTATCATAGACACCTAAAACCTTGGGGAAGCATTTCCCATGCCCTCAAACCTCTAAATCCACAATCAAATCCCAGGGTTGACCCTTCCAACATAGCCAACACTAAAACCCTTGTTTTCTAGACAAACCAAGAGGGCTTATTCAAAGTCCCACTTGCACAACTTCCCTGACCTTTCCACTAACTCAGACACTTATATTTTGACCCTAGTATGCGTAAAAGTTGAAAAACTCCCCCAATCTCATTGATTTTTACAAACCCTAGACCCAAAGCTCCATTTTCATGTATTTTCCTTCACAAAAATCAACAAAACAACAACTTTATCTCCCTTATTCCTCCTCCACAACTCTAGTCATACATCATATGTCCTATTCAGACTCCATAGGCCCCATTACACTAGTTATAGTAGATACAGTCAATGTAAGGGCCCTTAAATCATGTTTTTGGTTACAAAACCCTTAAACAAGATGGTCTTGGCCTGATGCTAACATAGGCCTCCACTAAATATGAAAGATTAGATAGCTAACATAGGCCTCCACTAAATATGAAACATTACATAGAAATTTCAGTCAGTGCGGGTTCCTAGAGGTCTACAAAATGGTAAAGAACTCATAAAATGAATAAAGAAAACGAAGATTACTTATTACCTGTCCTCCAAATCTTTAAAAACAACCTTAAAAATGATGTTACAAGCCTTTTAAAAGGTTTCTCCTCCTGAAAAACAACAACTAACTACCTCACAACATAATTTTAAACTTCTAATGACTGTTGGAGGCCATAATGATACCCTTTACACATGTTAACACATTTACAAATATATTGTAATGTTTGCATCAGGTATGACCCCTAAACCCACACAAATTGCTTGGAAATAGCCTTATTACATCAAAAAGACTCCAATCTAGCTCACTCATATACAAATTCAAAAAATTTACTTTTGTTGGTGTAAATAAAGTCTTGTACCTAGTTAATTCATTACTAGGGGACTTATTTACATCTTAGTTAAGTTTACTTAGGTCATAGGAAGGAATCTTTCTAGAAGATGTTAGTTTTTATTAGTTCTTATCTTATCCTTTGACAACTACTACATGTGAACCTAGGTAAGTGTGATTAGTTGTCTCATGTCATGATTAAGAAAATTTTCATAATCCTATGACATCTTGCATCTCACCTTGGCTATATAACGAAGGGGTCCCTCATTTGTAATTATAATCATAATCATATCATTGACATTGGATATAGTTTATTCTTGTCACATTCCTTTTCTCTTTTTGTGCTTTCCATTTGGTCCATAGAGCTTGGCATCTATAGCCAATTCTAACATGGTATCAGAGCAGGTTGGGTGCCATTGAAGAGTCTTTTTCTAAAGAGAGATTCCAGATTTGTGGAGGTTCCATTTTTGGCTCTTTGTTTCAAGTTCACATCGGAGCTTGTTGGTGCAAATATAAGCTCACCATTGCATTCGGAAGGTTCAAGAAAGTCTATTTTGCCTTTTTTTTGTCCAAATTGGACATACGAGGCCAAACCTAAGAGGGTTTGAAGCTAAAGAGTGGTTACTAGATCCAGAAGGTAGCTGCAATTTTGGAGCATTTTGGGTCAAATCTGACCTTGCCATCGAATCCAGAAGGGCCAAAAACCATAAGATTGACTGTCAATTAGTCCATTGTGAAGCAAGTCATTCGGTGAGGAAAAAAAAATTCCCAAGAGCTGTACGGCCCCCAGGTCATCATTATTGCTAATGGTATGAATTTTTCAAAAATTATTTATTAAAAATCCATTGGAAAATTTTTGAAAATTTTTGTTTTGGCCATCAAAATTTATTAGTAAGAAGGTTTTTTTAAATAAAAAATAAAAAATAAAAAAATAGTATTATTATCTACATAGTATGTAGACATCCTGCAAATTGCAAGTGTACCACGTAGATATTGTGTAGCTGTGGGTGCCATGTGGCGCCACTGCGGCATGCCACAGTAGGCCCCAATACTTGTGGCCCCACTCAGATCACCGGTGGGTGCTTCAAAACCGGCATCCAAAAGCAAACATCGGTCAAATAAATAAATCTGGTGGAAAATATATAAACCGGTGCCAACATTTGAAGAAGATTCTGAGAATATTCGCATAGGTGTGATGGGCTCAAACCGTCAATTTTCAGCCAGAGGATTGGGGAATATTCCACCCTTGGAGTATATTTTGTGGTGACGGTTGCACAAATGTCAAATTCAACATCGTGAGTTACTGACATCAGCCACATGTCAGCCTACGTCATCATTTTCAAAAAAAAAATTCTGCCCCTCTCCATTGAAGTTTTCGTTTTGATAGGCAATCTTTGAAGGCTCATATCTTGCTCATTCTAACTCCTTTTTTCAAGCAATTTTTTTTTATTTGGGCTAGAATTTCATGCTCTATGTAGTGGTGCAATATGTTTTTGGTTTAGGTGTCTTTTTTTTCTATAAATTGTAGATTCTCACAGGTTTTTTTGCCTCGTCCTCATTTTGGGAACTTCGGGAGCTCATATCTTGCTCCTATGGTAACATTTTTGGGTGCAATATTTTTTTGAAAGTGCATGATTTTTCATGTACTTCTCAATGGTAGGATTAGATTGATCTCATTTTGTACCAAAAATTGTACTTGATACTATGGCCTATTTTGGCATCTATAAGCACTAAGATCAAGTCTAGCTTGCTGTTTTTAGCATCTAGCAATTGTAAACACACTAAATATAAAGTGCCAAATCAGATATTGCTTGGGGGGTTTCTTGATTGAGTGATTTTGGGGGGGTCTCTTTGTGCATTGCTTTGATTGTTTGCTTTTTCTCTCTCATTCTCATGGATCATTCTAAGGTTCCTTTGCTCACATCATATAATTATTCAACATGGCATCAAAATGCATGGAATATTCTAATGACAAAAGGTCACTCTCTATATGTTGAAAATAAGGTACCTGAACCTAGAGATACAGATAAAAAGTTAAAATGGATGATCAAACATACCAAAGCTCTTGGGTGTCTTCGTAGACTTGTTTCTCAAGATTTTTTGTTCCAAATTGAATCATGTAAAAATTCTCATGAAGCTTGGAAAAAATTGAAAACATTGTATGGTACTACAGATGAAGTAAGAGGCTATCAAATTGATAATGATTTGAAGAATCTTGATCCTAAGAACTTTGACAACATCCAAGACTACATCACTAAGGTTAATGATCTAAGAGAGCAATGTAAAGCATGTGGAATTGATAAGAAGGACATCCATTTGGTGTACAATACAATGAACAAGCTTGGTCCTGATTATGCTTCTTTTGTTTCTAGCTTTCATACTCATAGATTGACTATGGGGTCTGCATACACTACACCTTCATTTTCATCATTTTTTGAGATGTTGATACATGAGAAACAAAAGCTTATCTCAATGGGTCTCATCAAGACTTCTAAATCTCAGACATTGTTGGTTAGTCAGGTGAAAGAATCAGAATTAGATAAGAAATAGATGAAAGCAAAGAATAATCAAGCATTCAGATCAAGTAAATCCACATTCAGATCAATTAAAGAAGAAATATTTTTCAAAAGGAGAATCATCTAAGGAGAGGCATTTTTGTGCATATTGCAAGAAGGATGGATATGAAGAACACTATTGTTATAAGAAGGATATTGATGAGTTGAAAACTCTTCTCAAAAGGAATCACATTGATTTGCCTTCTAGAATGTCTGAATCTTCTTCTCCTTCTACTTCAAAACAGTCTAAAAAGGACAAAGGTCAAACATCTACATCAGGATATAAAGGTCAAGCTCTTTGTGTTCTTTCAGGTCCAGGATCAAGGAGATGGCTTGTAGATTCAGGAGCATCACATCATATGGCATCTTCACAGACTATCTTCTCTTCATTTCAGCCTTGTGCTATGTCTCCTATCTTGATGGGAAACAATACATACATGAGTATACTTCGGAAGGGATCTATTAGTATTGGGGACAACACTTTTTAGGATGTCTTGTGTGTTCCTCATTTGATGAACAATCTTCTTTCCATTTATCAGATTACACATGGTGGAGATGGGAGAACTGTGGAGTTCACACCTGATTTAGTCATCATTCGGGACTTGGAGACTTGAGAGATCATTGCTACCGGGTGGTTGATCATTCATCTCAGTTGTATACCTTTGCATAGTTTTCTTCTAATGGTGGCATTGTTCCTTCGACTGTTGACCATATGAACCATGATTCAAAGGAGACATTTGGCTTTTTGAACTTGGGAGTTCTCACATCCTATCCAGTACTTGAGCCATGCATTTCATCTCCTCCATCTATTGTTGTACTTGATGATGCTTGCATTGCTACAGTTTTGGCTCCTAGTGATTCAGTACAACAGGATCCTGATTTTCTTCCAGATATGGCTACTTTGGATGACTTCTTAACAGGTATTTCAGACTTGTTTGTGGAGTCTCATCTTGCAAATTTGGAGGACACCATTGATGAAATTCATCTTCTCTTTGATGAAGATGCACCTTCTTCAGTTGTTGTGAGGGAACAACTTGACCCTCTTGTTCATTCTCTACATGATCATTCTTCATAGATTGGTGTGAGTGTGTATTTTTTTGGACAAAATTTGGAGGAGGCTTCTTTGTCTTCAAACAGGATATTCTTGTCTTTGGATCATGTTTTACATTCATCTCTACTTGATGTTGGATTTTCCTATTCAACAGTGTGGCAACTTTCTGCATCGACATGGAGACACTTGAGCATGCTTCAAAGACATCATCATACATCATCCATCATCCTGATATCCTGCATACATCCATGGTTTTGTTTCTTCCTAAGGGGAGGAACATTGTTCGGCGAGATTGGATCATCTTCAGCATTCAATGTCGAGCTTCTACCATCATTGCAGGAGACTCAACATTGAGGGGTGGCTACCTTGTCTCTCTTCTACTTCTCTCTTATGGGGGGGTCTTTTTACTCACATGGGGTTTCTACCTTCTCATTATTCATTGAGAGCATTTCTATTTTGTATTTCATCTCTCTTTTGGAGAGGAGTTTTGTCCCACTGAGTTTTCTCCTTTTCTCTCTTTGTGAGAGATTTATTTTTCATTCATTTGCATTTTCATTGTACATGAGTACCTAACATGGCCTCATAATCAGGACCCATCACTGCATCTTTGTGTCATTTGCATAATAATCTGATACTCCCTAAGTTGCACTTAAGGGGGGGTGTTTGTGTAAATAAATTCTTGTACCTAGTTAATTCATTACTAGGGGACTTATTTACATCTTAGTTAAGTTTACTTAGGTCATTGGAAGGAATCTTTTTAGAAGATGTTAGTTGTCATTAGTTTTTATCTTATCCTTTGACAACTACTACATGTGAACCTAGGTAAGTGTGATTAGTTGTCTCATGTCATATGATTAAGCCACTTGTCATAATCCTATGACATCTTGCATCTCACCTTGGCTATATAACCAAGGGGTCTCTCATTTGTAATTATAATCACATTCATAACATTGACAGTGAATACAGTTCATTCTTGTCACATTCTTTCTCTCTTTTTGTGCTTTCCATTTGGTCCATAAATCTTGGCATCTATAGCCAATTCTAACAACTTCAAAGGCTACAAGACAACTTCTAGTGCAAGACTAAAATTTTCACATTTTGATCACTAAACCGAAAAATCACCGTAAAACATACCTAATGGTCTTGATTGACCTTATTCAAGACAAAGCATGTTCAAAATACCCACAACAATCTATTCACCAACCTATTCACCATCAAATGATCAAATATTGAGGATGAGGTGTAGGTGCGCCTATACCACAAAAGATAAACAAGCACATGTGTGGGGTTCAATTGTTTTCATCTTGATTAATGAGTTTATTTTACCACATCCAATGTCTTGCTTAAGTTTTTAAAATTAAATGTCTAATGTCCCAATTTCTTTTCATCCCACAAAGTCCATTATGTGGAAATAAAGGAAATTAAGGCAATATTTCCCTATTGTTGACTTTAGTGAGAGAAAATTGAGATGTCAACTCAAATTCTTAGAAGCCTCTAAGGATAGAATCCCTAGGGAAAGAAATAACACTTGAATTTTGTTAAAGGTGTTTGGTTCCTCTAAAGGGTTTGAAATTTGATGATCATGTTTGAATGTTTGTTTTCCAATGTTTAAGATCCATGCAAAGTGTTTTTGTTCCAATAAAATGCACAACCCTATGGATAAGAGGCAATATTTGTTGAATCCCCACTTGGATAAATCTAGTTACACTTATTCTTGGCAGATGATTAAAATATTGACCACATGAATCCCCTCCACAACACTCACATCTATGGGTCATCCAGGCTTTAGTACCCATGAAAATCTCATGGCATACTTCTCATCTCTACCAAGAACCACAAAAATGTGGAGTAGCTTCAGAACAACTGTTCTTGAACCAACAAATAGATAAGGATTTGAGATTTTAAACAAAGGGTTCTATTATGGGCATTTCATTCATGGGGGATCATTCATATGACAAGAGACCATTGTTTCCCTTCTTGTCAAAACAATCCTCATGATACTTGAACTTTACTCAAGTACCCACGCTTATATACCGGGTGGAAGTCGCTTGGCTTTAGCATGTTCTTCGTTGGGTCATTCCCTGGGGTGATTACTTTTTCCCACCA
>VDFB02072274.1:11711647-11724290 GCA_007258455.2 Sequoia sempervirens | reverse complement strand
AGATAGTCCTCCATCTACATCTTCCATAACTGATAGTTCTGCCCATTAAACTTCTCAACCTTCTTACCCTCATTTTCCATTGCTCCCACTCAACCGTGAGATCTTTCCTACAGACGATAATCAAAACACAACCCGCTCCGATACCACTTGTTAGGGTTAGAGATGGCAGATCTAACAATTAAATGCAAAGTTTATATAATAAACAGAGAAAGGGAAAAAGGGAAAAAGGCAGATCCTGACTATGAGGACCAGGATGTAGATTTTATATAATAAACAGAGAAAGGGAAAAAGGTAGATCTAATAATTAATAGCAGATTTTATATGACCATCATCCATGGTCATTAGTGACGAGACCCTTCTCCATGCAACACCTATAATTGATGATACCATCACATCCTCTGATTCCACTGAGTCCCCATCTCCTACCATCACATCCTCTGAATCGACTGAGTCCCCATCTACCATCACATCTACCAAATCCATTGAACACCCACCCCCTACTCTGAGAGCCGTCGAACCTATCAACGACACCCAAATCCAATCCACTTCTTCCACTCCTAGTATCCATTCCCAAGAATATTTTGAATCCTCCATCTTTCCATCTTCCCCACTTGAAGAGTTCCCCCATGACTCCATTATCATGCCTCCCGCACACGATGAGTCATGCCAAGAGCTTGATCCAAAGAATGCCAGCATATCCCCTCCTCCAGATCAAGATCCTACCATCCCATCTAGTCCACCACAAGATCACAGTCCCCCATCCATTCCATCCCATGATCCTCTTGACATTCAAGATTCTACCGCTCCATCTCCATCTCCATTGCATGAGCCTTCTACCACAAAATCAGATCCTATCATATTCCCTACTCCCTCTCCAGATACCACCCATCCAAATGTTGCTATCCCATCATCTCCTTCTCAGGATCCCCCATCATTGCCTAAAAATGCTATCCCCACACCGCTTGCATATCCCCTTGGTACTCTCATATTCTTCCATGGTGGCCTCCTTGTAGAAGAAAAACACAGTGTATATACCACCCATCATCCCCCACCTAATAATGGACTCGCATCATGTTTTCAGAATAACAAAAATCCTATCATGGATCGAATGCTCAAGAACATGAACTATCAAGGTAAAGGTCTAGGCCTTCACGAGCAAGGTATTTTAGAGCCCATCCAAGTCAAAGAACAAATCTACATGCAAGGTCTTGGATCTATTTCCCAAGACTCACAATCTAAAGATGTCGGTACAACTTGTAGACGTCCTCAACGAGCCTTCTCCAAAAGAAATGTCGGCTCTTCCCATCGCTCCACCAAATCATATGCTGCCATCCCTCCTCTATCGTATCACCTCAAAACAACCGTCCATATTCCTCCTTCATCTGCTTCGTCCATTTCGGGTCCTTACATCCCTCCATCCACCATCTCCCATCGTTCATCTACTCTATCCATCTTGGGTCCGTATATCCCAAGATCACCTCCTCCATCTCATTCTTTCACCCATCCAACACCTATACATGTCATCCATCATAAACATCCCTCTCGCATGTCCCATAATCATGATCAACAAAGGCACACACCTAAACACCCCCCATCTACATGTAATCCCCATACTCCTACCTCCATTGCTCCACATCGTCCATCCTCTCACACCCATCCCATTGCTAATAAATGCACTTTGGATGCTAACATAAAAATGCATAAATCCAAACATCCACATGAATCTAAAGCTCCCCATGTCCCCTCTATATGACATGTTGAAGAAAAGAAAAATAAAATCCTAAATCCAAATCAAATCCATCAGCCACAAAGGCCCACTAAAGCAAAAATTAAAACCATGTGGATCCCAAAGAAAAAAGATGTAATGCCATCAAATGAAAATCCTGTAGAACATCCAAAGTTGCTAATCCAAAGCTAGTACCACCTTTCATCTCCTAGAGTCTATTTTGGGTCTGTCCCAAAATTCACCGTCCATCTCCTCCATTATCCCCATCCTCCATCCATTAATCCTCTTATCTTTTCCACATCCACCACCCTTATGCCAATGTTGGTCTGAACTGATCTCCCCATCACATATCCACCCCATCATTCCATCCTTACACACTTTCCAACATCCACCCATTATCCATATATCTCCCCATCAAATCCCTCTAAATTCATCCTCTTGCATAATCCGACATCACTCTACTAGAGTTGTATCAACATCAGCGATCGGTTCAAACATAGGCTCTTAATCCTGATGATATAGACTTAGATGCTTGGAGTCGCTTTCATCCATATCCTTATCACATGTCTTCCTAAATCCACTTGATACGCCTCCTATCCTTATGTCTCATACGCGTATACTGCCAAAGAAGTTCAAAAAATCCGGGAGACAAAAAGTCAAAAAAAAAGAAAAAAAAAAGAAAAAACAATAGTAAAGAGAAATAATCCGTCCAATGGTGAAAACTTGGCAAACAAGCGCCTTGGATAAGTACCATGATGAAAACCTAGAAAACAAGCGTCATGTGTAAATCCCCATTTGCACTTGGGGGCAGCTTCCTGGTATGTGTTCCCTCCATCTGCTTTGCTTCCTGCTATTCTTTCGGCTATGCATCCATCTTCTTGCTATACATCATTTTCATTCATCCCCTCCATCCTCCCTATATTACTCATTTTTCTAGGCATATCTCACTTATCCCCATCCTTCCATCCTCCTTGTGATCTTGATAACAATGGGGCAAACATATAAGCATGCTTTGGGCACCTCTTAGCATACATCTCCCTCATTTGCACACTATCCCAACTATCATTCACCCTCCATCTCCCTTCCTTATCCATGCATCCTATCTTCATCCATCTCACTCTTCTATCTTCCCATCCACTTGTCTTCCATCCTTCATGCCTCCTCACACATGACCTATCTAAAGTGGGGGCATCTATCTTCCTTTGTGATACAGTCCTTAGAGACATCATCCATTTCATCATAGCATCCCTTCCATCTCCCCATCCTTATCTTCCGATCGCTCCACACAATCCTTTTTACCTCCCTATCCTTATCCCCCTACCCATCCATCATAGCATCCCTTCCATCTCCCCATCATTATCTTCCTATCCATTTATCTCTATCCACATCATATCTCTTAATCCCTTGTCATTGGTATCTAGCTATAGCATACTATCTCATCATTCATCTATCCCTCCTATCATCCTCCCAATTCATCTTTTGATTATTTGAATAACTATCCCATCCCTGAGCTTTGTATAGTCACTATCCTCCAATCCAATCCAATAGGTATATCTTGTCCCATCATGTCAGTCCAATCATTTTATCCCCTTATCTAGGGTTATCTCATCATCTTTCATCCATCACTTGTCTTTCGCCTTCTATCGAACTACATTGCCCTTGCACTTTCACGTAGGCAAAGTTGATCATTTGATCTACCCTCGGGGTTCCATCATCAATCTTCATTGTCCACTTTGTCCCTTTATCACCTATCATCAATCTTTCTACTTTGTCCATCTGATCATTTATCATCTATCATCAATCTTCTTATCTTGTTCCTATTTTTCTATCCCATCTTTATCATCCACCAAGGTCTCCTATCTTGTATCATGTCTCTCGTGTCGCATCGTCAAGCTATGCCCTTATCTAGGTGGATCTTAACAAACGAGATTCACTTGTATCATCAAATCCAATTAGTTTAGAATATCCTGTGTCATATCAATCTTTTAATTTAGTACCCATCATTGGTCTCAACAGGATGCATCCTTCCTAACAAACCTCATCAATCCCATCCATCCCCTTGATTGATCCTATGGCAAAGGACGTTTGAAATTGATTGCAATCTTTTGATGCTTCTAGATTTTGTTTATCATTTGAGCTCCCTATCATCACTTGTCATCATTGCCTTGATCCATCATATCATGGTGTGCTTTGACTAGTCAACATAGTGGTGTATCTTGATCTTTTGTTTGTCTTCTCGGTTGTCCCACGTAGTACCCACCAAGATCTCTAAGGTCTTGTGTTACACTGGGGCATCCTTGTGTGCTTGTGGTTATCCCAATACCAGGCCCGACCAAGGTCACCATGACTTTGGGGTGTTGGGATAGCCTTCTTGTTTGTTATGTTTGTTTTATGCATTAGACACTAATCTTCCTTGGTTCTTCATACCTTGGTGTCTTGTGTCTTATGCTATAGCAAAAATCAGTGTTCTGACGATGGAAAATTGCATTTGGATTTCATTTCCTCTTCATCCTCTTGTATATCAAATTCCCCCCCATCCATTCATCCTTCATCATGCTCCCCCCAATCCATTCATCCTTCATCACACTCCCCTCCCAATCTTCCATCACATTGCATCATCTTCTTCAACTCCCCTTGCATCCTCTCATCCATTTCAAGAGCACATCCGTGTTCTCTTGAACCCGCATGTCCTCTCGAGGGGGCATCCTTCATCCCTAACTTTCATCTTTACCCCCATCATCTTCCTTCCTAGTCAATCCTTTGATGACTGGGGCATCTTTCCCAATCTAACCATCTTCTAGGTTCTATGTTTTAATGATCTTTCAAATGATGCTACTTCGTAACACCATCTCAAAGAGGGGAAAAATGTGGACATCTAAATTTGGACACTTAATTTATCCAAATTCATGCCCTTTCATCTTATTTTCATTAATTAAGTAATACTACTATTATTTAATTAATAGCTTTAATTCTTCAAAATCCCTAAGGTGTTTAATCAATAATACCTTATCTCTTTAATCCTCCTTCCATCAATTTTTAATTCCCTTCATGTCACATCCTCCATCATTTTTATCTTATCTTAATCCTTCTTCTAATCTCATCATTAGGATGTGCACATGCCTAATCCTTGATTAGGAGGTGTCACATCTTCCAACTTTTGCAAGTTGGCCTCTAATCTCTCTTAGCCACCTAACCATCCTCTAATCCTTCACTAACTAGCCTAATTAGCCTCTCAAGGAATTTTTAATTCCTCTCATCTTTCAAGGAATATTAAATTCCTTTTCTCTTCCCCATGTCCTTTATGACATGTGTCCTTAGTCAACCTTATTAAAGGCTTTCTGCTTTTGACAAGGCATCTCCCTTCCCCATGTGAATTTTTAAATCACCTTTTAATCCCCCAATGCATTTAAGGAATTTTAAATTCCTTCTCTCATCCCCACAAGGATATTTGAGAAATTTTTAATTCCCCACTTGTCCTCTCACCCACATGGGACAAGGACCTCCTTTATGAGGAGATTTTGTCAAATCCCAAGGTACTTTGTACCCCCTCCATGTCATGTACTTCTCCTTCCACCTCATGTCCACGTCATCTTTCTTAAGCCTCTCCCCATGCCATATCTCAAGATGTGAGGGCTTGTGAGTTCTCAACTCACCTTAGCCCTACATCTTGATATTTGGTGGATCAATCTCAACTGTCCATTTCTTCTAGGAATTCTCAAAATTCCTATAAATACCCCCTCTTTTCTCTCATTTTGGGGGAGACCATTTTGCTAGCCAAACTCTTTCAATTTTAATTGTCAATCCACACTTAGCCATTGTCATGTTTTCATCCACTTGTACTCATCCTCACAACATCATTTAGCTTGCATCTTGTGCCATCCAACGAGCATACACATCAAAGATCGAAGGGCCAACCAAAGGATCGATTCGACACAAGGTATAAAGTTCCATTTGTTGTTTTTATCTTGTGTTGTTTCCAACTTAGGCTAATCTTGAGGTGTAGGTTGTTTTGGTGTTTATTTGAACTTTTTAGTTTGTTGCTCATTTTCTAACACTCATATTCGACCTATCACATTGTAATTGGCAAAGCGTTGGGATGATGTGAAGAGTTGGTCCGAGCCTTTAGTATCTCGCTAAGGTTCCCGACTCACGCTTGTAATGGGTTGGTGTTCACGGTTTGGGCCTCATGTACCGGGTGTATATCGAGGACTCCTTAGCAACCATGTTCATCCTAGAGTAGAAAACTTTGTTGGCCATACCCCTTTCTACTAAATCTTAGGGTTGTGTGGTCTTAATTGTCTTTCTCATGCAAAACCAATGATTATCAGTTTGGCCAATTCTTTTATGATTGCGATATTTTGGGTCCTTTGCCTTACCCATCTATCAAAACATCAAGCTTAAACTTATCCTTTGACGGACCTGTCCTTATCCTTTGGCGGACCTGTCCCTGTGCTGTGGCGGACCTGTCCTAACTCTGTGGCAAACTTGTCCTAGTGCAGTGGCGGACCTGTCCTTGTGCTATGGCAGACATGTCCTAGTGCAGTGGTGGACCTATCCTTGTGCTATGGCGGACCTGTCCTAGTGTAGTGGCGAACCTGTCCTAGTGTAGTGGCGGACCTGTCCTTGTGCTGTGGCGGACCTGTCCTAGTGTAGTGGCGGACATGTCCTTGTGCTGTGGTGGTCCTGTCCTAGTGCAATGGCGGACCTATCCTTGTACTGTGGCAGACTTGTCCTCATAGAGTGGCGGACCTGTCCTTACAGAGTGGTGGACCTGTCCTTCTGCTCTTTCTTCCCGAGGTCACCATTTCCACACTGTTTATCCGATTGACTCCGTTCAAAGGCAATTCTTCTCCTTTTTTTGTGCTCTTTCTGATGATATATACCACTTCATACTTTTGAGAAGTTGGATGGGGCACCTTTTTCCTCACCATCTGCCTCCTCGAGGGGGGTATACCCTACCATTCTCTCCATTTACTTGTTCCAAGTAAACATTCATCCATTCAACACATCCTTTCATCATTCCAAACTCTCATTCTGTCATTTCGATCATTTATTTACTCGTTCTGAGTAAACATTAATCCATTTCACATATCCTTTCATCATTCCGAACTCTCATTCTATCATTCCGATCATCCATTTACTCATTCCGAGTAAATTTTCAACCATTCAACAGATCCTTTCATCATTCAGAACTCTGGTTCTATCATTCTGATCATCCGTTTACTCATTTCGAGTAAGCATTCATCCATTTCACATATCCTTTCATCATTCCAAACTCTGGTTCTATCATTCTGATCATCTGTTTACTCGTTCCAAGTAAATGTTCATCCATTTGACACATCCTTTCATCATTTTGAACTCTCGTTCTATCATTCTGATCATCCGTTTACTCATTCCAAGTAAATATTCATACATTTCACACATCCTTTCATCATTTTGAACCCTTGTTCTATCGTTCTGATCATTCGTTTACTCATTCCAAGTAATCGTTCATCCGTCCCGATCAACCGTTTGCTCATTTTGAGTATTTTTTCATCCATTTCTATCATCCATTTCTATAATCAAATCATCACTTTCCCCATCCTAATCCCCTGGACTTCATCTCGTGTTATTATCCAAATTGACCGAAGTGTTTGATCTGATCGTCATCATTAACATCCTCTTAGGATTTTCATGTGTCCTAAGTTGATCAGCATCGTCGGCCCAATCAATCCATTTTCAATCTCAAAGTGGATTTCATGCCGCAATCATCCATTCATCCTTTAATCCGATCAATCAGCACCCTAAGTCACCTAGGGTAATCTTTGAATGGGATTTATAGTCCCTTTTGTCATCCTATCCAATCCATCATCCGACCTTTCAATCAATCGATCAATCCACTCCAATCCAATCACATCCTATCCAATCACCCTCGACCCAATCAATCTACTTACATCTCAAAGTAGATTCGGTGTCGCAATCATCCTTTGATAATCAAATCTTATCATCATAATCAATCCCATCGCACCATCCAATCATCCAATCATCCTAATCTTAGCTTGTCCTAAATCCCGATTTGGGCTTTTGTCCATTTCCATCCAAAATATTTATCCATCATCTTTATCCTTTCATCATCATGAATTCTTATCCTCCATCAATAGTAGTCAAGGGAAACCCTAATTACTTTAATGATGATAATGAAAGTCTTGTTGATCATGAGGTATACGACATAGATCCCCTTGACACTATCATTCCTAGTAAGCTTTCTCCACCCACTTTCCAAAATCCAATCACCCCATCAAGTTATCCCATCATGTCTTCATCTATGCCTAATCACACTCCTTATGCTACCTTTGACAAGGGATGTCCATCGTATCCTTCATCTACATCATCCCCTTATCGTAGTTTTCTGTCACAATACCCCTATCTTGATCCCCCATCCACATCCTCTTATCTCAATCCTTCATCCACATGTACCCACTACCCTAATCTTCCATACCAATCCACTCAGCCTAATCCTACATTCACATCTTCCTATCCTAGTCAAACAAACCCACCAACTTACCCTAATCTGACATCCGCAGTTCCCTATCTCCATCCACCACCTCAATCTTCTCATCCTAATCCACCATCCCCATACCCTTACTACAATCCACCATCCCAATGCCTTTATTACAACATGCCACCCATATCTTCTACCAACGATCCACCGTCTATGTCATCCTATCCTAATTCCCCATGCCCATATCCTTACCTTAATCCTCCATCCAGTCTTAATATTCCATCTAATCCTAGTCCACTAATCCATAAACCTTCATCCACTCCCACCTCGCCATCTCAGCCTAGCATATTCAAGTTTCTCCAAAGACTTATAACAAAGGAGACATCCCCCACTCCACACATTGTAGTTGTGGAACCATGCCATCCCAACCCATCATCCATGGTCGTTAGTGACGAGAACCTTCTCCATCCAACACCTATCATTGATGATACCATCACATCCTCTGAATCCACTGAGTCCCCATCTCCTAATATCACATCCTCTGAATCCATTGAGTCCCCATCTCCTACCATCATGTCCTCTGAATCCACTAAGTCCCCATATCCTACCATCACATCCTCTGAATCTACTGAGTCCCCATCTCCTACCATCACATCTACCAAATCCATTGAACACCCACCCCCTACTTCGAGAGCCGTCGAACCTATTGATGACACCCAAATCCAATCCACTTCTTCCACTCCTAGCATCCATTCCCAGGAATATTTTGAATCCTCCATCCTTCCATCTTCCCCACTTGAACAGTCCCCCCATGACTTCATTATCATGCCTCCTGCACACGATGAGTCATGCCAAGAGCCTGATCCAAAGCATGCCAACATATCCCCTCCTCTAAATCAAGATCCTACCATCCCATCTAGTCTACCGCAAGAGCACAGTCCCCCATCCATTCCATCCCATGATCCTCTTGACATTCAAGATTCTACCGCTCCACCTTTGTCTCCATTGCATGAACTTGCTACCACAAAATTAGATCCTATCATATCCCCTACTCCCTCTCCTGATACAACCCATCCAAATGTTGCTATCCCATCATCTCCTTCTCAGGATCCCCCATCATTGCCTAAAAATGCTATCCCCACACCGCTTGCATATTCCCTTGGTACTCTCACATTCTTCCATGGTGGCCTCCTTGTAGAAGAAAAACATAGTGTATATACCACCCATCATCCCCCACCTAATAATGGACTCGCATCATGTTTTTAGAATAACAAAAATCCTACAATGGATCGCATGCTCAAGAACATGAACTATCAAAGAAAAGGTCTAGGCCTTCACGAGCTAGGTATTTTAGAGCCCATCCAAGTCAAAGAAAAAATCTGCATGCAAGGTCTTGGATCTATTCCCCAAGACTCACAATCTAAACACGTTGGTACAACCTCTAGCCGTCCTTAATGAGCCTTTTCCTAAAGAAATGTCCGCTCTCCACCAAATCATATGCTGCCATCCCTCCTCCTCTATCATATTACCTCAAAACAACCGTCCATATTCCTCCTTCATCCACTCCATCCATTTTGGGTCCTTACATCCCTCCATCCAGAATCTCCCATCCTTCATCTACTGCATCCATCTTGGGTTCTTATGTCCCTCCACCCACCCTATCCATCTTGAGTCCATATCCCAAGATCACCTCCTCCATCTCATTCGCTCATTCATCC
This sequence comes from Sequoia sempervirens, assembly GCA_007258455.2. Classification (NCBI taxonomy): domain Eukaryota; kingdom Viridiplantae; phylum Streptophyta; class Pinopsida; order Cupressales; family Cupressaceae; genus Sequoia; species Sequoia sempervirens. The sequence continues at coordinate 11,714,365 of VDFB02072274.1, read as the reverse complement.
AACACTTATCCATTTCATCCATCATAAACATCCCTCTCGCATGTCCCATAATCAGGATCAACAAAGGCACATAACTGCACATCCTCCATCTACACGTAATCCTCATAATCCTACCTCCACCACTCCACATCATCCATCTTCTCCCAACCATCCCACTACTAATAAATGCACTTTGGATGCTAACATATAAATGCATAAATCCAAACATCCACATGAATCTAAAGCTCCCCATGTCCCCTCTATACGACATGTTGAAGCAAAGAAAAATCAAATCCACAATCCAAATCAAACCCATCAGCCACAAAGGCCCACTAAAGCAAAAATCAAAACCATGTGGATCCCAAAGAAAAAAGATGCAATGACATCAAATGAAAAATTTGTAAGAACATCCAAAGTTGCTAATCCAAAAGCTAATCATCCCCCCCTTTCATCTCCTAAGTCTGTTTTGGGTCCCTATGTCCCGAACTTCACTATCCCATCTCCTCAATTATCCCCACATTCTCCATCCATCAATCCTCTTATCTTTTCACATCCATCACCATATGTGCCAATGTTGGTCCTAAACTCATCTCCCCATCACATATCCATCCCATCATTCCATCCATACACTTTCCAACATCCCACCCATTATCCCATTTATCTCCCCCATCAAATCCTTCTAATTCATCTTCTTGCATAATCCATTTATCCTCCTAAGGTTGTATCAACATCCAACAGTCAGTTCAAACATGAGCTCTTAATACCTGATATAGACCTAGATGCTTGAGTCCTTCATCCATATCCTTATCACATGTCTTCTAAATCCACTTATTCGCCTCCCTATCCTTATCCATCTCATTCTGCATGCTCTGCAAAAAGTTCAAAATCCAAAAAAGTTCAAAATCCAAAAATGTTCAAAATCCAAAAAAGTTCAGAATCCAAAAACGTTCAAAATCCAAAAAATCCAAAAATCCAAAAAAGTAAAAAATAAAATCAAAAAATCAAAAAAACAAAAACAAAAACAAAAAATAGTAAAGAGAAATAATCCGTCCAATGGTGAAAATTTGGCAACCAAGTGCCTTGGATAAGTACCATGACGAAAACTTTGCAAACATGCATCATGTGCAAATCCCTATTTGCACTTGGGGGCAGCTTCTTGATATGCATTCCCTCCATCCACTATGCTTCTTGCTACACTTTCGGCTATGCACCCATCTTCTTGCTATACATCATTTTCATCCATCCCCTCCACCCTATTGAGCTTACACATCCTATTTGGCATATCTCATTTATCCCAATCCTTCCATCCTCCTTGTGATCTTGATAACAATGGGGCAAACATATAAGCATGCTTTGGGCACCTCTTAGCATACATCTCCCTCATCCGCACACTATCCTAATCCTCATTCGCACTCGTCTATCTTTCTTATCCACCTGTCATGCTACCTTCCATATCCCTTCCTTATCCATGCATCCTGTCTTCATACATCTCACTCTTTTATCTTCCCATTCACTTGTCTTCAATCCTTCATTCCTCCTCACACATGACATATCTAGAGTGGGCGCATCTATCTTCCTTTGTAATGTATTCCTTGAAGACATCATCCATTCCATCATAGCATCCCTTCCATCTCCCCATCCTTATCTTCTAATCGCTCCCCACAATCCTTTTAACCTCCCTATCGTTGTCCCCCTACCCATCCATCATAACATCCCTTCCCTCTCCCCATCATTATCTTCTTGTCCATTTATCTCTATCCACATCACATCTCTTAATCCCTTGTCATTGGTATCTAGCTATAGAATACTATCTCATCATTCATCTATCCCTCCTATCATCCTCCCAATTCCTCTTTTGATGACTTGGATAACTATCCCATCCCTGAGCTTTGTATAGTCACTATCCTCCAATCCCATCCAATAGGTCTATCTTGTCCCATCGTGTCAATCCAATCATTTTATCCCCTTATCTAGGGTTATCTCATCATCTTTCATCCATCATTTGTCTTTGGCCTTCTTTCGAACTACGTTGCCCCTGTGCTTTCACATAGGCAAGGTTGATCATTTGATCTACCCCCAGGGTTCCATCATCAGTCTTTTTGCTTTGTCCATTTGATCCTTTATCATCTATAATAAGTCTTCAACTCTTGTTCCTGTTTGTCTATCCCGTCTTTATCATCCATTGAGGTCTCCTATCTTGTGTCATGTCTCTCGTGTCACATCATCAAGCTATGCCCTTATCTAGCTGGATCTTAACAAATGATATTCACTTGTATCATCAAATCCAATCAGTTCTAAATATCTTGCATCATATTAATCTTTTAATTTAGTATCCATCATCGATCTCAATAGGATGCATCCTTCCTAACAAACCTCATCAATCCCATCCATCCCCTTGAATGATCCTATGGCAAAGGACGTTTGAAATTGATTGCGATCTTTTGATGCTTTTGGCTTTTGTTTATCATTTGAGCTCCTTATCATCACTTGTCATTGTCGCCTTGATCCATCATATCATGGTGTGCTTTGACTCATCAACATAGGGGTGTATCTTGATCTTTTGTTTGTCTTCTTGGTTGTCCCACATAGTACCCACCAAGATCCCTGAGGTCTTGTGTTACGCTGGGGAATCCTTGTGTGGTTGTGGTTATCCCAATACCTGGCCCGACCAAAGTCACCATGACCTTGGGGTGTTGGGATAGCCTTCTTGTTTGTTATGTTTGTTTTATGCATTAGACA
>VDFB02072274.1:11696514-11711627 GCA_007258455.2 Sequoia sempervirens | reverse complement strand
ATGTGGATGTTCCTCCTGAGCTTTTCCTATGAATTTCCTCGCTCAAAATAACACCAACAACATCATCAAACTTCAATGTATTCAAACCAAAAAAAAATTGCTAACGTACCATTACCAAGCGTCTGCCTTTTAGGCAAAGAACACGTAATCAAAAGAGTCCTAACTTCTTCATCAAAATTTATTTTTACAGAAGTTAATTGACTGGTGACCGTATTAAACTCATTTAAAAGATCAGTAACTGACCCACCTTCTACCATTTTCATATTAAATAAACGCTTCATAAGAAATACCTTATTCGAAGCGGAAGGCTTTTCATATAACTTTTCCAACGTTTCCATCAACTCTTGAGTTGTCTTTGCTTTTGTAATATTTAACGCCACTATTTGTGCTAGGCACAAACGAATACTGCCAAGAGCCTTTCTATCCAAGATCTCCCAGTCCTCATTTGACATTGCTACAGGTTTCTTGGTTTTCCCTTCCAATGGCTGCCATAAATCCTTCTAATAGAGATAGTCCTCCATCTACATCTTCCATAACTGATAGTTCTGCCCATTAAACTTCTCAACCTTCTTACCCTCATTTTCCATTGCTCCCACTCAACCGTGAGATCTTTCCTACAGACGATAATCAAAACACAACCCGCTCCGATACCACTTGTTAGGGTTAGAGATGGCAGATCTAACAATTAAATGCAAAGTTTATATAATAAACAGAGAAAGGGAAAAAGGGAAAAAGGCAGATCCTGACTATGAGGACCAGGATGTAGATTTTATATAATAAACAGAGAAAGGGAAAAAGGTAGATCTAATAATTAATAGCAGATTTTATATGACCATCATCCATGGTCATTAGTGACGAGACCCTTCTCCATGCAACACCTATAATTGATGATACCATCACATCCTCTGATTCCACTGAGTCCCCATCTCCTACCATCACATCCTCTGAATCGACTGAGTCCCCATCTACCATCACATCTACCAAATCCATTGAACACCCACCCCCTACTCTGAGAGCCGTCGAACCTATCAACGACACCCAAATCCAATCCACTTCTTCCACTCCTAGTATCCATTCCCAAGAATATTTTGAATCCTCCATCTTTCCATCTTCCCCACTTGAAGAGTTCCCCCATGACTCCATTATCATGCCTCCCGCACACGATGAGTCATGCCAAGAGCTTGATCCAAAGAATGCCAGCATATCCCCTCCTCCAGATCAAGATCCTACCATCCCATCTAGTCCACCACAAGATCACAGTCCCCCATCCATTCCATCCCATGATCCTCTTGACATTCAAGATTCTACCGCTCCATCTCCATCTCCATTGCATGAGCCTTCTACCACAAAATCAGATCCTATCATATTCCCTACTCCCTCTCCAGATACCACCCATCCAAATGTTGCTATCCCATCATCTCCTTCTCAGGATCCCCCATCATTGCCTAAAAATGCTATCCCCACACCGCTTGCATATCCCCTTGGTACTCTCATATTCTTCCATGGTGGCCTCCTTGTAGAAGAAAAACACAGTGTATATACCACCCATCATCCCCCACCTAATAATGGACTCGCATCATGTTTTCAGAATAACAAAAATCCTATCATGGATCGAATGCTCAAGAACATGAACTATCAAGGTAAAGGTCTAGGCCTTCACGAGCAAGGTATTTTAGAGCCCATCCAAGTCAAAGAACAAATCTACATGCAAGGTCTTGGATCTATTTCCCAAGACTCACAATCTAAAGATGTCGGTACAACTTGTAGACGTCCTCAACGAGCCTTCTCCAAAAGAAATGTCGGCTCTTCCCATCGCTCCACCAAATCATATGCTGCCATCCCTCCTCTATCGTATCACCTCAAAACAACCGTCCATATTCCTCCTTCATCTGCTTCGTCCATTTCGGGTCCTTACATCCCTCCATCCACCATCTCCCATCGTTCATCTACTCTATCCATCTTGGGTCCGTATATCCCAAGATCACCTCCTCCATCTCATTCTTTCACCCATCCAACACCTATACATGTCATCCATCATAAACATCCCTCTCGCATGTCCCATAATCATGATCAACAAAGGCACACACCTAAACACCCCCCATCTACATGTAATCCCCATACTCCTACCTCCATTGCTCCACATCGTCCATCCTCTCACACCCATCCCATTGCTAATAAATGCACTTTGGATGCTAACATAAAAATGCATAAATCCAAACATCCACATGAATCTAAAGCTCCCCATGTCCCCTCTATATGACATGTTGAAGAAAAGAAAAAACAAATCCACAATCCAAATCAAATCCATCAGCCACAAAGGCCCACTAAAGCAAAAATCAAAACCATGTGGATCCCAAAGAAAAAAGATGCAATGCCATCAAATGAAAATCTGTAAGAACATCCAAAGTTGCTAATCCAAAAGCTAGCCATACCCACCTTTCATCTCCTAAGTCTATTTTGGGTCCCTATGTCCCAAAATTCACCATTCCATCTCCTCCATTATCCCCACATCCTCCATCCATTAATCCTCTTATCTTTTCACATCCACCACCACATATGCCAATGTTGGTCCTGAACTGATCTCCCCATCACATATCCACCCCATCATTCCATCCATACACTTTCCAACATCCCACCCATTATCACATGTATCTCCCCCATCAAATCCCTCTAATTCATCCTCTTGCATAATCCATTTATCCTCCTAAGGTTGTATCAACATCCAACAGTCGGTTCAAACATGAGCTCTTAATCCCTGATATAGACTTGGATGCTTGAGTCCTTCATCCATATCCTTATCACATGTCTTCTAAATCCACTTATTCGCCTCCCTATCCTTATCCATCTCCTTCTGCATGCTCTGCAAAAAGTTCAAAAAATCCAAAAAAGTCAAAAAAGTCCAAAAAGTCAAAAAAAAAGAAAAAAAAAAGAAAAAACAATAGTAAAGAGAAATAATCCGTCCAATGGTGAAAACTTGGCAAACAAGCGCCTTGGATAAGTACCATGATGAAAACCTAGAAAACAAGCGTCATGTGTAAATCCCCATTTGCACTTGGGGGCAGCTTCCTGGTATGTGTTCCCTCCATCTGCTTTGCTTCCTGCTATTCTTTCGGCTATGCATCCATCTTCTTGCTATACATCATTTTCATTCATCCCCTCCATCCTCCCTATATTACTCATTTTTCTAGGCATATCTCACTTATCCCCATCCTTCCATCCTCCTTGTGATCTTGATAACAATGGGGCAAACATATAAGCATGCTTTGGGCACCTCTTAGCATACATCTCCCTCATTTGCACACTATCCCAACTATCATTCACCCTCCATCTCCCTTCCTTATCCATGCATCCTATCTTCATCCATCTCACTCTTCTATCTTCCCATCCACTTGTCTTCCATCCTTCATGCCTCCTCACACATGACCTATCTAAAGTGGGGGCATCTATCTTCCTTTGTGATACAGTCCTTAGAGACATCATCCATTTCATCATAGCATCCCTTCCATCTCCCCATCCTTATCTTCCGATCGCTCCACACAATCCTTTTTACCTCCCTATCCTTATCCCCCTACCCATCCATCATAGCATCCCTTCCATCTCCCCATCATTATCTTCCTATCCATTTATCTCTATCCACATCATATCTCTTAATCCCTTGTCATTGGTATCTAGCTATAGCATACTATCTCATCATTCATCTATCCCTCCTATCATCCTCCCAATTCATCTTTTGATTATTTGAATAACTATCCCATCCCTGAGCTTTGTATAGTCACTATCCTCCAATCCAATCCAATAGGTATATCTTGTCCCATCATGTCAGTCCAATCATTTTATCCCCTTATCTAGGGTTATCTCATCATCTTTCATCCATCACTTGTCTTTCGCCTTCTATCGAACTACATTGCCCTTGCACTTTCACGTAGGCAAAGTTGATCATTTGATCTACCCTCGGGGTTCCATCATCAATCTTCATTGTCCACTTTGTCCCTTTATCACCTATCATCAATCTTTCTACTTTGTCCATCTGATCATTTATCATCTATCATCAATCTTCTTATCTTGTTCCTATTTTTCTATCCCATCTTTATCATCCACCAAGGTCTCCTATCTTGTATCATGTCTCTCGTGTCGCATCGTCAAGCTATGCCCTTATCTAGGTGGATCTTAACAAACGAGATTCACTTGTATCATCAAATCCAATTAGTTTAGAATATCCTGTGTCATATCAATCTTTTAATTTAGTACCCATCATTGGTCTCAACAGGATGCATCCTTCCTAACAAACCTCATCAATCCCATCCATCCCCTTGATTGATCCTATGGCAAAGGACGTTTGAAATTGATTGCAATCTTTTGATGCTTCTAGATTTTGTTTATCATTTGAGCTCCCTATCATCACTTGTCATCATTGCCTTGATCCATCATATCATGGTGTGCTTTGACTAGTCAACATAGTGGTGTATCTTGATCTTTTGTTTGTCTTCTCGGTTGTCCCACGTAGTACCCACCAAGATCTCTAAGGTCTTGTGTTACACTGGGGCATCCTTGTGTGCTTGTGGTTATCCCAATACCAGGCCCGACCAAGGTCACCATGACTTTGGGGTGTTGGGATAGCCTTCTTGTTTGTTATGTTTGTTTTATGCATTAGACACTAATCTTCCTTGGTTCTTCATACCTTGGTGTCTTGTGTCTTATGCTATAGCAAAAATCAGTGTTCTGACGATGGAAAATTGCATTTGGATTTCATTTCCTCTTCATCCTCTTGTATATCAAATTCCCCCCCATCCATTCATCCTTCATCATGCTCCCCCCAATCCATTCATCCTTCATCACACTCCCCTCCCAATCTTCCATCACATTGCATCATCTTCTTCAACTCCCCTTGCATCCTCTCATCCATTTCAAGAGCACATCCGTGTTCTCTTGAACCCGCATGTCCTCTCGAGGGGGCATCCTTCATCCCTAACTTTCATCTTTACCCCCATCATCTTCCTTCCTAGTCAATCCTTTGATGACTGGGGCATCTTTCCCAATCTAACCATCTTCTAGGTTCTATGTTTTAATGATCTTTCAAATGATGCTACTTCGTAACACCATCTCAAAGAGGGGAAAAATGTGGACATCTAAATTTGGACACTTAATTTATCCAAATTCATGCCCTTTCATCTTATTTTCATTAATTAAGTAATACTACTATTATTTAATTAATAGCTTTAATTCTTCAAAATCCCTAAGGTGTTTAATCAATAATACCTTATCTCTTTAATCCTCCTTCCATCAATTTTTAATTCCCTTCATGTCACATCCTCCATCATTTTTATCTTATCTTAATCCTTCTTCTAATCTCATCATTAGGATGTGCACATGCCTAATCCTTGATTAGGAGGTGTCACATCTTCCAACTTTTGCAAGTTGGCCTCTAATCTCTCTTAGCCACCTAACCATCCTCTAATCCTTCACTAACTAGCCTAATTAGCCTCTCAAGGAATTTTTAATTCCTCTCATCTTTCAAGGAATATTAAATTCCTTTTCTCTTCCCCATGTCCTTTATGACATGTGTCCTTAGTCAACCTTATTAAAGGCTTTCTGCTTTTGACAAGGCATCTCCCTTCCCCATGTGAATTTTTAAATCACCTTTTAATCCCCCAATGCATTTAAGGAATTTTAAATTCCTTCTCTCATCCCCACAAGGATATTTGAGAAATTTTTAATTCCCCACTTGTCCTCTCACCCACATGGGACAAGGACCTCCTTTATGAGGAGATTTTGTCAAATCCCAAGGTACTTTGTACCCCCTCCATGTCATGTACTTCTCCTTCCACCTCATGTCCACGTCATCTTTCTTAAGCCTCTCCCCATGCCATATCTCAAGATGTGAGGGCTTGTGAGTTCTCAACTCACCTTAGCCCTACATCTTGATATTTGGTGGATCAATCTCAACTGTCCATTTCTTCTAGGAATTCTCAAAATTCCTATAAATACCCCCTCTTTTCTCTCATTTTGGGGGAGACCATTTTGCTAGCCAAACTCTTTCAATTTTAATTGTCAATCCACACTTAGCCATTGTCATGTTTTCATCCACTTGTACTCATCCTCACAACATCATTTAGCTTGCATCTTGTGCCATCCAACGAGCATATGTCATGTCCCCTTCTCGACATCTCTCTGCAACAGATTGGCTCTATCATACAACTCGAGGCCGATGGACTGATAGAGGGTCACTTCGAGCTTGGCTCCTTCAGCCAGGATTGATCGCTTGTCTTCGCTCGCTCAATCGAGACTATTTGCGTAATTGCTATTTTTAGCGCCTCGCGTGGGGACCATCGCTATTTAGCTTGCATCTTGTGCCATCCAACAAGCATACATCAAAGATCGCACAACCAAAGGATCGATTCGACACAAGGTATAAAGTTCCATTTGTTGTTTTTATCTTGTGTTGTTTCCAACTTAGGCTAATCTTGAGGTGTAGGTTGTTTTGGTGTTTATTTGAACTTTTTAGTTTGTTGCTCATTTTCTAACACTCATATTCGACCTATCACATTGTAATTGGCAAAGCGTTGGGATGATGTGAAGAGTTGGTCCGAGCCTTTAGTATCTCGCTAAGGTTCCCGACTCACGCTTGTAATGGGTTGGTGTTCACGGTTTGGGCCTCATGTACCGGGTGTATATCGAGGACTCCTTAGCAACCATGTTCATCCTAGAGTAGAAAACTTTGTTGGCCATACCCCTTTCTACTAAATCTTAGGGTTGTGTGGTCTTAATTGTCTTTCTCATGCAAAACCAATGATTATCAGTTTGGCCAATTCTTTTATGATTGCGATATTTTGGGTCCTTTGCCTTACCCATCTATCAAAACATCAAGCTTAAACTTATCCTTTGACGGACCTGTCCTTATCCTTTGGCGGACCTGTCCCTGTGCTGTGGCGGACCTGTCCTAACTCTGTGGCAAACTTGTCCTAGTGCAGTGGCGGACCTGTCCTTGTGCTATGGCAGACATGTCCTAGTGCAGTGGTGGACCTATCCTTGTGCTATGGCGGACCTGTCCTAGTGTAGTGGCGAACCTGTCCTAGTGTAGTGGCGGACCTGTCCTTGTGCTGTGGCGGACCTGTCCTAGTGTAGTGGCGGACATGTCCTTGTGCTGTGGTGGTCCTGTCCTAGTGCAATGGCGGACCTATCCTTGTACTGTGGCAGACTTGTCCTCATAGAGTGGCGGACCTGTCCTTACAGAGTGGTGGACCTGTCCTTCTGCTCTTTCTTCCCGAGGTCACCATTTCCACACTGTTTATCCGATTGACTCCGTTCAAAGGCAATTCTTCTCCTTTTTTTGTGCTCTTTCTGATGATATATACCACTTCATACTTTTGAGAAGTTGGATGGGGCACCTTTTTCCTCACCATCTGCCTCCTCGAGGGGGGTATACCCTACATTCTCTCCATTTACTTGTTCCAAGTAAACATTCATCCATTCAACACATCCTTTCATCATTCCAAACTCTCATTCTGTCATTTCGATCATTATTTACTCGTTCTGAGTAAACATTAATCCATTTCACATATCCTTTCATCATTCGAACTCTCATTCTATCATTCCGATCATCCATTTACTCATTCCGAGTAAATTTTCAACCATTCAACAGATCCTTTCTATCATTCGAACTCTGGTTCTATCATTCTGATCATCCGTTTACTCATTTCGAGTAAGCATTCATCCATTTCACATATCCTTTCATCATTCCAAACTCTGGTTCTATCATTCTGATCATCTGTTTACTCGTTCCAAGTAAATGTTCATCCATTTGACACATCCTTTCATCATTTTGAACTCTCGTTCTATCATTCTGATCATCCGTTTACTCATTCCAAGTAAATATTCATACATTTCACACATCCTTTCATCATTTTGAACCCTTGTTCTATCGTTCTGATCATTCGTTTACTCATTCCAAGTAATCGTTCATCCGTCCCGATCAACCGTTTGCTCATTTTGAGTATTTTTTCATCCATTTCTATCATCCATTTCTATAATCAAATCATCACTTTCCCCATCCTAATCCCCTGGACTTCATCTCGTGTTATTATCCAAATTGACCGAAGTGTTTGATCTGATCGTCATCATTAACATCCTCTTAGGATTTTCATGTGTCCTAAGTTGATCAGCATCGTCGGCCCAATCAATCCATTTTCAATCTCAAAGTGGATTTCATGCCGCAATCATCCATTCATCCTTTAATCCGATCAATCAGCACCCTAAGTCACCTAGGGTAATCTTTGAATGGGATTTATAGTCCCTTTTGTCATCCTATCCAATCCATCATCCGACCTTTCAATCAATCGATCAATCCACTCCAATCCAATCACATCCTATCCAATCACCCTCGACCCAATCAATCTACTTACATCTCAAAGTAGATTCGGTGTCGCAATCATCCTTTGATAATCAAATCTTATCATCATAATCAATCCCATCGCACCATCCAATCATCCAATCATCCTAATCTTAGCTTGTCCTAAATCCCGATTTGGGCTTTTGTCCATTTCCATCCAAAATATTTATCCATCATCTTTATCCTTTCATCATCATGAATTCTTATCCTCCATCAATAGTAGTCAAGGGAAACCCTAATTACTTTAATGATGATAATGAAAGTCTTGTTGATCATGAGGTATACGACATAGATCCCCTTGACACTATCATTCCTAGTAAGCTTTCTCCACCCACTTTCCAAAATCCAATCACCCCATCAAGTTATCCCATCATGTCTTCATCTATGCCTAATCACACTCCTTATGCTACCTTTGACAAGGGATGTCCATCGTATCCTTCATCTACATCATCCCCTTATCGTAGTTTTCTGTCACAATACCCCTATCTTGATCCCCCATCCACATCCTCTTATCTCAATCCTTCATCCACATGTACCCACTACCCTAATCTTCCATACCAATCCACTCAGCCTAATCCTACATTCACATCTTCCTATCCTAGTCAAACAAACCCACCAACTTACCCTAATCTGACATCCGCAGTTCCCTATCTCCATCCACCACCTCAATCTTCTCATCCTAATCCACCATCCCCATACCCTTACTACAATCCACCATCCCAATGCCTTTATTACAACATGCCACCCATATCTTCTACCAACGATCCACCGTCTATGTCATCCTATCCTAATTCCCCATGCCCATATCCTTACCTTAATCCTCCATCCAGTCTTAATATTCCATCTAATCCTAGTCCACTAATCCATAAACCTTCATCCACTCCCACCTCGCCATCTCAGCCTAGCATATTCAAGTTTCTCCAAAGACTTATAACAAAGGAGACATCCCCCACTCCACACATTGTAGTTGTGGAACCATGCCATCCCAACCCATCATCCATGGTCGTTAGTGACGAGAACCTTCTCCATCCAACACCTATCATTGATGATACCATCACATCCTCTGAATCCACTGAGTCCCCATCTCCTAATATCACATCCTCTGAATCCATTGAGTCCCCATCTCCTACCATCATGTCCTCTGAATCCACTAAGTCCCCATATCCTACCATCACATCCTCTGAATCTACTGAGTCCCCATCTCCTACCATCACATCTACCAAATCCATTGAACACCCACCCCCTACTTCGAGAGCCGTCGAACCTATTGATGACACCCAAATCCAATCCACTTCTTCCACTCCTAGCATCCATTCCCAGGAATATTTTGAATCCTCCATCCTTCCATCTTCCCCACTTGAACAGTCCCCCCATGACTTCATTATCATGCCTCCTGCACACGATGAGTCATGCCAAGAGCCTGATCCAAAGCATGCCAACATATCCCCTCCTCTAAATCAAGATCCTACCATCCCATCTAGTCTACCGCAAGAGCACAGTCCCCCATCCATTCCATCCCATGATCCTCTTGACATTCAAGATTCTACCGCTCCACCTTTGTCTCCATTGCATGAACTTGCTACCACAAAATTAGATCCTATCATATCCCCTACTCCCTCTCCTGATACAACCCATCCAAATGTTGCTATCCCATCATCTCCTTCTCAGGATCCCCCATCATTGCCTAAAAATGCTATCCCCACACCGCTTGCATATTCCCTTGGTACTCTCACATTCTTCCATGGTGGCCTCCTTGTAGAAGAAAAACATAGTGTATATACCACCCATCATCCCCCACCTAATAATGGACTCGCATCATGTTTTTAGAATAACAAAAATCCTACAATGGATCGCATGCTCAAGAACATGAACTATCAAAGAAAAGGTCTAGGCCTTCACGAGCTAGGTATTTTAGAGCCCATCCAAGTCAAAGAAAAAATCTGCATGCAAGGTCTTGGATCTATTCCCCAAGACTCACAATCTAAACACGTTGGTACAACCTCTAGCCGTCCTTAATGAGCCTTTTCCTAAAGAAATGTCCGCTCTCCACCAAATCATATGCTGCCATCCCTCCTCCTCTATCATATTACCTCAAAACAACCGTCCATATTCCTCCTTCATCCACTCCATCCATTTTGGGTCCTTACATCCCTCCATCCAGAATCTCCCATCCTTCATCTACTGCATCCATCTTGGGTTCTTATGTCCCTCCACCCACCCTATCCATCTTGAGTCCATATCCCAAGATCACCTCCTCCATCTCATTCGCTCATTCATCCAACACTTATCCATTTCATCCATCATAAACATCCCTCTCGCATGTCCCATAATCAGGATCAACAAAGGCACATAACTGCACATCCTCCATCTACACGTAATCCTCATAATCCTACCTCCACCACTCCACATCATCCATCTTCTCCCAACCATCCCACTACTAATAAATGCACTTTGGATGCTAACATATAAATGCATAAATCCAAACATCCACATGAATCTAAAGCTCCCCATGTCCCCTCTATACGACATGTTGAAGCAAAGAAAAATCAAATCCACAATCCAAATCAAACCCATCAGCCACAAAGGCCCACTAAAGCAAAAATCAAAACCATGTGGATCCCAAAGAAAAAAGATGCAATGACATCAAATGAAAAATTTGTAAGAACATCCAAAGTTGCTAATCCAAAAGCTAATCATCCCCCCCTTTCATCTCCTAAGTCTGTTTTGGGTCCCTATGTCCCGAACTTCACTATCCCATCTCCTCAATTATCCCCACATTCTCCATCCATCAATCCTCTTATCTTTTCACATCCATCACCATATGTGCCAATGTTGGTCCTAAACTCATCTCCCCATCACATATCCATCCCATCATTCCATCCATACACTTTCCAACATCCCACCCATTATCCCATTTATCTCCCCCATCAAATCCTTCTAATTCATCTTCTTGCATAATCCATTTATCCTCCTAAGGTTGTATCAACATCCAACAGTCAGTTCAAACATGAGCTCTTAATACCTGATATAGACCTAGATGCTTGAGTCCTTCATCCATATCCTTATCACATGTCTTCTAAATCCACTTATTCGCCTCCCTATCCTTATCCATCTCATTCTGCATGCTCTGCAAAAAGTTCAAAATCCAAAAAAGTTCAAAATCCAAAAATGTTCAAAATCCAAAAAAGTTCAGAATCCAAAAACGTTCAAAATCCAAAAAATCCAAAAATCCAAAAAAGTAAAAAATAAAAATCAAAAAATCAAAAAAACAAAAACAAAAACAAAAAATAGTAAAGAGAAATAATCCGTCCAATGGTGAAAATTTGGCAACCAAGTGCCTTGGATAAGTACCATGACGAAAACTTTGCAAACATGCATCATGTGCAAATCCCTATTTGCACTTGGGGGCAGCTTCTTGATATGCATTCCCTCCATCCACTATGCTTCTTGCTACACTTTCGGCTATGCACCCATCTTCTTGCTATACATCATTTTCATCCATCCCCTCCACCCTATTGAGCTTACACATCCTATTTGGCATATCTCATTTATCCCAATCCTTCCATCCTCCTTGTGATCTTGATAACAATGGGGCAAACATATAAGCATGCTTTGGGCACCTCTTAGCATACATCTCCCTCATCCGCACACTATCCTAATCCTCATTCGCACTCGTCTATCTTTCTTATCCACCTGTCATGCTACCTTCCATATCCCTTCCTTATCCATGCATCCTGTCTTCATACATCTCACTCTTTTATCTTCCCATTCACTTGTCTTCAATCCTTCATTCCTCCTCACACATGACATATCTAGAGTGGGCGCATCTATCTTCCTTTGTAATGTATTCCTTGAAGACATCATCCATTCCATCATAGCATCCCTTCCATCTCCCCATCCTTATCTTCTAATCGCTCCCCACAATCCTTTTAACCTCCCTATCGTTGTCCCCCTACCCATCCATCATAACATCCCTTCCCTCTCCCCATCATTATCTTCTTGTCCATTTATCTCTATCCACATCACATCTCTTAATCCCTTGTCATTGGTATCTAGCTATAGAATACTATCTCATCATTCATCTATCCCTCCTATCATCCTCCCAATTCCTCTTTTGATGACTTGGATAACTATCCCATCCCTGAGCTTTGTATAGTCACTATCCTCCAATCCCATCCAATAGGTCTATCTTGTCCCATCGTGTCAATCCAATCATTTTATCCCCTTATCTAGGGTTATCTCATCATCTTTCATCCATCATTTGTCTTTGGCCTTCTTTCGAACTACGTTGCCCCTGTGCTTTCACATAGGCAAGGTTGATCATTTGATCTACCCCCAGGGTTCCATCATCAGTCTTTTTGCTTTGTCCATTTGATCCTTTATCATCTATAATAAGTCTTCAACTCTTGTTCCTGTTTGTCTATCCCGTCTTTATCATCCATTGAGGTCTCCTATCTTGTGTCATGTCTCTCGTGTCACATCATCAAGCTATGCCCTTATCTAGCTGGATCTTAACAAATGATATTCACTTGTATCATCAAATCCAATCAGTTCTAAATATCTTGCATCATATTAATCTTTTAATTTAGTATCCATCATCGATCTCAATAGGATGCATCCTTCCTAACAAACCTCATCAATCCCATCCATCCCCTTGAATGATCCTATGGCAAAGGACGTTTGAAATTGATTGCGATCTTTTGATGCTTTTGGCTTTTGTTTATCATTTGAGCTCCTTATCATCACTTGTCATTGTCGCCTTGATCCATCATATCATGGTGTGCTTTGACTCATCAACATAGGGGTGTATCTTGATCTTTTGTTTGTCTTCTTGGTTGTCCCACATAGTACCCACCAAGATCCCTGAGGTCTTGTGTTACGCTGGGGAATCCTTGTGTGGTTGTGGTTATCCCAATACCTGGCCCGACCAAAGTCACCATGACCTTGGGGTGTTGGGATAGCCTTCTTGTTTGTTATGTTTGTTTTATGCATTAGACACTAATCCGCCTTTGTTCTTCATACCTTGGCATCTTGTGTCTTATGCTATAGCAAAAATCAGTGCTCCGACGATGGTAAATTGCATTTGGATTTCATTTCCTCTTCATCCTCTCGTCTATCAAAATCCTCCCCATCCATTCATCCTTGATCACATTGCATCATCTTTTTCAACTCCCCTTGCATCCTCTCATCCATTTCGAGAGCCCACCTGTGTTCTCTTGACCCCACATGTCCTCTCGAGGGGGCATCCTTCATCCCTAATTTTCATCATCTTTTTCCCTTCCTAATCATTTAAAGGAATGACTAGGGCATCTTTTCCAATCTAACCATCTTCTTCTAGGTTCTATGTTTTAATAATCTTTGAAATGATGCTACTTCGTAACACCATCTCAAAGAGGGGAAAAATGTAGACATCTAAATTTGGACACTTAATTTATCCAAATTCATCCCCTTTCATCTTATTTTTGTTAATTGAGTAATACTACTATTATTTAATTAATATCTTTAATTCTGCCAAATCCCTAAGGTATTTAATCAATAATACCTTATCTCTTTAATCTTCCTTCCATCAATTGAATTAAATAAATATTCCATTTATTTAATTCCCTTCATGTCACATCCTGCATCATTTTTATCTTATCCTAATCCATCTTCTAATCTCATCATTAGGATGTGCATTCCTAATCCTTGATTAGGATGTGTCACATCCTCCAACTTTTGCAAGTTGGCCTCTAATCTCTCTTAGCCACCTAACGTTCCTCTAACCCCTCATCAGCTAGCCTAATCAACCTCTCAAGAAATTTTTAATTCCTTTTATCCTTCCAAGGAATATTAAATTCCTTTTCTTTTCCCCATGTCCTTTATGACATGTGTCCTTAGTCAACCCTATTAAAGGCCTTCCCCTTTTGGACAAGGCATCTCCCTTCCCTATGTGAACTTTTAATTCACCTTTTAATCCCCCAAGGCACCCAAAAGGAATTTTTAATTCCTTCACTTCTCCCCACATGTCCTCTACTTATTCTTTATTCTTTCCCATCTCCCCATGAGAATATTTGAGGAATTTTTAATTCCTCACATGTCCTCTCACCCACATGGGACAAGGACATCCTTTATGAGGATATCTTGACCAAAATCCCAAGGTACTTTGTACCCCCCTCCATGTCATGTACTTATCCTTCCACCTCATGTCCACCTCATCTTTCTTAAGCCTCTCCCCATGCCACATGTCAAGATGTGAGGGCTTGTGAGTTCTCAACTCACCTTAGCCCTACATCTTGATATTTGGTGGATCAATCTCAACCGTCCATTTCTTCTAGGAATTATCAAAATTCCTACAAATACCCCCTCTTTTCTCTCATTTTGAGGGAGATCATTTTGCTAGCCAAACTCTTGCAATTTTATTTCTCAACCTACACTTAGCCATTTTCATATTTTCATCCATTTGTGCTGATCCTCACATCATCATTTAGCTGGCATCTTGTGCCATCCAAGGATCATACACATCAAAGATCAAAGGGCCAACCAAAGGATCGATTCGACACAAGGTATAAAGTTCCATTTGTTGTTTTTATCTTGTGTTGTTTCCAACTTAGGCTAATCTTGAGGTGTAGGTTGTTTTGGTGTTTATTTGCACTCTTTAGTTTGCTGCTCATTTTCTAATGCTCATATTCGACCTATCACACACACACACACACACACACACATATATATTACTAATATATAATATATT
>VDFB02072274.1:11611383-11696494 GCA_007258455.2 Sequoia sempervirens | reverse complement strand
AAGAATTAGAAATCAAGACCGTACACCACATCCCAAACATT
Organism: Sequoia sempervirens; assembly: GCA_007258455.2. Lineage (NCBI taxonomy): Eukaryota > Viridiplantae > Streptophyta > Pinopsida > Cupressales > Cupressaceae > Sequoia > Sequoia sempervirens. Next base: position 11,696,453 of record VDFB02072274.1, on the reverse strand, counting down.
TCTTGGAATCAAGCCAAACAATGTTGTTCAAAAAATTTATTCAAACACATCCAAATACGGAAATCTCGCAAAGGACTTTTGAAGGTTTGAAGCCATTTTATTGTATGCCTCTTAAAATTCGTAATACTTGTTGTTGCAAATACCATGTGGACTTTTCAATGTACCATGAACTATTATGCTATATCCATTCTACTTTGCATACTAATGAAATGTTGCAGGAGTGTGGTGCAATACATCTTTCTAAATCATCCAGGGACTTGTTAGATCTTTTTTATGTTCTAGAGATGATGGTTGTTTTTTCTATAGAAATGATTTTTTAAATGCAAAGTGCTCACAATGTTTTCATGAGGGTTCCAAACATGAATTTGGAAAGAAGCTTGTTGAGAAAAACAGATATGAGATAGACAAATATACTTTGCAGAGTGGAGGTGAAGGTTCTAGATGTGAGTTAGTTTCAAAAGAATGTAGTGTTGTTGATTTTATTTCAGATTTTAAGGACAATCTCTTCTACAAGTATGCAAGGCATAGTCATAGGTCTCAGTGGTTGGATCAACAATTTAGAATGTGTAAGGATTCTTTTCCGATTGGAACTATTATATTAGTGGTTGATTTTGCAGAAAACTACACATTGCAACCACAAAATGAGGTGCAATCTCAATATTACAATTCCATTCAAATTGCTATATTTGTCCACATAACATTTAGACATGCACTTGATAGTACATAGGAGGATCGAAAGATAATAAGAGAGTATCATTTTTATATGAGTGTTGATAGATCTCACTCATCCAAGTATGTCCAACATTGTTTTGAGAATTTTTTTGAGTTCTTGTAGGAGCATGATATAGCAATGGGCGGACATCTCATTTGGTCAGATAACTACACAGGTCAATTCAAGAATGCTCGTATGTTTTATTGGTTGAGTAGAATGCATGTAGAGAGGGGTGTACCTCATATTTGGAGTTTTCTTGAAGCTGGGCATGGGAAAGGGGAGCACGATGGAGTAGGTGCATGTGTAAAAAGAGCTCTAGTTAAGGAGCAATTGAAGATTTTAGGAAAAAAAATTAGTGATGCACGGTCTATTGTTGATTGGTGTAGTTCAACATTGTCATAGGGAGGGACACTTGATTCAACAGTGCACAGATGCTTTTGGTTGGTTGAGGAGGGTACAGTGGGAAGCAGATTGTATTGTCATACAATCAAAGATTCTTCAAAGATGCATTCATTTCGAAGCTCAGTTGCAAGCACATGGACCATTTGGACACAAGATTTGGCTTGTTTTTGTCATAGTTGTATTCAGTGCGAGTGGGATAAATGTGAGTCAAGTGAGTGGGTGGTTACATGGGTTCCATAGTATCTAACTCCATTATCTCAAACAATATCCATGAGAAATGACATAATGGAAAGTTTAGTTGATTATGACTAAATTTCAAATCTACTACAACCAGGACATGTTTTTGTAGTTGTTGCACCACAGGGGAATGAAGAGAGATCAGACTATTGGTTGGCTCGATGTGTGTAGGTAAAGCATAAGCTAACACAACTGATGGAAGATGATGATGGGTTCATGTATCCTACAGGTTCAGTTGTGGTTGCAAGAACTTGGTTGTGAACATATATGGTTAGAAAGAATGGCATACTTGCATTTGAAGACTATGAGAAACACAAAACCATTCTCATGTATTCACACCTTGTTATAGCAACAAATGTTAAGTTGTTCAAGCATCATGCCAGACCAAAGACAAAACAACTATGGACACTTAGTAATGTTGATCATGAAGCAATATTGGATACTCTTAAGCAAAGAGATGACCCTTTAGACACACTTGAATAGCATTTTCAAGAATGGAAGGTACAATGCTTAGGTTCATTATGGTTAAGTTCATTATAATTAAATATAGATTTGTTATTCTAACCATCTTTTCTATTGTGACAATATAGATTTCTCATTTGACAAATTTTGTGATATTTTTGGCCTGATTGATCATGGACCTGCTGCTACAATAGCTAGCTTCGATCCTTTTGGAGAGGTATGCAAAAGATTACAGTAATATAGATTGGTTATTCTAAGCATTTTTTATAGTTTGGATTACCAATTCATCATCATTCAGGTTGTTTAGATTAATATAGATTTGTTAGTCTAACCATCTTTTCTATTGTGACAATATAGATTTCTCATTTGACAAATTTTCTGATATTTTTGGCATGATTGATCATGGACCTGCTGCTACAATAGCCAGCTTCGATCCTTTCAGAGAGGTATGCAAAATATTACAGTAATATAGATTGGTTATTCTAAGCATTTTTTATAGTTTGCTTTACCAATTCATCATCATTCAGGGTATTTAGATTAATATAGATTTGTTAGTCTAACCATATTTTCTATTGTGACAATATAGATTTCTCATTTGAGAAATTTTGCGATATTTTTGGCATGATTGATCATGGACCTGCTGCAACAATAGCCAGCTTTGATCCTTTCGGAGAGGTATGCGAAAGATTACAGTAATATAGATTGGTTATTCTAAGCATATTTTCTATTGTATGTAGTTTAACTACTAGCTTGATGGTTTGTACAGGTGCTTGCCAGTCCAGAATGTGAACATACTACTCTTGTGGAGGACTGTGCCTTGAATGCCTCCAATAGGAAAATTTTGTAAAGTTTCAATTTTGAAATGTGAAACAATGTAAGAAGGCCATAACTGTGTATTGAGACAATTCTATAGTAACTTATTATAATTAATCGAGCTACAACTAGAGGTTTTCTTCCTGGCTCTTTCCTACTGGTATGCTCGTTTGAACTAGGGTTTGTAATATCTCCTATTTATATATAATAAATTACAGTGGTTTTCTAATTTTTCCCAAAAAAATTAAAAAATGTCATGTGAAGGTCATTTCCAATGTAATTGAGTCTTTGATCTAGCAAAGTGGAAACAAGGTATTTGGGTGTGCATAATGTTCAAGCTGATTGAGTAAGAGTTTTCTGATGCATGAGCTAGGTGGATTTAAACAACCCAATTACAATTAAAGATGACGTTGTTATAACCTACACAAGCTTGATCCAACCTTTTAGCACTTACAATTATAATTACAACACAATCTTGCTACCTTTTGGCACTTTCGACTCATAAGGGAAATCGTTGGTCCAATGTAGTTCAGAGTGGTTTGGAGTATTTGGGTGAAAAAGAGGATCATCCCTGGCATAAACATACCCATATAGATGTGTTGGAATAGTCCGTTTGGTCGTATGAGTTATGGAATGAAAGTTGCACGACTTTGCAACTTTACACTATTTGCATCTGGCAACTTTTCCCTCCACTGAAAAGTCATCACCATGGGAAAATACCTCTGAGATAGCAAAAATCAAGAGAGGTTTTTGTAGATGGTCCCCAAAAAATCTCATAGCCTCTGATGGAGAGTCTTTATGCCCCATGGTCTCCAAGAAATAGCCCTTCAAATATTGCTGCCTTTTAGCACTTTAGACTCTTAAGGGAAATCGTCGGTCCAATGTAGCTCAGAGTGATTCGGCATATTTGGGTGCAAAAGAGGACCATCCATAGCATAAACGTACCCATATGAATGTGTTGGAACAGTCTGTTTGGTCATACGAGTTGCGGAATGAAAGGTGCACCACTTTGCAACTTTACACTGCTTGCATCTGGCAACTTTTCCCTCCACTAAAAATTCATCACCACAGGAAAATGCCTCCGAGATAGAAAAAACTGAGAGAGGTATTTGTAGATGGTCCCAACATGATCCCATAGCCTCTAATAAAGAGTCTATATGCCCCACGGTCCCCAAGAAATAGCCCCTCAAATATTGCTTCCTTTTAGCACTTTGGACTCTTAAGGGAAATCGCCGGTCCAATGTAGCTCAGAGTGATTCGGCGTATTTGGGTGCAAAAGATGACCATCCCTAGCATAAATGTGCCCATATAGATGTGTTGGAACAATCTGTTTGGTGGTATGAGTTGCGGAATGAAAGTTGCACCACTTTGCAACTTTACACTGCTTGCATCTAGCAACTTTTCCCTCCACTGAAAAGTCATCACCATAGGAAAACACCTACAAGATAGCAAAAACCGAGAGAGGTTTTTGTAGATGGTCCCAACATGATCCCGTAGCCTTTAATGGAGTGTCTGTATGCCCCATGGTCTCCAAGAAATATCCCTTCAAATATTGTTTCCTTTTAGCAGTTTGGACTCTTAAGGGGAATTGGCAGTCCAATGTAGCTCGGAGTGATTCGGCATATTTGGGTGCAAAAGAGGACCATCCCTAGCATAAATGTACCCATGCAAATCTTTTGGAATAGTATGTTTTGTCGTACGAGTTGCAAAATGAAAGTTGCACCACTTTGCAACTTTACACTGCTTGCATCTAGCAACTTTTCCCTCCACTGAATAGTCATAACCACAAGAAAATGCCTCCGAGATAGCAAAAACTGAGAGAGGTTTTTGTAGATGGTCCCAACACAATCCTGTAGCCTCCAAAAGAGAGTCTGTATGCCCCACAGTCTCTAAAAAATATCCCTTCAAAAATTGTTGTCTTTTAGCACTTTGGATTCTTAAGGGAAACTAGTGGGCAACAGAGTTAACTTCTTCACAAACTTGGTTTGAAGTAATTGCATTCTTTTTTGTGCATTTGAGAGACATTTTTACTAGAGGTCAGTCTATGAGCCCTATTCTATGATATTACAAAAAGGTATTGTGGACCTATATTAAGCTACCACTCTCAATATCATACAAATTGAACCCTGACATTAATAGACTCTGTATATCAAGCTACCACAATTCTGTTGATGTTAGTAGCTTCATCGATCTCTTCCAGCCGTTCTAGCACATGACAGAGCTTGGAAAAGAGAGGAGGAAGTTCGGTAGAAAAGAGGAGAGTGGAGTCCACTTCAAGAGTAAAACATGGCACTTGCTAAGACTAAGCGCGCCCAGCCATACAAAAGTGGCATACAATATAGCCAAGTCTGCTCCAAGGAAATAATCAATGGCTTGGTATAAAGCAAAGTCTGCTAGCAATACATAAAGGAAAGTCTACCCTTGTTTCTTGGCACAAACACTCAGCAAAGCCCACCCATGTTAAGAAAGGGATGTGTCAAACATGATTGAAGTCCGCCACATGTCTTGGCCATGAAACTTGACAAGGTCCACGCTTACAAAGAGTGACATGGCATAAAAGATGGAATCTTGCCAAATCCGCTTCAAGAGGATAATGAGTGTCGCACTTAGAAGAATATGAACATGGAAAGTGAATGAGTGAAGTCCGCTCAGCATGTTAAGTCTGAAATGGCAAGAGAAAAGAGGAAGTCTGCCAGCCTTAAAGTGAAATTGAGCTCACCCCTCATTTGTAAAGGGTGGAGACAGTGTATAGAATTGTTGTGATAGACTATTTCTGATAATAAAAGCTCTTATGCATGATTTGATTTGAACCACTTTTATTGTCAAATAGTGTGCATGGTTGCATAACTTCTTCCACCATAGATTGGAGATAGATTAGAATTAGATTACACTTGGAATAAAATTTGCTTTGAAAGTTTGTTAGATGAGTGCAAGATTTGATAAGCATTGATTTATCATGGAACTTTTGCTCATACTTTCTTTGAACGAATGATTTTTGTTCAATGCGTAAAGTTAGCCTGAGCTTACTTTGTGGATTCTTAACTTCTGTCTAGATAAATATTGTTCGATTGGAAGGTAGTTATTCATGATATGAAAACCATAAGCACATTTCCTTGAAGATTGCAATGGATTTGCGTAGTTGGCGCGATTCCTATGTGGCGAAACAAAGTTTGGTTTCATTTCACCAAGTCAATACCGTCTCTTGAATTCTTAGGAAGTAGATTAGAACTTCTGACCCCTTGTCTCCTTTTTCAGTTTGTTTGATTTGCAACCCAAATAAAAGATCTTCATTGTCCAGACCTTCATTGTGAATTGAAAAAATCTAGTGTAAGTCCCCTTGTGATTACTAGCAAATCACAACACCCATTCAGCTTACCACACGTCAAGACCTAACATAAGAAACATTGCAATCACCATATGATCTTCTCGCAATCTTAGCATACGGGGTGGTTTTTCAAGAGAGGATAGGGTGTCTCTGGGCATTTTTATTCTGATGTATGAGTGTGTCATAAAACATGTATCAACAGGTTAAATATGAGGATTTGACAATGCTTGCCCTCAACAATTTTCCATTGTCTTGGTAGTCCTATATTCAAGGAATTAGCACAAGGTCCAAACTCCTGAAGTTTGATCGTTTGAGGGCTGATTGCATTCATTATGCATCAAGATTGATGGTTAGAGGTGTTGGCCAAAATTCTACTAATGAAGAGATTCATGTTCTTGTTTCCCAACCTTCAAAAAAGAAAGGAAGAAGTGGAAAGAAGGGATTCTTCAAGAGGAATCGAGACAAAATAAATGATAGTGCTCCCCCTTCCAAGAAGAAGCGAGACTTGTCCAAGATTCAATGCTTTAGGTGTGATAAGTTTGGTCACTTTTCCAAACATTGTTCAGATAGACCTAAGCATCAAGCCTTCGTTGTAGATGTAGATGATGTTTCTCCATAGAAGAACGAATTGTTTTTTTACTCATCATTGTCAAGCAATGTACCCATTGACACCAACACTTGGCTGATCAACAGTGGTTTTCTCAAAAAGAGGGAGTTGATTATGAAGAATCATTTGCTCATGTTGCTCATTACACTTATTTCAGAACTATCATTTCCCTTGCTACATCAAGAGGACAAAAGATTCATCAAATGGATGTGAAGACAACTTTTCTCAATGGTGTGATTGAGGAAGAAGTTTACGTCGAGCAACCTAATGGTTTTGAGGTTCATGGGAAGGAGTCACATGTGTGTAAGCTAAAGAAGGCCTTGTATGGTCTTAAGCAGGATCCTCATGCATGGTACAAAAGGATTGATCGGTACCTGTCTAGTTTGCTTCTTGAAGAATGATGCTGAATCAAATCTCTACTTTAAGGTAATCAATGGTGATGCATTAATATTGGTACTAATTCATGCTTCTAGGCTGCATATATATATATATATATAATTAATTTTTACATGTTTTCTCCATTGTTCGACCCCTACACCACAAGTAAATGGTTGCATAGTGTGTGGAATGAGGGGGCAGTAGGACTGTAATTGAAATATTTTCATCTATCAACATCTACTTGTTACTTATGAAATGTGAAGTAATGCTTTGAGTTTGAAAGATGTGCAATGCAATGTAATCAATAATATGAATAAATTTTTAATTATTCATTATGTAATGTGAAGTAATTGCATAACTGCTTAGGTTAACTTTGTAAAAACTATATTGTAATTGAAATTTTTTCATCTATCAGTATCTAGTTGTTACTTATGCAATGTGAAGTAATGCTTTGAGTTTGAAAGATGTGCAATGCAATGTAATTAGCAATATGAATAAACTACATAATATAACCATTCTTTTTATGCTATTGTACATCAAGATATTTAACCATTGCTCACTTGATTAAAATTTCAAAGAGTTTAATTATGCACATGAGGAGGCAATTAAATTTCGATTGTCAACTTCTATATATCAAATTATCCAATAATCAAGTGTATGTCCATATACAAAAATGGCATCAACGCCAACTCAAAAAAAAATTTACAATATGTGGCATATGCCATCTCAGTATCTATTCAATATTTACATGCCAAAATGTCTATCTCATCCTAAACTACTAGTGGATCATCAAAATGGAGCCTCTTTGAAGCACTCGTTGCCTCTGAAGGTAGCTGCATAAGAAAAAGTCAAACCAAAATTGAGATTAGTTATACTATATAATTTAAAATCAAATAATTAACATCAAAATCAATATACATTAAATTATAATTGAACTCTAAAATTGTAATCTTGATTACCTAAAATATTTGTCTCTTCAAAGGGTCAGGAGTCCTAGAATATGCCCCTCTCAAAGAACCAACCAAACCATCTTTTGTAATTTCAATCTATACAGGTGAACAAAAACATAAAAGTGATCCAAGCTAGCATATAATTGTTAGTAATAGGAACATATAAATACCAAACACAAAACAAAATGAACACATACTTCTTTAGGTGTTTCGACACCTCCTCCTTGAGATACTTCAACACCTACTCCTTCAAGTGTTCCAATACATACTACTTTGGGCGTTGTGGCACTTGTCAACAAGGACGTATAGCTCATAATTCCCTACACATAAAAATGACAAGTACATATGAAACTACTAATCTATGTTGATGTATGTATAATCAATATAAAATCTTAAAATTCTTAATTCAATCAAATTTGAGTTCAATTACCTTCCCCTTATCCAACATTGCACTTCCATAATCTGGACAAGGTTGCACCTTTCTCGCACTAGGTATTTCCTACAAGAGGAAAATAAGATAAACATATAAGTTATTATATAATTTCATTCATGACAATTCAAATGACAAGAAATTATATAATAAATAAATGTAAATGAGTGAGTGCAAAAATATATACTGTGTGCATGTGGAGGCCAAATGAAATGGCCCTCAGGGTGCTATCTGTCACTTGTGTCAGCTCCTCCTCGGACATCAACTGTTAAATAGACCATGTAAATAAATATTAGTACATTATACTATCTCTTATTAATATTCATTTAAAAACAAATGCAACTTATGAATTCACAACTTAAATTTTACCTGTGTCACTATTCCAATGTCCCCCTCTCTAGCAAGAGAGGACTCTGTATGGTGTGCTCCATCCCCTATGTCTGATCTATAATGTCCACATCATGGAAGTCATAATTAGAAGTGTCCAAGGGATGCTCAGCAGGCTGTACAAGAGGACCCAAGCATATCTGGTGGCACATGGAGAAATTATGTGGTACAAAAATATGTGGACCTGATGAGGATGATGTAGCAGTAGTCGAGCCATCACCAACATTGCCAAAATGTGGCTGAGCTACTACAAAAACATGCAAAACCAAAAGACCACTCAAAGAGTGAATAGTGTGGATAGTCTGTGTGGCCGCATCCTGCATAATATCTGGATGGTATATTGAAGGGAAGAGGAAGGGGAGGAGGGGGAACATATGGGCGGGGTATTACTCTAACTGCCCCTGGTCTATCCTAGGGCATGCCTCCACCAATGCCCTGGAAGGGTTTAATGTCAAAGTAATTGACATGATACCCTAACACAAACTCAGCATATAATTTTTTTATAAAATAAAATGGTATATCACAATTGTTGTTCGGTGGTTTCAAAAAAACCATACACCAATGGTCAATAAAGTTTTCTACAATGTCTCTATGAGTGCACCATTTTATAGAAAGTTTTGTTTTATTAACATTAACCGACAAACCAGTGCAGGGGTTAACAAATAAAGAGGCTATTTGGGCTTTGGTTATTCCAAGATATGTCACATCATCATACGACAATCCACATGCATAATATTCTCTCATGTCTTCTTGCCACAAATGAAAGGCATTATGTTGCAAGGAGAGGTTTTCTATGTTTTTAATTATTTCTTTCATTGTGTTTGACATCTCATATAATCGAGGGACTCTCGTATAAACTTCAAAAATAACCCTTAATTGTTGCAAATTTTCACAACTTAATTCTTCAATTGATGGTTGTGGAGGTGGTGGAGCGTTTGGCATTTGTGCATTTTCATTGTCAGTAGCCATAATTCCTGATTAAAGTTAAAAACAAATTAATCTAATTAAAATTAGACAATATAAACAAAAATATTATAAAAATACCCTAGTTTTTAAAAAAAATCCAACAAAAACCCTAGTTTTTAACAAAAATCTATAAAATTCTCTAATTTTTAATCCAAATACATAAAAAACACTATTTTTAAATCAAAATCCATACTAAACTCATCTTTTTCATAAAAAATCTATCAAAAACCCTATTTTGAAAAAAATCTATAAAAAATTAACTAAAATTACACAAATCTAATTGAAAATTTTATTAGAGCAAAGAAAAACAAAGAATCTAACCTTTTGAAGATGGATTTGCGCAAAATCGGATATCTGATTTGCGGAATGTTGTTTTCACTATGCGCTTGCAGTTAAACAAATGTGAAATGAGTTTTAATCGGGCGGAAATGAATTATATGTGTGTTGTAAATCAGATATCTAATTTGGATCGGATATCCGATTTGGAAATCTAGGTTTGGGCTTTGCTTCGGTAGTGTGTACTGACACCCAAGCCACATAAATTCAACTCAGCATTTTCACATTTTTGAGTCGATGAAATAAGTATTTTTTCTCGATTGCCACTTTTTGGCATACCATGATCCTGCACATACCCTGATATTTGATTTTATGCATTTACTTTGAGTGTTTGATACTTTATATATATATATATATATATCATGATGATTTTTATTGATTATGTACCTTTTCTATCTTGTAGGAGTGACAAGAAACTGGTGAGAGTTCTATCATTAGGCTACCATGGAGATAGTGTCTGCATCCATTGACGAGGAGGAGGTGAATCCTGACTACATGCCCCTATCGATCATGGAGGAGGAGTCAAAGTCACTCATACCTTTCATGAGGCTGCAAGTACCATAGGAGAGCATGAGGAGATGACTCCATCAAGTTGAGAGTGTAGGACAATCATCATAGACCTTAGCAGAGGTTGAGAGATTGTGTGTAGAGCTAGCATAGGTATGAGAGAAGAGGGATCAAATGGCACATGACCAACTTGTGGCTCTTGGTTGAGTACAAGGTCTAGAGTATACACTCAAAGTTGGAAAATCATGATCATGATCACACATGACTGTCTCATGATGTATTGGGACTGGATCATGGGGGCCAGAGCCCGAGTGGTCTAGCTCTCATAGACCTTGGTGGTTTTGTATATGATATTGATATGTACATAAAACATTTTTATATATATATATATACATGTGCATTTGATGTTGCTATAATTTTTCTAAATATGTTTGAATGTTAAATGAAAATGTGATTAATTAACTAACTTATTGTAAAATTATTTAATTAATGTCTACATGATTTAACATGATTGATGTAAAACATATTTCAGCTTCACTTTCGATACAATATTGTTGAATTAAAGAGAATATGTTAAATTAGATATACCTATTTAACTCATATAAGGATCAAAATTAACATAACACGAGGGTGAATAGTATGAAACCTAAAGTAATTATAAAATTAACTTAAATAATTACCTTAGTGTTCAAGACAAACACAAGATTAGTTGTCAAGAATGAAGCAATGTGAAAGTTATTTACAATGTAACCAAATAACCTTAAACAACAATTCTTTATTAATCATACTATTTAAAGAGATTAGAGATAATATCAATGCAAATGCACAACATTAATAGGTTCCTTAAGGGGTGTTTCATCGAGCTTTGTTAAGACATAAGCACCGAACCCATAACTAGTATCAACTATATAAGGTCCCAACTAGTTAGGGCTGAATTAATCTTTGTCTTCATGGTTGGAGTTAGTATTACGTAGATTCTTATAAAGAACGAAATTACCCTTATGAAACATTTGAGGAATGACACGAGTATTTTGTTTTTTTTGTAATTGTTTAATGTAAGCTTGTAGGTGCTCAAGAGCATTAATGCACTTTTCATTGAGCATTTCAAGCTAGTGCAATCATTGGTATTTATAAGTGGCATCATCAATAAGGTCTTGAAGAGAAACTTGTAGTGTAGGATTTTCTAACTCCAAGGGCATGATCACATTAGTTCCATAAAAAAGGTTATAAGGTGTAGTTCCCATAGATAATCTAACACTTGTTTGATAAGCCCAAAGTGCATAATGTAATTTTGTATGCCAATCCTTATAATGTTTGTTAATAGTTTTCTATAGGATTTGATCCAAAATATTAGTAGTGCTTTCAGCTTGTCCATTAGATTGTGGATAATATGGTGTGGAAAATCGATGTTGGATATTGAATGAATATTTCGAGAATTTCTTTACTTCATTTTTCTTTAATGGGGTTCCATTGTCTGAAATGATTTCGAAAGGAAGACCAAAGTGAGCAATTATGTGTTCTAGCTGAAACAACAAATTACTTCAATGTTCATAGATCAAAGAGGAATAGTTTCCACCCATTTCATGAAGTAGTCTATTGCAATTATTATAAATGTATGTCTGATAGAAGAGGGAGGTGAAATGTTTCCAATAAGATTTAATCCCCATATTGAAAATGACCAAATCAGAATTTGGGCATGGAACTTAGAAGTAGGGGCATGGATCAAATTTCTATGTTCTTGAAATTTGTGACATTGTTTAACGTAAGAAAAATAATCTTTCTCCATATGTCTCCAATAATATCCCATACAGACAAGTTTTTGAACTAATGATCATCCTCCAAAATGACCTCCACAGGCACAAGCATGAGCCTGCTCAAGGGCTATAGGAATTTCAGAATCCTTAAGACACCTTAGTAAGAGACCATTGAAAGATCTTCTATACAATACATCAGCGAGGATCACGTATTTGGCTGCTAGTTTTCATAAATGATTTTGAGTGTTTGTCGTTGTGGGCTCGGGAATGGTACCATCTTTTAAATAATTGTATATTGTGTCATACCATTCTTGTGAGTCTTCATGAGTTGTTGTTAAAATGTCTTTGAAGTGAGTGTCAATCAAAGGTTTCATGATAGGGTGAATAACAACTTCGTGAAGTCTATTGAAGGATCATGTGGGGATATAAGAGAGGCTGCACTCACCATCGAATCCACATGTCGATTATCTTTTCAGGGTATGTTATCAATGGTGAATGATTCAAGCTTCTCTAACAGTTTCATTGTAAGATCCTTGTATCTCAATAACTTGTCATGTTTAGTTTGATATGTCCCAGTGTTTTTTTTTTATTACTAATTTTGAATCACCAAATATCTTGATATGTTTAGCATTCATGGTTAAAGTCGCTCGCAATCCTGTGATTAATTCCTCATACTCAGCTATGTTATTTGTACATAGAAAATTTAATCAATAGGACAAGGGGATAGGCTTTCCATTAGGCGGGATTAATAACACTCCAACACCGAGACCTGTTCTACACTTAGATCTGTCGAAATACAATTCCCATGTTTTAACATCAATGGTCAAGACACTATCATCAGGAAAGGAGTCATGATTAGTAAAGGGAGAGGAGAAGGGGCATCAACTAAGTGATTAGTTAAGGCTTGTCCTTTGATTTATTTTTGGGAAACAAACTTAAGGTCAAACTCAGTTAACAACATCACCCACTTAGCTAAGCATCTAGATAAGTCAATTTTATTAAAAAGATGCTTAAGGGGATCAAATTTTGTTATGACTTGTATTTCAACATTGAGTAAATAATGTCGCAATTCACTAGTAGCAAATACAAGGGCTAAACATTGTTTTTCAATTGGTGAATATCAAGTTTCATAATCAATTAAATTTTGACTAATGTAATAAATAAGATGCTCTTTTCCATGATTTTCTTATTGAGCCAACAAGGTTGCAAGAGCATGGATTGACATGGCTATGTAGAGGAAAAATGGGTTGTTTGGCATAACAGGTTGTAAAACAGGTGGAGTTGCAAGGTATTCCTTTAAACTCTCAAAATCCTATTTACAATCCTCATCCCAATCAAAAGGTACATCCCTTTTCAGGAGATGCGTGAAGCGTAATGTGTGATTGTCTAAAGATGCAACAAAATGACAGATAGCATGGATTTGGCCTTGTAACATGTGCAATTAAAAACTATTCTTAGGACGTGGCATGTTAAGAATGGCATCAATTTTCTTTATGTCCACCTTGATGCCTTTGTGAGATATGACAAACCCCAAAATTTTACCACTATCTATGCCAAAGACACACTTTTTCATATTTAATTGCATATTATATTTACGTATTCGTTTGAAGATTTTTTGAAGAAAATTTGCATTGTCCTATCTTGTTAAGGATTTAGGAAGGATGTTATCAACATAATCTTCCAAAATTTTATGTATGTAATTGTGGAATATCAAGGTCATTGCTTGTTGATAAGTTGCATCGACATTTTTAAAACCAAAGGGCATCACAACCCAACAAAATGTTTCCTAAACAATTGTAAATGAAGTTTTGTATTGATCTTGAGGATTAATAAATATTTTATTATAACTAGAAAATCGATCCATGAATGACAACAGATCATGTCCAACAATTGAATCCATGATTATGTCAATATTAGGAAGTGGAAAGTCATCTTTTAAAGAAGCTTTCTTCAAGTCATGAAAATATGTACATACCCTAATACGATTACCAGTTTGAGCAACTGCGACAATATTTTAGATCCAAGGAGAATAATCAATAGGTCAAATGAAGCCTGCATCAAGGAGTTTTTCAAGATTTGTTTTAACATGGAAGGCTATGTTAGGGTAAATTTTTTGTTTCTTTTGGAAAATTGGCTTAGCATTTTCAGCAAGAATGATGTTATGTGTCACAATTTTTGGGTCAATTCCTAGCATATTCTAGAATATTTCCAAGCAAAATTTTTAGGAAAATCATGAAGTAAAGTTGTAGTGTCCTCTTATTCTTCATCATCAAGGCACTTCCCAATCTTAATAAATTTTTCTTTATCATCAATGTCCATCGGTACATCAATTGTATCTCCTAAAGGGAGTGCATTAGATTTAGAAACTTTAGAATCATATGGTTCTTCAGTAATATCACTATCTTCTTTCTTGGTAATTATCATAGCACAAGTAACCCATTTCATGGGAGTAGTCGAGGATGTGTTATCATAAACTCCTAACATTTGTTTTAGAGTTTCATCACTATCAACATACTACCATGATGGTGATAAGTTCATATCAAGCAATTCAGGATGTTTGACTATGAGTTTGTCTTTTGGTTGACATGTAATAGTGTTGATGTTCAAAGATGGTCATTGAGTAGCTTTTGTCATCTTAGAAAAAGAATAGCCTAATCTAGTTTTTTTCTCTTATGCATTACATTCTATAGGGACATGAATGCCTTGTTCATGATCTCCACATCCTTTCCTTGTATATCCCAATTGTTCCACAAGTTCATAACCCTTTCCATAAAGTCTTTCCATTTCTTTTGAATTAGGTAGAGGTTGATAATCTATCTCATCAAAATTTGTTGTGTACGTTGTATTTTATTCCAAAGTAGAGGAGATAGATGTTTGAGAAGATTGTTTAGAATTTTGAGTTGACATGATGGTTGGTTGTTTTGGTTTCTCATCTTTCTTTTGTGTGATTATGTATTCACCCATTAATGAAGGTGTGAATTCTAAGGATCCCCAATCATCACCAAATAATTTAGACACCAATTCCTCATCTTGTTGTTCAACTTCTAGAGGGTCTATATTAGATGTTGGAATTAATGTTTTGAGAGGACTGGTAGTTCATTCTTCAAGATGCAAGCAACTTTCAGGCTCAGGGTCTATTTCAACTTGAGAAATGTTGTTGTTATAGACATATTTCCTTATACAATGAAGGGTCATAGGAACTACATTTAGCTCATGAATCCATGGTCTTCCTAGAAGAAAATTATACAAATGATCATAAGGCATGACATGAATAGGAGTTTGCATAGTAGCCACCCCAACCGTAATAGGAAAAGTGATTACATCAAGTAGTTGATTCATTGTATTGTCAAATCCTCGAATGGATAAGGAATCATGTTTTATTTTTGATTTGTCAACACATAATCTATCAAGGAGATTCACACTACACACATTGAGGGTAGAACCATTATCAATGAGGGTTCTTTTAATACCTATTTGATTGAATTGAGAAATTATCATAAAGGCTTCATTTTCTTTTCACAACTCTAAAGGATGGAGATGATGTTGATAGAAAGTAATGTCAAGATTAACCTTATTCATTCCATGTATTAAAGTTTCCACATCATTTGGATTTGTACCAGGAGGAACAACAATGTGTTGTAAGGATGTTTGAAGAATAGTGTGGTAATTTGGTGAATTCTGAAGTAAATCCCAAAGGAAAATCTTTGCAGGAGTATTCTTCAGTTCTTCAACAAGATCATACTCCTTTGTGTGTGAGGGAAAGAAAGGAGCACTAGGTGGATTAGGTAAAGGTAAAGAGGGTGGGGTTGGTTGCGGTGGTTGTGGATTGTTTCAAGTATTATATGTATGAGCAACAGTAGTATTACTGGATTGCTGCAACACATCAATTTTAGGTGGGTAAAGAGTGAACTTAGGTTTATTGGGAGGAAGAATTTTATGCAAGGGTGGGTAAATAATGAGTTCATGTTGAATCACGTTAATTTCCTTAGTTTTATATTGTTCACAACAAACATTAATGGATGGATTAAGTGAGATGAAGTCCTGGAGGGACTCTTCTAATAATTCAAGGTCATCATGACTAAAAGGTTTAAGTGGTAAGTTATCATTAAGTATGTTATGTTGGTCATGGAAAACTTGAGAGGCATTAACGTTCATTGTTGTAGGTTGGGAACAAAAAACCTTAGTGGATGACTTAGGCAAGATGAAGTCCTGAAGGGATTCATCTAACAAGCCAAGGTCATCACTACTAAAAGGTTTGAGGGATAGGTTATCATTAACTTGTTTAGGCATCTCATGGCAAGCTTTAGAGGATAAAATGAGTGACATAAATTCTTGAAGTATTTTGTCTAAGTTGTCTACATCATCACTACTAAGAGGCTTGGGTGAGATGATATTTCTAAATTGAATCATTTGTTTGAAAGGTTGGTTTGATGTTTTTGTTTTTGTGTTGTTTTTATGTATTGACAGATCTGATCTAAAAGAACTAGGAACTAATTTTCAAACGGAAAATTTCAAAAATATAAAACTATCCATAAATTTCATGAAAGGAAGTGATGCTTATAAGTGAAATATAATAGAGAGTAATTGAACTAAAATAGAAAAGGGAACTGTAGGAAACAGAAAAGTGCAAAGCAAAAAACTGAATTCTGGAAACATTGATTCAAAAATTGTGGTGGGACTGATTTACCCAAGGTGGTGAATGATTCCCAGGAGAGGCATTTTTAATTTTTTTCTGATTTTTTTGACTTATCTAGATGTGTTCAAGTTTGTATAGTGTAGATAAAGAATGAAAATGTAGAATTTTGGAATGGTGTAATGAAACAAGATGCAATAATGAACTCTAAATAATACTTTCACTAATGCAACTTTAAAAAGCCCTAGGACGAAAAGAAAATGCAAAAAAAAATGCAATGGAGTCCTAGGATGAAAATAAAAATGCAAATCATAAAGATATAATGTTCAATATGCAGGTTCACCAAAATGAACCAATAATTTTTGTGTTCTATGGACTTCTCTCGCACTCTTAGGATCTTTCGCCTAAAAGGAGAGAGATAGAACCCCAAAATTGAAGTGGTTCACTAAAATAAAGGATTGTATGATGTAATTAAGACTAAATACAATGATGTAGGTACAACTAAATGATGAAATTGATTGATTATTAATGCAAAACTAATGCAATACGCAATGTGTGAATGGTGATCCTAGAACTACACAAACAGAAAGAACAAAACACATAATTAGTCCAATATGCAAGTTATAAGCAACATTCCCCATGAAATTCATTTGAGATGTCAAGAACAAGAAATAAATGAAGAAAATGAATTAAAAACTATCTCATCTTGCTCAAAATAAATAAAATTTCAATCCTATGGGGGAATTGGTGCCATTTTGATGTGGAAAACGTCCCCTTCCCAATTCCTTGGAAGCTTGATGATCAATGGTGAAGATTTGATGCTCCTTGATGAAATGTCTCCATAACCTAGCTATGAAATCATGAAAATGGATGAAGGTGGATAAAGATGGATGAAAATTACTCAAAAACTTGAAGATAATAGTGTTGCATGAAGTTGAGGATAACATTGTGGATCCAAAATTAGTGTAAGAGCCTTATATTTATATAAGAGAATGATGGAGCAATGATCCAAAATGATGAATGTGGGATAAAAAATCAACCAATAGCACAATGCCACTTGTCAACATTTGAGTGGACAAAGGTGGAGCACATTTTGATGAATGTGCACATTAATGCTATTAGGTGGAAATTCAAAATTGGAGAAGTATCAAGTTGGAGGGAGAGAAGAAATGAATTAAATGCCACTTGGCTCAAGAAAAGGACATGTAAGAGGCCCTTAATGCCTTGTTGGATGGACAAGTAATTTTGGGGGGAGATTTGAAATTTGAGGAATATTCCATCCTTTGATGCATTTTTGAATGAAAAAGGAAGATTTATTAATTAACTAAATTGATTTTCATGAGAAAGTTGCAAAAGCTAGTGGATTTGATGGATTAATGTTAGAGTTAATCAAGATTTAATTAACTTAGATGGAGATTAGTTTGATTTCACAATTTGATTTAGATTTTAGGATTTAAATAAATCAAAATGAGAGGAATAATGATTTTAGACTTAATTAAATAAAGTTTGATTTATTTAATTAAATAGGATGGTGTTAGATTAAATCAAATAAAGATTAATTTATTTAATTTAAGGGAGGTGACTTTAGAACATAATTAAATAAAATGGATTATTCGACTAAAAGAGGAGAATAGGATTAATTAAACAAAATAATTTATTTAATTAATAGGAGGGTATGTGTAGGATCATCATGGAAAAAATAGGCCCTTAAGTGGCGAAAATTTTAGAAAAATAAGAGTTAGGCAACTTGACATAAAAATTTCAATAAGTTATCTATACTATTTCAAAAATATGTAAGAATAGAATCTATAGAAAATTGAATTTAGTTTCTAAACTACTAGGTTTACTTTTAAAAAAAAATCTATTTGGTGAAAATTTGAAATTTCAATGTAGTAGTACTTAAATTTTAGGGAAAAAATAAGAAGTAGGTGACTATTTGACCACCCTAACCATAATAAAATGATAATACTTTTTTATAATATTTTAGATATAAGTAGAGGATTCATGTCCGAGTGTGATGCATATTTTTTTGTAATTTTTGTCCAGGTAAATAAATAATTATGAATTTTTTATTCCAACTTTTAAAAAATATAAAAACTTGTATTTCTGACCACCTTAACTTGGACAAAACTTCATGAAATTAAATTTTTCTTTTTTTAATCCTATAGTATGTGAAGCATAGAATGTGACACATGTTTGAGATTCAAAAAATGTGATACCATTTGAAATCTATAAATGTTTTTCAATCATCCTATCAATCAAGGATTTAGTCGTAACTCAAATAGAAAATCAATAATAATTATTTATTAAATTCATAGTAAATCATAATTTATATTGGTGGAAAACTAACAATCTCATTTAAAAACCCTTTTCATTTCATCAATTTTGTGTAAAAAAAAGTCGTCAGCCACATACCCTACACATACCCATCATATCGCCACTTTTTGGCGCATCATGATCTTCCACATACCCAGGAGATTACGATTTATTTAGATAAAATTG
Source organism: Sequoia sempervirens (assembly GCA_007258455.2). Taxonomy (NCBI): domain Eukaryota; kingdom Viridiplantae; phylum Streptophyta; class Pinopsida; order Cupressales; family Cupressaceae; genus Sequoia; species Sequoia sempervirens. Next base: position 11,677,052 of record VDFB02072274.1, on the reverse strand, counting down.
TTTTATTTAATTAAAAGATGAAATATGACGAATTTAATATAATAAAGATTATTCAATTAAATGGTTTGCAAAGGAGATGATTCTAGATGAACTGGTGTTAGTAAATCAGGATCAGGTGCATGTATATTTTACGTGTCTACATTTTACCCCTCTTTGAAGCAATGTACCTACTACATTGGTTCAAAGAATAAACTTTCTGAGATCAAAATTTAAAAAAAAAATGGATTTTTTAGATGCCCCAGCGGAAAGAAGTATACAAGTACACAGCCCCCTCGAGAGATCGAGTGAAAAGTTTGATTTGAGGGTCAATCTTGAAACAAAGAGGTTCAAGTTTAGTTCAACTCAAAGAGGACTAGTAAGCTCAAATATTTGATGTAGAAATATTTGATGATGTAGATAGTTCATCGGCCATGGGTAGCCTCATGTATATTTTGATATATTACACAAACTTGATACTGATTTGTACCATGATAGTTATTTTATTGATGATATGATTCAATTTATGAGATGTTTTATTTTATTTATGATGGATGGATGGATGCATTTCTTTTTCAATATCTTTTCTATGCATTTTCTTACATATATGGATGATATGATGATGTGATTATGATGTGATGATGTATATATGATTAAGTAATGGATGCAAATGTATGGTTTATGAGATGCTTAGAATAACCAATCTATATTATGATGATGAAATGCCATGCATGTGAGATGATTAGTGTTTCTTGTATGATATGATATGTTATGCACTATGTTGATGGTTTGTGGATGTAGGATGGATGCATTAGTGAGAATGATTAACTGTCATGGTACCATGTTAGCACAGAAAGAAGACAGAAGAAATAAGATCCAGCAAGCCTACTTTATTAGAGATGATGATGATGATGATGATTTTCTTATCAGGAATTGGTATTTTAAAAGGGCTACTTACCTTATTTTTGATAACACACATAGGCACAATGCATCAAGGTATAAAGAACCAGGATGGCGTTGTACCTAGTGTGATGGAATTTGACTCGATAATCAGATAGGAGTACTCTTGTTCACACGTGACACACGAAACCTTATTCAAAATGTAGTTTAGATATTCCAAATATCTTGGACCAAAACACATAAAGGAAACCCTTCCTATGTGGTCAACAATACACCTAAAAACACCTTCCCTACATCCAAAAAAAGCATGCATGACCAAGGTTATATTACAAGAATATCCAGCAAGCACAATAGACAAAATGATATTGATCATTTCCCCATCCCTTTCTCTATAAATCCCTTTGTTTGGACATCATCGAGAGTTCATTGGAATGAGTACAATAAAATAAATTAAAAGACAAAGATCAAGCAAACAAACAAGCTAATTTTATTCCATACTGCTAGCCAAGACTAAACTATGGTGATGCTTGATGTTGATGTTCATTGTAGGAAGGATACATCCTAGGACATGATGTTATCAAATTATTTGGGACAAACTAGATGATGAGCTATTGATACCAATAGTTTACCAACTTGTTTACTTCTTGACCTAGACTTGAGATGTTGACACTTAAGTTTCCACTTTATAACTTGCTAGACTTGTTTATGACTGTTTCAACAAAGGTTGAGAGTGATAATGATTTATTATGTGTGAAAGTTTATTGCGAGTGAAACCAAGATGGGATGGATGGATTTTTTTCAAATCTTTGGGTGTTTTTGAAGTTTTAAAATGTTTTGAGGTTGTTTTTGGTATTTTTGGGATATTTTTCAAATGTTTTCATTTTCTAGTTTTCCAAATATTTGGGGTTTTCTGAGATTTTGACCAAGAGACTAACCTAAAGACCTATCTTAGGGGCCTCGGGGGTTAATCAATTGATTAGCCTTCCTAACATTATACACGTAGAGACCACATAGTTCGATTAACACAAACTCGATTATTGATGAGATATGAACGAATGGATTGTCAGTTTATTATTAAAGACTCCTAAAGGACTGACCTAAGTGTCTTGGGGGATGATCAAAGATCAATCTTTCCTACGTGTTCAAAGCTCAGAGACCCATAGTTTGATAACATATTTTTGAATTTTGCTAACTTATTGACCTGTTTTTAGATTTTGATATGATTTGGATGTTTTTAGATTTTATGATGATTTTAACGATTTGGATATGGACATGTGTGATGATATCAGTGCTTTGTTTGACATTTTGTTGAAAACCAAGCTAGGGTTGATTGATCAGATTGATGGATTAATGATGATAACATTGTTGAGGATACACAAAAATGCAAGGATAGTGTTAAGCAACACAACGATTAGGATGGATATCCCAAAATGATGAGGGATTGATTGGATTCAACTGTTCAGGATTGAAGCTTGATTTTGGAACAAAATTATTTTCAATGATTTGATGTGATTTTGAAGCATACATTAGATGCAACTAATATTGATCATTTGGATTGATGTTTGATGAATGATAAATCTTGATAAGGAACATCTTCTCATCAAAATATTCCATGGGATAGTGATTTTGGTTTTTTTTCCCACATGTTTTGACCAATTTGATTTCATGCTTGCAAATGTTCGAATCACCACATAAGTTCAAAGATATAGATCAAGATTTATTCCCAAAGCATGATGCACATATTTGTCCCTAGATGTCTAGCGATGTACGAAATGCCATGGATCGATGCTTGGATAGGTGTATGGATGGATGGATATGGTAAGCACATAGAGGATGCTGAGGATTATCTTGTGATAAGATAAGGTGTTCAAAGAAAGGATTCTCATTTGGATAGTGCTTCATGGCTCAAATAATGCTAGGTGGGATAGGATCAATGAAAATTACTCATGTCAAGATGTCTACCATAAGCAAGCATAAAGTGTGCACAAAAATTTGTCAAGATCAAGATAACTTGGAAGATGGATGTAGATATATGAAAATGGATTGGATAAATGGTTCATAGATGAATGGATTTATTATGGATAAGATGGATGGAATGTTGTATTTTATTATGGATGGGATGAGATGCTTCCACCTGAACTAGCACACACAGATGCTCGATTCTACACATGACACCTTTTTACCAGGTATTTATCATGGCACCTATCCAAAGCACCACCATAGTGGTTTTCACTAGAGGATGATTTTTTATCTTTATTATTTGCATGATTTTTTAATTTTTTTAATTTTTCTAAAAGATTTTAAGCCCATGTTGAACCACCTGGTGGTGTCGATGTAGATGCTTCTGTCATAGTGTGCCTTCATATCCTGCTTGAAGAAGCTATTTTTCCAAGATACGTGCTCTTGAATACGACTTTTGAGTTTCTTGATCTGCTATGTCAATACCAGAGTTAACTTTGTCTTTGTGTGTACATCATGATAGAGTGCCTTCTGAATGCTTATGATGAAGGGTGGCTACCAATACATGGTCAATGTGAGAATTGGATACCATGTGTGGAGGTGTAGATGGAGTGTTTTTAGGAGTAAAAGATGGATTGGTTGATAGTTTGGTACCTTTGACTCTCCAAACTTGGGAAGATGAGAAATGATGGGTGGATATAGAAGTGTGCATGGAATTAGGACCAACTGGTTGATATACTTTGTACATCGCTTGGGAAGCCTTATTTTCCCTTTGTGGAAATATTTGATGGATACTTTTCTCATTTTCATTTTTCCCCATATTTTCTTTGACTAATGGAGTTTGATAGCGATAAACTTTATTTGTATCTTTCAGTATCCATGTATATTTGATTTGTCCACTATGCTCCTTAGCTTCTTTTTCTTTGATAATGTTCTCCTTGTTTTGATTCACATCCTTCTTTTTATTTTGGTCCCAATTTGTGGATGAGGTGATGGGTGGATGAAGATTTGTGACATGGTTGGTTGTAGTATTGGCATTGGTTTTATCATAAGGATTCTTCGTGCTCCCTATGTTGACGTTTGCTTGAGACATAGTTTCCCCCAGTATGGTGGTAGTAGCACCTTTGTTCTTTGATTCTTCCTATTTTGAGATGTCTTGTTCAGTAAGCATTCTCTAAAATATGTCCATTATAGATGATGTTATTTCATTTTTCTACTCTATTGACTATGGATACCAACACAAGATCTATTACTATGCTCTTATACCACTCATATGCAGACCCAGGAGGCTCAAACTCACTTAAAGTGACAACCTACCTTCAAGAGGAATCTAATAAGATTAAAATGGCTATTTTTCCAAGATACGTGCACTTGAATATGACTTTTGAGTTTCTTGATCTGCTATGTCAATACCAGAGTTAACTTTGTGTGTACATCATGATAGAGTGCCTTCTGAATGCTTATGATGAAGGGTGGCTACCAATACATGGTCAATGTGAGAATTGGATACCATGTGTGGAGGTGTAGATGGAGTGTTTTTAGGAGTAAAAGATGGATTGGTTGATAGTTTGGTACCTTTGACTCTCCAAACTTGGGAAGATGAGAAATGATGGGTGGATATAGAAGTGTGCATGGAATTAGGACCAACTGGTTGATATACTTTGTACATCGCTTGGGAAGCCTTATTTTCCCTTTGTGGAAATATTTGATGGATACTTTTCTCATTTTCATTTTTCCCCATATTTTCTTTGACTAATGGAGTTTGATAGCGATAAACTTTATTTGTATCTTTCAGTATCCATGTATATTTGATTTGTCCACTATGCTCCTTAGCTTCTTTTTCTTTGATAATGTTCTCCTTGTTTTGATTCACATCCTTCTTTTTATTTTGGTCCCAATTTGTGGATGAGGTGATGGGTGGATGAAGATTTGTGACATGGTTGGTTGTAGTATTGGCATTGGTTTTATCATAAGGATTCTTCGTGCTCCCTATGTTGACGTTTGCTTGAGACATAGTTTCCCCCAGTATGGTGGTAGTAGCACCTTTGTTCTTTGATTCTTCCTATTTTGAGATGTCTTGTTCAGTAAGCATTCTCTAAAATATGTCCATTATAGATGATGTTATTTCATTTTTCTACTCTATTGACTATGGATACCAACACAAGATCTATTACTATGCTCTTATACCACTCATATGCAGACCCAGGAGGCTCAAACTCACTTAAAGTGACAACCTACCTTCAAGAGGAATCTAATAAGATTAAAATGGCCTATTAGAGCAATTCAAACAATCCCCAAATTTTGACAACAATCAGAAGCAAATTTTCCCCCTTTCACCCTTGCAATCCTAGTAGCAGTGCAAACTCACTTTTTGGCCTTTAACTATGTCACTTCCCAAAACACCTAAAAAAATATATGGTAGATTTATAAAACATATCTCTTAACTAGGCACAAGTCCTTTGTACCAAACCCTTGAAACCACCACTCCTACGTTGACCTAATTAGGCTGATTAGGCCCAAATTATAAAGAAACCTCCCTTTAAACTTATCACAGACACCTAAAACCTTGGGGTAGCCTTTCCCATGCCTTCAAACCTCTAAATCCACAATCAATTCCTTGGGTTGACCCTTCCAACATATCCAACTCTAAAACCCTTATTTTCTAGACAAACCAAGAGGGTTTATTCAAAGTCGCACTTGCACAACTTCCCTGACCTTTCCACTGACTCAGACACTTATATTTTAACCCCAATATGCTAAAAATTTTAAAAACTCCCCCACTCATTGTTTTTTACAAACCCTAGACTCAAAGCTCCATTTTCATGTATTTTTCTTCACAAAAATCAACAAAACAAAAGCCTTATCTACCTTATTCCTACTCCACAACTCTATTCATACATCCTACCTCCTATTCAGACTCCCTAGGGCCCATTACACTAGTTACAATAGATATATTCGGTGTAAGGGCCCTTAAATCATGTTTTTGGTTACAAAACCCTCAAACAAGGTGGTCTCATTCTATTGCAAGAAAACAGTGATTTCTTCTACAGATATTTATTAATTTCCTTCAAAATAGATGCAAAAAAACTACTAACATAGGCCTCCACTAAATATGAAAGATTACATAGCAATGTCAGGGTGTACAGGTTCATACAGGTCTACAAAATGTAAAAGAACTTAGAAAATGAATAAAGAAAACAAAGATTTCTTATTACCCGTCCTCCAAATATTCAAAACCAACCTTAAGTACAAATGATGTTCCAAGCCTTTTTAAAGGTTGCTCCTCCTCAAAAATAATGAACAACTTCCTCACAATAGAATTTTAAACTTCTAATGATCGTTGAAGGCCATAATGATACCCTTTACGCATTTTAACACATTTACAAATATATTGTAATGTTTGCACCCTATGACCCCTAAACCCACACAAATGGCTTGGAAATAGACTTGTTACATCAACAAGACTCCAATCTTGCACACTCATATACAAATTCAAAAAATTTCTTTCAAAGGCTACAAGACAACTTCTAGTGCAAGACTGAAATTTTCACATTTTGATCACTAAACCCAAAACTCATCCTAAAGCATACCTAATTGTCTTGATTAACCTTATTCAAGACAAAGCATGCTCAAAATACCCACACCAAGCTATTGACCAACCTACTCACCATCAGATGATCAAATATTGAGGATGCGGTGTAGGTGCTCCTACACAATACACCCCCCCTAGAAAATACTCATGCCTCATGAGTTGACCTATACTCCATTGTCTCCAAGCTTCACAAATGCTCCATTGGTCCACAAATCCTCTCCACTGGTGTATGAATATTGGACTTGCAATCTTCCCTACACATTGAACATTCTTGTCATTGATTGAAAATGGATTTGGCTTCATCTTGGTATTCAAAACTGAAATTGGTCTTCTCCCTATTCTTTGATCAAACCAAGTTGTTTTCCCTTATCAACACTTGCAAACAAACCCATGTTAGTATTCTTTTAATCTTCCTTTTCTTTTATCTTATCTCCATGTACATTACTATCTTCAAACATCTGCACACTCTGTCCCTTTGCCTCTGCCATCAGACTTTTTGTTCTAACAACACCCACCATCATTTTCCTATCATTACAATTCATTGTACTGACTATACTGTCAGATATATGCACTTTTGTACTTGCAGAACCTTCACACTTTACAATTTTACCCTCCATCACAGGACATATCATTGTTCCAACCAACACATTCTTATTCCAATTCACCCCCAACTCTTTTCTCACCACTGTATCAACCTTTTCCATGGGATTCACATCATTTTTCCCCTCCAAGTAAGCATCATCCTTCTTAGACCTTTTTCCATTCTTCTCAATAGGTCCATTAACATTCAATAGCACTATCCTAGCACCATTTGTAGATGTCTTACTTGCTATCCCAACACCATAACCCTCCTCCAAATCAGAAAGTGTGTTGTCCTTACTGTCCTCAAGCCTTATAGGCTCCTTTTTTGCAAAAAATCACAACCTTGGTTTTTCCTTTACTCTTGCACTACCCTGCAAAGGAGTTAATTTGAAACTATGATCATCCTTCCAAATTGTATAGGTGTTTTCCCAACCATCATACATAGACGTTCTATCAAATATCCATGGTCTCCCCAATAGCAAATGGCAATAGTCCATAGGTAGCACATCACATAAAACCCTATCCTTGTACTCCCCAATCTGAAAATCTACATATGCTTGTTCATTCACCACTAGAGTTTGACTATCATTTACCCATGAAACTTTGTAGGGTGCTACACGAGGTATATTTTGTAGATTTAACTTGTCTACCATCTCCCTAGAGACCATATTATCTTGAGAACTAGAATCAATAACAACTTGACACACTTTACCTTTCATTTGCATGAATTTCTAAATAGACAAGCTTCTTTGGCTCATATCTTCCTCTTTAGGTGCTTGTAACAAAGTCCTTCTCATCATGAGTGCTTCTCCCACTTCTAGATTTGCAGGTCTGCTTGAACTTTCACATTTTTCTTCTTGAATCAGTTGTGTTCTTATTTCACGCCTTCTATCACCACTTAAATTTGAACCTTGGTTTTGAGGACACTTGAAAGATGGGTGTCCAAATCCATTGCATCTATAACACCTACATGAAAACTCATTGAAATATCTCCTTTGTCTAAAGTTTGTCCTTCCATCTCTCCATCCTCCTCTTGCTTCAGGTGCTTGCTCCTTGATCTTATCAGCATTTCCAAGGTCTTGGTTTTCCTTGATGTTGAAGTTGTGCCTCTACTGCTAGAAGTGATTCCTATTCTTCTTAGTGCCTTATCTTGTCTCCTCTTTAGTTTTTCTTCTACTCTCATTGCCATTTGAAAGCATTGTTCAACTAATTTAGGTGCCAACAAACTAATTTCATCCTGAATGTTATACCTAAGACCATTCAAATATCTAGCTACCATTTATTCATCATCTTCTTCATGCTTAGTTCTTATGCTTAATTGATAAAATTATTTAGTATATGATTGCACATCTAAATCCTTTTGTCTAGGATTTTGTAACTTCTTAAGCAACTGGAGATTATAATCACAAGGAAGGAATTTACCTTTCAGTTTGGTCTTCATCCTTTCCCAAGAAGTGATCTTGTTCTTTCCTTGTCTCTCCCTTTCCTCTTGCATAAAATTCCACCATACCAAAGCATGTCCCTTAAGTCTTGTTTTAGCCTTCTTTACCTTGTGTGCTTCATCAACAACTTCACTATCAAAGTAGTTTTCCAAAGCCCCTATCCAATCCAAGAGCTCTTCACTATCAAGTTCTCCTCCATACATAGGCACATCTATTTTTCCATGTTCATCCTTCTTCATATCCTTCAAAAGCTCCAGTGTTCTCACATCATCTGGATCCATCTCTTCCTCTTCACTGCAAGTCTCCTCTTCTTCAGTTTCACTTTCATCCAAAAGAACTCTACCTTTAGCTTTTATTGCATCCATTTCCTTCTTTAGGGATTCTATTTCTTTGTCATGGTTTCCAATCTTCCTTGCAAAAAAATTCCCCTTAGGAGGATTTTTCACACCCCTGCCTCTTCACCTAACTGTAAAACCAATTCAAAACACCAACACAAGATCTAATATTGTGCTCTGATACCACTCATATGCTGACCCATGAGGCTCAAACTCAATCAAAGTGACAACCTGCCTTCACGAGGCATCTAACAAGATTAGAATGGCCTAATAGAGAAATTCAAACAATCCCCAAAGTTTGACAACAATCAGAAGCAGATTTCCCCTTTTCACCCTTGCAATCCTACTCAGTTTTTGGCCTCTAACTCTGTCACTTCCCAAAACACTTGACAAAAAAATGGTAGATTTAGATACCCATTTCAAATTCATAAAATATATCTCTTAACTAGGCACAAGTCCTTTGGACCAAACCCTTGAAATCACCAATCCTACACTGACCTAATTAGGCTAATTAGGCCTAAATTACGAAGCAACCTCCTTTTAAACTTATCATAGACACCTAAAACCTTGGGGAAGCATTTCCCATGCCCTCAAACCTCTAAATCCACAATCAAATCCCAGGGTTGACCCTTCCAACATAGCCAACACTAAAACCCTTGTTTTCTAGACAAACCAAGAGGGCTTATTCAAAGTCCCACTTGCACAACTTCCCTGACCTTTCCACTAACTCAGACACTTATATTTTGACCCTAGTATGCGTAAAAGTTGAAAAACTCCCCCAATCTCATTGATTTTTACAAACCCTAGACCCAAAGCTCCATTTTCATGTATTTTCCTTCACAAAAATCAACAAAACAACAACTTTATCTCCCTTATTCCTCCTCCACAACTCTAGTCATACATCATATGTCCTATTCAGACTCCATAGGCCCCATTACACTAGTTATAGTAGATACAGTCAATGTAAGGGCCCTTAAATCATGTTTTTGGTTACAAAACCCTTAAACAAGATGGTCTTGGCCTGATGCTAACATAGGCCTCCACTAAATATGAAAGATTAGATAGCTAACATAGGCCTCCACTAAATATGAAACATTACATAGAAATTTCAGTCAGTGCGGGTTCCTAGAGGTCTACAAAATGGTAAAGAACTCATAAAATGAATAAAGAAAACGAAGATTACTTATTACCTGTCCTCCAAATCTTTAAAAACAACCTTAAAAATGATGTTACAAGCCTTTTAAAAGGTTTCTCCTCCTGAAAAACAACAACTAACTACCTCACAACATAATTTTAAACTTCTAATGACTGTTGGAGGCCATAATGATACCCTTTACACATGTTAACACATTTACAAATATATTGTAATGTTTGCATCAGGTATGACCCCTAAACCCACACAAATTGCTTGGAAATAGCCTTATTACATCAAAAAGACTCCAATCTAGCTCACTCATATACAAATTCAAAAAATTTACTTTTGTTGGTGTAAATAAAGTCTTGTACCTAGTTAATTCATTACTAGGGGACTTATTTACATCTTAGTTAAGTTTACTTAGGTCATAGGAAGGAATCTTTCTAGAAGATGTTAGTTTTTATTAGTTCTTATCTTATCCTTTGACAACTACTACATGTGAACCTAGGTAAGTGTGATTAGTTGTCTCATGTCATGATTAAGAAAATTTTCATAATCCTATGACATCTTGCATCTCACCTTGGCTATATAACGAAGGGGTCCCTCATTTGTAATTATAATCATAATCATATCATTGACATTGGATATAGTTTATTCTTGTCACATTCCTTTTCTCTTTTTGTGCTTTCCATTTGGTCCATAGAGCTTGGCATCTATAGCCAATTCTAACATGGTATCAGAGCAGGTTGGGTGCCATTGAAGAGTCTTTTTCTAAAGAGAGATTCCAGATTTGTGGAGGTTCCATTTTTGGCTCTTTGTTTCAAGTTCACATCGGAGCTTGTTGGTGCAAATATAAGCTCACCATTGCATCCGAAAGTTTCGAGAAAGTCTATTTTGCCTTTTTTTTGTCCAAATCGGACATACGAGGCCAAACCTAAGAGGGTTTGAAGCTAAAGAGTGGTTGCCAGATCTAGAAGGTAGCTGCAATTTTAGAGCATTTTGGGTCAAATCTGACCTTGCCATCGCATCCAGAAGGGCCAAAAACTGTAAGATTGACTGTCAATTAGTCCATTGTGAAGCAAGTCATCCGGTGAGGCAAAAAAAAATTCCCAAGAGCTGTACAGCCCCCAGGTCATCATTATTGCTGATGGTACGAATTTTTCAAAAATTATTTATTAAAAATCCATTGGAAATTTTTTGAAATTTTTTGTTTTGGCCATCAAAATTTATTAGTAAGAAGGTTTTTTTAAATAAAAAATAAAAAATAAAAAAATAGTATTATTATCTACGTAGTATGTAGACATCCTACAAATTGCAAGTGTACCACGTAGATATTGTGTAGCTATGGGTGCCATGTGGCGCCACCGCGACATACCACAGTAGGCCCCAATACTTGTGGCCCCACTCAGATCACCGGTGGGTGCTTCAAAACTGACATCCAAAAGCAAACATCAGTCAAATAAATAAATCTGGTGGAACATATATAAACCGGTGCCAGCATTTGAAGAAGATTCTGAGAATATTCGCATAGGTGTGATGGGCTCAAACCGTCAATTTTCAGCCAGAGGATTGGGGAATATTCCACCCTTGGAGTATATTTTGTGGTGACGGTTGCACAAATGTCAAATTCAACATCGTGAGTTACTGACATCAGCCACATGTCAGCCTACGTCATCATTTTCAAAAAAAAAATTCTGCCCCTCTCCATTGAAGTTTTCGTTTTGATAGGCAATCTTTGAAGGCTCATATCTTGCTCATTCTAACTCCTTTTTTCAAGCATTTTTTTTTTATTTGGGCTAGAATTTCATGCTCTATGTAGTGGTGCAATATGTTTTTGGTTTAGGTGTCTTTTTTTTCTATAAATTGTAGATTCTCACAGGTTTTTTTGCCTCGTCCTCATTTTGGGAACTTCAGGAGCTCATATCTTGCTCCTATGGTAACATTTTTGGGTGCAATATTTTTTTGAAAGTGCATGATTTTTCATTTACTTCTCAATGGTAGGATTAGATTGATCTCATTTTGTACCAAAAATTGTACTTGATACTATGGCCTATTTTGGCATCTATAAGCACTAAGATCAAGTCTAGCTTGCTGTTTTTAGCATCTAGCAATTGTAAACACACTAAATATAAAGTGCCAAATCAGATATTGCTTGGGGGGTTTCTTGATTGAGTGATTTTGGGGGGGTCTCTTTGTGCATTGCTTTGATCTGTTTGCTTTTTCTCTCTAATTCTCATGGATCATTCTAAGGTTCCTTTTCTCACATCATATAATTATTCAACATGGCATCAAAATGCATGGAATATTCTAATGACAAAAGGTCACTCTCTATATGTTGAAAATAAGGTACCTGAACCTAGAGATACAGATAAAAAGTTAAAATGGATGATCAAATATACCAAAGCTCTTGGGTGTCTTCGTAGACTTGTTTCTCAAGATTTTTTGTTCCAAATTGAATCATGTAAAAATTCTCATGAAGCTTGGAAAAAATTGAAAACATTGTATGGTACTACAGATGAAGTAAGAGGCTATCAAATTGATAATGATTTGAAGAATCTTGATCCTAAGAACTTTGACAACATCCAAGACTACATCACTAAGGTTAATGATCTAAGAGAGCAATGTAAAGCATGTGGAATTGATAAGAATGACATCTAGTTGGTGTACAATACAATGAACAAGCTTTGTCTTGATTATGCTTCTTCTATTTCTAGCTTTCATACTCATAGATTGACAATGGGGTCTGTATATACTACACCTTCATTTTCATCATTTTCTGAGATGTTGATACATGAGAAACAAAAGCTTATCTCAATGGGTCTCATCAAGACTTCTAAATCTCAGACATTGTTGGTTAGTCAAGTGAAAGAATCAGAATCAGATAAGAAATAGATGAAAGCAAAGAATAATCAGCATTTAGATCAAGTAAATCCACATTCAGATCAATTAAAGAAGAAATATTTTTCAAAAGGAGAATCATCTAAGGAGAGGCATTTTTGTGCATATTGCAAAAAGGAATCACATTGATTTGCCTTCTAGAATGTCTGAATCTTCTTCTCCTTCTACTTCAAAACAGTCTAAAAAGGACAAAGGTCAAACATCTACATCAGGATATAAAGGTCAAGCTCTTTGTGTTCTTTCAGGTCCAGGATCAAGGAGATGGCTTGTAGATTCAGGAGCATCACATCATATGGCATCTTCACAGACTATCTTCTCTTCATTTCAGCCTTGTGCTATGTCTCCTATCTTGATGGGAAACAATACATACATGAGTATACTTCGGAAGGGATCTATTAGTATTGGGGACAACACTTTTTAGGATGTCTTGTGTGTTCCTCATTTGATGAACAATCTTCTTTCCATTTATCAGATTACACATGGTGGAGATGGGAGAACTGTGGAGTTCACACCTGATTTAGTCATCATTCGGGACTTGGAGACTTGAGAGATCATTGCTACCGGGTGGTTGATCATTCATCTCAGTTGTATACCTTTGCATAGTTTTCTTCTAATGGTGGCATTGTTCCTTCGACTGTTGACCATATGAACCATGATTCAAAGGAGACATTTGGCTTTTTGAACTTGGGAGTTCTCACATCCTATCCAGTACTTGAGCCATGCATTTCATCTCCTCCATCTATTGTTGTACTTGATGATGCTTGCATTGCTACAGTTTTGGCTCCTAGTGATTCAGTACAACAGGATCCTGATTTTCTTCCAGATATGGCTACTTTGGATGACTTCTTAACAGGTATTTCAGACTTGTTTGTGGAGTCTCATCTTGCAAATTTGGAGGACACCATTGATGAAATTCATCTTCTCTTTGATGAAGATGCACCTTCTTCAGTTGTTGTGAGGGAACAACTTGACCCTCTTGTTCATTCTCTACATGATCATTCTTCATAGATTGGTGTGAGTGTGTATTTTTTTGGACAAAATTTGGAGGAGGCTTCTTTGTCTTCAAACAGGATATTCTTGTCTTTGGATCATGTTTTACATTCATCTCTACTTGATGTTGGATTTTCCTATTCAACAGTGTGGCAACTTTCTGCATCGACATGGAGACACTTGAGCATGCTTCAAAGACATCATCATACATCATCCATCATCCTGATATCCTGCATACATCCATGGTTTTGTTTCTTCCTAAGGGGAGGAACATTGTTCGGCGAGATTGGATCATCTTCAGCATTCAATGTCGAGCTTCTACCATCATTGCAGGAGACTCAACATTGAGGGGTGGCTACCTTGTCTCTCTTCTACTTCTCTCTTATGGGGGGGTCTTTTTACTCACATGGGGTTTCTACCTTCTCATTATTCATTGAGAGCATTTCTATTTTGTATTTCATCTCTCTTTTGGAGAGGAGTTTTGTCCCACTGAGTTTTCTCCTTTTCTCTCTTTGTGAGAGATTTATTTTTCATTCATTTGCATTTTCATTGTACATGAGTACCTAACATGGCCTCATAATCAGGACCCATCACTGCATCTTTGTGTCATTTGCATAATAATCTGATACTCCCTAAGTTGCACTTAAGGGGGGGTGTTTGTGTAAATAAATTCTTGTACCTAGTTAATTCATTACTAGGGGACTTATTTACATCTTAGTTAAGTTTACTTAGGTCATTGGAAGGAATCTTTTTAGAAGATGTTAGTTGTCATTAGTTTTTATCTTATCCTTTGACAACTACTACATGTGAACCTAGGTAAGTGTGATTAGTTGTCTCATGTCATATGATTAAGCCACTTGTCATAATCCTATGACATCTTGCATCTCACCTTGGCTATATAACCAAGGGGTCTCTCATTTGTAATTATAATCACATTCATAACATTGACAGTGAATACAGTTCATTCTTGTCACATTCTTTCTCTCTTTTTGTGCTTTCCATTTGGTCCATAAATCTTGGCATCTATAGCCAATTCTAACAACTTCAAAGGCTACAAGACAACTTCTAGTGCAAGACTAAAATTTTCACATTTTGATCACTAAACCGAAAAATCACCGTAAAACATACCTAATGGTCTTGATTGACCTTATTCAAGACAAAGCATGTTCAAAATACCCACAACAATCTATTCACCAACCTATTCACCATCAAATGATCAAATATTGAGGATGAGGTGTAGGTGCGCCTATACCACAAAAGATAAACAAGCACATGTGTGGGGTTCAATTGTTTTCATCTTGATTAATGAGTTTATTTTACCACATCCAATGTCTTGCTTAAGTTTTTAAAATTAAATGTCTAATGTCCCAATTTCTTTTCATCCCACAAAGTCCATTATGTGGAAATAAAGGAAATTAAGGGAATATTTCCCTATTGTTGACTTTAGTGAGAGAAAATTGAGATGTCAACTCAAATTCTTAGAAGCCTCTAAGGATAGAATCCCTAGGGCAAGCAATAACACTTGAATTTTGTTAAAGGTGTTTGGTTCCTCTAAAGGGTTTGAAATTTGATGATCATGTTTGAATGTTTGTTTTCCAATGTTTAAGATCCATGCAAAATGTTTTTGTTCCAATAAAATGCACAACCTTATGGATAAGAGGCAATATTTGTTGAATCCCCACTTGGATAAATCTAGTTACACTTATTCTTGGCAGATGATTAAAATATTGACCACATGAATCCCCTCCACAACACTCACATCTATGGGTCATCCAGGCTTTAGTACCCATGAAATCTCATGGCATACTTCTCATCTCTACCAAGAACCACAAAAATGTGGAGTAGCTTCAGAACAACTGTTCTTGAACCAACAAATAGATAAGGATTTGAGATTTTAAACAAAGGGTTCTATTATGGGCATTTCATTCATGGGGGATCATTCATATGACAAGAGACCATTGTTTCCCTTCTTGTCAAAACAATACTCATGATACTTGAACTTTACTCAAGTACCCACACTTATATACCGGGTGGAAGTCGCTTGGCTTTAGCATGTTCCTCGATGGGTCATTCCCTGGGGTGATTACTTTTTCCCACCAAGCATGCCCTCTAAGGGTAAAAAAAAGTGAGCAAGCACATGTGTAGTTTGATCAATCTTTATTTATAGGAACAAAGAGAGAAAACACCTGATATACTCAACTCACACTAGCAAGCTTTGTTCAATTTTAGGAATCCAAATTGAAGTGTGGAGGCAATATTTTATGCAACTTAATGTCACCAAAAATAATTTTGATTCTCAAGATCACCGTGAAGCACGAGAGAAGTGCATACACCTTTTTAAATAAGATTACTTTGCAAAAAATATTACAAGACACAAAAGCACATGTTCATTTTAACTTCAAAGAAGAAAATGAGTTCTTTTTAGGCACCAACTTTGAAGTGTGAGATTTGTTTGTTCAATTGTTAAGTCCAAAACAAAATGTCATAAGTTCCTAAGATTATTTTTAACCCCTTTGTTTTGTTCTTTTTAAAACCCAAACAAAATTTAGTTTGAGCCCTAAAACATGAAGATAACAAAAGCCTTAAAATGGGATTATAATTGCTCCCAAAGTGTTTAACAATACTTGTTACAATCAAGTGATGATGCCATAGAAAGCCTTTGTGTTTGTTTCCTCCTTCCCTCTTTTATTTCCTAACCTACAAAATTTCTCAAAATTTTAGATGAGATCAATAAACAAGAAGATATAAGGGTTAAATGAATCATTAAGCATAAAAACCCTAAAACTTAGACCAAGTTACAATGTGATTTGATTTTATATGTAAAAATTAAAATTTTAACTTGACTAAAATTGATAAACACTTACATAATTTCATAGCTTATGAAATTCTACCCCATTTCAAAAAAAAAAAAGATTCAAAAAGACCATCATATGACAAAGATATGCACATTTTAAAATTGACTATAAATGCACTAAAACAGATACCCTATGCTCTAAAAGAGTGCTCAGATGCATTAAAAGAGTGATGATATGTGCTAAAAGAGCACTTAGATGTGCTAAAAAATGAGGTGAATGTGCTAGAAGATGTCACGGATTCCCTATAATAGAGCTTGGATGCACTAGAAGTCACCACCTATGTGCTAAAAGAAGCCACATATGTGCTATATTGAGATTCACAAATAGACCTGTTGAAAAACAATGAAAATGGCCAAAAAGATGTGTTAATTTTGAGATTTATGCCCTCCTTCTAGTGCCAAAATGTGAATTGTGATCCTAGACCTACACAAACACAAAGATCAAACACATAATTAGTCCAATATGCAAGTTAGAAGCAACATTCTCTATGAAATTCATTTGAGATAATTTTGACATGGAAAATGGCCCTTTCCCAATTCCTTGCAAGCTTGATGATCTATGGTGAAGATTTCATGCTCCTTGATAAAATGTCTCCATAACCTAGCTATGAAATCTTGAAAATGGATTAAAGTGAATAAAGATGGATGAAAATTACTCAAAAACTTGAAGATAATAATGTTGCATGAAGTTGTGGATAAGATTGTGAATCCAAAATTAGTAAAAGAGCCTTCTATTTATAGAAGAGAATGGTGGAGGAATGATCCAAAAGGATGAATGTGGGATAAAAGAATAACCAATAGCACAATGCCACTTGTCAACATGTGAGTGGCCAAAGGTGGAGCACATTTTGATGAATGTACACATTAATGCTATTTGGTGGAAATTCAAAATTGGAGAAGTGACATGTTGGAGGGAGAGAAGAAATGAATTAAATGCCACTTGGCCCAAGAAAGGGACATGGAAGACGCATTTAATGCCTTGTTGGATGGAAAAGTACTTTTGGGGGGAGATTTGAAATTTGAGGAATATTCCATCCTTTGATGCCTTTTTGAATGAAAAAGGAAGATTTATTAATTAATTAAATTGATTTTCATGAGCAAGTTGCAAACTAGAGGATTTGATGGATTAATGTTAGAGTTAATCAAGATTTAATTAACTTAAATGGAGATTAGTTTGATTTAGATTTTAGGATTTAAATAAATCAAAATGAGAGGAATAATTATTTTAAACTTAATTAAATAAAGTTTGATTTATTTAATTAAAGAGGATGGTGTTAGATTAAATCAAAAAAAGATTAATTTATTTAATTTAAGGGAGATGACTTTAGAACTTAATTAAATAAAATTTATTATTTAATTAAAAGAGGGAATAGTGTTGAAATTATGCATCAATCAATACAGGCTGAAACCTCCATTGGAGCAAAGTCAGTATGACATCTATCATGCCTAGCTGACTAGCAGCTTTGATACATTCTATTTTGAATAGGTCACTGTGACCTTGCAGAAGTCTTGTCGAACGCTTATTCTTTGGAGCCTTTGCTGTGACACAGTGTATTCACTATGACCTCTTATCGCGTGGAGTTCTTTGGCCGACAGGGCATTCAATCATAAATCGAGGAGACTCATGACGACCACGGGCTCCACGATAACAATTGTTAGTTCGGTGAGAAGTCTCAGCGAATAGCCAATGTCTCACCTACAGTGTAACACTTGGGTTCATCAGAGTAACATATTTGTTTCGTTATGATGTTTTGGCAAAGTGAAAATGTCTTACTGACAGGAATACATATGATGTCTTCACTGTAACAAAAAGATTCCGATGTGAGGTCTTAGCGAACAGTGAAGGTCATGTCAACGGGGACACATCCAAACATTCATTGGAGTAACTCAAAGTGATCAGGGAAAGGTCTTCACGAGAGTGTTAAGTCTTGCTGATTGTTCGGTTTTTGGTGTAACACAAAGGATCTCGGGGAGATCTCTTAGCGACAGATGGATGTCTTGCCGATAGCTGATGGCTATTGGGGTAACCCAAATGGTTCGGGAAGAATTTTCAGTGAACTATGTCTCACCGATGATGAGGTTTCTTTGGCATAGGTCTTGGTGAACGGTGGTCATTAGTGTATCAAATATGTGTTCGATAAGAACTCTCGGCAAAGATGTTAAGTCTTGCTGACTATTCTTTGGAGCTCAGTATAATATGTGACTTCTGTATAACCTTTGGTGACTCGCTATGATCTCCTGGTGAAAGCGATAGGTCTGGATGACTGCTTGGTGTTTTGGTGTAACACTGAAAGCTCAATAGAACATCTTGGTAAAAATGATTACTCTTGGAGAAATTGATATATGAAGGTTATGTGGCATCAGGGAGACACTTTTAGTGTCGCACCGAGATGCCAATACAATGCAAATTCTGTTGATAATTTGACCGTCCTATGTGGATTCTCGTGGACCAATAGGAGAAGCTGAATCTGAACAATTAGAAGGTAGTTCTTTGTGAATGTTCTATGAGAAAGCTCAACAGACATGGAACAGTATGGATATACTCTATGATTGTAGATTGTGATCGGTTGGTACAATCAGCAGATTGCTGGGTGGTTGTATGATCAGTAAATGTAATCTAATCTATAATGAGTGTAATTTGAAGGTTCCTGTACAAGATTGGTCATGGTGAATGCTGTTGTAAATAAACACCAGAAAGATAAGTCTGTCATTTGTATGTAATCTCCATTACTGTAATACAAAGTGATTTCTCTTGGTGTGGTGGGTTTTTCTCCCATAAGGGTTTTTCCACGTATATCTGGTCTTCATGTGTGTTTTTCAAATACTTTGTTTCTGTTATTTGTTTCATAGTGCATCTTAGTTGAACTATAATTGTAAAATTTAAAAGTATATCTGCATTCTTTCCTGAGGTATTAACGTTAGGAGAATTTTTTTCACATCTACTTTTCCTTACGAGTGGTATCAGAGCCTGGCCAGTTGTGTTATCCTTGTGGGTACGTTGGGTTTTCTAAGTCAATTCTGTTCAGTGGGAGTATTGTAGAGTTTTTTATTTTTGTTTATAGGTTGAGATGGATAGCATGTTTGGAAAGTTTGAAATAGAGAATTTCAATGGTAGTAACTTTGAGTTGTTGAAACTCAAGATGGAGGATCTTCTAGTTGATCATGATCTTTGGATTGTTGTGGCAAGATTGAAACCTATAGGCATGAAGCAAGAAGATTGGGACCTTGCAGATAGGAAGTCTAAGGGGCTGATAAGGCTCTATTTGGCAGACTCAGTTCTTCCAAATGTGCATGAGGACAAGACTGCCTCTTCTTTGTGGAAGAGACTAGCATCTATTTATTAGGGGAAGTCCTTGGTGAATAAACCATTCCTGAGGAAGAAGTTGTATTCTTTGAGAATGCAGGAAGGAGGGTCTATAGCTAATCATTTGAACACATTTAATATGCTGATTGTTCAATTGACATCTTTTGGTGTAAAAATTGAAGAGGAGGATCGTTGTATGCTATTACTGTGTTCTTTGCCAGACTCATGGAATCATCTAGTGATGGCGATTGGGAGTACAACATCCAGTTTCAATATGGAAGATGTTGTTGGTTCTTTTTTGACAGAAGAGATGAGAAGGAAATCTTCTGAGATGGCGAAGGAAGCTCTTGCTGTCAGAGGAAGACCGAAAGAGAAAGGCAAGAAGAAGGACAAGAAGTCCAAATCGAAATCAGAGGGGAGATCAAAGTCTCCTAGCAAGAAGTCCAAGGTGAAGTGCTAGAACTATGGGTAACCTGGTCATGTCCGAAAGGATTGTAAAGAGGAGAAAAAGAAGAAGGAATCTTCCAATAATGGTTCTTCTCATAGTGATGGTGACGCCTTCATTGCAGCTTTGGCTAGTTAGGCATCAGATGATGTTTGGTTGATTGATTTTAGAGCATCTTTCCACATGACATCTCATAGAGAATGGTTCATGAAGTATGAAGAATACAATTGTGGAAAGGTGTACTTGACAAGTGATTCAAATTTAGAGATTGTTGGTCATGGAAGAGTCATAATATAATTCGCCAATGGCAGAGTTAAGGGAATCAATAATGTAATGCATATACCAGGTCTAGCTCAAAACTTACTTTCTATAAGTATGCTGAATGATATTGGAGTACAAGTCACGTTCTCTAGAAATGGCAGGAAGATGACTAGAGCTACCCTGTACAAGCTGGATGCACATGTTGTTCAATGTAACAGTGTCTCTGGAAAGTCACTGAATGCTGCTCATGGAGGTAAAGAGGGAAATATCCCTAATTATGTAAACTCTATGGAAGTAAAAATTCCTGCAAAGAAGACTATGCTTTGGCATCATAGGTTAGGCCACATAGGAGAAAAGGGTTTAAAAACCTTGAAGAATAAAAAACTAGCTAAGGGGCTCGAAGATTATAATCTTGAATTTGAATTATGTGAGCACTGAATATATGGAAAGCGGGACCGTGTTTCATTTTATTCCAGTCCTCGTAAATATTTTGGTTTGCTAGATTATATTCATTCGGATGTGTTTGGTCTAGTAGATATTCCTTCTTTGTCTAAATCAAGATACTATGTGTCATTCATTGATGATTATTCAAGAAGAGCATTTGTTTATTTTTTGAAAAGTAAATCAGAAGTGTTCAGTCAATTTAAAGAATATAAGAAGCTTGTTGAAAATCAGACTCATAGAAATATAAAATGCTTAAGGACTAATAATGGTGGTGAATTTTGTTCTGATGAATTTAAAAGATACTGTAAAGACATTGGAATTAAAAGACACAAGACTACACCTTATACTCCATAGCAGAATGGAGTTGTAGAAAGATTCAATATGACAGTAATGGAGAGAGCACGAAGTATGCTTAGTAGTGTTGGCTTGGAGGAGAAATTCTGGGCTGAGGCTGTATCTACTACATGTTATCTAATTAATCAGTCTCCAAATTCTTCTCTTGTTGAGAAAACACCTCTAGAAGCATGGTCTGGTAAGAATCCCTCTTTAAGACATGTTCGTGTTTTTGGCTGTGAGGCATATGCTCATGTGATGGATGTAAAAAGATCTAAATTGGAGAACAAGGCTATCAAATGTATTTTTATTGGATATAGTGTTGTCATAAAAGGATACAAGCATTGGAATCCTGATACAAAGAAGGTTGTATACAGCAGAAGTGTAATCTTTCGTGATATGAAACCTTCCACTTTGGATCTGTAGTCAGAGTCAAATTCAGAAAACAACAAGGATGTAGCATTAATTCCTCCTACACCAGAGAAAGATGAATTGAGAATTCAAAATGTACTTGAAACTAAGGAGAGCTCAAGCAGTTTTGAAAGTTCTGAAGAAGAAGAACCTCAACCTTAGCAAGCGAGGAGGTCAACCCATGAAAGAAAACAACTAGATAGGTATGGGTTCTCTTTGATTGATTCTACTTGTGCCTATGATTTAATTTCTAGCACTGATGAGCCTAGGACTATGAAAGAGGCATTTAGAATGTCTAATTTAGACTCTTGGTTGGAAGCCATGAATGAAGAGATGGCATCATTAGATAAGAATGAAACCTGGAGTCTGGTGCCCTTGCCTAAAGGCAGAAAGGCTATTGGCTGCAAATGGGTATTTAAGAAGAAGATTGGTCTAGATGGAAGTGTAGAAAAGTATAAGGCAAGACTAGTTACAAAGGGTTATTCCCAAGTGGAGGGAATCAATTATGGGGAAATATTTTCTCCTGTAGCAAAGTTGACATCTATCAGATTTCTTTTGTCACTTGCAGCAACTTATGACTTAGAGGTCGAACAGATGGATGTGAAGACAACATTTCTTCATAGTGATCTTGAAGAAGAAATCTATATGTCCCAGCCTGAGCACTTTGTTGAGAAAGGTAAAGAAAAATTGGTATGCATATTAAAGAAGTCTTTGTATGGGTTAAAGTAGTCACCTAGAATGTGGTACCAAAAATTTAATACTTTTGTATTATCTTTGGGATTTGTGAGATCAAAATCTGATCACTGCATATCTTATAAAGCTGAAAGTGATCGAGTACTTGTTATTGCTCTCTATGTTGATGATATGTTGTTCATAGGCAATAGTAAGCTAATGATTTCTGATCTTAAGTCTCAATTTTCTGCTAAGTTTGAAATGAAGGATCTTGGTGCAGCAAGGTATATTCTGGGGATGGAGATAACTAGGGACAGGAAGAATAGAAAACTATGGCTCAGTCAAAGTAAGTATATCAGGACTATTCTCGAGAGATTTTGTATGAATGATTGCAAACAACTAGTGGTTCCAGTCATGCAAGGAATGAAGCTATCTATTGAGGACTATCCAAAATCTCCTACTCATATGGAGGACATGACCAGTGTACCCTATGCTAGTGCAGTAGGCAGTCTAATGTATGAAATGGTCTGTACAAGGCCAAACATTACCCAAGTAGTGGGAGTTCTTAGTCGATTTATGGAAAATCCTAGAAGGATACATTGGGATGCTATGAAGAGAGTGTTTAGGTATTTGAAGGGAACTTTGATTTTGCTTTGTGTTACCATGGGAACTTGGTTAAATCACAGAGGACTCTCATCATTCGTGGATATGTAGATTCTGATTAGGTAGGGGACATTGACAGCAGGAGGTCCACTAGTGGATACATTTTCATGTTGAATAGTGGTGCAGTGAGTTGGATGAGTAAGCAGCAGGCTGTAGTCGCTTTGTCCACTACAGAGGCTAAATACATGGCAGCTACTCATGCTTGTAAAGAAGCAGTTTGGTTGAAATGTTTGTGTTCTAACATTGGTTTTGATGTAAGGGAAATAACTATTTTTTGTGATATTTAGAGTGCAATTTGTCTGGCAAAGAATCCAACTTTCCATGCCAAGATGAAACATATTGATTTACAATATCACTTTATATGAGAAATGGTGGAGGATGGAAATGTTAGTTTGGAAAAGGTTGATACTCTGAAGAATGTTGCAGATTCATTGACAAAGCCATTGAGCACAAACAAGTTCAGGTGGTGTGTCAGTTCAATGGGCCTTAGTGCCCATGTTTTTCAGTAAGTTATGTTGTGCTCTAGAGGTGCCTGTATGATCTTCGTCAAGTGGGAGATTCTTGGAATTATGCCTAAATCAATACAGGTTGAAACCTCCATTGGAGCAAAGTCAATATGACATCTATCATGTCTGGCCGACTAGCAGCTTTGATACATTTTGTTTTGAACAAGTCGCTATGACCTTCCAAAAGCCTTTTCAAACACTTATTCTTTGGAGCCTTCGTTGTGACATAGTGTATTCGCTATGACCTCTTATCATGTGGAGTTCTTTGGCCAAGAGGCCATTCAATCATAAATCGGGGAGACTCATGATGACCATGGGCTTCGGATAACCTATGTCGGTTCGGTGAGAAATCTCAGTGAATAGCCAATGAATCACTGACAGTGTAACACTTGGGTTCATCAGAGTAACATGTTTGTTTCGTTATGATGTCTTAGTGAAGTGAAAATGTGTCACCAACAAGAATACATATGATGTCTTCACTGTAACATAAAGATTCCAGTGTGAGTTCTTTGCGAACATTGAAGGTCATGCTGAAGGGGACACATCCAAACATCCATAGGAGTAACTCAAAGCGATTGGGGAAAGGTCTTGGTGAGAGTGTTAAGTCTTGCCAACCATTCGGTGTTTGGTGTAACACAAAGGATCTCGAGGAGATGTCTTAGCGACTGATGGATGTCTTACCAATAGCCGATGGCTATCAGGGTAACCCAAATGGTTCTGGAAGAATTCCCAGTGAGCTATGTAAGTCTCACCAATGATGAGGGTTCTTCGGCATAGGTCTTGGTGAACGGTGGTCATTGGTGTATCAAATATGTGTTCAATAAGAACTCTCGGCGAAGATGTTAAGTCTTGCCGACTATTCTTTGGAGCTTGGTATAATATGTGACTTCTATATAACCTTTGGTGACTTGCTATGATCTCCTGGGAAAAGCAATAGGTCTGGGTGACTGCTTGGTGTTTCAGCATAACAATAAAAGCTTGATAGAACATCTTGGTGAAAATGATTACTCTTGGTGACATTGATATGAAGGTTATGTGGCATCGGTGAGACACCGTTAGTGTCTCACTGAGATGCCAATACATTGTGAATTATGTTGATAGTTTGACCGTCCTATCTGAAGTCTCATGGACCAATAGGAGAAGTTGAATCTGAACAGTTAGAAGGTAGTTCATTGTGACGATTCTGTGAGGAAGCTCAACGAACATGGAACAATATGGATATACTCTGTGATTGCAGATTGTGATCAGTTAGTTGGATCGATGGATTGCTGGGTGGTTGTATGATCAATAAATGTAATCTAATCTGTAATGATTGTAATTTGAAGGTTCTTGTACAAGATTGGTCATGGTGAATGTTGCTATAAACAGACACTAGAAAGATAAGTCTATATTTGTATGTAATCTCCATTACTGTAATACAAAGTGATTTCTCTTGGTGTGGTGGGTTTTTCTCCCATAAGGGTTTTCCCACTTATATCTAGTGTTCATGTGTGTTTTTCAAATACTTTGTTTCTATTATTTGTTTCATAGTGCATCTTAGTTGAACTGTAATTGTAAAATTTAAAAGTATATCTGCATTCTTTCCTAAGGTATTGATGTTAGGAGAATTCTTTCCGCATCTAATTTTCCTTACAAATAGGATTAATTAAACAAAATAGTTTATTTAATTAATAGGATATAATGATTTAATCAAATAAAATTTATTTATTTAATTAAAAGGGTATGTGCAGGATCATGATGGGCCAAAAAGTGGCAATATGATGGGTATGTGGCTGATGACATTTTTTTACCCAAAATTGATGAAAAGAAAAGGGTTTTTAAAGGAGATTCTCAACTTTCCACCAATATAAATTATGCTTTACTTTGAATTTAATAAGTAATTATTATTCATTTTCTACTCAAATTACGAGTAAAGTCCTGATTGATAGGTTGATTGAAAAACATCTATAGCTTTCAAATGATATACATTTTTGAATCCAAAACATGTGTCACATTATATGCTTCACATACTATAGGATTAAAAAAAGAAAAAATAAATTTAATGAAGTTTTGACCAAGTTAAGGTGGTTAGACATATGAGTTTTTATATTTTCTAAAAGTTGTAATAAAAAAATTATAATTAATTATTTACTTGGAAAAAAATTACAAAAAAATATGCATCACATTGTGACATGAGTCATCTACTGATTTCTAACATATTATAAAAAAATATTATCATTTTATTGTGGTTAGGGTGGTCAGACAAACACCTACTTCTTATTTTTTTCCCTAAAATTTAAGTACTACTGCATTGAAATTTCAAATTTTCACCAAATAGATTTGTTTCTTTTTAAACAGACCTAGTAGTTTAGAAACTACATTCAATTTTTTATAGATTCTATTGTTACATATTTTGAAATAATATAGATAATTTATTCAATTTTTTACATCAAGTTGTCTAACTCTAATTTTTCTATTTTTTTTGCCACTTAAAGGCTTGTTTTTTCCATGATTATCCTGCACATACCGAAAAGATGAAATATGATGAATTTAATGAAATAAATATTATTAAATTAAATGGTTAGCAAAGGAGATGATTTTGGAAGAGCTAGTGTTAGTAAATTAGGATCAGGTGCATATATATTTTAAGTGTCTACACAATGTTTGAAAACACATTGAGGTTTCCAAAAAGCTTAAAAAGATGAACAAAAATGCAAATGAAACTAAACAAAAAGTTGTATTTCAGAATGTGTGCACCTATAAAGCTGAAGATGTGTGGAAAATACTCTGAAGATCTAGTAAACTTGACTTTTATGTTGACTGGGACTCATTCGCCACCCTGGGCGAATCAGTCATAGGACAGGGTTTTCTGCCCAAAAACTAGTTTCTACTCACTGGGTATCAGGATTTGCATCTAACTCTGAAAGTCACCTCATGAGGTACTCATTCACTATCCATTGTGAATTAGTCCACTTTCAATTTTCTATAAATTCAGATCTTTGTTCTACACCTTGTCACCTGTACAACACTTTTTGACGGAAACCCAAATCAGGATCTCAGAAAATTCCTACAAAATAGCTTAAAACTTGTTGTCTAATGGGGGTTTTTCCTTTTTCAAACCCATATTTGGGTAATCAAACCTTGAATGGACAAAAAATTGCATAAAACCCTAGCCTTAAGTGTGTCAAAGACTAGGAAACTCTAAAGTATGATAAAACCCTATTCTATTTTGCTAGAATAAGATGTGCAACTGTGATTTGAATGATGCAAGACTTCAACCCTAGAAATCCTAAAACACATCAAAATGGATGTAAATGACATTCAAATGAGATATTAATGAAATTGAAACCTTAATCTGAAGATAGAGAGAAAATGGAAGATGGAATCACTTTGAAAACAAGTCTTTAAGTGTGATTTGATGGCTAGTTGCATCTCCTCAACCTAGATTTCCCCATGATTCACCCTAGTCATCCATCATCAACTCTTTATAATGTTGAACCTTGAATGGAAATTGAACTTCAAGACCTGCAAAAACCCTAGTTTTCTACCCTAAAACTTCAAATTTGCTAATGAAACTTGTTGTGGAAGACTTGACTTTAGAATTTTCTTTGTAAAAATGACTAAAGAGATGTGAAAAATGACTTAAAATGAGTATTTATAAGCATCAACACCTAAATTTCCCATTATTTAGACCTAAGAAGCCGACATCCACCAAAAAATTAAGTTGAATTGATTAAATTCCCACTCAAAATTTAAATTTCCCTCAAAAGGGACTCATTTGCCACCCTTGGTGACTGGGTCCAACTGGAGGGGACTCATTCGCCCAAGTTGGTGAATGGGTTTGACTAGTGGGTTTTTTGGTTATACTTGAATTAAGTGTTGTTTGTTAGGATTTAAGTGATTTCCCAAGTGAAACGAGCCTCTAGATAAAAAAATAATGGGTCTTAGGGGCCTATAAATGTTGTTTTCAAGGATGAATAATGCAGGGGTACTCAAAAGTAGGTCCAATTAAGTGGGAAATTGTCTCTTTTCTCAAGAATGTCTAATTTTCCACACCACAGATTTATAGAGTTGAAGAGAGGATTGTGAATAGTGGATATTCAATCTCAATGAATGGCTGAGATCAAATGAGAGAAATATGGGAATTTCAATTAGCTAAGAATATTCATGGGAGTGTAGTGTCAAAAAATCTCATCTTTGTGACATTTTCACACTTTTTGGGGCCCTCCTTACATAATTTAACCTAATGATGCCCTGATTTAATGTTGCAATGTGGACAACACATTCACATTAGGTCTTGGGACCTTGTGATTGAATGAATTTAAATGGTACCTTGAAAAAGTGTTGTGAAGTGTTATAACACAATTTTACACTTTTCTAAGGTTTTATTAATTAATTAAACCTAATAAACCTATTTTTTACCTTAATCCTACCTTTATTTGGAGTGTTGTAAAGTGTTCTAACACACTTTCATAATTTTCTAGGGTTTTCATTAATAATTGGGATTCTTTACGCTTTAATTGGCCATATTTTATATCCACAAGCCCCATTTAATGCATATTTTTGAGGATAGTCTTGACACAAATCAATAGCAAAACATAATTTAGGTGTTTTAGGTTGAATGGCCCTAGATTTAGTGATCTTGGACTCATTCACTACCATGGGAAAATGAGTCCCACCTAGGTTTTTGGGTCCTGAACTTGATTTAACACCTTTTTAAGAATTTAAAAAAATGCTCCCATAAATTATTCATAATGGGACTCGTTCCCCACCTTGGGAGAATTAGTCCTGTGTGCCCCAAAATCAAAATTGATTCAATTTTTTGGTGGTATTTTATCCTCCTAGATTTTATGATGGCTTCTAGTGTTGTAATTTTGGGAATTCTTGCATATTTAAGTATCAATACAAGTTTGTTTGACTCATTTTACACCTAGCAAGTTGAATGGGCATTCTTATAAAAAAGTCAAGTTCAAAAGAGCATTCAAGGGAATATCATCAATCATTTTAAAACAACATTCAAGCATGAAACTTCATGAGAAATTTTTCATGCATCATGTTTGTTTTTTAGCTAACAATTGTGATGTACAGTTTCATGATTCAAGCTATCATTTCATTCAAGATCTATCCTATTCAAGCAAGAGTCAAGATCTACATCCATTGGATCCATCTCAGACATGTTTGTAGCACTTCATTGCTAAGGTTTGGTGAGTTGCAAAATCATATTTTTTTCATTCATCATTCTCCATTCCTATTTTATTCTATTCCAAGGTTTGATTACCAAAATGGGGTTTGACCAAGGAAAATCCCTATCCACTAAGAAAAAAAAATTCCCTCTCTTTAGTGTGTTATTCATAGATTTGGAATTAAGACACATTGAGGAGCAAGCTTGGAGAAAGTTGTCAAAGTTTTCAAATTAAGCATTGTAGAACATTGGAGAGCACCTACAAGTTGATTTATAGATATTTAGATCTAGAAACCTAAAGAAGCAGTTTGAGAATACTGAGAAGAGAAGAGAAGATCCTGATGTTTTAGAAAACCCTAACTAGATTGATTCAGCACTTCTGGTGAATTAGTCCTAGTTTTGGTCAAAATTCATTTTTTTGCAGAGTCAGATACCCATTTGCCAGATTCTTGTTCTTGCACAAAAACCCAAATTTTGGATTGATTCACCAAGCTTGGTGAATGAGTCCCAGTCAACATTAAATTCAAACTTTCCAACATTTCAGACCCCCTTCCAGTCATCTTTAGATTCCCAAGTGCATATAAGTCATCTTACATTTTGTTTTTGTGTTTTATTTACATTTATAGGTCATTTAGTTAAGGCTTACCTTGAATTAGGGTTTAGCATTACATCTTGCATTACATTTGTCTTTTCAATCCCTACCATGGTGGTGAACCCCTCATTAGTCTATATTTAGCCCTTAGGACAACCCTATTACAAGATCTCTTTCTCCTTTACATTGATATCTGTAGGGTTTATCCTTGAATGAGAGAGAGTGAAGATTGTCCTTCTAGGTCCTAAACCCTAGAAAAATCGATAATTTTCCACCTTTCATTTTGGTGAACCTGCATTTAGAACACTATAATTCTGACTTGGAGAGCATCATCATCTTATATTTGGCTTGAATTAACATTGCATTATATTTTTCATTAGTTAATTGGAATTCTAGGGTTTCAAATGTTGCATTAGTAAAAGATCATATAGCTTGCATGTTTGCATCTCATTTCATAAAAAATCAAACAAAATTTACATTTTCACTTAACACACAAATCATACAACATCAAAAGCATAAAAATCAATTCAAAGCTTCTAAAATTTTTGAAAAAAAAATCCCCATTGGGACTCATTCGCCACCTTGGGCGAATCAGTCCCAGTGCAAATTTTGCACTACACTTTCTAGCATTTAAAGCATTGTTTATGAGCTTCTATTTGTTGTTGTTACCCTTTTTTTCTAGTTTATATATTTTTTGTTTCGTCCAATTAATTGCATCAATTTTAAATTAGTCCATCTTGTGCATTGCTTAAATTCAAAGTTGCATCTACAACATTCGATAGTTTAGAATTTGAAATTTCCATCATGGATATGTGCTGTCGTACACTTTGGATGTCCTTGAAATCCTTGGTGGATGTGTCAATTTGTTCTTTTAGAAATGACCCTAATGAAATTGAACTTACTCATGCTCACTCAACTCCTAAACAATTGTCTTAACATCCTTGAAGTTAATTCATCCTTATATCCATGAATGGAACAACCAACACCCCCTATAATACCACCACATGATATGTTTGGGTACTTACATCTTGAAATTGAGATAACAATTGAACCTAAGTTCCCTACAATAGGTGAGCCTAGTTCTTCTAATAAAATAAACACTCAGCCATTGTACATTAAGAAAGTGATAGATACTCCCATCAACCCAGAAGAGAGATATGAAAAAGGATTCACAATCTTGAGTAAGAAAGCATGTGATATAACAATACATGTGAAATTAATCAGCTCTTAGAGAAAATATGAATTGAAAGTATTGAAGGAATAGGATATGTGGACACAAAAAAGTAACCATTCTACTTTTTCTCATGTCTAGCTCCTCCTAGTGGCTTTGGCTTCATTTTTCCTATATTTAATGTTCTAATGTGGCCAACACATTCACATTAGGTCTTGGACCCTTGTGAATCATTAAGAATTCTAGGATGTCTTCTAAAAGTGCTGTGAAGTCCTGTAACCCACTTTCACAATTTTCTAGGACCCTTTCATTATAATTCACTTAAATAACTTCTTTTAATCACTTACCAAGTCTTATTTCAAGGTGTTGTAATTATTTGTAACAAACTATCATGCTTTTCTAGGATTGTCGTCATTAATTCAACCCTTTCTTATGTATAAATGACCCATTAATCCACTTTTTGGCCCTACTTAAGTGTATTTTTGAGAATATTCCCATTAAACATTATTAAATACACTTTAATTCCCAACAGCTAGTAAAATTACCTTGGTGGGACCAAATCAACACTTGGGGTGACTTAGTCCCACTAGGCACAAAAATCAAAATTATTTCAAAATTTTGGTGGGATTTTATTCTCTTAACCTTAAGGTCGGCCTGTCATGTGTTATTTTTGGGAAATATTGTAAAATCAAGAATAAATAAAGGGTTTTTGTCTCATTGTCAAATCCAATTAGTTTAGTGCATTCATTCACACATTAGTATACATTCATTCATAATTCTCAAGAATTCTAAGCATTATCAAGCAACCATTGGAGCATCTTATTGCATATCTTTAGATTTCAACATCAAGGGTTTGGTGAGTTTGTGGCATTGCATGTTGTTAATTCATCATTCTCTTTCTATTTCATTTCATTTTCAAGGGTTTGATTACCAAATTGTGGTTTAACCAAGGAAAACCCCTATTCTCTTATCCTTACCCCTTTTCCCCTTCTTTGCATGTGCTTTTTGTAGGTCTTGTATGTAGATTTATCAAAGATGAAAGTATTAAAAGGTGTTGTCAATTCATCAAAGTCATTCAAGTCAACAAATCCCTAATTGAATTTTGGAGACCTCTTTCAACCTATTTTCTATAAAATGTGAACCAAACACCTATTAGGAAGGGAAGTAGAGATAGAAAGCTACAGATTCCTGCCCCAAATTTCTCAAGATTCCTAAGTGGACTAAGCCACCATTAGTGGCGAATTAATCCCACTGTTAGGCCTAAAAAGTGTTCTCTGCATTTGCAGATACCTATTTGGAAGAAACTTGTTTCAGCAAAATCTCCCCAAAACAAGACTAATTCACCCAACTTGGCATATTTGTTCCCGTTGGCTTCAATAGAATCAGAGAGCTTCTCTACGTCACATTCTAGTTTCCAGGTGCACCTCTCTAGTCTTGTTCATTTTTGTTATTGTTTACTTGCATTCTTAGGTCATTTTACATACATCACTATGTTTTCAAACAACTTTCATTTCTTATATTTTGCATTAATAAATCATTCCTTTAATCAGTTATTGCATTTAGACATTGTATTTAGGCACAATTCATCCATCTTTGCATTGATTTTGAGTGTATACATTGCCCATTTTGTCCCATCTTTCTCCTATTAGGTAAAATACCCTAGAAGTGTAACAAAGCCATTGGGAGCCAAAATCTTTTTTTACATTTTGGTGAACCCAACTTTTGAACATTTAACTTTTGATTTCAAGTGCATTTGCATCCTAAAAATAACTTGCATCCACATTGCATTAGGTTTTGTATTGTTTAAATTGCATCCTAGGGTTTTAAAAATTTCATTAGTGAAAAGCTCATATAGCTTGCATTTTTGCATTATATTTCATTGGAAAACAATATTCTACATTTTCATACTATATTTGCATCTAAAAATATGAAAAACCTGAAATTTCATTTAAATTTTTTGAAAAATCTCAAAACATCACTACTGGGACTAATTCGCCACACTAGGTGACTTAGTACTCTTGGACATTTTGCACTATAATTTTAGGCATTTTCAAAGCATTTTCTGCAATTCTATTTTCTATTATTGTTTTATTGTTACCATTTCTAGAATTGTAGTTATTAGCATTTTATTGATCTTATTTTACATTTCATTTCAATTCACTCACATTTAGGAACCTTTACATGAGTGTTTGGTGTCCTATTGCTAATACCTTAGTGAAAAGAAGTTCAAGACTCATATTATCCCACAATAATACACTCATTTTGTATCTTGGATTGTCTAAAGCTTCCACTCCTAGTATTGCAACTAGTACACTAGGCATGGATCCTACCTTTAGCAACTCTTTGCCTTCCAATAACATGCAAGTTGACACATAGAATGATCACATCCCGCAAGAAAAAATCATTAACATTCATGAGGACTTTACACATCTTCAACATAAGGTGTGTCTTGAAAACATTTCAACCACTACAATTCCTACCATAGAGAACATTTATCACCTGCTTGAATGTGACAAAGGCCTAGATGTTATGAAACAAATAGTTGAGATATACCATAAAAATGTTCCTTCCACCTCTAGTACATCTCAACCAGCAATCACTATGGTTAGCCAAGGTGGACCTAACACTCCTCCTTCAACAGTAACATCCATACCTACCTATACCACTCCTCAAGTCACAACAACAATGCAACAGGTTAGCAATGTGATTCCTTCCTAGATTATTCCTGCTAGCATTCCTAATTCTTATGTGGCATTGCATGTTCTATCCTCTTCCACCATACCATCTATAAGTATTCCATTTACTTGCCTAGGTACTACTACATACACTCCATCACCACTTAAATCCCTTCCACCTCATACCACTTACACTGACCCTCTCATAATGCAACTTTTCAAAACCATCTAATCCATGCAAAAATAAATATCCACCATAAACCAAAACCAAAATGGACCTCTCACCTATTATGTTCGTAGTAGCCTACTATCTCAAGAAATATTGCGAACACCGATGCCATAAGGAATATAAATTTCTAGATTTGAGAAATATGGAGGGAAGGGAGATCCTTCTAACCATGTTAATGCTTACATTGCCTTATGTAGTGACTTTTTCCTTGATGATAAACTGTTGAAAAACTATTTTTGAGGACTTTAAAATACACTGCATTGGAATGGTTTTCATCTTTACCAAATAATTCAATTCATTCATTTAATGAACTAGTTGATGCATTTATAAATCACTTCCAAGTGCATATCACTCCAAACAAGACCTTGGATGATTTGATGAGATGCAAGCAACATGAAGAAGAAAAGATAATTGATTTTATCTCACGATATCAATCACTTTACTCTCAAATCGATGTTAAGATTCTCAGTCCACATCTTCAAAAGATTTTTTTTGAAAACTTGCAAACTAAACTTGAGGAAAAACTCACCATGATGAAATTTACCTCCTTTATGCACTTGTGTACTGTCCTTTGTGATTATCACAATTCGGTTAGTAGTCGTGATACAAATTCCACTTCTAGTAGAGCTGAGAAATCTGAACATGCCAATCCAAAAAATTCACAACCATTTAGAAAGAAAACCAAAGGGATTTTATAGTTCAATCCCCCTCAACAACCATCTTAGACCGTCAACAACCAATTAGCATCCATTAAAGCCATGATGCCTTATAGTTATGGAGATCTAAAATGACAATTTATACCTTTACCAACCACTCTTCATAACACAATGTCCCAAATTTTGCAACAACAAATGATTACCTTACCCACCATTAAACCACCCAATCCCACTAATCATTTACCTCCAAAATTTAATTCTAATGCTTACTACCATTATCATAGACAAAATGAACATGACACAGAAAATTGTAAGCATCTTAAAAACCTTGTGCAAGAGCTCATTGATTTCGGCTGTCTATCTATTGCAAATGTTAATATTCAGGGCAATAAATTTGTTGCCCCTTCAAATCAAAATTTACAAACTTTCAATGATCCCATGCCCAAACATAATGTGTCATTTTTCAAAGCTAGTGAAACTCCAAAGAATGATGTGATGAATGTTCATACATCTGTTGAACATCCTGATCCTATTCCACATACCACTACTATTAACCCTATGGATGAAATTGTAGGTACGATAGATGTTAGCCCTCGTAAAGGCCAACATAAGAAATCTCTTGATATTACTTTCTCCTCTAAGGATATCAAAATATTCTCAATGGTCCTCTTTACATATCCAATCGTATTTATGATAATCCCACTAATGGGATACTCATAGTTCCCGCCTATGGAGAGAATGTGTTCACTAAGGAATTTTTGGTATTACATGATCTTTATCAAGATGATTATGATAAATCGAGAGCATGGATCAAAACACACAACGGTTTTGCTTTACCTACGATAGGATCGATCATCCTTCCATTAGAGATAGGACCTAAAACATTGGATGTTACATTCTCCATCATCCCGTAGTTGGATCAGTTTCGTTTGTAGCTAGGCCATCCATGACTTTGCTCAATGAAAGTTGTCCCTTCGGTCATACACAAATGTTTAAAGTTTCCCTTTGAAAATGATGTATTCACTATCCACCATAGTGGCTTTAACCCTTTGTCTTCTAAAGAAAACTTCTCCTTAGAATCCTTTTGGTCCGAGCCTATGGAACCTATCACGCCTCATAAAGACATCTTTTTCATTGCTTACCAAAAATTTAAAGCCAAGAAAATTGCAGAATTATCTCTTTGTAACATTTCCTCATCCACCTTGACACTCCTATCCTAGATGAAACAATGCTTCAACCCACACAAGAACCAACCCATCAACCTCAACCAACACCCAAAACTTCCCCTACATCATCCAAATGACTAAGAGATAATGATCACAACTTCGTCATACCTCCTCATGTAAATTTTTTTTATAAAGCTAAGGCGAAAGTGGATGAACAACCTTCCATGGTTCCTTCCATTCCTCCCATTAGGGAAGAAAAGAAACCTATGTTTGATCAAATCACTCCTTCACAAACACAACTCAACAATAAAACCAAATGAAATAGAGGAGCTAGAGAGTGTAGGTGTAAACGTTGTGCCCTTGCTCACAAGTTATAAAACAAAGAAAATCAATCAAATCAACATCCGCACTTGATAGAAGCAATGCCTGATGACCCTCCTCCCCAATCACAAAAAAATGATCCAATACAATAACCACAACATGAGGTAGACCCTTCACTGGACATTATCATATGTCCTCCTCTTGGGATTAACCTGGATGATGATTATGAGATTACTAAAATAGATAAAAAGGTGCATAATGATTTGAGTACACTATTTTCCTCTTCCATGAGCTTAAATGATAAATCTCCTACAAAGAGTGTAGAACCTGGTTCTTCCCCTAGTTTGACACTTGCACTTGTAACTTTGGCTAGCTGCCCGCCCTTGATATATCATGAGCATGATTGGGAGGCGGATGACTTGCTCAATGGTTGACTTGCATTTTCCTTACTATTATTTTGTATTTTCTTTTTCTTATGTGTGTTTTCATGTGTGTAATGTGTTCCCCTGTGATGTGTTGTTTGATGTTCTCTCTCTTTGTGATATTCCTCTATGTGTACCTTCATTCTTCTATATGTCATGCATCAATTTTTTCCTTTTCCTTTTGGGGATCACACAAGGCATTGAGACCGCAATGTCTCTTTCATGCTGACCCAAAGGCCTATTTTCCTTTTATTTTTCTTTTCTTTTGTCTTTTGCTTTCCTTTTCCTTTTGGGGATGATGCAAGGCATTGAGACATTCATGTCTCCTTCATTTTGACCCAAAAGATTTTTATTTTTCCTTTCTCCTTTTCATTTTCTTTTTTCTTGTGTTTTCCTTTTGGGGATGATGTAGAGTGTCAAGACATCCTATGTCTCTTCCACGTTGAGCTAAACAGATCTTTCTTTTCTATTTTTTTGCTCTATTTATTTCATTCTTCCAATTCTATGTATTTGGCGACTGATGACAGTTCCATGCTCTCTAAAAAAACATTGCAACAAAGAACATACTGACCCCAAATCCATAGATCCCTTATGTTTTTGGAGTTTTCATTTGGGGCCAACCACTTTCTTTTCTTTTTCTGCGCATGGCATAGCCTCACTTGGAAACATATGACTTGGAATAGGGGCTTTCCAAGTTGGCACTCATGTCTTTCTTCTTGTTTGCATTTTTCATTTTTCTACTTTAAAGTAATTACTGACAGTACCATTTGCAAAAATTCATTTAAAGTGGGGGCATACATTTCAATTAGGGTATGTGCAGGATCATCATGGAAAAAATAGGCCCTTAAGTGGCAAAAAATTCAAAAAAATCAGAGTTAGGAAACTTGATGTAAAAATTTGAATAAGTTATCTATATTATTTCAGAAATATGTAAGAATAGAATCTGTAGAAAAATGAATGTAGTTTCTAAACTACTAGGTCTATTTAAAAAAATAAAATCTATTTGGTCAAAATTTGAAATTTCAATGCAGTAGTACTTAAATTTCGGGGAAAAATAAGAAGCAGGTGTCTGTCTAACCACCCTAACCACAATAAAATGATAATATTTTTTTTATAAATTTTAGATATAAGTAGAGGACTCATGTCCCAATGTGATCCATATATTTTTGTAATTTTTTTCCAAGTAAATAATTAATTATGATTTTTTTATTAAATTTTTTTAAAAATATAAAAACTTGTATGCTTGACCACCTTAACTTGGTCAAAACTTCATGAATTTTTATTTTTTTTAATCCTATAGTATGTGAAGCATAGAATGTGACCCATGTTTCAGATTCAAAAAAAGTGATACCATTTGAAGGCTATAGATTTTTTTTCAATCAACCTATCAATTAGGACTTTAGTCGTAATTCAAATAGAAAAGGAATAATAATTATTTATTAAATTCAAAGTAAAGCATAATTTATATTGGTGGAAAGTTGAGAATCTCCTTTGAAAACCCTTTTCATTTCATCAATTTTGGGTAAAAAAAAGTCTCCAGCCACATACCCATCATATCGCCACTTTTTGGACCATCATGATCCTGCACATACCCATTATTCATTTGCATTTTTCCTTTTCTCGGTTCTTAGTGTAGCCTTGTTGCTTCATACGATGCATTTTTCCACTTTGAGGATGACATTGGGTGTAAATTTTTTCATGAGCGTGATTTATCTTAGCATATTACATTCCTCTTGGTGGCTTGATGTGACACACTACATCCCCTAAGTTGTGAAGTTTCTATTATTTGATTGGTCCTCTCTTGGAGACATTAGATGCAATGTTCCCTAATTTATAGGCCTTGCATGAACTAAGC
The DNA here is from genome assembly GCA_007258455.2 of Sequoia sempervirens. Lineage (NCBI taxonomy): Eukaryota > Viridiplantae > Streptophyta > Pinopsida > Cupressales > Cupressaceae > Sequoia > Sequoia sempervirens. The sequence continues at coordinate 11,639,102 of VDFB02072274.1, read as the reverse complement.
AAGACTACTTTGAATATCTTTTGCATGTTGCATTTTTCATTTGTTATATGGCCACCTTGCATAACATAGCTTATATGCTTGTGGTGCCATCACATTTGCTCATCAGCTCCAAGCATACAAAGTTATGCTTGTCTTGTGAAGCTCGAAATGCCATTTTCTTTTGTGGCACCTTATTAAAGTTATCAGGAGGTATAACTTTGGTATGGTTGAGTGGGAAACCCATTCCAAGGCATGAATTTTCCCCACAACCACCTACATGTGGGTGAGTGCATACGAGCCATAAGCATATATTTCTCACCTTTTTGGCATTTTCACCCAGTAGAAAGCCATGAGTTCCATCACCGTAGAGTGAGTATTCATTTTCTTTCTAGAAAAACATCCTAAATATGATCCACAATAGGATGGAAAAATGATCAAAGCTTGATCTTACTCTCTTCCCTTCTTCCTCTTCTTTTACATAACTCTCATGTGTGTTTCTTGTGCTCATGTTTAGTTTTCCATAGGATATTAATCTTGGGGACTTGATCATCCCTCTTGATTGTTGTTTTCTCATCTTGCAAAGAATTAGTTCATTTAAACACCTCTTGATTCCATGTTCGGCTAGTTTAGTGTGAGTTTGAAGCAGGTTCATCTTCTCACTAAAGTGAGGGCTAACTATGGACACGAAAAAAAGTGAACCTTCTACTTTTTCTCATGTCTAGGTCCTCTTAGTGGCTTTGGCTTGACTTTTCCTAGATTTAATGTTGTAATGTGGCCAACACATTCACATTAGGTCTTGAACCCTTGCGAATCACTAAGAATTCTAGGATATCTTGTAAAACTGTTGTGAAGTGTTGTAACCCACTTTCACACTTTTTTATGACCCTCTCATTATAATTCACTTAAATAACTTATTTTTATGACATACCAAGTCTTATTTAAAAAATTTTGTAAAGAGTTGTAACAAACTCTCACACCTTTCTAGGCTTTTAATCAATAATTCAACCCTTTCTTATGTTTAAATGACCCCTTAATACACTTTCTGGCCCTACTTAAGTGTATTTTTTAGAATATTCTTGTTAAACCTTATTAAATACACTTCAATTCTTGAAACGCAGTAAAATTTCCCTAGTGTGACCAAGTGGCCACCTCGGGAGACTTAGTCTCACTAGGCACAAAAATAAAAATTATTTCAAAATTCAAGTGGGATTCTATTCTCTTAACCTTAAGGTCAGCCTGTGATGTGTTATTTTTGGGAAATATTTTAAAATCAATTATAAGTAAAGATTTTTCCTCTCATTTTCACCCCCAATTATTTTAGTGCATTCATTCACACATTAGCATACATTCATTCATAATTCTCAAGCATTCTAAGCATTATCAAGCAACCATTGGAGCATCTTCTTGCATATCTTTAGATTTCAACATCAAGAGTTTAGTGAGTTTGTGACATTGCATGTTGTTAATTCATCATTCTCTTTCTATTTCATTTAATTTTCAAGGGTTTGATTACCAAATTGGGGTTTGACTAAGGCAAACCCCTATTCTCTAACCCTTAACCCTTTTCCCCCTCTTTTCATGTGTGTTTTGTAGATCTTGTATGAAAATTTGTCAAAGAGGAAAGTGTTAAAAAGGTGTTGTAAATTCATCAAAGTCATTCAAGTCAACAAAGCCCTAATTGAAGCTTGGAGACCTCTTTTAGCCTATTTTCTGTAGAATCTGTACCAGAAACCTATCATGAAGGGAAGTACATGTAGAAAGGTACAGATTCCTAGGTGGAATAGGTCACCATCAATGGTGAATTAGTCCTACTACTAGGCTTTAAAAGTGTTTTTTGCATTTCCAGGTACCCATTTGGTAGAAACTTGTTCCGACAGAATCTCCCTGAAATAGGGCTAAGTCACCCAGATTGGCATATGTGTCCCAGTTGGATTCAACAGCAAAATCTATAGGATTCCAGAGCTTCTTTGCATCACATTCCAGCTTCTAGGTGCACCTTTCTAGTCTTGTTCATTTTTGTTATTGTTTACTTGCATTCTTAGGTCATTTTGCATACATCACTGTGTTTTCAAACAACTTGCATTTCTTAGGTTTTGCATTAATAAATCATTCCTTTAATAAATTTATTGCATTTAGACATTATATTTAGGCACAATTCACCCATCTTTACATTAATTTTGAGTGTATACATTTCCCATTTTGGCCCATCTTTCTCCTTTTAGGTGAAAAACCCTAGATGTGTAAGAAAGCCATTAGGAGCCAAAATATTTGTTTACATGATATCAAGATCCCCCTCCTAATATGAATTTCCTTCTTCCTAGATAGCAACCAATTCCTCATAACGATGATAAGGATGTGGGGATCATCCCCGGCCCTCCTCCTCAACATTCAACTAGAGAAATTGGTGAATCTAGCAAATGCAAAAGACCTTACAAACTAAAGAAACTTCAATTCTCTTATCCACCAACTGACATTGAAAGGAATTCTTAGAAACTCATACATAGAGGATTTATTGCATTACCTCCCATAAGAGAAGACCGGAAACCAAATCCTAAGAACACAAGCACATCACACTATGTATACCATAGAATGCTTGGACATAGTACCAATGAGTGTCGTGCTTTACAAAAAATATTCAAAAGGCTTGATATTATAAAAATAGTCCCTTAAAGTGGGACCCTTAAGCCCCTTTTTCATGTAATAGTTGTAGATTCTTGTATTCACACTATTACATGATCTTTCCCATCATCTACCTTGGCTCATTCTTGTCTTGCACTCAGTGGGGGCAAGAAATTGATAGCCTTTTCCTAGTAGTGCACTTGTCCTTATCCCCTTAGCTAGGTTGGCTTGCATGTGCCTTACTAGTCTTTTGCATTATTCCTTTTTCCTTTTGTCTTATAATTACATGTGTGTGATGTGATCCCATGTGAAATTTTGTTTGATGTATATCTCTTTTTGTGTAATTCCTCTATTTTTACCTTCATTCTTCTCTATGTTGTATATATTTTCTCTTTTTCTTTATCTTTTCTTTGTCTCGTGTTTTCCTTTTTAGGATGATGCAGGGCATCGAGACATTCATGTCTCTTCCATGTTCACCCAAAATATTTTTCTTTCACTTTTCTCTTTTCATTTGTCTTGTGTTTTCCTTTTGGGGATGACGCAAGGCATCAGAACATTCATGTCTCTTCCATGTTGACCCGAGAGGCTTTTCTTTGTTTTAACTTTATTTGTGTCATTCTTCCAATTCTATGTGTATGTGGAGAATGATGATAGTTTTGAGTTCTCTTAAAAACATTTTAGCAAGAAGATACTAACCCCAAATCCATAGATCCCTTATGTGTTTGGATTTTAATTTTTTGGGGAAAATACCCTTTTCTCTTTCTTCTACATGACTTGGCTTTATTTAAAAATATATGACTTGGCATAAGGCTTTCCAAGTTGGCTCTCATGTCTTCTTTATTGTTAGCATTTATCATTTTCTACTTTAAAGTAATTGGTCATAGAATGGTGTTTAGTAATTTCTATAAAGTGGGGGCATACATTGGCATTATTCCTTTGCATGATTCATGATGCAGTCTTCTTACTTTATACAATGTGTTTTTTTAATTTTTGGAATACATTGGGTGTGATGTCTTTTAAGAGTGTGATCTCTCTTAGCATATTACACTCTTCTTAGTGGCTTAATGTGATGCATTACATCCCCTAAGTTGTGAATCTTCTATTCCTTGACTAGTCCTCTCTTGGAGACATTAGAAACAATGTTCACTAAGTTGAAGACCTTGCATGAACTAAGAAAGAATCCTTTGAATGTTCCTTATTGTTGCATTTGCATTTTCAGTTATATGTCCAACTTGCATGCCTATAGAGCACATCTTGTTTATTCATGAGTTCCAATAATATGAAGTTTTTCTTTCCTCATGAAGCTCAAAGTTTTTTTTTCATGAGCTCCAGGCATACAAATTTTTTCTTGCCTCATGAAGCTGAAAGGTCATTTTTGCATGATGCCTTAAATTTATCAAGAGGTATAACTATGGTATGGTTTTTGATGGGAAGCCCGACCAAGACATTACTTTCCCTTAGCCACTTGCATGTGAGTGTGAGTGCATATTGATCATGTGTGTATGTGTCTCACCTATTTCGGATCCTCACCCAACAGACATCCTAAAGTTCTATTGCATCATAGTGAGCTTGCATTTTTAAGACAAACAACCTTAATCTAATCCACATTATGATGGAAAAATGGTCAAAGTTTGATCTGATCCTTTTATTTTATTTTAGTTTTGTTTTTACCTTTGATAGTGCATTCTTGTGCCTTTATGATGCTCTTTATATCATTTTCATGTGTGTTCTTTTTCACCTATGTTGGTTTTCCATGGGACCGTGATTTTGGGGGCTTGATCACCCCTCTTGATCATTGTCATCTCATCTTACTAGAATTGGTACATTTGGACCCCTCTTAAAGTGATTTTTCCTACTTTAGTGTGAGTTTTAAGCAAGTTCATCCTCTCACTAAAGTGGGCACTAAATGTAGTGCTGAAAAATGTCATCAGTGACATTTTCACACTTGTTTGGAACCTTGTTGCAGAATTGAAGCTAGTGATGCCTTGATTTAGTGTTGTAATTTGGTTGACACATTCACATTAGGTCTTGGGACCTTTCGAATGAATGAATTTAAATGGTACCTTGCTAAATTTTTGTGAAGTGTTGTAACACACTTTCACACTTTTCTAAGGTTTTATTAATTAACTAAACCTAATAAGCATCTTTTTTACCTCAATCTCACCTTTATTTTGAGTGTTGTAAAGTGTTTTAACACACTTTCATACTTTTCTAGGATTTTAATAATCAGTCTTCTTTATGATTTAATTGGCCTTATTTTACATCCACGAGCCCCATTTAATGCATCTTTTCAAGGATATACTCTTGACAAAAATCAATAGAAAATCATAATTCAGGTGTTTCAGGTTGAATGGCCCTAGATTTAGTGATCTCAAACTCATTCACCACCTTGGGCGAATGAGTCTCAAAATTAATGAACATTTTTTGAGGGATTTTATCCTCCTAGATATGATGTCGGCTTGTAGTGTTGGAATTCTTGCATAATTAGGTATAAATACAAGTTTATTTCACTCATTTTATACCTAGAAAGTTGAGTGAGCATTCTTATAGAAAAGTTGAGTTCATGAGAGAATTCAAGCATTCATAAGAGCATTAAGAGCATTCAAGGGAAGATCATCAAGCCTTTTAGACTAGCATTCAAGCATAAAAAATTATGTCAAATATTTCATGCATCATGTATGTTTTTGAGCTAATAATTGTGATGTATTGTTTCATGATTCAAGCTATCATTTTAATCAAGATCTATCCTATTCAAGCAAGATTCAAGATATACATCCATTGGAGCTATCTCACACATGTTTGTAGCACTTCATTTCTAGGGTTTGGTGAGTTGCAACATCAAATTTTTTCCATTCATCATTCTCCATTCCTATTTTATTCTATTTCAAGGTTTGATTACCAAAACAAGGTTTGAACAAGGAAACCCCTATCCAATAACAAAAAAAAAAATTCCACTCTTTAGTGTGTGATTCATAGATTTAAATTGAAGACACATTGAGGAGCAAGCTTGGAGAAAGTTTTTGAAGTTCCTAGAAGTTGTAAAATTTATCATTGAGCATTAGAGAACATTGGAGAGCACCTATAGGTTGATTTACAAATATTCAAATCTGGAAACCAAAAGAAGTAGATTGAGAAAACTAAGAAGAGTAGATTCAAATCTTGAAGTTTTAGAAAACCCTAACATGACTGATTTTCCACTTCTACTAAATGAGTCCTAGTTTTGGTCAAACTTCATATTTTTTTAGATTCAGATATATGTTTGCTAGATTCCTATTCCTGCACAAAAGCCTAGATTGTGGACTGATTCTTCCAACTTGGAAAATGACTCCTAGGTAGCATTAAAGTAAAAATTTCCAGCATTTTAGACCCCCTTCAATTCATATTTAGATTCTCAGGTGCATATGAGTCATCTTATTGTTTGTTTGTTTTTTTTTGCATTTCTATGTCATCTAGTTAAGGGTTAAATTGAATCATCATTTAATATTGCATATTGCATTACATTTGTCTTTCCCATCCCTAGCTTGGTGGTGAACCCCTCATTAGTCTATATTCAGCCCCTAGGACAACCCTATTACAAGATCTCTTTCTCCTTTACATTGAGATCTCTAGGTTTCGTTCTTGAATGAGAGAGAGTGAAGATTGTCATTCTAGGTCCTAACCCTAGAGAATCATACAATTTTCCACCTTTCATGGAGCTACAAATTGGTGATGCTAATTATATCCTATATTTTATTTATATTAGACAAATAGGTATGCATAGGGTAAAAATAGTTAAGACACATGGGGCATTACAATGGACTATTAAGTGGATATTTAAGGAGGGATTTCATGTCTAATATACATTATATTTATTTATACATGGATAAATTAGCTATAAAATGGATTTTAAATTATTTATTGAAAAAGGGAATTACATACATAACTATTTTATTAAGGACGGGTAATGAAAGGGGAATATTGAAGGATACATACAAATGGGAATGGGTTATAACTAAAATGCGACATGGTAGTAAGTATGACATTAGTTGATGGTTAAAAATAGGTTTCTAAAAATGTACTTGTGAAAAATAACATATAAAAATAATATAGCAAGGGTCCAATTTATAAAACATATACAAAAAAGTAAACAATAAGAGGTTTATAAAACAATAGACTAATATTATAAGAGAAAACTAGGCACCCAAATCTCCCTCATACAAAATATGAACTCAATAATATCAAAGTAACACTTATAGAAAAAAATCATTTTGAATAATATGTATAACTTGTAACTCTAATAATGGAATTCATCACGAGCATGGTATCCCAATCTAACAACTAACTCACAACTGATCTACCAATAATGGAGAGATTCTCCACAACCCCTCTTAATTATTATGACTGGGAAAATTATAAAAATAGCCTCAAATGAACTTATAACCACAACTACCATGACCACTTCCTTCATGAAAAAACATAAAATGGATAAATTAACTATAAAATGGATTATAAATTATTTATTGAAAAGGGGAATTACATAGATAACTATTTTATTAAGGATGGGTAATGAAAGGGGAATATTGAAGGAGACATACAAATGGGAATGGGTTATGACTAAAATGTGACATGGTAGTAAGTATGACATTAGTTGATGGTTATAAATAGGTTTCTAAAAATGTACTTGCGAAAAATAACATATAAAAATAATATACCAAGGGTCCAATTTATAAAACATATATAAAAAAGTAAACAATAAGAGGTTTATAAAACAAAAAACTAGGCACCCAAATCTACCTCATACAAAATATGAATTCAATAATATCAAAGTAACACTTATAGAAAATAATCATTTTGAATAATATGTATAACTTGTAACTCTAATAATGGAATTCATCACGAGAATGGTAACCCAATCTAACAACTAACTCACAATTGATCTACCAATAATGGAGAGATTCTCCACAACCCCTCTTAATTATTATGACTGGGAAAATTATAAAAATAGCCTCTAATAAACTTATAACCACAATTACCATGACCACTTCCTTCATGAAAAAAAATAAGATGGATAAATTAGCTATAAAATGGATTTTAAATTATTTCTTGAAAAAGGGAATTACATAGATAAATATTTTATTAAGGATGGGTAATGAAAGGGGAATATTGAAGGAGACATACAAATGGGAATGGGTTATAATTAAAATGCGACATGGTAGTAAGTATGACATTAGTTGATGGTTAGAAATAGGTTTCTAAAAATGTACTTGCGAAAAATAACATATAAAAATAATATACCAAGGGTCAAATTTATAAAACATATATAAAAAAGTAAACAATAAGAGGTTTATAAAACAACAAACTAATATTATAAGAGAAAACTAGGCACCCAAATCTACCTCATACAAAATATGAATTCAATAATATCAAAGTAATACTTATAGAAAAAAATCATTTTGAATAATATGTATAACTTGTAACTCTAATAATGGAATTCATCACGAGAATGGTATCCCAATTTAACAACTAACTCACAATTGATCTACCAATAATCAAGAGATTCTCCACAACCCCTCTTAATTATTATGACTGGGAAAATTATAAAAATAGCCTCTAATGAACTTATAACCACAACTGCCATGACCACTTCCTTCATGAAAAAAAATAAACTCGATAAATTAGCTATAAAATGGATTTTACATTATTTATTGAAAAAGGGAATTACATAGATAACTATTTTATTAAGGATGGGTAATGAAAGGGGAATATTGAAGGAGACATACAAATGGGAATGGGTTATGACTAAAATGCGACATGGTAGTAAGTATGACATTAGTTGATGGTTAGAAATACGTTTCTAAAAATGTACTTTTGAAAAATAACATATAAAAATAATATACCAAGGGTCCAATGTATAAAACATATCTAAACAAGTAAACAATAAGAGGTTTATAAAACAATGGACTAATATTATAAGAGAAAACTAGGCACCCAAATCTACCTTATGCAAAATATGAATTCAATAATATCAAAGTAACACTTATAGAAAATAATCATTTTGAATAATATGTATAACTTGTAACTCTAGTAATGGAATTCATCACGAGAATGGTATCCCTATCTAACAACTAACTCACAATTGATGTACCAATAATGGAGAGATTCTCCACAATGCCTCTTAATTATTATGACTAGGAAAATTATAAAAATAGCCTCTAATGAACTTATAACCACAACTACCATGACCACTTCCTTCATGAAGAAAAATAAAATGGATAAATTAGATATAAAATTGATGAAGGCGTAACCCGAGACTTAGAAAATAACCCATAAACAAGAGAATAATTTTATTATTCAGAAAAATGGAGCTTCTTACATGTAGAGGATCTCAAATCCCCAAGTTCTACAACACATGCAAGTTACAGAAAACTACAAAATAACCCTTTCACAATATGCGAGCTTGTCAACAAAATGTTACCCGAAAATTAGAAACCCGCCCATAAATAGAGCTCCTCTTTAGTTTGGAGCCAAAACAACATTCAAATTTGAGTTTAGGGGGTTTGGCACTAAAAATTTACAACATGAAGTTCAAATTTCAAAAGAGCATTTGCAATTGTATCTTCTAGAAAGTGCGCCAACTTCCTAGGGCCATAGCTTTTGATCCGGAACTTTGATTCTTGAACCGTTTGAACCATTGGAAAGGTCACAAAGTCAACAACGCACTCAAAATTTGCTACGCCAATTTTGGAAAGTTTTGGGGCCGATCCGAGAACTCTAAGTGCCTCAAATCTAACTCGAAAGATTTTCAGTTACAAATCTAGGAAACTAAAATTGCAATATTTTTCCACCCAAGAATAGAAAATAAAAACCATAAATTGGGAATTTCATTATGATGAAAAGGGTATCCAAAAATGTAAAAACATCTAAAAATTGATAAACTTGAAATTTAACTATTTTTGGGTGATGCAAGATTGCCCTTAAACCACTGGATACTCCTCCATCAGACACCCAGGGTAATTTGAGAAGTGACCCCATCATGTTTCAGATGGTGGAGGAAAACCCAAATGGTCTACCTCTACCTTAGGCAACTAGGATGAATCTTCAATAAGCCTTCCTTTCCATTTCACCAGATATTTGTCATACTGCCTGTTCCTGGTACTCCTTCCCACACGACTATCCAGGATTTCTTTAATCTCCTCCTTTTCTGAAGTAGGTGTTGGAATCCCACACTATTCCATCGTTGGTACTTCCTCTATGCCACCTTCATGCTACTCTATCAAATCTAAAATATTGAACACAGGGGAAATGTTGAATCCATTCGGCAACTCTACCTCATATGCATTCCCTGAATCATGCCTCTTCAAAATTTTACAGGGACTGAACTTCTTCATCTTCAATTTGTTATATGTTCCCACTAGAAACCTTTCTTTCCTCAAGTGGACCATCACTTCATCACCAATATGAAACTCCTTATTCCTCCTTTTTGATCCGCCTTAGCCTTATACTGCATATTCATCTTGTTAATATGTTCTCTACCTTCTCATGTATATCCTTGGTGTGTTCTACAAAATCTTTGACCTTCGGCACTTATCTTCTTTTCTTGGTCCATCTTCCTCAGTCGGTTCGCTGCGCTACTCATACAACCTAGAATGGTGATCTACCAGTTGCTTCTGTTGACAAAATTGTTGTAAGAAAATTCTACCTAGGGTAAGATCAAGTCCCATCCCTTGAGTTTATCTCCTACCAAACATCTCAGTAGGTTACCCAGACTCCTGTTAACAACCTCTATATGCCCATCTATTTGTAGATGGTGTGCAAAACTGAACTTCAACTCTGTCTTCAGCTTCTTCCACAAGGTCCTCCAAAAGTACCCCATAAATTTGGTGTCACGATCTGAAACAATACTCTTTGGCAGACCATGTAGCCTCACCACTTCTTTGAAGAACAAGTCAGCAATGTGGACTGCATCATGGGTCTTCTGACATGGAATGAAATGTGCCATCTTTGAAAACCTATCAACCACCACAAAGACTGAATCATTCCCTCGTTGTGTCCTTGGCAAACCAAGAATAAAGTCCATACTTATATCCTCCCATGGCCTCTCTGGTACAGGTAAGGGCTGATATAAGCCTGTATTCTGGCTCACTCCTTTAGCCATCTGACATACCCTATAGCTTTGTACAAACTTCTTCACATCATGTGACAACTAAGGCCAATAATAATGCTCACTGATAATGGCAATAGTCTTATCCCGACCAAAATGTCCTGCCATTCCTCCACTATGCTTCTCCTTTATCAGGTTCTCCCTCATGGAACTCCTCGAAATACACAATTGACTTCCCTTAAATAACATGCCATTCTGGATTATGAAATCCAGCCACCTTGTCATGTCCACTATAATAGGTTCCTTACAAGCTTTCCAAGCCTCTGCAAAATCAGGATCTTCTGCATACAATGTCTTGAGTTCATTGAACCCAACCACTTCAATTTGCATCTTTGTCATCAATGTATGCCTTCTACTTAAGGCATCTCCAACCCTATTTGACTTCCCCAATTCTATATGTTTCAAAACAAAGGGTGCACCCTACAAAAACTCTACCCATTTCATATCCTCGTTTAATTTTCCCCCGACTATTTAGGTAATCGCAAGGCCTCGATGATCAAGATATAGAATAAATTTCTTCTAAACAAATAATGTCTCCATTTCTTTAATGCTTGAACTATTGCATAAAATTCCTGATCATATACAAAATACTTTCTCTTGGCATTATTTAACTTTTCACTGAAATAGGCAATGGGCTTACCTTCTTGGCTCAACACTGCTCCAATGGCATAACCACTGGCATCACAATCCACCTGAAACACCTTGTTGAAATTTGGGAGGGATAGAATAGGTTTCTCTGTCACCTTCTGCTTCAACAGTTCAAAACTTTTTGCTGCTCCACTGCTCCACTTGAATTCTTTTCTATCCCCTCTCATTGTTCCACAAATACTACTGAATTTTCTAATGAACTTTCTATAAAAACTAGCCAAACCATAAAAATATCTCACCTCGGTAGTAGTTCTTGGGGTAGGCCATTCCAGAATAGCCTTCACCTCCTCTGGGTCCATCTTGAGACCTTCTGCTAAGACAACAAACCCCAAGTACACAAACTCCCTCTTCACAAAACTGCACTTATTCAGATTAATCAACAACTTTTCTTCTCTTAACTTCTCAAAGGCTCTCTGAATATGCATTAGATGCTCATACAGCATCTTACTAAAAATCAAAATATCATCTAAATACACAATAACAAAACTTTCCATAAATTTTTTTAGTACCTCGTTCATGAGCCGCATGAATGTGCTTGGTGCATTGGTTAGCCCAAAAGGCATGACTAACCACTCATACAGGCCCTCTTTGGTCTTGAAGGCAGTCTTCCATTCATATCCCTCTCAACTGGATCGGTGATATCCACTTCTTAGATCAATCTTGTGGAAGTAATCAGCTCCACTCAAAATCCATCAGGTCATCCATCCTTAGCAGGGGAAATCAACTGATTGTTATCTTGTTTATGGCTTGATAACTGCATACATCCTCCACTCCCCATCCTTCTTTGGTGCTAGTAATGTAGGTACTGCACATGGACTCAAAATCTCTTGTATCAAACCCTTTCTCAACAACTCTTGAACTTGTATTCAACTCCTCATTTTCTGCTGGAGTCATTCTATGAGCTGCCTTATTTGGTAAACTGGCTCCAGGAATCAAATCAATCTAATGCTGATCTTCTTTATTGGTGGTAAACCCTCAAGTACATTATCAGAAACAATATCCTGAAACTCATCCAACATCCCATAAACTTCTTCTGGAACCTTCTCACTATCCTCCTTACTCACTCTAGGAATCAATGCATAACACACACGCTCATGCTTCATACCTTCTAAACAATTTCTTCCATCTACATAACAAATCTAGCACTATTGCATACCTTTTCTTTGGTCTCCTTTCAGGGGTTTCAACTTCATGATCAACAACATGTGACATGCATCCATGGGGATGATATCACAGAGTACCTCATCATGGTAGCTCACGATCTTGAACTTTACTAGGCACTGCTCATTGACCAAAACTTTGTGGTCTTTCTGCAACAGACAATCTGATATGGATGCAGGTGCCTTTCCCTCTTCAGCTTCAACTTTGTGACCATCTCTTCTGACACCAAATTATCGGTGCTCCCACCATCAATAATGACATCACAACATTTTCCTTCACTTGCACCTTGTTCAAAAGATTCTTCCTCTATTTTGGTTCCTTTTCCTCAATCACCAGGGCTCTCCTAATCACTAGGGCTTCTCCCCTTTCAGCATCATCTGAATGTTCAGATTGGGCCTCCTCATCTGCATGCGCAACCCTTCCACGACCTTCTGGCCTTTTGTCTACCCTTCCTTGGTGTTGTGGACATTCATAGGATCGATGCCCTTCTTCACCACAATGGAAACACGTTCCTTTGAAACCACCTCTTCCAGATCCTTGTCCATATCTCCCTCGTCCTCTACCTCTTTGATCACCACTGTTTTGATCATGAGAGTGGTAGAAGTTTTCATTCCTTTGGCTTCAGCTGGTACCCACATCTTCACTTTTCTTTTCATCATCATTTCAGCTTCCTAAAGGTCTTCCACTGCCCCTTCCACTTTGACCTCCTCGTGCTTTTTGCTTGCCATCAAATCTTTTTTTTAGCTTCTCTTCCACCTTCAGAGGAAACTGATACACATCCTCAATGGTGGTCATTCTGACTAGGCTTAACTCCTCCTGAATGCTCGGTCGTAACCCATTAAGGTATCAAGCTACCTTCTCCATATTGGCCTCTATGTGGCTCATTTTGATGATTATCTTATGAAATTATTTAGTATATTCTTTCATATATCTACTTCCTTGCTTCAACCCTTGGAATTTCTTCAACAGATCTAACTCGTAGTCCACTGGTATGAACTGCTTCTTCAGTTTCTCTACCATGCGATCCCATCTAGTGATATTTCCTTTTCCTCTTCGCTTTCTTTCCAACTGGACCTCTTTCCACCAAATATTAGCATGGCCCTTCAGCTTCATTTTGACAAACTTAACCCGATCTGGGTCCTCTATTTCCTTATACTCAAAATATTCTTCTAGCTCGTTGATCCAGTCGATCAACTCTTTCGAGTTCAGACTTCTGGAATAACTGGGGACTTCTGCTCTAGGTCTTTTTCAGATCTTTGAAATGGCCCTTATTAGCCACATTTGGTCTTGATTAATTGCTTCTTCTACCTCTTCTATATTTGAACCTTCTTCCTCTCCTTCATCATCACTTTCCTCCCTCGAGTTTAACCCTCTTCTCAACTGCTCTTGTAACACATCAATCTGTCTCTGGAGTGCCGCCAGTGCATCTCTTCCACCAACATTTTTGCATCCTTGACCACCTCTATTACCACCACACCTACCAGGAATCACTCTTGGAGGCATCTTTCTTGACCTCAACCCACAACCATGGTCTTGGTGTGAACTATCTCATGATCGGCGATCTGTCCACACGCTCAAGAAAACTTTGCTCTGATACCACTTGATGAAGGTGTAACCTGACAATTAGAAAATAACCCAAAAACAAGAGAATAATTTTATTATTTAGAAAAATGGAGCTTCTTACATGCAGAGGATCTCAAATCCCCAAGTTCTACAACACATGCAAGTTACAGAAAGCTACAAAATAACCCTTTCGCAATATGCGAGCTTGTCCCCAAAAAGTTACCCAAAAATTCAAAACCCACCCATAAATAGAGCTCCTCTTTAGTTTGGAGCCAAAATAACATTCAAATTTGAGTTTAGGCGGTTTGGTGCCAAAAATTTACAACATGAGGTTCAAATTTCAAAAGAGCATTTGCAATTGTATCTTCTAGAAAGTGTGCCAACTTCCTGGGGCCATAACTTTTGATCTGGGACTTCGATTCGCTGACCGTTTGAACCATTGGAAAGTTCACAAAGTCAACAATGCGCTTGATATTAGCTACACCAATTTTAGAAATTTTTAGGGCCGATCTAGGATCTCTAAGTGCCTCAAATCTAACTCTGAAGATTTTCAAGTGCAAATCTGGGAAACTAAAACTGCAATATCTTTCCACCCATGAATAGAAAATAAAAACTATAAATTGGTAATTTCATTATGACGAAAAGGGTATCCAAAAATGTAAAAACATCTAAAAACTGAGAAACTTGAAATTTAACTATTTTTGGGTGATGCAAGATTGCCCTTTCACCACTGGATGCTCCTGCATCAAAATGGATAAATTAGATATAAAATGGATTTTAAATTATTTATTGAAAAAGGGAATTACATAGATAACTATTTTATTAGGGATGGGTAATGAAAGGGGAATATTGAAGGAGACATACAAATGGGAATGGGTTATGACTAAAATGCGACATGGTAGTAAGTATGACATTAGTTGATGGTTAGAAATAGGTTTCTAAAAATGTACTTGCGAAAAATAACATATAAAAATAATATACCAAGGGTCCAATTTATAAAACATGTATAAAAAAGTAAACAATAAGAGGTTTATAAAACAACAGACTAATATTATAAGAGAAAACTAGGCACCCAAATCTACATTATACAAAATATGAATTCAATAATATCAAAGTAACACTTATAGAAAAAATCATTTTGAATAATATGTATAACTTGTAACTCTAATAATGGAATTCATCACGAGAATGGTATCCCAATCTAACATCTAACTTACACTTGATGTACCAATAATGGAGAGATTCTCCACAACCCCTCTTAATTATTATGACTAGGAAAATTATAAAAATAGCCTCTAATGAACTTATAACCACAACTACCATGACCACTTCCTTCATGAAAAAAAATAAAAAAATATTCCAAGATAGCAAGAAAATAATAATAAAATAATATCTCTCATCTACCTTATTGAGCATCTAGTACCCTCTCCAATATGTTTGGATACATAACATAAAATATACATTAGAATTAAAAATAAAATACCACACTATAATAAAATTATTCCAAATAATATTATACACTAAAATATTATCCATTGGAAATATTAAAAAATATAGGATCAATGGCCCATGGCCTTCCTATAGAACGGAAAGTTCTCTATGTTGACTAGCTTTGTAAGGTAATTTGCAATGTTATCCTAAGTATTGGAATTGTAGAGAATGACCTCATCATTCTCTATCATATCACTCACAAAATGATACTAGTCTCGAAATATTTTAATAAAATTTAGTATTTACTTAAGAAGGAAATCAATTATATTTTATCTTTTTAACTTACTTTTATTACTATATATGTGTGTATATATAGAAAAGATTTATTAAATTTTTTTTTAAAAGTTAAACTCATAAATCTAGAAAATCACACTTTCAATTTTTTTAAATATTATATATGTTAGTCTAGGAGTTGTGAGAATACCACATTTTTTAAATTATTTTATTTTATTTTAATTGACTTGAAAGTCACACTACATATATATTTCATGGATATTTCTAGTTTAGCTTTTTTTGGCCCATATCTAATTATCAAGAGTAAAATTTCTATAACATATATTTGAAAAAAATGAATTTCAATTGTAAATTCTTACATTCAACTGTCTTGATCAATTGGTCTAAAGAAAGGAAAAACTTTGGGCATTCAACCTAGATCAATAGAATATTTAGCATGGGTTGATGAAGGCAACACCATGACCACCATGCAAGGGAAATAGCTGTAGTCATCAAGGTTTTTGAAAGTATAGTAATACTTTGGTGGCTTGAATTTGAATCTAAAAGAGCACATTGGATATAAACCAATGATTTTAAATAAGTAATACATTTCATATCCATAGAATAGTAAGAAAGAAAGCATAATTACTATATATCCAAATATAGAAATAAATAATCTAAAACCATGCCATTGCTAGTTCTAATAACCCAACAAAACTTTAGCCCCATCTTGCAGGGTGAATTTATAATTAGTGAATAATTTAGGCCTTAAAGGGAAAAAATGATTATACCCAATGGTAGGAACCTATGTGGTGAACACAATACTATAGTGGTGTATAAGGGTTTTAATCTTCCTATAAAATAAAAATCCTAGATTAAAAACACCATGGTCCATCAAATTTTTCTTAGATGTAAACCTAGATATATCAAACACCATGCAAAGTAGCAAAGTTAGAATTAATAATACTGCACTAAATTGTACAAAATATAATTTTGGCATAAATGAAACTAGGAAAGTTAACCGACAATTTGTCATCAAATTTGTGAATTGAACTAAAATTATAAATTTAAATATTCCTACAAATTTTTGTTGGGGTGTAATTGCATAATTGATTGTTTAGATACCACTTTTGAAATTTACACCAAGTCCTAAGTGATCTCACCGATATTTTACAAAAAATCAATCATAGCTCGGATCATAATAAAATTAAGCTAGAGAAAATGAACTTTAATCTAGCTTAAGGAAAATAAATCCATGTAGAGATGACCTTAGAATAAATTCTTTTGAGATGAACAATTCACCTCTTGAAGAAAATGAGAGAATGAGGAATATGGATGAGCTTCTCTTTTGAAAAAAAATGGTGAGGGACCACTACATTAAATGTTACTTTATATAATTTGTACGGTGGGCCTAGCTTGATTGGCTAACGCATCCTATTGCAAGAAAGAGGTCATGAGGTCTAGTCTCCCCATTGTCCCCATGGTATCGAAGGGTGTGTGGCACTGGTGTCATCGGTCACATGAAATTTTTTTACCAGACGCACTACAGTTTATAGGGGGACGAATAGTCAACCAATTATTGCAGTCTTAAAAAAATAAAAAAATGATGCTTTATATAGATAAACCCTTCCAAAATCCATCCCCATTGTAAAGCAACCACAAGTTGATGAATTTTAATACTTTTAATATACTTTTGTTACCAAAGGTGGCAATGAATTTAGTGGTTATTTCTATTTGATTTTTTTTGGCCCATATCTAATTTATTTAGAGCTAATCTTTCTAGAACATGTTGGTTATTTCTTAAGAACCAAGTTGATCTTCAAAATTACCTATGGACTTTTCCATTTCCAATAATCAACAATCTAAAGGGATTGGCCAATGAATGAGTAAAATTTTAAAAACTTCTACTCCTACACTTTGGGATATGTGAAACTCAAGAGGGTAATCCCACAATTTATACTCAATATTTTATATGAATGCTATTTAAATACATTGTAAACAATCGATAATTCTCATATTACTACACAACAACATAGTGTATAAAAAAGGTTGGTGATTCATTTAGCAATACCCTACACTTGGAGCATGAGAATGGTGAAACTCAACATAACAACAATAGTAGTTAACTCACTTGAAAGTTTTGTAAATAAATAGTGGTTTGCTGATAAACTGACCCAGGAACTGAATTGTGAGTAATTTACTAAAAACAATGCCTTATCCTAAACATAGAGTCAATCTTAACCTATGGAACCTGATAAAAATTCAACAATAGCAACATATAGCTTAAGAAACACTGCATTACAACACTTCCTCATAACATTCTTGACCACTACTTCTTGAAGATGTCTTAGTACATAATTCATACAAGTCAACAATCTCATTCAAGCATTTACACTAATTCATTGAATTAATAAGAAAGAATGAAATCACACATCCATTGGAAACCAACGGAGACAAACAACACAATGCTTGATAATATTCATTCATATTTCATAGAACAATTATAGAGAAGATACAATGGACATGAAATAAGCAACATTCTATATTGTATTTTCTATCCTATTATCAAAATTACATATGTAACTACAGACTCAAAACTTAAGCCAAAACTCAAACTATGCTCAATATTCTTCTAACAATTCACCATGTCAATTACAATTCAATGAACCCTACTTTTTGGCCTTGAATTCCTTCTTATAGAAATGAAGGAGAAAAACAAGCCTTAGGCGAAAAGTACACATGTCAATAACCTCTCAGACCGGTACAACATATTTTCCATTTTCAGTTGCTCTGCATTCCCAAGTGGTAGGAAACATGTGTGAAAACAAGAGTAGTCTTCATTTGTCATTCGAGATCCAGTCCTACCTTTCACAAGGAATCTTCAAATAGTTTCCTAAAAAATTACGCCCATGCACATAGTGAAAATGAAAGAAAGCATGAAAGAAATAGAAAGGAAAGGACAAAAAATATTTCCATGTCTGCAAACCTTTCATCAATTCAATTTGAGGAAAATGCACTATATTTTCTGGATAATTTAGCAAAAGCCTAATCTGTACTAAATTCAAGCTATGCAATGCATTTCCACATATCCATTACTCAACATGATATGTAGACTTCAAAATCAAATTTCAAATTTTCACCCCGCCATTTCAAATCAATCTACCACCCCATCCAAGTATTTGTCTATCGATGCTAGGAATTCTTCTTCAATCAACCAGTTGAAATTCATGTCCCCATCAACATTTTCTCTATAAGGGGAATACTTGGTAAAAATTTGGTTGGCCTCCCTATCAAATTATATCAAGAAAATATCTACATGAGCCAACATATCCATACTTCTTTTTAGTGTATCCATATCATATCTTTGGAAAATTGAAATTGTCTGATCTAAAATGGTTTTATTAGTTGCATCTCTCCACTCCTATAGGGTTTTCATTCTACCATCATCCCTTATAATGGATGGGAGGAGACCAAGATGCGATTCATGAAAGGATTTCACTAGTTCATTTATTTTGACTTCCAAATGTTCAATGTTTCCCTTGTACCCTTCAATTTTACTTACAAGAGAAACAATGGGCTTAAATTTTTTAGGGGGGTTAGCATCTTGCTTAGCTCCTATTGACATCAACCTTATTTCCTTCATCAGGTAGGGATCAACGTTTCCATAAGTGGAATAGCTCTTTCCTTGTCATTATCAAAATTATTTATGCCAGACACCATGGATGAATAGCTATAATGAATGTTATTCAATCTGTTATTTACCCCTCTATTCAGATGCTTCAAGACTATAGTGACAATCTCCATATTACTGTTAAAACCTCCATATCATGATTGTCACACTTTTCCTTACACTCATTTAGCTGCTTGAGCAACTCCTCATTGTTGATATCTTCAAGGGGCGCATCTTCTTGTGAAGTGGTAGGGGAATCAACATTAGTCTACTTATGCTTTCCTGGTTGCATAATTTGTAACTTTTCCTCTAGAAATACTACTTTTGTTTGTAACTGCATATTTTGTTGTTGAAGCTTTCCATAGTCAACTAACAAATTATTATGTTATGTCTTGAGCTTTTCCTTTTTGTAGTTACAAATTCCACAGTGGCTCTTCTGAATTGTGTAATGTGTACTGGCATGTTTGTTTCCTCCAAAGCTAAATTTTCTAACACCCTCTTTATTATTAGGCCTCCAATGTAGTTAGGTGTAGGCTCAACAATGTTTGGCTTCCTTGTGCTTGGGGATAGAGACCAAATAGATAATGCATCCCATTGTTCACTAGGGGAAAAACCTTGTAATGCAATTGTAGCCTCTTCCTATGCATTGTAGAGGGGTTTCTCGTACCTTTCTATTGAATCAAAGGCTATCATAGAAGCTAAATCCTGTTCTGGTAATAATAAAATACCACTACTTCTTACCAATTCTCTACCCTCCTTGGCATTCATCCTTTGGAACTTAGCTCTCATTTCGTTCAAAACCCTTGCCTGGATGGTACCATCAGGAATTTCTAGATGAAGAACTTTTTCTTTGGCTATGCTACTCACATATTATTCTCTCTTAACCCTATATGCAAACTCCATAAAATCTTGAAATTTCACAAATGAATCATCATCCAAAAACTTTGTGCATGCTTCCACTTGAATATCATCTTTACGATTAAGCCCAATGAGGTTAGCTTTACTCAACCTCATACTTAATTGTTGTGTCTCCATCATTGTTGGTACAGTGGGCATTCCCTCCTACATTTACTTCTCTGATACCCAAATATCATCATCAAATTCTTCATCAACATAGTCCACCAAACCAGTTACTTCAACCTTTTTCTTCTTCAATAGTGGCTCCTTTGGTGGTGATGCATATTGGGCTAGAGAATCTATTGGACTCAGGAAACACTGAGGGCGGAGTGAATCAGTGTTGTGCAATTTTTAACTTTATTAATCTATTCTCTTAAGTCCCTAAAACATTCAATCAAAAGAAAGATGCATGAACAAAGAACAATAAGCCACAACACCATAACACAAAGATTTTTACGTGGAAACCCTATTAGGGGAAAAAACATGGTGGAGGTCAATCCACAATTTGAGTACTCAAAATATAAGTGTTTTACAAAATGGGAATGCACTTGCATTTAGGTGCACTACCTAGAGCTCCCTGCTCAAAATCAGAAAGGCTCACTACCTTACAAAGATTTGGATTACATCAAAAGGTTGAACTGAGAAGATAGCATCTACAAATGCCTAATTACAGTTCTGATTAGGCTCATAGATCATATTCTGGACCTTCTATCAGATTCTACACTTCGCTCTACTCTACCTTAATTCACTAAATCCTCTTCTACACAAGTGAAAATAATTCAACTACTCTTATGATATTCACAAACACATGAACACATATCAAACACTCAGACACACACAAAAATGAATTAACCGATCTATGGCACAAGAGAAAGAGGCTTTTGTTCCTCTTGTTGGGAGGGAGTAGTAATTGCATCACTTTTCTTTTCCTTACTCTTTCTCCTTATAAATAACTTTATTTTTGGTTCTTCAGGGACTTGAGGTGTAGATTTCTCTTCCATAATATGGATTTCTCCCCCACCTCGTTCTTCTTCAATGGGGGATTTCCCCTTATCTATAATTATCCCTTTACTTTCAAGGTGGCCCACAATTTTCTCAAAATTCTAGGATACATGTTCCATCTTTTTCATTACATTTTCAATCTATGGGAGAACATTGAAGTTAGGTTTTTCCTTCTTTATCTTCCTCTATATTTTATTGAAAGCAGTCCATTTTTCTTGTCCTCTTTCTTGTTCCAAAAGATCAAAAAAAAAAATTATCACAACCTCTAGGAATTCAAAAATGTGCACAAATTTGTAACTCTTTTTCCTTTCCTTCAACCAGGCCATGAAACCCTCAGGATCATTCCTAATCCTCTGTACTACTCTTTTCCTATGATAGGCCCTGAGTATACAAAGTATCATATTCCAACCTCCCTTTTTCATCATAAAATCAGAGAAACATGTGTATGAAAGAAAAAGTTGTTACCTTTCCTTGATTCAAAAAAGTTCATTTTTCACACCTCCGAATCACCATATTACTTCAAGGAAACTAATTCTCTACAAAAAGAGAGGTACAAAAGTGGAAGCATACACGCTTAAAATAGTGTGATTGGGATATGGGATAACATCTCCCAAATTTTGATCAACTCCCAGCTGAGGCCTTCTTTCCTTAGGTCTGATGAAGTCATGTAGGGCTATGGGAATTCTAGGTATATTCACAACTAGGGCTCTCTTTAATTTTGAAGCAAACAGGTTCTCAAACACCACAAAGTCATACATCATGTCATCCTTGTCCAACACAGTAGTTCAACATTGAACAGGAAGATCCAAAGTACCCTCTGTCCTATCCAAAGTTATACTCTTCCCAAAGTAAGATGCACCTTTGAACAAAAAAATATGTATTAGCAATGAGTACTAGCTAAACCTTACTCCATCTGCACCTTTCTTCAATCTTACCAAACCTTCATGAATTCTTTCTGCTGGAAACCCTACATAGTCATATACTATGCAATATTGAGGATGCTAAATGTGGGGTGCCATATATACATCCACACCATGGGAATTCTAGTGACAAGATCATAACCAACTATTTGGAAAATTGAGTAAATTTTCCTTTAGAAATATGAAACAAAATAATTCGTAGGAAAGAGTTCCTTATAAAATTTTCCCAATGTAATTTTTCGGCCTCCAATCTCTACTAGATACCTTGGCATTATATGGACTCTGAATGCAATCTTAGTCTTTTCATATTCCCCCCTAAGAATTTTTTCATCAATTTTCAGAATTTCATCACTCCACCTGGTGAGCTTCAAAAAATGAGCAATTTCTTCCTTGGTAATCTTAACCATTTGCTTCCTGAAATATATCCTTATAGTCCTTGTGACTAAATCATAATTCGTAGTTATTGATTTAAGAAAATCAACATCCATGTAGACATTGGGTACAATCAACTTTCGTAAGTCACAATCCCAGGTGTTACCATATGGAATACCCATGTTTCAATTCCTAAACCAACCATAGAATAATTCCAACCTAGTACAAGGTAGATTGGTGTCCCTAATAGAGTAATTTTATAAAACAAACCCTCAACTACCTATAGACCAAGGGGAAGCAATTGACCCTTATATTTTTCAATGGTTGAGGGTGGCAGCTAGTCAATAAGGTCCTTACTCAAAGGTATTTTGGGAACAAATTCTTTCCCTTTAGACGAAGAGCCTTTTGGTTTTGCTTTGGGAGCCATGACACAAGAATTTTACAAAGAAGGGTTTCTAGTTTCTTGGAACAAAATTATAGCTCAGATAAAGGTTTGACACAAATTACAATAATGCGAGATCAACTAATTCCCTTTTTATTAATTCCAAACCTTAAAATGTAGAACCAAGAAAACCCTAATTGACTCATTTAGGTTTGGGAAACCACAATTTATCAAGAATTTTGATGGGAAGGAAATAATTTAATTACTAGTTCTGTCATAGCTTGATAACCTTAGCCTCAACATTAGACAAGCCTAAAACCGTAGCACAAGCTCTCTAAGTGTGTAGAATATCCTTCACAATGCTCAATCATGATTTAAAGACGAATCTTAATAGCTATGCCACCTCCTGCTTTGGTAGCTTGACATCCTTTTAGTTATTAAGACTCGCTCGCATGAACCAAAATGACTCACTTTCCTTTAAATTGAGTTTTGAATGCCAATCATTGATCACGCGGGTGTGTTAACTGATGAATGATTCAGATTTTGTCAGCTTGATTTAAAAAATCTAATTGTACATAACCACAATACTCATCAAATGATAGTAGGCCAATGGAACCACTTGCTGGTGATATGCAGGCTCCACCATTTCCTTGTCATTGCAGCCATAATCCACATTTCCTCTTCCCCTTTCCATCACGGTTCTTAAACCATGTACAACTTCCATCAGTAGGGAGTTGGGGAAGGGCTGAGATTAAATCTCCCAAGGTTGATATACTCACATCTTAATCAAAGACCAATTTCTTGTGGTCTTATTCTTCCAACATTATCAATGGCCTAGATTTAAAGATCTCAAACACGTGAATTATACCTTATTTTAGCAGCACATACTTTATTGTCCATACCTTGTGCTAAAAAAATTGATTAATATTCACCTTTATTCTAATGTCTTCCATGCTCTTCTAGGTTTCTCTATGTGGCAGTCAACCACTTCCCCATTGAGAACCAAGTAGCAGGGGTGGGACCCGCATGGGATAGAAGGGAGTGGTCAAGATTGACCCACATCACCTTCTATCAATCGTTGATTCTCCATAAAGCTTCACTTGCTAACCGCTTGAAAAGATTGGGTCCATTGTTGGACAAGACACATGACAAACAACTGCCACCCCGTGTGATTATTTTAATTGAAAAGGAAAAAAATGAGGTGGTGGAGAGCATCCAAGATGTAGCCACATCATTCAACTACTAGCATTGATTTCCTTTTAATATTGCCCGCAAAGTTTAATGAAGGGACTAGGCACGCCAATGCACAAGACAAGTGGCTTATGCCCACTAGTCCATGAGAATAAAATAATAGGCAATGAAATAGAATGGGCGCATAGGGAATGGTGGTGATCTGTTTGTGATGATCAAACAATCATCTTTTATTTTCGTAATTGCACATGCCAAAATTGTCAGTTTTAAAAGAAGGGACCTTGACTAGGTCAACAAGATCAAGACCCATGAGATTAGTGACTTAAGGCTCAAATGATTTTAGTAGGAAATATTTAGCCTAACTTCAAAAAATTAAAATAATGGCCCAACACATGACAACCGGTAAAACTAGATCAAAAGGCTTGTTATTTCATGGATTTCTATGGCATAAGATGTGACTTAAAAGATAGGGAACTAATAGTAAGGATTCAATGAAGAAATAGAACCTTGGAAAGGATATAGAATCAGGGGTTTTATAAAAAGTTTCCTAGATAACATAAAGCCCTTAAGCTGTGATAGTAATTAAAAACCCTAAGCCCTCAGACATAGACTTAACCAAAATTTTGCATAAATTTGAGATGGAACATTTTTTTTTTGGGGGTTCCATTAGTGGCTCTGACTAGGGATGCATGCCTCTCACAAACATGACGATATCCTAAAATATTAGGTTGAAGTAGGCCAACCAAACACAGTGAACCAAAAACTAGGGAACTACCTAAACTAGGTAGCAAGACCAAACAAGACACAACCAAAGAAAACACACCTATACAAAAAAGTACAAAACCTACAATGTACATGGAGAAAAACATACTTAGGAAAAGTATTGCTTCAAGAACAATCTATATATTGGAAATTCAAGAAGTTTACCAGTCAAGCTTTGGAGGAATTATGAATCCTCCCCATGTGTACTGGCTATCAGACAAGGGCCTAACCATAATGCTTCAAACTTTCCATATTTACCCTTATCCTGAGCCCTTGTATTCCATACTAGTACCATACTATCTACCTCAAATTTGATGGGAGAAGCCCTCTTTTCATGCAAATTCTTGACTTGCAATTGCATCTTTCCATTTTTGGCATGAGCTTCTCTTCTAGTTTAATCTAACTACACCAGATTATCAATTCTATGTTGCATATAATCACAAATATCATCATCATATTCCTACACAAATTTATACATCTTTAGCAATTTATTTTGTGGCAACCTAGCATCTAAGCCATACATCAAACAAAATGGTGAATAACTAGTAGATTTTTTCATAGTAACCCTATCTTCCCAAAGTGTCAGCTTCAGCTTTGAGTCCCAAGCTTTCTTGTTCTTCTCCATCACCCTTTTGATTATTTTCATTAAGCTCTTATTACTAAACTCAGCCTGACCATTTCCTTGAGGATGGTAAGGTGAAGAATAATAAATTTGTATGCAATGCTTGTCACAAAAATCTTTAAAGTCCTCAGATCTAAAACACATATCATTATCTGAAATGATCTTTTCTGGGACCCCAAATGTAATTAGAATAGTGTTCATTAGGAAATCCATTACCACTTTTCTTGTTGCTTTCCTTTTAGGTATTGTTTCTACCCACTTTGTGAAATAGTCAGTGGCAACCAGGATCCATGAGTTCCCTCCACTATAATTTTCTAGTATTTCTCCAATGAAATAAATTCCCCATTGGGTATGTGCACTATCATCATGGAAAAAATAGGCCCTTAAGTGGAAAAATAATCAGAAAAATCAGAGTTAGGAAACTTGACTTAAAAATTTGAATAAGTTATGTATATTTTTCAAAAATATGTAAGAATAGAATTTGTAGAAAATTGAATGTAGTTTCTAAACTACTACGTCTGTTTAAAATAAAAAATCTATTTGGTGAAAATTTGAAATTTCAATGTAGTAGTACTTAAATTTCAGGGAAAAAATAAGAAGTAGGTTGGGTAAGTGCACCAAGATGGTTCCCAAAAAGGGGGCTTAAGTGGCCACCTTTTTTCTGAAATTAGGAAATGTTGACCTTGGACGTGAAATTGAGGATCATTACACTCAAAATTTTGAGATGGAATGAAAACAAGGATCGAAGTGCTCTAAGTCTACTTTCTAAACTACTAATTTATTTTGAAAATGGTTGATATTAAGGGGTTCAACAAAGGGATGTACACAAATTGGTGTTGTTTTTGTCAGAAAAAGCATAACATAGCACCTCTTGTACAACCAGAGCACGATGACCTTTTTATAGTATTTTTAAAATCACTATGATCAGAAGTTAGCTACCAGTATCTAGTTGGTGCACAATTTTTCTGATAATTTTTTAATGAATATTTGATTTTTTACTAATTTTCTAAGTGGGAACTTCCTAAAATGCAGAATTTTAGCCATGCTCCCCCTACAAATTTTTGGAAAGTAATAGATTTTTTTTAAAATATATCTTTAAAAATTTGTAGAATGGAGTCTAGTTTCTAAAAATGTAATTTATTTGAAATTTTGATGAATGGTTAATTTATAATGAAAAAAAAACCAAACACTGTTTTTTGAAAAAAAAATAGACATACAAACAAAATAAATAATGTATGAAAGCCCTCACATTGTCAGAAAATAAAAAAAAATTATATCGTTGGAAAGCTAAGACAAAACTTAACATTACCCATGTGTTTGATTTCGTCGATATTGAACCAAATGCAATTCTGATGGTGAGGATGAACCTGATTATGTGAAAAATTGTAGAATTTGCAAAAAACACATCTCTAGTGGTTGGGAATGCCTTCCAAACCTTTGGGTTGGTATTCCAAGGAAAATACCAAAGCCAAGGCTTGGGGATTCCCAAAGCAAGATATAACGTGAGCATGTTATAATGCAAGCGTGTTATAATGCGAGCATGTTATAATGCAAGCATGTTATAACGTGAGCCCGTTATTTACTAGTTGTCACTTTTTCTTCTCCATGGAACATTTCTAACAACAAATAACGTGCTCATGTTATTTATTCTCTTAGTTAAATGCCAATTTTCTAAAAAAAAATTCATATGTTTGTATGTATATGTATGTTGGTGTGTCATGTATGTATACATGCATGTATGGATGCCTATATGTATGTATTTATGCTTATGGGAGAGAGGGCGAGAGAAGGTGGGAGTGGGAGAGAGTGTGGGAGGGTGGGAGAGTGAGAGAGGGTGGGAGAGGGTGGTAGAGAGTGGGAGAGAGTGTGGGAGAGTATGGGAGAGTGAGAGATAGGGTGGAAGGGAAAGAGAAGAGAGTGGAAGAGAGTGGGAGAGTGTGGGAGAGGGTTTAGGGTGTGATGGAATGGGAGAGAGTGGGAGAGGGTCGAAGAGAGTGGGGGAGAGTGGGAGAGAGTGGGAGGGAGGAAGATAGTGGGAGAGAGGAAGGGAGAGGATTGGAGAGAGTTGGAGAGAGTGGGAGAGTGGG
>VDFB02072274.1:11585329-11611283 GCA_007258455.2 Sequoia sempervirens | reverse complement strand
AACAAACTCTCACACCTTTCTAGGCTTTTAATCAATAATTCAACCCTTTCTTATGTTTAAATGACCCCTTAATACACTTTTTGGCCCTACTTAAGTGTATTTTTTAGAATATTCTTGTTAAACCTTATTAAATACACTTCAATTCTTGAAACCGAGTAAAATTTCCCTAGTGTGACCAAGTGGCCACCTCGGGAGACTTAGTCTCACTAGGCACAAAAATAAAAATTATTTCAAAATTCAAGTGGGATTCTATTCTCTTAACCTTAAGGTCAGCCTATGATGTGTTATTTTTTGGAAATATTTTAAAATCAAGTATAAATAAAGATTTTTCCTCTCATTTTCACCCCCACTTATTTTAGTGCATTCATTCACACATTAGCATACATTCATTCATAATTCTCAAGCATTCTAAGCATTATCAAGCAACCATTGGAGCATCTTCTTGCATATCTTTAGATTTCAACATCAAGAGTTTAGTGAGTTTGTGACATTGCATGTTGTTAATTCATCATTCTCTTTCTATTTCATTTAATTTTCAAGGGTTTGATTACCAAATTGGGGTTTGACTAAGGCAAACCCCTATTCTCTAACCCTTAACCCTTTTCCCCCTCTTTTCATGTGTGTTTTGTAGGTCTTGTATGCAAATTTGTCAAAGAGGAAAGTGTTAAAAAGGTGTTGTAAATTCATCAAATTCATTCAAGTCAACAAAGCCCTAATTGAAGCTTGGAGACCTCTTTCAGCCTGTTTTCTGTAGAATCTATACCAGAAACCTATCATGAAGGGAAGTACATGCAGAAAGGTACAGATTCCTAGGTGGAATAGGTCACCATCAATGGTGAATTAGTCCTACTACCAGGCTTGAAAAGTGCTTTCTGCATTTCTAGGTACCCATTTGGTAGAAACTTGTTCCAACAGAATCTCCCTGAAATAGGGCTAAGTCACCAAGATTGGCATATGTGTCCCACTTGGATTCAACAGCAAAATCTATAGGATTCCAGAGCTTCTTTGTATCACATTCCAGCTTCTAGGTGCACCTCTCTAGTCTTGTTCATTTATGTTATTGTTTACTTGCATTCTTAGGTCATTTTGCATACATCACTGTGTTTTCAAACAATTTGCATTTCTTAGGTTTTGCATTAATAAATAATTCCTTTAATAAATTTATTGCATTTAGACATTATATTTAGGCATAATTCACCCATATTTGCATTAATTTTGAGTGTATACATTTCCCATTTTGGCCCATGTTTCTCCTTTTAGGTGAAAAACCCTAAATGTGTAAGAAAGCCATTAGGAGCCAAAATATTTGTTTACATGATATCAAGATCCCCCTCCTAATATGAATTTCCTTCTTCCTAGAGAGCAACCAATTCCTCATAACGATGATAAGGATGTGGGGATCATCCCCGACCCTCCTCCTCAACATTCAACTAGAGAAATTGGTGAATCTAGCAAATGCAAAAGACCTTACAAACTAAAGAAACTTCAATTATCTTATCCACCAACTGACATTGAAAGGAATTTTTAGATACTTGTACATAGAGGATTGATTGCATTACCTCCCATAAGAGAAGACCGAAAACCAAATCCTAAGAACACAAGCACATCACACTATGTATACCATAGAATGCTTGGACATAGTACCAATGAGTGTCGTACTTTACAAAAAATATTCAAAAGGATTGATATTATAAAAATAGTCCCTTAAAGTGGGACCCTTAAGCCCCTTTTCATGTAATAGTTATAGATTCTTGTATTCACACTATTACATGATCTTTCCCATCATCTACCTTGGCTCATTCTTGTCTTGCACTCAGTGGGGGCAAGAAATTGATAGCCTTTTCCTAGTAGTGCACTTGTCCTTATCCCCTTAGCTAGGTTGGCTTGCATGTGCCTTACTAGTCTTTTGCATTATTCCATTTTCCTTTTGTCTTATAATTACATGTGTGTGATGTGATCCCACATGAAATTTTGTTTGATGTATATCTCTCTTTGTGTAATTCCTCTATTTGTACCTTCATTCTTCTCTATGTTGTATATATTTTCTCTTTTTCTTGATCTTTTCTTTGTCTCGTGTTTTCCTTTTTGGGATGATGCAGGGCATCGAGACATTCATGTCTCTTCCATGTTCACCCAAAATATCTTTCTTTCACTTTTCTCTTTTCATTTGTCTTGTGTTTTCCTTTTGTGGATGATGCAAGGCATCATAACATTCATGTCTCTTCCATGTTGACCCGAGAGGCTTTTCTTTGTTTTAACTTTATTTGTGTCATTCTTCCAATTCTATGTGTATGTGGAGAATGATGATAGTTTTGAGTTCTCTTAAAAACATTGTAGCAAGAAGATACTAACCCCAAATCCATAGATTCCTTATGTGTTTGGATTTTAATTTTTGGGCGAAAATACCCTTTTCTCTTTCTTCTACATGACTTGGCTTTATTTAAAAATATATGACTTGGCATAAGGCTTTCCAAGTTGGCTCTCATGTCTTCTTTATTGTTAGCATTTATCATTTTCTACTTTAAAGTAATTGGTCATAGAATGGTGTTTAGTAATTTCTATAAAGTGGGGGCATACATTGGCATTATTCCTTTGCATGATTCATGGTGCAGTCTTCTTACTTTATACAATGTGTTTTTTTAATTTCTGGAATACATTGGGTGTGATGTCTTTTAAGAGTGTGATCTCTCTTAGCATATTACACTCTTCTTAGTGGCTTAATGTGATGCATTACATCCCCTATGTTGTGAATCTTCTATTCCTTGACTAGTCCTCTCTTGGAGACATTAGAAACAATGTTCACTATGTTGAAGACCTTGCATGAACTAAGAAAGAATCCTTTGAATGTTCCTTATTGTTGCATTTGCATTTTTAGTTATATGTCCACCTTGCATGCCTATAGAGCACATCTTGTTTATTCATGAGTTCCAAGAATACGAAGTTTTTCTTTCCTCATGAAGCTCAAAAAAAAAAATTCATGAGCTCTAGGCATACAAATTTTTTCTTGCCTCATGAAGCTGAAAGGTCATTTTTGCATGATGCCTTAAATTTATCAAGAGGTATAACTATGGTATGGTTTTTGATGGGAAGCCCGACCAAGACATGACTTTCCCTTAGCCACTTGCATGTGAGTGTGAGTGCATATTGATCATGTGTGTATGTGTCTCACCTATTTTAGATCCTCACCCAACAGACATCCTAAAGTTCTATTGCATCAAAGTGAGCTTGCATTTTTTAGACAAACAACCTTAATCTAATCCACATTGTGATGGAAAAATGGTCAAAGTTTGATATGATCCTTTTATTTTATTTTAGTTTTGTTTTTACCTTTGATAGTGCATTCTTGTGCCTTTATGATGCTCTTTATATCATTTTCATGTGTGTTCTTTTTCACCTATGTTGGTTTTCCATGGGACCATGATTTTGGGGGCTTGATCACCCCTCTTGATCATTGTCATCTCATCTTACTAGAATTGGTACATTTGGACCCCTCTTAAAGTGATTTTTCCTACTTTAGTGTGAGTTTTAAGCAAGTTCATCCTCTCACTAAAGTGGGCACTAAATGTAGTGCTAAAAAATGTCATCAGTGACATTTTCACACTTGTTTGGAACCTTGTTGCAGAATTGAAGCTAGTGATGCCTTTATTTAGTGTTGTAATTTGGTTGACACATTCACATTAGGTCTTGGGACCTTTTGAATGAATGAATTTAAATGGTACCTTGCTAAATTTTTGTGAAGTGTTGTAACACACTTTCACACTTTTCTAAGGTTTTATTAATTAACTAAACCTAATAAGCATCTTTTTTACCTCAATCTCGCCTTTATTTTGAGTGTTGTAAAGTATTTTAACACACTTTCATACTTTTCTAGTATTTTAATAATCAGTCTTCTTTATGATTTAATTGGCCTTATTTTACATCCACGAGCCCCATTTAATGCATCTTTTCAAGGATATACTCTTGAAAAAAATCAATAGAAAATCATAATTCAGGTGTTTCAGGTTGAATGGCCCTAGATTTAGTGATCTCAAACTCATTCACCACCTTGGGCGAATGAGTCTCAAAATTAATTCACATTTTTTGAGGGATTTTATCCTCCTAGATGTGATGTCGGCTTGTAGTGTTGTAATTTTGGGAATTCTTGCATAATTAGGTATAAATACAAGTTTATTTCAATCATTTTATACCTAGAAAGTTGAGTGAGCATTCTTATAGAAAAGTTGAGTTCATGAGAGAATTCAAGAATTCATAAGAGAATTCAAGAGCATTCAAGGGAAGATCATCAAGCCTTTTAGAGTAGCATTCAAGCATAAAAAATTATGTTAAATATTTCATGCATCATGTATGTTTTTGAGCTAACAATTGTGATGTAGGGTTTCATGATTCAAGCTATCATTTTATTCAAGATCTATCCTATTCAAGCAAGATTCAAGATATACATCCATTGGAGCTATCTCACACATGTTTGTAGCACTTCATTTCTAGGGTTTGGTGAGTTGCAACATCAAATTTTTTCCATTCATCATTCTCCATTCCTATTTTATTCTATTTCAAGGTTTGATTACCAAAACAGGGTTTGAACAAGGAAACCCCTATCCAATAACAAAAAAAAAAATTCCACTCTTTAGTGTGTGATTCATAGATTTAAATTGAAGACACATTGAGGAGTAGGCTTGGAGAAAGTTTTCAAAGTTCCTAGAAGTTGTAAAATTTATCATTGAGCATTAGAGAACATTGGAGGGCACCTATAGGTTGATTTACAAATATTCGAATCTGGAAACCAAAGGAAGTAGATTGAGAAAACTAAGAAGAGTAGATTCAAATCTTGAAGTTTTAGAAAACCCTAACATGACTGATTTTCCACTTCTACTGAATGAGTCCTAGTTTTGGTCAAACTTCATATTTTTTTAGATTCAGATACATGTTTGCTAGATTCCTATTCCTACACAAAAGCCTAGATTGTGGACTGATTCTTCCAACTTGGAAAATGACTCCCAGGTAGCATTAAAGTAAAAATTTCCAGCATTTTAGACCCCCTTCAATTCATCTTTAGATTCTCAGGTGCATATGAGTCATCTTATTGTTTGTTTTTTTTTTTTGCATTTCTATGTAATCTAGTTAAGGGTTAAATTGAATCATCATTTAATATTGCATATTGCATTACATTTTTCTTTCCCATCCCTAGCTTGGTGGTGAACCCCTCATTAGTCTATATTCAGCCCCTAGGACAACCCTATCACAAGATCTCTTTCTCCTTTAAATTGAGATCTGTAGGTTTTTTTCTTGAATGAGAGAGAGTGAAGATTGTCATTCTAATTCCTAACCCTAGAGAATCATACAATTTTCCACCTTTCATGGAGCTACAAATTGGTGATGCTAATTATATCCTATATTTTATTTATATTAGAAAAATAGGTATGCATAGGGTAAAAATAGTTAAGACACATGGGGCATTACAATGGACTATTAAGTGGATATTTAAGGAGGGATTTCATGTCTAATATACATTATATTTATTTATACATGGATAAATTAGCTATAAAATGGATTTTAAATTATTTATTGAAAAAGGGAATTACATACATAACTATTTTATTTAGGACGGGTAATGAAAGGGGAATATTGAAGGATACATACAAATGGGAATGGGTTATAACTAAAATGCGACATGGTAGTAAGTATGACATTAGTTGATGGTTAAAAATAGGTTTCTAAAAATCTACTTGTGAAAAATAACATATAAAAATAATATAGCAAGGGTCCAATTTATAAAACATATATAAAAAAGTAAACAATAAGAGGTTTATAAAACAATAGACTAATATTATAAGAGAAAACTAGGCACCCAAATCTACCTCATACAAAATATGAATTCAATAATATCAAAGTAACACTTATAGAAAAAAATCATTTTGAATAATATGTATAACTTGTAACTCTAATAATGGAATTCATCACGAGCATGGTATCCCAATCTAACAATTAACTCACAATTGATCTACCAATAATGGAGAGATTCACCATAACCCCTCTTAATTATTATGACTGGGAAAATTATAAAAATAGCCTCTAATGAACTTATAACCACAACTACCATGACCACTTCCTTCATGAAAAAAAATAAAAATGGATAAATTAGCTATAAAATGGATTTTAAATTATTAATTGAAAAAGGGAATTACATAGATAACTATTTTATTAAGGATGGGTAATGAAAGGGAATATTGAAGGAGACATACAAATGGGAATGGGTTATGACTAAAATGTGACATGGTAGTAAGTATGACATTAGTTGATGGTTAGAAATAGGTTTCTAAAAATGTACTTGCGAAAAATAACATATAAAAATAATATACCAAGGGTCCAATTTATAAAACATATATAAAAAAGTAAACAATAAGAGGTTTATAAAACAAAAAACTAGGCACCCAAATCTACCTCATACAAAATATGAATTCAATAATATCAAAGTAACACTTATAGAAAATAATCATTTTGAATAATATGTATAACTTGTAACTCTAATAATGGAATTCATCACGAGAATGGTAACCCAATCTAACAACTAACTCACAATTGATCTACCAATAATGGAGAGATTCTCCACAACCCCTCTTAATTATTATGACTGGGAAAATTATAAAAATAGCCTCTAATGAACTTATAACCACAATTACCATGACCACTTCCTTCATTAAAAAAAATAAGATGGATAAATTAGCTATAAAATGGATTTTAAATTATTTCTTGAAAAAGGGAATTACATAGATAACTATTTTATTAAGGATGGGTAATGAAAGGGAATATTGAAGGAGACATACAAATGGGAATGGGTTATGACTAAAATGCGACATGGTAGTAATTATGACATTAGTTGATGGTTAGAAATAGGTTTCTAAAAATGTACTTGCGAAAAATAACATATAAAAATAATATACCAAGGGTCCAATTTATAAAACATATATAAAAAAGTAAACAATAAGAGGTTTATAAAACAACAAACTAATATTATAAGAGAAAACTAGGCACCCAAATCTACCTCATACAAAATATGAATTCAATAATATCAAAGTAATACTTATAGAAAAAAATCATTTTGAATAATATGTATAACTTGTAACTCTAATAATGGAATTCATCACGAGAATGGTATCCCAATCTAACAACTAACTCACAATTGATCTACCAATAATCAAGAGATTCTCCACAACCCCTCTTAATTATTATGACTGGGAAAATTATAAAAATAGCCTCTAATGAACTTATAACCACAACTACCATGACCACTTCCTTCATGAAAAAAAATAAACTGTATAAATTAGCTATAAAATGGATTTTACATTATTTATTGAAAAAGGGAATTACATACATAACTATTTTATTAAGGATGGGTAATGAAAGGGGAATATTGAAGGAGACATACAAATGGGAATGGGTTATGACTAAAATGCGACATGGTAGTAAGTATGACATTAGTTGATGGTTAGAAATACGTTTCTAAAAATGTACTCTCAAAAAATAACATATAAAAATAATATACCAAGGTTCCAATGTATAAAACATATATAAAAAAGTAAACAATAAGAGGTTTATAAAACAATGGACTAATATTATAAGAGAAAACTAGGCACCCAAATCTACCTTATGCAAAATATGAATTCAATAATATCAAAGTAACACTTATAGAAAATAATCATTTTGAATAATATGTATAACTTGTAACTCTAGTAATGGAATTCATCACGAGAATGGTATCCCTATCTAACAACTAACTCACAATTGATGTACCAATAATGGAGAGATTCTCCACAACACCTCTTAATTATTATGACTGGGAAAATTATAAAAATAGCCTCTAATGAACTTATAACCACAACTACCATGACCACTTCCTTCATGAAGAAAAATAAAATGGATAAATTAGATATAAAATTGATGAAGGCGTAACCCGAGACTTAGAAAATAACCCATAAACCAGAGAATAATTTTATTATTCAGAAAAATGGAGCTTCTTACATGTAGAGGATCTCAAATCCCCAAGTTCTACAACACATGCAAGTTATAGAAAACTACAAAATAACCCTTTCACAATATGCGAGCTTGTCAACAAAAAGTTACCCAAAAATTAGAAACCCGCCCATAAATAGAGCTCCTCTTTAGTTTGGAGCCAAAACAACATTCAAATTTGAGTTTAGGTGGTTTGGCACTGAAAATTTACAACATGAAGTTCAAATTTCAAAAGAGCATTTGCAATTGTATCTTCTAGAAAGTGCGCCAACTTCCTGGGGCCATAGCTTTTGATCCATAACTCTGATTCGTGAACCGTTTGAACCATTGGAAAGGTCACAAAGTCAACAACGTGCTCAAAATCTGCTACGCCAATTTTGGAAAGTTTCGGGGCCGATCCGGGAACTCTAAGTGCCTCAAATCTAACTTGGAAGATTTTCAGTTACAAATCTAGGAAACTAAAATTGCAATATCTTTCCACCCAAGAATAGAAAATAAAAACCGTAAATTGAGAATTTCATTATGATGAAAAGGGTATCCAAAAATGTAAAAACATCTAAAAATTGAGAAACATGAAATTTAACTATTTTTGGGTGATGCAAGATTGCCCTTACACCACTGGATGCTCCTACATCAGACACCCAGGGTAATTTGAGAAGTGACCCCGTCATGTCTCAGATGGTGGAGGAAAACCCAAATCGTCTACCTCTACCTTAGGAAACCAGGATGAATCTTCAACAGGCCTTCCTTTCCATTTCACCAGATGTTTGTCATACTGCCTATTCCTGGTACTCCTTCCCACACGACTATCCAGGATTTCTTCAATCTCCTCCTTTTCTGAAGTAGGTGTTGGAATCCCACACTGTTCCATCATTGGTACTTCCTCCACGCCACCTTCATGCTACTCTTTCAAATCTAAAATATTGAACACAGGGGAAATGTTGAATCCATTCAGCAACTCTACCTCATATGCATTCCTTGAATCATGCCTCTTCAAAATTTTGCAGGGACCGAACTTCTTCATCTTCAATTTGTTATATGTTCCCACTAGAAAAATTTCTTTCCTCAAGTGGACCATCACTTCATCACCAATCTGAAACTCCTTATACCTCCTCTTCTGATCTGCCTTAGCCTTATACTACATATTCATCTTGTTAATATGTTCTCTTACCTTCTCATGTATATCCTTGATGTGTTCTGCAAAATCTTCGGCTTCAACACTTATTTTCTTCTCTTGGTCCATCTTTCTCAATTCTGGAGCTGTTCTGGGCTACCTCCATACACAATTTGGAATGGCGATCTACGGTGCTTCAGTTGACAGGATTGTTGTAAGAAAATTCTGCCTAGGGTAAGATCAAGTCCCATCCCTTGGCTCTATCTCCTACCAAACATCTCAGTAGGTTACCCAGACTCCTGTTAACAACCTCTATCTGCCCATCTGTTTATGGATGGTGTGCAGAACTAAACTTCAACTCTATCTTCAGCTTCTTCCACAAGGTCCTCCAAAAGTACCCCACAAATTTGGTGTCACGATCTGAAACAATACTCTTTGGTAGACAATAGCCTCACCACCTCTTTGAAGAACAAGTCAGCAATGTGGACTACATCATGGGTCTTTTGACATGGAATGAAATGTGTCATCTTTGAAAACCTATCAACCACCACAAAGACTGAATCATTCCCTCATTGTGTCCTTGGCAAACCAAGAACAAAGTCCATACTTATATCCTCCCATGGCCTCTCTAGTACAAGTAAGGGCTGATATAAGCATGTATTCTAGCTCACTCCTTTAGCTGTCTGACATACCCTGCAACTTTGTACAAACTTCTTCACATCCTGTGACAACTGACGCCAATAATAATGCTCACTGATAATGGCAATAGTCTTATCTTGACCAAAATGTCTTGCCATTCCTCCACTATGCTTCTCCTTTATCAGGTTCTCCCTCATGGAACTCCTTGAAATACACAATTGACTTCCCTTAAAATAGCATGCCATCCTGGATTATGAAATCCAGCCACCTTGTCCTATCCACTGTAATAGGTTCCTTACAAGCTTTCCAAGCCTCTGCGAAATCAGGATCTTCTACTTATAGTGTCTTAAGTTCATTGAACCCAACCACTTCAATCTACATTTTTGTCATCAATGTATGCCTCCTACTTAAGGCATCTGCAACCCTATTTGACTTCCCACTTCTATGTTTCAAAACAAAGGTATAACTCTGCAAAAACTCTACCCATTTCATATCCCTCTGGTTTAATTTTCCCTGACTATTTAGGTACTGCAAGGCCTGATGATCAGTATATAGAACAAATTCCTTCGAAAACAAATAATGTCTCCATTTCTTTAATGCTTGAAATATTGCATAAAATTCCTGATCATATACAAAATACTTTCTCTTGGCATTATTTAACTTTTCACTGAAATAGGCAATGGGCTTACCTTCTTGGCTCAACACTGCTCCAATGGCACAACCACTGGCATCACAATCTACTTGAAACACCTTGTTGAAATCTGGGAGGGCTAGAACAGGTTGCTCTGTCACCTTCTGCTTCAATAGTTCAAAACTTTTTGCTGCTCCACTGCTCCACTTGAATTCTTTTCTATCCCCTCTCATTGTTCCACAAATACTACTAAAGTTTCTAATGAACTTTCTATAAAAACTAGCCAAACCATGGAAAGATCTCACCTCGGAGTAGTTCTTGGGGTAGGCCATTCCGAATAGCCTTCACCTTCCTGGGTCCATCTTGAGACCTTCTGCGAGACAACAAACCCCAAGTACACAAACTCCCTCTTCACAAAACTGCACTTATTCAGATTAATCAATTTCTCTTCTCTTAACTTCTCAAAGGCTCTCCGAATATGCATTAGATGCTCATCCAATATCTTACTAAAAATCAAAATATCATCTAAATACACAATAACAAAACTTCCATAAATTCTTTTTAGTACCTGCGTTCATGAGCATGAATGTAGCGGTGCATTGGTTAGCCCAAAGGGCATGACTAACCACTCATACAGCCCTCTTTGGTCTTGAAGGGTCTTCCATTCATCTACCTCTCAAATCTGGATCTGTGATATCCACTCTTCAGATCAATCTTTGTGAAGTACTGAGCTCCACTCAAACAGTCCATCAGGTCATCCATCCTTGGCAGGGGAAATCTGTACTTGATTGTTATCTTGTTTATGGCTCGAGAATCTGTACACATCCTCCACTCCCCATCCTTCTTTGGTGCTAGTAATGTAGGTACTGCACATGGACTCAAAATCTCTCGTATCAAACCCTTTCTCAACAACTCTTGAACTTGTCTATTCAACTCCTCATTTTCTGCTGGAGTCATTCTATGAGCTGCCTTATTTGGTAAACTGGCTCCAAGAATCAAATCAATCTGATGGCTGATCTTCCTTATTGGTGGTAAACCCTTAGGTACATTATCAGAAACAATATCCTGAAACTCATCCAACATCCCATAAACTTCTTCTGGAACCTTCTCACTATCCTCCTAACTCACTCTAGGAATCAATGCATAACACACACGCTCATGCTTCATACCTTCTAAAAAAATTCTTCCATCTATAGAACAAATATAGCACTATTGCATACCTTTTCTTCTGTCTCCTTCATGGGTTTCAACTTGTGACGAACCCCATCCTTTGTCAAGGAATAAGTGTTTGCATGGTCATCATGTATAGCTCACCTATCAAACTGCCATAGCCTCCCCAACAACATGTGACATGCATCCATGGGGATGATATCACAGAGTACCTCATCATGGTAGCTCCTGATCTTGAACTTACTAGGTACTACTCATTGACCAAAACTTTGTGGTCTTTCTGCAACCAGACAATCCGATACGGATGCAGGTGCCTTTCCCTCTTCAGCTTCAATTTTGTGACCATCTCTTCTAACACCAAATTATTGGTGCTCCCACCATCAATAATAACATAACAACATTTTCCTTCACACTTGCACCTTGTTCGAAACAGATTCTTCCTCTATTTTGGTTCCTTTTCCTCAGTCACCAGGGCTCTCCTAATCACTAGGGCTTCTCCCCTTTCAGCATCATCTGAATGTTCATATTGGGCCTCCTCATCTGCATGCGTAACCCTTCCATGACCTTCTAGCCTTTTGTCTACCCTTCCTTGGTGTTGTGGACATTCATAGGATCGATGCCCTTCTTCACCACAATGGAAACACGTTCCTTTGAAACCAACTCTTCTAGATCCTTTTCCATATCTCCATCGTCCTCTACCTCTTTGATCACCACTATTTTGATCACGAGAGTAGTAGAAGTTTTCATTCCTTTGGCTTCGGCTGGTACCCACATCTTCACTTTTCTTTTCATCATCATTTCAGCTTCCTGAAGGTCTTCCACTGCCCCTTCCACTTTGACCTCCTCATCCTTTTTGCTTGCCATCAAATCTTTTTTTTAGCTTCTCTTCCACCTTTAGAGGAAACTGATACACATCCTCAATGGTGGTCATTTTGACTAGGCTTAACTCCTCCTAAATGCTCGGTTGTAACCCATTAAGGTATCAGGCTACCTTCTCCTTATTGGCCTCTGTGTGGCTCATTTTCATGATTATCTTGTGAAATTCTTCAGTATATTCTTTCATAGATCTACTTCCTTGCTTCAACCCTTGGAATTTCTTCAACAGATCTAACTCGTAGTCCACTGGTATGAACTGCTTCTTCAGTTTCTCTACCATGCGATCCCATCTAGTGATATTTCATTTTCCTCTTCGCTTTCTTTCCAACTGGACCTCTTTCCACCAAATATTGGCATGGCCCTTCAGCTTCATTTTCACAAAATTAACCTGATCTGGGTCCTCTATTTCCTTATACTCAAAATATTCTTCTAGCTCATTGATCCAGTCGATCAACTCTTTTGAGTTCAGACTTCCGAATAACTGGGGACTTACTGCTCTAGGTCTTTTTCGGATCTTTGAAATGGCCCTTATTAGCCACATTTGGTCTTGATCAATTGCTTCTTCTACCTCTTCTGCATTTGAACCTTCTTCCTCTCCTTCATCATCACTTTCCTCCCTCGGGTTTAACCCTCTTCTCAACTGCTCTTGTAACACATCAATCTGTCTCTGGAGTGCTGCCAGTGCATCTCTTCCACCAACATTTCTGCATCCTCAACCACCTCTATTACCACCACACCTACGGGCATCACTCTTGGAGGCATCTTTCTTGACCTCAACCCACAACCACGGTCACAGTGCGAACTGTCTCACGATCGTGATCTGTCCACACGCTCAAGAAAACCTTGCTCTGATACCACTTGATGAAGGTGTAACGACAATTAGAAAATAACCCACAAACAAGAGAATAATTTTATTATTCAGAAAATGGAGCTTCTTACATGCAGAGGATCTCAAATCCCCAAGTTCTACAACACATACAAGTTACAGAAAGCTACAGAATAACCCTTTCACAATATGAGAGCTTGTCCCCAAAAAGTTACCCAAAAATTAAAAACCCGCCCATAAATAGAGATCCTCTTTAGTTTGGAGCCAAAACAACATTAAAATTTGAGTTTAGGTGGTTTGGCGCCAAAAATTTACAACATGAAGTTCAAATTTCAAAAGAGCATTTGCAATTGTATCTTCTAGAAAGTGTGCCAACTTCCTGGGGCCATAACTTTTGATCTGGGACTTTGATTTGTGGACCGTTTGAACCATTGGAAAGTTCACGAAGTCAACAATGCGTTTGAGATTAGCTACGCCAATTTCAGAAAGTTTTAGGGCCGATCTGGGAACTCTAAGTGCCTCAAATCTAACTCTAAAGATTTTCAGGTGCAAATCTGGGAAACTAAAACTGCAATATCTTTCCACCCAGGAATAGAAAATAAAAACTATAAATTTGGAATTTCATTATGATGAAAAGGGTATCCAAAAATGTAAAAACATCTAAAAACCGAGAAACTTGAAATTTAACTATTTTTGGGTGATGCAAGATTGCCCTTTCACCACTGGATGCCCTTGCATCAAAATGGATAAATTAGATATAAAATGGATTTTAAATTATTTATTGAAAAAGGGAATTACATAGATAACTATTTTATTAGGGACGGGTAATGAAAGGGGAATATTGAAGGATACATACAAATTGGAATGGGTTATGACTAAAATGCGACATGGTAGTAAGTATGACATTAGTTGATGGTTAGAAATAGGTTTCTAAAAATGTACTTGCAAAAAATAACATATAAAAATAATATACCAAGGGTCCAATTTATAAAACATGTATAAAAAAGTAAACAATAAGAGGTTTATAAAACAACAGACTAATATTATAAGAGAAAACTAGGCACCCAAATCTACTTCATACAAAATATGAATTCAATAATATCAAAGTAACACTTATAGAAAAAAATCATTTTGAATAATATGTATAACTTGTAACTCTAATAATGGTATCCCAATCTAACATCTAACTCACAATTGATATACCAATAATGGAGAGATTCTCCACAACCCCTCTTAATTATTATGACTAGGAAAATTATAAAAATAGCCTCTAATGAACTTATAACCACAACTACCATGACCACTTCCTTCATGAAAAAAAATAAAAAAATATTCCAAGATAGCAAGAAAATAATAATAAAATAATATCTCTCATCTACCTTATTGAGCATCTAGTACCCTTTCCAATATGTTTGGATACATAACATAAAATATACATTAGAATTAAAAATAAAATACCACACTATAATAAAATTATTCCAAATAATATTATACACTAAATTATTATCCATTGGAAATATTAAAAATTATAGGATCAATGGCCCATGGCCTTCCTATAGAACGGAAATTTCTCTATGTTGACTAGTTTGTAAGGTAATTTGCAATGTTATCCTAAGTATTGGAATTGTAGAGAATGACCTCATCATTCTCTATCATATCACTCACAAAATGATACTAGTCTTGAAATATTTTAATAAAATTTAGTATTTACTTAAGAAGGAAATCAATTATATTTTATCTTTTTAACTTACTTTTATTACTATATATGTGTGTATATATAGAAAAGATTTATTAATTTATTTTTTAAAAGTTAAACTCATAAATCTAAAAAATCACACTTTCAATTTTTTTAAATATTATATATGTTAGTCTAGGAGTTGTGAGAATACCACATTTTTTAAATTATTTTATTTTATTTTAATTGACTTGAAAGTCACACTACATATATATTTCATGGATATTTCTAGTTTAGCTTTTTTAGGCCCATATCTAATTATCAAGAGTAAAATTTCTATAACATATATTCGAAAAAAATGAATTTCAATTGGAAATGCTTACATTCAATTGTCTTGATCAGTTAGTCTAAAGAAAGGAAAAACTTTGGGCATTCAACCTAGATCAATAGAATATTTAGCATGGGTTGATGAAGGCAACACCACGACCACCATGCAAGGGAAATAGCTCTAGTCATCAAGGTTTTTGAAAGTCTAGTAATACTTTGGTGGCTTGAATTTGAATCTAAAAGAGCACATTGGATATAAACCAATGATTTTAAATAAGTAATACATTTCATATCCACAAAATAGTAAGAAAGAAAGCATAAT
The DNA here is from genome assembly GCA_007258455.2 of Sequoia sempervirens. Lineage (NCBI taxonomy): Eukaryota > Viridiplantae > Streptophyta > Pinopsida > Cupressales > Cupressaceae > Sequoia > Sequoia sempervirens. The sequence continues at coordinate 11,595,696 of VDFB02072274.1, read as the reverse complement.
TACTATATATCCAAATATAGAAATAAATAATCTAAAACCATGCCATTGCTAGTTCTAATAACCCAACAAAACTTTAGCCCCATCTTGCAGGGTGAATTTATAATTAGTGAATAATTTAGGCCTTAAAGGGAAAAAATGATTATACCCAATGGTAGGAACCTGTGTGGTGAACACAATACTATAGTGGTGTATAAGGGTTTTAATCTTCCTATAAAATAAAAATCCTAGATTAAAAACACCATGGTCCATCAAATTTTTCTTAGATGTAAACCTAGATATATCAAACACCAAGCAAAGTAGCAAAGTTAGAATTAATAATACTGCACTAAATTGTACAAAATATAATTTTGGCATAAATGAAACTATGAAAGTTAACCGACAATTTGTCATCAAATTTGTGAATTAAACTAAAATTATAAATTTAAATATTCCTACAAATTTTTGTTGGGGTGTAATTGCATAATTGATTGTTTAGATACCACTTTTGAAATTTACACCAAGTCCTAAGTGATCTCACCGATATTTTACCAAAATTCAATCATAGCTCGGATCATAATAAAATTAAGCTAGAGAAAATGAACTTCAATCTAGCTTAAGGAAAATAAATCCATGTAGAGATGACCTTAGAATAAATTCTTTTGAGATGAACAATTCACCTCTTGAAGAAAATGAGAGAATGAGGAATATGGATGAGCTTCTCTTTTGAAAAAAAATGGTGAGGGACCACTACATTAAATGTTACTTTATATAATTTGTACGGTGGGCCTAGCTTGATTGGCTAAAGCATCCTATTTCAAGAAAGAGGTCATGAGGTCTAGTCTCCCCATTGTCCCCATGGTATCGAAGGGCGTGTGGCACCGGTGTCATCGGTCACATGAAATTTTTTTACCAGACGCACTACAGTTTATAGGGGGACGAATACTCAACCGATTATTGCAGTCTTAAAAAAATAAAAAAATGTTGCTTTATATAGATAAACCCTTCCAAAATCCATCCCCATTGTAAAGCAACCACAAGTTGATGAATTTTAATACTTTTAATATACTTTTGTTACCAAAGGTGGCAATGAATTTAGTGGTTATTTCTAGTTGATTTTTTTTGGCCCATATCTAATTTATTTAGAGCTAATCTTTCTAGAACATGTTGGTTATTTCTTAAGAACCAAGTTGATCTTCAAAATTACCTATGGACTTTTCCATTTCCAATAATCAACAATCTAAAGGGATTGGCCAATGAATGAGTAAAATTTTAAAAACTTCTACTCCTACACTTTGGGATATGTGAAACTCAAGAGGGTGATCCCACAATGTATACTCAATATTTTATATGAATGCTATTTAAATACATTGTAAACAATCGATAATTCTCATATTACTACACAACAACATAGTGTATAAAAAAGGTTGGTGATTCCTTTAGCAATACCCTACACTTGGAGCATGAGAATGGTGAAACTCAACATAACAACAATGGTAGTTAACTCACTTGAAAGTTTTGTAAGCAAACAGCGGTTTGCTGATAAACTAACCCAGGAACTGAATTGTGAGTAATTTACTAAAAACAATGCCTTATCCTAAACATAGAGTCAATCTTAACCTATGGAACCTGATAACAATTCAACAATAGCAACATATAGCTTAAGAAACACTGCATTACAACACTTCCTCATAACATTCTTGACCACTACTTCTTGAAGATGTCTTAGTACATAATTCATACAGGTCAACAATCTCATTCAAGCATTTACACTAATTCATTGAATTAATAAGAAAGAATGAAATCACACATCCACTGGAAACCAATGGAGACGAACAACACAATGCTTGATCATATTCATTCATATTCCGTAGAACAATTATAGAGAAGATACAATGGAAATGAAATAAGCATCATTCTATATTGTATTTTCTATCCTATTATCAAAATTACATATGTAACTACAGACTCAAAACTTAAGCCAAAACTCAAACTATGCTCAATATTCTTCTAACAATTCACTATGTCAATTAAAATTCAATGAACCCTACTTTTTGGCCTTGAATTCCTTCTTATAGAAATGAAGGAGAAAAACAAGCCTTAGGCAAAAAGTACACATGTCAATAACCTATCAGACCGGTACAACATATTTTCCATTTTCAGTTACTCTGCATTCCCAAGTGGTAGGAAACATGTGTGAAAACAAGAGTAGTCTTCATTTGTCATTGGAGATCCAATCCTACCTTTCACAAGGAATCTTCAAATAGTTTCCTAAAAAATTACGCCCATGCACACAGTGAAAATGAAAGAAATCATGAAAGAAATAGAAAGGAAAGGACAACAAATATTTCCATGTCTGCAAACCTTTCATCAATTCAATTTGAGGAAAATGCAATATATTTTCTGGATAATTTAGCAAAAGCCTAATCTATACTAAATTCAAGCTATGCAATGCATTTCCACATATCCATTACTCAGCATGATATGTAGACTTCAAAATCAAATTTCAAATTTTCACCCCGCCATTTCAAATCAATCTACCACCCCATCCAAGTATTTGTCTATCCATGCTAGGAATTCTTCTTCAATCAACCAGTTGAAATTCATGTCCCCATCAACATTTTCTCTATAAGGGGAATACTTGATAAAAATTTGGTTGGCCTCCCTATCAAATTATATCAAGAAAATATCTACATGAGCCAACATATCCATACTTCTTTTTAGTGTATCCATATCATATCTTTGGAAAATTGAAATTGTCTGATCTAAAATGGTCTTATTAGTTGCATCTCTCCACTCCTATAGGGTTTTCATGCTGCCATCATCCCTTATAATGGATGGGAGGAGACCAAGATGCGATTCATGAAAGGATTTCACTAGTTCATTTATTTTGACTTCCAAATGTTTAATGTTTCCCTTGTACCCTTCAATTTTACTTACAAGAGAAACAATGGGCTTAAATTTTTTATGGGGGTTAGCATCCTGCTTAGCTCCTATTGACATCAACCTTATTTCCTTCATCAGGTAGGGATCAACGTTTCCATAAGTGGAATAGCTCTTTCCTTGTCATTATCAAAATTATTTATGCCAGACACCATGGATGAATAGCTATAATGAATGTTATTCAATATGTTATTTACCCCTCTATTCAGATGCTTCAAGACTATAGTGACAATCTCCATATTACTGTTAAAAAACTCCATATCATGATTGTCACACTTTTCCTTACACTCATTTAGCTGCTTGAGCAACTCCTCATTGTTGATATCTTCCTCAGCCTCTGACACCTCTGATGTGCTAGGCTCTATTATTGAAATGGGCACACATCCCATATTGTATGGCACAATTTCCCATGAGGAACTTGCTTCTGGGGTAAATTCAAGGGGTGCATCTTCTTGTGAAGTGGTAGGGGAATCAACATTAGTCTACTTATGCTTTCCTGGTTGCATAATTTGTAACTATTCCTCTAGAAATGCTACTTTTGTTTGTAACTGCATATTTTGTTGTTGAAGCTTTCCATAGTCAACTAACAAATTATTATGTTATGTTTTGAGCTTTTCCTTTTTGTAGTTACAAATTCCACAGTGGCTCTTCTGAATTGTGTAATGTGTACTGGCATGTTTGTTGCCTCCAAAGCTGAATTTTCTGACACCCTCTTTATTATTAGGCCTCCATTGTAGTTAGGTGTAGGCTCAACAATGTTTGGCTTCCTTGTGCTTGGGGATAGAGACCAAATAGATAATGCATCCCATTTTTCACTAGGGGAAAACCTTGTAATGCAATTGTAGCCTCTTCCTATGCATTGTAGAGGGGTTTCTTGTACCTTTCTATTGAATCAAAGGCTATCATAGAAGCTAAATCCTGTTATGGTAATAATAAAATACCACTACTTCTTACCAATTCTCTACCCTCCTTGGCATTCATCCTTTGGAACTTAGCTCTTATTTCTTTCAAAACCCTTGCCTAGATGGTACCATCAGGAATTTCTAGATGAAGAACTTTTTCTTTGGCCAGGCTACTCACATATTATTCTCTCTTAACCCTATATGCAAACTCCATAAAATCTTGAAATTTCACAAATGAATCATCATCCAAAAACTTTGTGCATGCTTCCACTTGAATATCATCTTTACGATTAAGCCCAATGAGGTTAGCTTTACTCAACCTCATACTTAATTGTTGTGTCTCCATCATTGTTGGTACAGTGGGAATTCCCTCCTACATTTACTTCTTTGATACCCAAATATCATCATCAAATTCTTCATCAACATAGTCCACCAAACCAGTTACTTCAACCTTTTTCTTCTTCAACAGTGGCTCCTTTGGTGGTGATGCATATTGGGCTGGAGAATCTGTTGGACTCAGGAAACACTGAGGGCGGAGTGAATTAGTGTTGTGCAATTTTTAACTTTATTAATCTATTCTCTTAAGTCCCTAAAACATTCAATCAAAAGAAAGATGCATGAACAAAGAACAATAAGCCACAACACCATAACACAAGGACTTTTACGTGGAAACCCTATTAGGGGAAAAAAATGGTGGAGGTCAATCCATAATTTGAGTACTCAAAATATAAGTGTTTTACAAAATGGGAATGCACTTGCATTTAGGTGCACTACTTAGAGCTCCCTGCTCAAAATCAGAAAGGCTCACTACCTTACAAGGATTTGGATTACATCAAAAGGTTGAACTGAGAAGATAGCATCTACAAATGCCTAATTACAGTTCTGATTAGGATCATAGATCATATTCTGGACCTTCTGTCAAATTCTACACTTCGCTCTACTCTACCTTAATTTGCTAAATCCTCTTCTACACAACTAAAAATAAATCAACTAATCTTATGATATTCACAAACACATGAACACATATCAAACACTCAGACACACACCAAAATGAATTAACTGATCTATGGCACAAGAGAAAGAGGCTTTTGTTCCTCTTGTTGGGAGGGAGCAGTAATTGCATCACTTTTCTTTTCCTTACTCTTTCTCCTTATAAATAACTTTATTTTTGGTTCTTCAGGGACTTGAGGTGTATATTTCTCTTCCATAATATGGATTTCTCCCCCACCTCATTCTTCTTCAATGGGGTATTTCCCCTTATCTATAATTATCCCTTTACTTTCAAGGTGGCCCACAATTTTCTCAAAATTCTAGGATACATGTTCCACCTTTTGCATTACATTTTCAATCTATGGGAGAAAATTGAAGTTAGGTTTTTCCTTCTTTATCTTCCTCTATATGTTATTGAAAGCAATCCATTTTTCTTGTCCTCTTTCTTGTTCCAAAAGATCAAAAAAATATATTATCACAACCTCTAGGAATTCGAAAATGTGCACAAATTTGTAACTCTTTTTCCTTTCCTTCAACCAGGCCATGAAACCCTCAGGATCATTCCTAATCCTCTCTACTACTCTTTTCCTATGATAGGCCCTGAGTATATCAAGTATCATATTCCAACCTCCCTTTTTCATCATAAAATCAGAGAAACATGTGTATGAAGGAAAAAGTTGTTACCTTTCCTTGATTCAAAAAATGTTCATTTTTCACACCTCTGAATCACCATATTACTTCAAGGAAACTAATTCTCTACAACAGGCGAGGTACAAAAGTGGAAGCATACACTCTTAAAATAGTGTGATTGGGATATGGGATAACATCTCCCAAATTTTGATCAACTCCCAGCTGAGGCCTTCTTTCCTTAGGTCTCATGAAGTCATGTAGGGCTATGGGAATTCTAGGTATATTCACAACTAGGGCTCTCTTTAATTTTGAAGCAAACAAGTTCTCAAACACCACAAAGTTATACGTCATGTCATCCTTGTCGAACACAGTAGTCCAACATTGAACAGGAAGATCCAAAGTACCCTCTGTCCTATCCAAAGTTATACTCTACCCAAAGTAAGATGCACCTTTGAACAAAAAAATATGTATTAGCAATGAGTACTAGCTAAACCTTACTCCATCTGCACCTTTCTTCAATCTTACCAAACCTTCATGAATTCTTTCTGCTAGAAACCCTACATAGTCATATACTATGCAATATTGAGGATGCTAAATGTGGGGTGCCATATATACATCCACACCATGGGAATTCTAGTGACAAGATCATAACCAACTATTTGGAAAATTGAGTAAATTTTCCTTTAGAAATATGAAACAAAATAATTCGTAGGAAAGAGTTCCTTATCAAATTTTCCCAATGTAATTTTTCAGCCTCCAATCTCTACTAGATACCTCAGCATTATATGGACTCTGAATGCAATCTTAGTCTTTTCATATTCCTCCCTAAGAATTTTTTCATCAATTTTTAGAATTTCATCACTCCACCTGGTGAGCTTCAAAAAATGAGTAATTTCTTCCTTGGTAATCTTAACCATTTGCTTCCTGACATATATCCTTATAGTCCTTGTGATTGAATCATAATTCGTAGTTATTGATTTAATAAAATCAACATCCACGTAGACATTGGGTACAATCAACTTTCGTAAGTCACAATCCCAGTGTTACCATATGGAATACCCATGTTTCAATTCCTAAACCAACCATAGAATAATTCCAACCTAGTACAAGGTAGATTGGTGTCCCTAATAGAGTAATTTTATAAAACAAACCCTCAACTACCTATAGACCAAGGGGAAGCAATTGACCCTTATATTTTTGAATGGTTGAGGGTGGCAGCTAGTCAATAAGGTCCTTACTCAAAGGTATTTTGGGAACAAATTCTTTCCCTTTAGACGAAGAGCCTTTTGGTTTTGCTTTGGGAGCCATGACACAAGAATTTTACAAAGAAGGGTTTCTAGTTTCTTGGAACAAAATTATAGCTCAGATAAAGGTTCGACACAAATTACAATAATGCGAGATCAACTAATTCCCTTTTTATTAACGCCAAACCTTAAAATGTAGAACCGAGAAAACCCTAATTGACTCATTTAGGTTTGGGAAACCACAATTTATCAAGAATTTTGATGGGAAGGAAACAATTTAATTACTAGTTCTTTCATAGCTTGATAACCTTAGCCTCAACATTAGACAAGCCTAAAACCGTAGCACAAGCTCTCTAAGTGTGTAGAATATCCTTCACAATGCTCAATCATGATTTAAAGACGAATCTTAATAGTTATGCCACCTTCTGCTTTAGTAGCTTGACATCCTTTTAGTTATTAAGACTCACTCGCATGAACCAAAATGGATCACTTTCCTTTAAATTGAGTTTTGAATGCCAATCATTGATCACGCGGGTGTGTTAACTGATGAATGATTCAGATTTTGTCAGCTTGATTTAAAAAATCTAATTGTACGTAACCACAATACTCATCAAATGATAGTAGGCCAATGGAACCACTTGCTAGTGATATGCAGGCTCCACCATTTCCTTGTCATTGTAGCCATAATCCACATGTCCTCTTCCCCTTTCCATCGTGGTTCTTAAACCATGTACAACTTCCATCAGTAGGGAGTTGGGGAAGGGCTGAGATTAAATCTCCCAAGGTTGATATACTCACACCTTAATCAAAGACCAATTTCTTATGGTCTTATTCTTCTAACATTATTAATGGCCTAGATTTAAAGATCTCAAACACGTGCATTATACCTTATTTTAGCAGTACATACTTTATTGTCCATACCTTGTGCTAAAAAAATTGATTAATATTCACCTTTATTCTAATGTCTTCCATGCTCTTCTAGGTTGCTCTATGTGGCAGTCAACCACTTCCCCATTGAGAACCAAGTAGCAGGGGTGGGACCCGCATGGGATAGAAGGGAGTGGTCAAGATTGACCCACATCACCTGCTATCAATCGTTGATTCTCCATAAAGCTTCACTTGCTAACCGCTTGAAAAGATTGGGTCCATTGTTGGACAAGACACATGACAAACAACTACCACCCTGTGTGATTATTTTAATTGAAAAGGAAAAAAATGAGGTGGTGGAGAGCATCCAAGATGTGGCCACATCATTCAACTACCAGCATTGATTTCCTTTTAATATTTCCTGCAAAGTTTAATGAAGGGACCAGGCACGCCAATGCACAAGACAAGTGGCTTATGCCCACTAGTCCATGAGAATAAAATAATAGGCAATGAAATAGAATGGGCGCATAGGGAATGGTGGTGATCTGTTTGTGATGATCAAACAATCATCTTTTATTTTCATAATTGCACATGCCAAACTTGTCAATTTTAAAAGAAGGGACCTTGACTAGGTCAACAAGATCAAGACCCATGAGATTAGTGACTTAAGGCTCAAATGATTTTAGTAGGAAATATTTAGCCTAACTTCAAAAAATTAAAATAATGGCCCAACACATGACAACCGGTAAAACTAGATCAAAAGGCTTGTTATTTCATGGATTTCTATGGAATAAGATGTGACTTAAAAGATAGGGAACTAACAGTAAGGATTCAACGAAGAAATAGAACCTTGGAAAGGATATAGACTCAGGGGTTTTATAAAAAGTGTCCTAGATAACATAAACCCCTTAAGCTGTGATAGTAATTAAAAACCCTAAGCCCTAAGACACAAACTTAACCAAAATTTTGCATAAATTTGAGATGGAACATATTTTTTTTTGGGGGTTCCATCAGTGGCTCCGACTAGGGATGCATGCCTCTCACAAACATGATGAGATCCTAAAATATTAGGTTGAAGTAGACCAACCAAACACAGTGAACCAAAAACTAGGGAACTACCTAAACTAGGTAGCAAGACCAAACGAGACACAACCAAAGAAAACACACCTATACAAAAAAGTACAAAACCTACAATGTACATGGAGAAAAACATACTTAGGAAAATTATTGCTTCAAGAACAATCTATATATTGGAAATTCAAGAAGTTCACCAGTCAAGCTTTGGAGGAATTATGAATCCTCCCCATGTGTATTGGCTATCAGACAAGGGCCTAAACATAATGCTTCAAACTTTCCATGTTTACCCTTATCCTGAGCCCTTTTATTCCATACTAGTACCATACTATCTACCTCAAATTTGATGAGAGAAGCCCTCTTTTCATGCAAATTCTTGACTTGTAGTTGCATCTTTCCATTTTTGGCATGAGCTTCTCTTCTAGTTTAATCTAACTACACCAGATTATCAATTCTATGTTGCATATAATCACAGATATCATCATCATATTCCTACACAAATTTATACATCTTTAGCAATTTATTTTGTGGCAACCTAGCATCTAAGCCATACATCAAACAAAATGGTGAATAACTAGTAGCTTTTTTCATAGTAACCCTATCTTCCCAAAGTGTCAGCTTCAGCTTTGAGTCCAAGCTTTCTTGTTCTTCTCCATCACCCTTTTGATTATTTTCATTAAGCTCTTATTACTAAACTCAGCCTGACCATTTCCTTGAGGATGGTAAGGTGAAGAATAATAAATTTGTATGCAATGCTTGTCACAAAAATCTTTAAAGTCCTCAGATCTAAAACACATATCATTATCTGAAATGATCTTTTCTGGGACCCCAAACTTAATTAGAATAGTGTTCATTAGGAAATCCATTACCACTTTTCTTGTTGCTTTCCTTGTAGGTATTGTTTCTACCCACTTTGTGAAATAGTCAGTGGCAACCAGGATCCATGAGTTCCCTCCACTATAATTTTCTAGTATTTCTCCAATGAAATAAATTCCCCATTGGGTATGTGCATGATCATCATGGAAAAAATAGGCCCTTAAGTGGAAAAATAATCAGAAAAATCAGAGTTAGGAAACTTGACGTAAAAATTTGAATAAGTTATGTATATTTTTTCAAAAATATGTAAGAATAGAATTTGTAGAAAATTGAATGTAGTTTCTAAACTACTGCGTCTGTTTAAAATAAAAAATCTATTTGGTGAAAATTTGAAATTTCAATGTAGTAGTACTTAAATTTCAGGGAAAAAATAAGAAGTAGGTTGGGTAAGTGCACCAAGATGGTTCCCAAAAAGGGGGCTTAAGTGGCCACCTTTTTTCTGAAATCAGGAAATTTGACCTTAGACGTGAAATTGAGGATCGTTACACTCAAAATTTTGAGATGGAATGAAAACAAGGATCGAAGTACTCTAAGTCTACTTTCTAAACTAATAATTTATTTTGAAAATGGTTGATATTAAGGGGTTCAACAAAGGGATGTACACAAATTGGTGTTGTTTTTGTCAGAAAAAGCATAACATAGCACCTCTTGTACAACCTGAGAACGATGACCTTTTTTTAGTATTTTTAAAATCGCTACGATCAGAAGTTAGCTAACAATATCTAGTTGGTGCACAATTTTTCTAATAATTTTTTAATGAATATTTGATTTTTTACTAATTTTCTAAGTGGGCACTTCCTAAAATGCAGAATTTTGGCCATGCTCCCCCTACAAATTTTTGGAAAGTAATAGATTTTTTTAAAAA